>JAENPR010000229.1:0-600000 GCA_018135685.1 Themeda triandra | reverse complement strand
GCACTCGGCCAAGAAAATAATTATTTTTAGAAAATATTTTGCCTAGTGCCGAATATATTTTGCCGAGTGCTCCGTTGGCCCGGCACTCGGCAAAGAAAATTCTGCCGAGTACCCCCATGGCACTAGGAAAAATATTTTAAATTTGATTTTGGGCACAAATTTGGTCCAATGCCCCCCCCCCCCCCCCAATTTACTGATTACTTTGTAATGTTCTAATAACATTATGATGTAATAATAATATTATAATGTTTTATGTTGGCTCCGTTGAATGCATGTCTGGAAATTTGGGCCTCTTGGTTGGCCCAAAAAAAATTTATGCGGGCTTTACATGGAAAGAAAGGGCTGGGTTGGCCTGAAATATTTTTTGTTTACCTCAATTCGATTTGTGTGCGCTGAAATCATTGTAATTGTTAAATGTGCTGAAAACTGTAAAATTTGAAATAGATGGCAATAGGCTTCAACTGCCTGAATTCAGTTTTATGACATTTGTTGAATTTACCACCTCATCGAGCCATCCTACATGGCAGTTGCTTACGTGGCGAGGTCCAAAAACTGACATTAAATCAGTTGTCATAAAGGCTAGTGACATTTAAAATCAATGTCATAATGTTATCACTATAACACCTAAATGTCACAAGTTGTCATTATAAACAATCATCTTTTGACATTCCATTTTCGTGAACTTCGTGTCACAAATGACAACCTATAACTTATTTTTTAGGTATTATGACAATTATCAAATGTCACAAGATCACAACTTTCTTGTAGTGTCAATTTCAAGATCAAATTGGCACGCTACGAACTCGATCGACTAGAAAGCCTCTCAAGAAGGCGCAGGGATTGGAGACACGCTCTTGCTCCGGTCCACCTACCTTGCAAGTGACCGCATTGACACGAGAAGTTAGATTTTTGCGTCAACAGAAGGCAGCCGCAATGCTGTAATAGCGTTGCAAGATTGTAGGTTTCACGAGGAAAATCCATATTTCACACGCCATCTACTGGAGCTAATTCTTTGCTTGTGACAAAAACAATTTTCAGAGCTGCTCGTATCTTGTTCCCACGTGTCTCCATTTCCCACTAGACAACATCTTCTTCCTGCGTGTCGCCTTTTCCCAGAAGAATTGTCACCTTTTCCCACAAGAATTGTCAGCTTCTCAATTATAGCCATTTTCTGCCTTGTTCCACTCTATATTGTATATGGTTTTATGTTCATTACAGTGTGGAGCACGGCACAACCAAAAGACACGCTTTACATATAGACAGACAGGCAATGCCAATAATGGAGGAAGTTTGTTTGGTTCTTTATATAGTGTACTTCCAATTTCTTTCCATTCCAGAATAACGAGTAGCCCAACAAAATAGGACCACCTAATAAAAATCTTCGGTCATATTGGCACTTTTTCTGTCAATAAAGAGGTTATTTTTCAAGCATGGAGCGCCCAACAGTATAAGAAAAGTAAATCACTCATACTAACAAGGAGAAACATGAGAGAAGGAAATAATTAATAAAGTTATGACATCAATATTGTCTAGTGGGAAGAGAAGGCATATGGGAAGTAGATATGAGTGGCATAATGCATCATATTTCCCACATGATGCTTGATGCTTCATAGTTTAGGCGGCAGGGCTCAGCAACCATCTTCCCCTGTCACCGTGGAACAGGGCCCTGAGCGGTCGCTTGCTTGTATTTCACTGCCTTGTGTAGCTAATTGCCTTGATAATCCTACATTTTAGAATTGTCGACTTGGCCTTCCAAACACAGTGCTATCCCCAGTCCTCTGGTATCAAAGGAAAATTATGATGGAATGTTTACTATATTGCCTGATTGTCACTCAGTGTACATTACTACGTAATTTATTTTACAGTGCTAACCGAGGGAGGCATTTTTGCGTGTCACAGTTGATCAATTTACCGAGACCGTCACTTTTGCTATCCTTGGGAAATCGATTTCGGGAGCTGGACAGCTATAAAGCCCGAGTCCAGGCCCAGCCTACAGCCGATTCCCTCTCCTATCGGGCCTTTATATACATTTCCTAGGCGGACAGGCTAGTTTCATGGATCATCTTACTTATATCTTCCATGATTGCTTCCAACTCAAATGAGCCTGAACATGGCCGTGCTCTCTCTCTTATGTCAGATGGCTCGTCGGTTTCAACCAGTCAAGTTCAGCCATCATCCAGCAGCCTACTTCTAATGGAGATAGTGCTCAGGCTTTGCCACCCTTGCACCCATCACCACCATTGCCTTCTCCAAATATGGTGGATGCTATATGTATCTTGTGCCAAAATCCTGAAATCTTGTTATATTAATCATATATAACATGGCTCAATCCATGTTATGGTTATACAATTTACTATATCATTCAGAAACCTTCTTTTTTCTGGACATTAGAAACATTTTATTTAGTTTATGCAAGGAAAAAACACAAAATTAATGTCTAAGTTGCCACCAGTTCCATGGGTCGTCAACAATGGTAGCATACTGAGTGAACTGACATCAGAGTTTCAGGTACCACCATCTGCTTTGTTTGCCCATCCGGACAACCCCAGAGACCATGACAAGAGAACACACAGGAATATTGTTAGCTGTTGCAGATCAGACATACTAGCAACATCGACTATCTCTTCTCTGCGTTAATCAGCTTTTCAGGGGACGGCAGCACCAGAGCTCACGTAGTGATGGAAGTTAACTACGAGCAGCCAGCAGGGCAGGTGGCTAGGGCAGGCGGGCGACGGGGGCGAGCGGCCAGGCGGCGGGGCAGCCATCTGGGGCGGGTGCTTGGAGGCTGCGCGTATGTGGAGGCGACGGGCAGCTGGGCAGCCAGAGAGCACATGGTGGAGGCGGCGCGTGTGTGAATGCCAGGGAGAGATGGCCGGGCTGGCTGTGTATGGAGTCAGGGTGACATAGGGTTCATTTTAGGCCAAAAGTACCACAGGATTAAAACGAACAGAAGCTAAGGATTAAAACCAATTTTGGTTTGAGAGCTTAAAACGAATTTCCGACCCAACAGTAGCAATTAAAATGTTCAAGAACAGCTAAGGTTGCTTGTGATTACTGATTAGAAAACTGACAAACGAAACTTACGAGATTACAGATTGTGATGGTCTCTAGAGTAAAAATGAGTCCAAATTGGCATAACCTCTATATAACATGCGTTCACTATGGTGCACTCACACATTAGCGATCCAGATAGAAATTACTGGAAAAGCTGTATCTAATAAATTTCAGTCAAAAGGACATGCAACTTGATTGGTTGGGACCATTATAGATCCAGTACAAAAGACACATATTCTGAGGTATATGGAGGCAGAGAATGATTCAACAACATTGGCTTGCCCCTATATAACTTGCAGAGCAGCGTGGCAGACCAAGCAGTAGCAAACCTGCAATGCAATATATTACGGAAAAATGCTAATGAAATAACGGTGAGGGACAGAGTGTTACTTAGGATGTTGCTGTTATTTCATCTTATGAGAATTGGAGGCATATAGGAAGCTGTTACGAGCAATCTAACAAATTAGCTTGCTGATTGAGACCAACGGGCAATGAGATCTTGACTGCGGCATAGATTCATTATCTGTGGCAGTAGTAGCACCTTATGGACCAGGGCACATGAAGCGTTGGGATGGACGAAGATCCTGCAAACCGCAGCTTGACGTCCCCGCTGCTGACATGCTAAGCTGATAACATACACAATTTACTAATAAACACAAGGGCTTGTTTGTTTGTTTGTTCCAAACTGAATATCATTCTCTAAAAAGTTTATGGAGGTGTATGGAATGTATATTGACGCCCGTCAATACCAGAAACTGGAGATATAAACTCTCTTGAAAATAATATTTTCATGAGAGTGATGTGAAACCCCGCCACGAAAATTATAATTTTCATTTTGTAAACTCTCAAGAAAAATTAAGGGTTTTGATGTGATGGGATAGAGTCCCATATTTTCCACCAGGTGAATATAACTATTGAATATTGATTTGACATAAATTTGATACACAATCTGATTTCCTAATAATACCCAACATGTGTAACAAAGGTTCCAAAAAATAAATATTGGTTATTTCCATTTACATTCTAAGATAAAACCGTAGCTTTAGCACGGGCATTATACTAGTTATGAAAATCGGTCATTTTTGTGAGAGTGCTAAAACACCTCCACGAAATTATCTATTTTCATGAGAGTAAACATTTCCATGAGAGTCAAATTTCACTTGCACAAAATATAGGTTGCTATTTTTCAATAGAAAAATAATTGCTTTGTAAATACTAGAAATTGAAGAACATGAACAAAAGTTTTCTTCTTTTAATCTGCAGCAAAATTTTATGATTAGTCTTTCTCCCACATGCTAAATTCCTAATGTGGTGATTCTTTTTCCTAAATGTTTCCAAAATTATGATCTATCAATTTGTTGTGTTTCTACAGCTATTATGTTTTTGACATCTTTTCATATGACTCTATGTTATCAGTTCAAAATTTGGATTTCAAAAAGTGGCAACTTCAGATAATATCTTGTAGTAAATGATTTTAGCTAAAAACTTCATAAACATAAAAGTTGTAAAACTCATCAAGATCTATAACTGTTATTTAGGAGTCAAAGGTGTTGGAAGATGATGCTGCCTATTTTGGAGTCTGGGGTTCCCTGCCAACGATAAATGTTTCGACATGGACGTGGAAAAACAGCAGCAGCAGCAGGACACATGATGATCTCTTTTTATTGTGACACTGTTTATAGCAATAACTTCCTTTTCATGTGACCATGCAACACGGCCGTGATGTTACCATGCGTTAGTATTACGTGCTTCTTTATCCTTTTACTCTATGTTGGCAGCTGCTGTTAGTATTACGTGATGTTACCATGCTCCAGCTGTTCTAGCTCATCCAGTATCCACTTTACCTTTTGATGTCGCCTCTGTAAGTCGTCAATTTGAAAGATGACTCTGCTTAAATACTATGTACCTAAAATAGATAATATAAACAATACTAGTATGTAACGTTAGTTTACTGAGAAAATAAATAATGGTGAACTGTGTAATTAATCTAGCTAAAGCCAAGAACTGTGCAGGTAACTCATCTACACCAGACATGGTAGAATACACATCTCATCATCATGCATGCATGCATACCTAGATGGTGATGCACACCCTTGTCTACTGTGCTAGTACTAGTCTTTAAGTAGAGTATGCAGGAATGTGATATCAACTGCCTAGCTGGCTTGCTGCCAACACTAAATATCTAGACATGGATGAGGAAAACTGTACTGCAGAAGCAAGAGACATGATGATCCAGCACTTTTGAGCGACTGGCCGCCTGCTGCATGACAGATGCCCATTGCGAATGTCTGGGGCAATATATGCTCATAAGTGCAACGCAAACGTCCTGATCAACCTCTGTCGTAAACTATGACACCTGGATGAATGCTACATGGCCGTGATGTTACCATGCATGCGTTTGTACTACGTTCTTTTTTATCATTTTACCATAGGTTGGCATCCATGCTCCAGATGACCTAATCCCTGAAGATGATTCTTCATAGATAATATAAAGTACTAGCTAGTAAAGAATGTAAGGTTAGTTTACTGACAAAGTAAAGATATATAGCTGGCAAGCTAAAATACTCCTCTCATGATCATGCATGCATGCACACAAGAAAACTACTGCAGAAAAAGCAAGAGGCATGATGATCGATCACTTTTGAGTGCCTGCCTGCCTGCTGCATGACCGATGATTTGTTTGCGCAAGGCAGGGGGTGACATATGATGAAAGGTGCAATGCAAACGTCCTCATCATCCACTGTCATAGAATATGACGCCGGGATTGGGACCTTTTTCCCTTTTTGTCTCTTGATATAATTAATCAATGCAGTAGATCAAAATAAAAAACATGTATGTGTAAACACAAAGTAGGGAAAATGTATTCATTATGCTCCGATTATTGGTGATAATGATATAGAATGTATACGTAGAGAGTTTTGGAACTCCTCCATGAAAGCAGATGAAAGCAGCTTCACGAAAATCCAAATCTCGCGTGCAACATCTTTAGACGCTCTCACAACTCTACTATTTTACATGAGTAGAGTATCGTGGAGCAGAACCTTGTTTCAAATGAAAAATGTGGAGTGGAACTAAAAACGCAGGCCATAGAATCCTAATAAAACCAGATGTACAAACAAATTAAATCTACATGTTCTACACCACTCACATTTTGCCATCGTCGTCGTCTTGGTGGAGCGGGGCTCCGACCACCGTACGATGTACGTGTCTCGTCCTGGCCTGCACTGGATATAAGTACACGCTTACAGCTCGTTCCTGTCGTCCGTTCCAAACAACGCTGCTTACAGAGAGCACAAGGCAACGCAACACAGCCCAACCTCTGTCCTACATAGCTGGTGCTCATCCTTGGTCTCTGGTCCCGGTCTTCCTCCTCTGGCCTGGGCGGTGTGCTGATTGCAGCATCTCTCAGCAACACCTCCGGCAGCTAGCAGAGATGGTGTGCCCGTGCGTCCCACACGACCGGCGACAGTGCTGCATCGTCCTCGGCATCGGCGTCATCCTCGGCATCATCGTCGGCCTCGTCCTCATCCGTGGCTCCATCGTCGTACACGGCGTGTCCGTCACGGTCGACAACGCCTCTCTCGCCACGTTCGCTCTCGCGACGCCGCGGATGGCGAACTCTGCTCCTCCGGCTCCGACGACGACGGCGGCCGTGGCCTCGGTCACGTACAACCTCTCCATGACCGTGACGGTGCACAACCCGAACCGGTACCTGGACGTGCACTTCACCACGCCCCTCGAGGCTCGCTACGTACAGCTTCGATGGCGCTTTCTTCGGCCCACGTGTCTGGCTCGCACGCGAGGGCGAGAAGTTTTCCGCCGGCTGCACCAAGGTGTGCCGCTTGACCATTGGCTCGGTGGGCGAAACCGTACCTGGTCTGGGGATCGACGGTGTCACTGACTTCGCCAGGCAGAGCTCGGCCGGGGTGGTCGAGGTGGATGTGGTGGTTGCCGGCAACTACACCATACACGTTTCCAAGCGCAGCCTTGCATGTAGCTGCGTGCTCAAGCTGCCACTTGGGGCATCGCCTGCAGCGTCGGAGAAGGTGAACTGCGTGTAGGTCAAGAAGGTCTGATGCTAGTGCCAGGGTTCTGCTGGCCCGCCGGTGGCCGACGGCCGGCGCATCATGTGCTGCATGATTCAGTTCATTAGGAGTATTTGTCATCATGTCCGTTAGGCTTTTCACGGTGTGCTTCTTTTCCGTGTGTGGTCCTCGCCCTCGTTTGCGCCTGTGATGCGCTTTATTGGTGTTTCTCATCGTATCTTGGCTTCCTGTCTGTATCCTGATCTCTGCTCTCCATTGCCATGTTATAATGCGTGCACTTCTTGTAAAATTTGTGTACTAAGGTTGAACTCTGGATTTGTGTTATTGTGCTTTTATAATCTGGTCCTTTTACCATCCAGTATAGTGGCAGCCTAGCCATTGTTTTAGTAGCACTGCCGGCGCCCATAACCATGTCCTTAGCACAGATTGATTACTTTGTGTCCACTAGTGTGTTCAGAGGCAGTAGCTCATAAAATATTTTTGGAGCTTGTTAAAGTACACCCATTATCCCATAGAAAATAAGGTCTCAAACAAATCTTTGTCTTGATTTTTTAAATGCGGACCATAATAACAGAATCAATTATTAATTGAAATGTTTAGTAAAAAAGCAAATGAAGGTTACAAACTAAGTAACCGTACACAAGATATCTACTATGCAAAAAGAATAGAATGGTTTCTTTTTGATGTTGCGAGATAGAAACAATGGAGTGCACCTTTACATCATGCAACAGCGCCTAGCACCTATGTGAATATACACGGGAACAAATATGCGGTACCAACCTTTACATTTGCAAAAGACTAACCTTAGCAACATAAACATACATTCGCAAAATACTAATTAATGTTCCAATTTTTCACTACCATACCAACGAGTATTTAAACACATTTTTATGTTGAGTACTATGGGAGATATCATGTTCCCAATATTACTGTTAGTTTAGTACAGATTCAGTGTACTTGATAGGGGAGTATTTATTTGCTATTTACACTATTACTGGATGGAAAGTAAAAAATAAATAAATTCTGATGAATATGACACTTGCATCCTACTGTTGTGCTTGTGGATCCCTTTGTACTTTCAAGGATCACAAATGAGAGTATTTCATTATCAATCAGGCAACAAGCAAACTTTTACATGCAGTCCATATCCTAAATTAGCTGGACACATATTAAACCTGAATTGATGGAAGTATAAAATTGTTTATTGTGTGGCGCCATCTGGAAATGAAAGAATGCCAGATGCCATTGCCAATGTGAATGCAAGTGTGACGGAGTATAGATGCTACTGGTGCACATGGTGCCGAGACAAGGACTGGGTCCACAGCAAGAAGTCCTGCAACCAAAGTCCGGGCTCCAAAGAAGAAAAAAAAGACTTCACTGATTTGGAAACATTTCATAGAATTGCTTGTTGAAGAAAAGGAGGATGTCATAATAACCATGAGGAAGATGGCAGAATACAATTTCGGTGACAACATTATAGGATCATGGTGATGATGACAAATTCAGGACCGAGGACGACGATTCGGGGTGCGTTTGCTTCAGGTTACTTCCTATGCCTTCTGCATTTTTCTCATTTTATGATCTTGTGTACTTTCAAATGTTGCAACACAATTGTGGCTATTCATAATTTCAGGTAGCTAAAAATGAAATGGTAAATTGAAAAAAATAATTGTGTCAATCTGATCTGATGATTTGTGCAACCTATAATACTTTTATACGCATGAATTTAATTTTTTTTTTTGAAAAAGTCAGCAGGGGTGGCCCGTGCCTCTAATTTTTTATTATATGAACTGAGGAAACAACAGAGTAGAAAAAGGATCTAAGAAACCAAAAACTACCAGCAAGAGCAGGACTAGGGAGTGCTGTGTGAGGTTGCTGATCGGTGGGGCTCGGCTCTGGGGTGAAAGAATAAGGCTGATTCTTGAAAAATAATTAGTAAGAATTCCTAAGAACTTGATATATCAGAGTGAAACATTGCAGAGAAGAATAAGTCTGCTATCGAGAGCAAGCAGAGCAGTCAAAGGGGTTGGCGGATGCTGCCTATCTTGGAGCCTGGGGCGGGCTTGCTCCTTGCAGCACTACTTAAAACAGCAGCAGCACGAGACATGATGATCAGTTTTTATTGTGACACTGACTATAGCTATAGCTTCCTTTTTCATGTAACGATGCTACATAGCCGTGATGTTACCACTCTGCTTAATTATGTGCTTCATCAATTTAAAAGATCACTCTGCTTATTAATTACTAAGTACTACTTAAAAGATAATTTAAACACTACAGTATGTAAGATTAGTTTACGGACAAAATAAAATAAGGTTTAAAAAGAAACTTCTTTGAAACCTTCGTAATTAATCAAGCTAAAAGCAAGAACTGTGCACACCCATATAACTCATCTATAGCATGGCATGCTAGCATACTCCTCTCATAGAACACCTAGATAGTGATGGAAAACTACCGCTGGCTTTAAGGACATGTATGTAAGACTGATATCAACTACCGCGCTGGCTTGCTGCCAACAATAAATATCTATACATGGATGAGGAAAACAGCACTGCAGAAGCAAGGGACATTATGATCGATCACATTTGAGCGCCTGGCCACCTGCTGCATGACTGTTTGTGAATGGCAGTGGTGGTGCTCATACGTGCAAGGAAAAGGACATGTGATCATCCTCTGTCATGACACCAGGATTGGGAACTTTTTCCCTTTTCCTCTTTTGATATAACTAATTAATGATAAAGTATCATTTATGCGTAAACATAAAATATGGAAAATATTTTTTATTCTCTGATTACATAGGATTATAATATAAAGTATATATGTAGAGAATGTTAGTGTATATGTAGAGAATGTTTGGGACTCCATAAAAACTACTTCAAAAAATCTAAAGTTTGTAGAGTACACTACTAGAGAACAGACTTTCGAACCTCGGCTTTAGTCCTGGCCATTTTTTGGTCCGGGACAAAAGGTCCCGGTTAGGGACACCAACCGGGACTAAATTCCCTCCCAATGGCTCGCCAATAGTTTTTCCAGGCTAGTGGCAGAGACCGGGAAGGTTAGTCCCGGTTTTTTTTTTTTGGCTCCAACCGGGACTAAAGGTACCCTCTCTAGTCTCGGTTGGTGTTACAAACTTGGACAAAAGGTCATGCAACCTTTAGTCCCGGTTGGTGTTATGAAGTGGGACTAAAAGTCTTTCACCCGGGACTAAAGGTCCTCTGTAGGTCAATTTAAAAGGACAGCGTACAAGACTCTGTCACATGTGGTATGCAGTTGAGTTGGTAAAGGAATCTACGCGTGAGGCAAGGGGTCTTGGGTTCGAATCTCACCCAGAGCAAGGGCGGTCTGTTGGATTTTATTACTTTTTCGTTTCAAGGATGGCCTTTAGTCTCGGTTGCGGGAACCGGGAATAAAAGTTGGACCTTTAGTCCCACTTGGGCAATCCCGGTTGGGTAATCGGGAATAAATGGGGGTTGGAAACAGGGACAAGAAGCCATTGCTCCACCAGTGGTACCTTATAGGTGGTCCCAACTCTATTATTTTACAAGTGTAGAACATGCAACATCTTCTCCTCCAACAAGTTCACCGTCAAGTCCGTGGTGTACCAGGGTAGAGTGACGATCACTGCGCCAGAACATGGTGTCTGCGATGCTCAGCACATCGTGGCTCAGGGAGTTCCGGCATGCCAGGAAGTGCTTCATGAACTGGCTCATGTCGTGGAAGCGTGCAGATGTCCATCCTGGCACCCGATCCACCTCACAGCACACGCCCGGTCCGAACACATCTAGCATTCCGGCTCATACCTGAAATTGGTCCAAGCCAGCAGCTAAACAAAGTAATTGTCATCTAGTACCAATCCCAAAGTTGCAACCAACACATCTAAGATGAATGATTTTTGCCTTGGTGGACTGGCCCTCCATACGGCCGTGCTCTTACTATAGGTTGACATGCATGCACTAGATGACGCCTCATTAGTCGTCTATTTGGAAGTTGACTCGGCTTACTATGTACTTACAGTAGAAGAAATGGGGCTTTACATAATGATCACTGGTTACATTCTAAGAAAGCATCATAGAATTGTTTTGTCCGTGATGGTTTTTCCATGAGATCATATTCCCTTTAAAGCTATGCAAGATCTGGAGTATTCCCTAGCAAAAAATGATTTTTTGTCTAACTTTTAGAAATGAGCTAGAATGAGATGTGTGATCCAAAATATGATTATGATTTTTTTTAAATTAAGTGGAGCTATGGACAATTCAATTCAAAGTTACTTTATATAAACATAAAGAAATTCATTTCAACTGTAGAAAAATAATATATTCATAAACTTTGAACTCCTCCGGAACAAATTATATATAGTACATAACATTCGAAAATATTTTTGGTAATACTAGATACAATTTTTCTATGACTTGTGAAGGATTTTCTACTTAGTTAAAAATCGGACAAATCAATTAACTATGTATAATTGACAATCATAGTAAAATTATGGGGAAGATCAGCCTGCGGAAATCTCCAGCGAAATAGAAGTCCATAAAGTCCCACATTAAGCGTGTAGACACACTTCAAGCGGCGCTCAAGAGGCCCAACTAACATAACGAAAAACAATCCCTCGACCTTAAATCCCCCTACGCAAAACCCTAGAGAGCTGTGCGACTCGAGGCTACCGCGTCAGTGCCGACCTCGGGCACTCGCGCTGTCGCTTCCCTTGTACCGTACCCTCTGCCAACAACCAGCACGGCGTGGCATACCGGCCGGCCATCCAGCCTCTAATCCGGCCCGCAACCCATCCTCTGCCGTCCCCATCCCCAAGATCTGTCGCCATAGGAGCCAGTGACCCCCACTCAGTGCTAATAAATAAAATACTACTAATATGTAACATTAGTTTATTGAGATAACTAATCTAGCTAAAATCAAGAAGTCATCACTCGTGCACCTAACTACATCTGCGAACACATGGTTTTTCCATAGCCATTGTGTAGCGCTTTTGTGATGAGCGATTGTCAACATGGCAACACAACAGGTGTGTGTGTGAGTCTTACTAACCGTGGCACGCGGATTCGTGTCAAACAACGGTGTCTCTTGGCTTGTTGTTGTACAGGTGTCGAGCTCGGAGGCGGTGGTCGACGGTGCGGTGAAGGTCAAGTAGGGCGTGCCGTGCTGACGGACCGGGTGCGGTGAAGGGCGGACGTGAGGCTTGGACCGAGAGACCTTGAAGCCGGGCGGCTAGCCGTGGTGGCTGACAGCTGGGACATCGACGAGCGCAAGTGTACACGGCGGGGGATGCGTATGGGCTACGCTACTCGCGGACGGTTTGGTGGTTTCGCCTCAAAACCATCGGTGGCGGGTTTCCCTGGTTTGCGCCTCAAAACCGGGGTGGAGGTCCCGCGCGGACGGACGGCACGTGGCGGCACCGGGGAGATTGCGTGGGAGCAAGGCTACCGGTGAGGAGGCGCGGTGGCCGTCGGATCGATGAAGAAAAACTGGACGATTTTACCCCTAGAGGGTATTTGGGCTGTGTGCTTCATGTAAGGGCGTTTTGGTCTTTGACATGCGCCTATATATATGTCAAGGGGCTATTTGGGGCAACCATCCTTGGAGGGTCACTCTCATTTGTGTTGTGTTGAGAGGAGGCTAGGGTTAGAGAGAGAGGAGTGGCTCTTGTTCTTGAGCTTTTTGCCATCCATAGTTTTGACTTGCTAGGATTGGCTTGTAACCGGATATCATGAAGTAATCCAAGGATCAAATTTCGTGCATCTCTTGTTCTCCTCTCTAAATCTGAAGTTTTTTTTTCTCCTATATTCGGAGCTATTTTTGGGGCGATTTTTGTTCTTCAGATTTGGAGCGATTTAGCTCGTTATTTTTGGACAGATTGATGCTTCGTCGAGTGATGAACAAGATCACCAAATGATTTGAACGAATTCCACTTGTGCATCAAGAAATCAAGCGATTTCCGATTTGGGCGAAAAACTGTGTTCTTGTTGGAAATCGGATTTTCCCGGAGCTTGAGGTTAAATTGGGGGATAACCTTTTAGGAGTAGCTTGATGACTCTGTGGTAATCCACTTTACAAGTTTTGGGAACAAATCCTTTTGATTTGATCGAGTTCTCTTGGATTTCTTGGTCGTCCCTTTTTCTGTTCTTGTGGAGCTTTCCTCTCTGTTCTTGTCGGGTCGGAGACACAGGTATTGGACCAGCTGCCACCTGTGCAAGGTGGTGTGGCGCTAGGCGCCCCCTGGATGTTGCCCTCGCAGCCGAGCTCACCGGTCGAGCGTAGCTGCCAGGACCCCGGTGAAGATCGAACTTTTTCTCAGTTCATCTGTTTCCACCCTGCTTCTCTGAACTACAAGTGATTCAGATGCAGTGCAGGTTCGTTCCTCCAGTGAGCTCTGTGGCGGTCGATCTTGCCTGGTTGGCACCGATAATTGCCTTGCTGTGTTGTGTGTTCTTTGCTGCAGTGTGAAGATCGAGTTTTGCAGGTGCCGATTCCCAACTGTGAAGAACTAGTGTGGTTGTGCGTGTGCTCTTTTTGTTGGCCACAAGAACTCTGCTTGCTTCAGTGATTTATCTCAAGCAGGTCGACACCCACCCATTTGGGCAGCGAGCAGAATTCCAGTGCCAAGATCGATTGATCTCTATTGTTTGTTCCTGGCCCGTGCGTGGCCCTGTTGATTTCTCTGTGCGTGCGTCCATCTCCATCCACAGCAGGAGCCGATTCCAGGACAGCAGCCTAGCATCGAGAGGTGCTTGTTCGTGACCACAGGATTGCTGCTCGCTTTTCAACAACAGCAGCTGCACGCCTGCACTTCGGCATCAGGTGAGAAGGTAAAGCATTTGCTGCCATTTTCATTTGCTTGCATAGACAGCCTATGCAAATATTCAGATTGGAATTTTCAGAGAGTAGCAGTTCAGCGTGTCTCTTTTTATGCAGTATATAGTAGATTGCCTGTTAGGATCGAGAAGCTGTTCACATTCAGTTTTATTAGTGTAGCAGATCATACTTGCCTTGAGTCATCGAATTTGTTTTGATCAAAAGCTTTTCTTGCATACGTGAAATACCAAAGCAATTGATGGCTAATTATTGGAGTATTAAAATACTTCTTGTTATTTGACTTGAGGTTTCACGGTTGCAAGAACAAGTCTTTTTCTCTTCGAGTTCTGAAGCTTTCTCTGCAGCACTAGTTGAAACATAGATCACAAGGCAGGCTGCAGTTCGTGCCCTCGATTTATCTCTGTGCCGGTTTATGTTCTCATCTTTTGCAGTGTCCAGATCAAAACTGCCGGAGCCGAGCAGACCAGTGTAGTGTGTTAATTGAAGTTCCAGAGCCTTTGGTTGCTCTCGCTTTCTGCAGGACAAGCTGCTCTAGTGTTTGTCGATTTGGGAGAAGGCAGGCTCGTCCTAGCTGCTGGTAGGCCGTACACCTTCGAGTGTCGTGCAAATCCAGCTCTCTCCTTTTGTGTGTTTGTTATGCAGGTGTGTCTGGCGGCGATGTTGTCAAGTTTTCGATGATTCACTATTTTATCCACAACTTGATTATTTGAGCTCCGATCCGCGTTCTGTTTTTTCCATTGGCTTTCCGTGCTCGGTTGTGGTGTCCCGCTGTGTTCCTAGGGAACATCCACCCACTAGTTGGGTCGTGGATGTCACGGCATTTGCTTTGCGTGTTTGGCGGTGAAGTTGGGATAGCGGCCTAAATATTTCACGAGAAATTTTGACGGCTCCCATTCACCCCCCTCTGGTCGCCATTTTTGGTCCTTCAATTGGTATCGGAGCCGGTTAAGGATCACTCCACCTTAATCGGTCAGTGATCCACGGAGGCGACATTGTTTTGAGGGCAAATTTTCTTTCCGCTTTTGTTGCCGTCTTTCACGCTTGTTTTTACTAACACTAACGGTGCTTTGAGAGATGGCACCAAGCTCATCTTCTTGTGAGTCTTTGTCCTCAGGTTTGAATGATGGACTTATATTGGAGGATGACATCGTGCAGAGAAGGCGAAATGCGGCGTTTGAAAAGGAACGCGAGGTGAATGCTTTGTTGGACCTCCTAGATGATGATGAGCTTTCGGTGGAGGATCTTGTGCGCGAACTTGGCAAGGCCAAGAAAGGTACCCTTGTCAGTAGTGTGTTGTGCTTACCCCACCATTTTGATACATGTCTTAAGCATTGTGCTAAAAATGATGAGCTTTGTGTTACTTTGCATAGAAAGATTGAGAAGTTGAAATGCTCAATTGCTAGGTTGAAATGTGGTCTTTCTCATTGGAAGTCTTCCATGCACCTCTTGTGATAACATGCTTAGAAAGAATAATGATTTGAGCTCTTCTCTTGCATGTTTAAAATCTGAAAATAAGAAGTTAAAAATCAATGCCTCTATGCCATGTCTTTCATGTCTTGACTTGTATGAGGATCTTGATAAGGCTAGAGAAGAAAATGCTTTGCTTAAGTCAAAAGCTTCTTTGCCATGTGTTTCTTGTGAGTCTTTGCTTGCTGAAATTAATGAACTAAAATTGGCTCACACCACATGTGAAAATGAAGTTTTGTCTTTGAAACAAATGCGCGATGATATGAGCGCCAAGTTGGTTGAGCACAATGAGATGAGTGCTAACCTTGAGAAAGAGATTGATCTCTTGCGTACCAATATGCCGAGTGCATTGAGAAGGAGATGGAAAACTTGAAAAATGCTGCTTGTGGTACTTGTGATCGCCTCAAGTTTGAAAATGAGGTTTTGACTAAAAGATGCAAGAGTCTTTGTGCTAAGTCTTTAGATTCTCGCGATTCTTCCAACTTCGACGTTGTTTCTAAAATTGCTTCTTCTCAATCGGAGTTGAACTCTTGTGTTGCGCTTGAGTCTTTGTATGGTGGCACTTATGATAAGGCTTCGGATAGCTCTCCCATAGCTAGTCCTAAGCTTGTTGCTTCTTCGGGTGATGTCCATGGGATTTCTAATGGCAATGGTGCTTCTCAAATTTTTGGAACTCATGTTCCCAAACCAATCTTCAAATGCACCTTTTGCAAGAAGGATGGGCATTCATTCGATTTCTGCTTTCGCCGTGTCAAACATGTGCGACGTGTTCGAGCTAAGGCTTTTAGGAAGCCACGTGTCCTCTCTCAAGGAACGTGTGCTCCTAGTGTTGGTGCCAAGTTGAGCATTGATGCTTCTTGTTCTAAGTCCCAAGGGACTTCTCACTTGATGGAGAATGGTGTGCCTTCTGATAGGCCTTTGTACCATTGCTCTTTTTGTGGGAAAGATGGGCATCAAGAGAGCTTTTGCTATCGGCATGTCAAAAGCATGCGGCGAGCTCGTTCTTCTAGGCCTTTGATAGTTCATTGCCATTCACATGGTATGAACACTTGTGAGCCTAGAAAGAAGCCACTTTCGGTCGATGGATTTTATGACTCCTCTAGTGGGTTAGGTCATGATTGTGGACATGTTCCTAGTGCTTCTTGTGTTGGTCCACAACATGCTTCTCATGATACTTCTATTGATTCTTCTCATAAGACCTTGGGAGATGCTTGCCTCTTTGCTCATGGGTCCTCTCGTTTTTCTTCTCGAGCGATCCTTTTGACGAATGCTTCCAAGGATGTTTCAAAAATGCACTTGAACCAAAGTTTGCATCATGCTAACCCATATGATAAGTTGAGTACTTCTTTTATACATGTGACCAAGTCTTGGGTTCCTAAGTATATGCTTGCTAACCCTTCGGGATCCAAGACTCGGGTTTCTTTGTCCTCTTGTGTGTAGGTACGAGGACGTGGGGTGGAGAACATGCGCTTGGTGAAACTTGATCATTTGTCTGATGTGATCAATAGTTGATGGTTCTCTACACCCACTTTGATGGCCTCCAAGAGGCATGTGCTTTATTGCGACTCCTACATACACATTGTGAGCTGTCATATACACTCATACCTTATATATTCATGCTTTCCTACTTGTGGTATGAGATAGTTGTTCATTTGCTCACTTGTATATTCTAGCATGTATTATACTTGTATCTTGCTTTTATATCTAGTCTAGCTTGTTTTGTCTTTTGACTGCTTTTGGCTCCTTTGAGTTTTCCTTCTTCATTCTGTGTTGGGGCTTTTAGTTTGGTCTTTGTGCCTTTTTGTTTCCTAGTTTTCTTTTGCTAGGTGTCTTTGCTTGAGGGGGAGTTTGGCTTTTTACGAGGGGAGTTGGTTCTTTTGTGCCTTCATGTTTATTTGAACCCTCCTAAGTGCTTCTTGATGTTGAGCCGAATCCTTTCTCCTTTTGCATTGCATTTCATCATGTATCATACTATCTTTGTTGAGCTTCATGACTATAGCAGTTTTGATTACATCTATGCTCTTGTTAGTATGCCTTGTTTATACATAATGGTGCTTGCAGCTTAGGCTCCTTTTGATCACTTGTTACTTGTTATGAGCTAAGCCTGCTTTTCTGAATGTGAACTTGCTTAATTCTTGATGCAATCCGAAAAATGTTCACCCTTGAGATGGCAACTAGCATGTGTAGGTTTTGTTGAGAACCTTGTTGCTTTCATATGTATGCTTGAGTTGCTATGTCTCATGTTTCTTGAGTCATTCACTTAGCTCGGATCTCTTGATAATCTTGTGCTAAAAATTGATGTCTACGCTAAGAAATGATGAAAAGTTTTGACTTGGATCTTTTCTGTCCCACGACAATGTCACGAGATTGCTTCTCATTCTTTCGAGTGAGATGAACTTGGGCATTATAGTGCTAGTCCACAACCACTCGTGACGAGACAGCTTCCCACTTGCACTAAGGGATGAACTTAGCGTGGTTGAAAACATGATAAAAATAACACAACCTTTTGGTGGACAGTTTTGATCCTCTCGCATACACATGTCTAAAAGAAACCTTGTTAACTTCTGGTTTAACTCTGATCAATGTTGAAGTTACAAGTGTTGTTAAGTGCTTCCTTGAGACATGATGTGTGACCGTTATATGGGGTAGTTCACTTTTGTATACATATGTTAGCACTTGTTTGATCTCCTGCTTATATGTGCTAGGTGCTATTCTTTTTGGTGAACACCTTTTATAAAATGCTCAATACCTGATCAAAATGCTTATGTTTCATATTCCATATCATTTGATCAGTTTGAGCATTGGCTTTGACTTGTGCTTGTTGCTATACACTTGCCATACTTGCTAGAGCATCTATGTACTCCGAATTGCTATACTCTTGAAGCTCTACATTTTGCATTTTTATCATGGCATGATTTGAGGGGGAGTTGCAGTCTCTTGTGTTTTAATCTTGATAAGTGCACGTGCCAACAAGGGGGAGAAACATCCACAAATCCAGAGAGTTCATTGGTGAGTATGCATTTGTCAAGGGGGAGTTGCACTCCGAGATTTGTGCTTTGTGCTTTGCTAATGGTGTTAAGCCTTTTTTCTGTCTCTTCTTGAGGACTAGCTTTCGTTTTGCTTGGTTGCGTCGAGCCGTTGCCCATGTCTTTGGGGACCAAGTTTTGCTCTTGCTTTGCTCATTGCAAATGACTCGCTTTCAGCTTTTCTTTGGCTTTTGGTCATTTGGATGAGTTGTCTCTGGTTTTGTGTTGGTGTTGACAATGCACTCATCAAGGGGGAGATTGCGAACACATGGTTTTTCCATAGCCATTGTGTAGCGCTTTTGTGATGAGCGATTGTCAACACGGCAACACAATGGGTGTGTGTGTGAGTCTTACTAACCGTGGCACGCGGATTCGTGTCAAACAACGGTGTCTCTTGGCTTGTTGTTGTACAGGTGTCGAGCTCGGAGGCGGTGGTCGAAGGTGCGGTGAAGGTCAAGTAGGGCGTGCCGTGCTGACGGACCGGGTGCGGTGAAGGGCGGACGTGAGGCTTGGACCGAGGGACCATGAAGCCGGGCGGCTGGCCGTGGTGGCTGACAGCTGGGACATCGACGAGCGCAAGTGTACATGGCGGGGGATGCGTATGGGCTACGCTACTCGCGGACGGTTTGGTGGTTTCGCCTCAAAACCATCGGTGGCGGGTTTCCCTGGTTTGCGCCTCAAACCGGGGTGGAGGTCCCGCGCGGACGGACGGCACGTGGCGGCATCGGGGAGATTGCGTGGGAGCAAGGCTACCAGTGAGGAGGCACGGTGGCCGTCGGATCGATGAAGAAAAACCTGGATGATTTTACCCCTAGAGGGTATTTGGGCTGTGTGCTTCATGTAAGGGCGTTTTGGTCTTTGACATGCGCCTATATATATGTCAAGGGGCTGTTTGGGGCAGCCATCCTTGTAGGGTCACTCTCATTTGTGTTGTGTTGAGAGGAGGCTAGAGTTAGAGAGAGAGGAGTGGCTCTTGTTCTTGAGCTTTTTGCCATCCATAGTTTTGACTTGCTAGGATTGGCTTGTAACCGGATATCATGAAGTAATTCAAGGATCAAATTTCGTGCATCTCTTGTTCTCCTCTCTAAATCTGAAGTTTTTCTTTTTCTCCTATTTTCGGAGCTATTTTTGGGGTGATTTTCGTTCTTCAGATTTGGAGCGGTTTAGCTCGTTCTTTTTGGACAGATTGATGCTTTGTCGAGTGATGAACTAGATCACCAAATGATTTGAACGAATTCCACTTGTGCATCAAGAAATCAAGCGATTTCCGATTTGGGCGAAAAACTGTGTTCTTGCTGGAAATCGGATTTTCCCGGAGCTTGAGGTTAAATTGGGGGATAACCTTTTAGGAGTAGCTTGATGACTCGTGGTAATCCACTTTACAAGTTTTGGGAACGAATCCTTTTGATTTGATCGAGTTCTCTTGGATTTCTTGGTCGTCCCTTTTTCTGTTCTTGTGGAGCTTTCCTCTCTGTTCTTGTCGGGTCGGAGACACCGGTCTTGGACCAGCTGCCACCTGTGCAAGGTGGTGTGGCGCTAGGCGCCCCCGGACGTTGCCCTCGTAGCCGAGCTCACCGGTCGAGCGTAGCTGCCAGGACCCCGGTGAAGATCGAACTTTTTCTCGTTCATCTGTTTCCACCCCGCTTCTCGAACTACAAGTGATTCGATGCGGTGCAGGTTCGTTCCTCCAGTGAGCTCTGTGGCGGTCGATCTTGCCTGGTTGGCACCGATAATTGCCTTGCTGTGTTGTGTGTTCTTTGCTGCAGTGTGAAGATCGAGTTTTGCAGGTGCCGATTCCCAACTGTGAAGAACTAGTGCGGTTGTGTGTGTGCTCTTTTTGTTGGCCACAAGAACTCTGCTTGCTTCAGTGATTTATCTCAAGCAGGTCGACACCCACCCATTTGGGCAGCGAGCAGAATTCCAGTGCCAAGATCGATTGATCTCTATTTGTTGGTGTTCGTTCCAAGGACCGAACACCAGCAAGATTGAACCGAAGACTAGAACGAAAGTAAATGACGAAAGTAAACAACGAATGCTTACAACGAAATGAAACAACATCTTTATTCCATTCCAGAATTGGTCCCTTTACAAAATGCCCCTGGGGGTCTATTTATAGTAGTCCGTAGACTTTTACATGACTAAAATGCCCCTGAGCCTAGTCTTCCATCCTCTACCATGTGAAGGGCAAAACTGTCTTTTCTTCCTCCAAACCGACCTTCGAGGCCGCTTCTAATGCTTGGTCCTCCTCAAGTCAGCCCAACTCGGCCCACGAAGCTCGGCCCGTCATCCACCTGCAGCGAACCAAATATCTGTACAAGGCAAAATGGCCGAATTGGAAATCTAAACTTAAATTCGCCTCAGCTTTCGACCCAAATGTGAAAGCTGCGACGCACTCTGCTCCCGACTGGAGCACGACTTGAGGCGAAAGGCTTTGCCTCTCGGCTTTCGCCTAAATCATTCAGCCGCCAGGACTAAGGGAACATCGCCTTAGGCGAAAGACCTTGACTCTCTTCTTTCGCCTAAGGCTTTCGACTGCCGGAACTTTAAAACCTCTCTCAGGCGAAAGTGTTTGCTTCTCAACTTTCGCCTAGTCATCCAATCGTCATCACCGGGAGCGCTGTTACAGGTGAAAGTCTTTGCCTCTCAACTTTCGCCCGAGACATCCGATCGTCGTTACTTTGGGGACGCTAAGGCGAAAGTCTTTGCCTCTCAACTTTCGCCCGAGACATCCGATCGTCGTTACTTTGGGGACGCTGTCTAAGGCAAAAGCCTTTGCCTCTCATCTTTCGGCGGCGAACTGGCGAAAGGGGGTGGACCACTTCCGACCTACCCCCAACAGTAGCCCCTTAGCGTTATCCTGGCTCAACTCGTTTGGCCAAGATGCGCTAACCAATCTTTCGCCAACGCCGCCCCCATAATTTGTTTGAAAATTCAGTGACTTTTGAAATTATATTTTTGAATTTTCGATCAAATTTTGAATTTCCCGCCGCTTTCCTTCATTAATGCTGGAATTTTCCATTTTCTTGATTTTATTTTTAATCTTCATTATCTTCTCGGGATTCGTGCCCGGCGGGAGCGGGCGCGTCGGCTCGCAAATTGAGGCGACCGTTGCCGACCGCATCTATATAAGCCGCTCCCCCCCCCGTCTCACTCATTTGCTCGCCGCTGCTTTCACGCTCTCGTCAAGTTCCTTTCGCTTGGCGCTTTCGCTTGAAGCTTTCGCTTGGGCTTTCGCCACCAGAGCCCGTGGTGCTTTCGCCCTAGGAGTGAAGCCTGGTCCGACTTGTTCTCCGTAAGTTTTGTCTTCCAGCTTTCACCTTGTGTTTTTAGTTTTTCTTTCGCGTGTTTTTTATTTCAGTTTTTCGCATTTTTAGATGGCGAGTGAATCCTCTTCCGCGAATTCTTCTCACTCTAATTCTTCAGAGCATTCATCTTCTTCTAATGATGAGGAAAACAAGCAAGCTCCCACTAGCTCTAGTTCAGAGGACAGCTCGGAAAGTGAAGAGCAAGCTGCTCCCCCAATCGCTGCTATTCCACTGCGTGCTTTCGATGCGGTGGAAGAGGATGTAGAAATTGATGATACTTTCGAAATCCCTTCATTCCCTCCTGCTGATGGAATTGATCTTACTCCTCATCTGGAGGACCAGCCTGAGGCAGATCTGGATGGAGCCCCAGCGAATGGTTCTGATGTTGGTAGCGATAATGAGTCAGAAGATTTAAAGGCGGAAGTTACCGCGACTTCTCAGGCCAATCTTAAACCGAAGGACTATCCTCGTATTCCAGTTTATGAGTTGAAAGAATCGAAAGTTGATGAGGATGAGTTGGATAGTTATGTGCTGAAAGGGTACATGACTCAGGTAGTTCGCGACAGATGCAGAGCTCCAGAAGATGAAACCATCCCTGAACCCAAGGAATATGAGGCTATCGTTTTTTGTGATTATTTTAGAGCTGGACTGACCATCCCATGTGAACCATTTGTTGCGGAAGTTCTTGGGAAATTTGGGCTGCAACTTCACCATCTTACTCCTAATGGTGTCAGCCGTCTCAGTATTTTCGCTATGGGACTGAAGTTCATCGGTTGCCCACTTAATTCCGAATCCTTTGTGCGGAATTACAGTGGCTATGGGAGATTGGACACCAGATCCGATAAGAAAAGGCAACTTCGGTATACTTCCGAGTATGGTGGTTACAATTTTACTGCTCGCCTTCATGAATGCATCTGAACCCTGGTTCCATTTTATAAGGGCAAATGGCCAAGCTGGAAAGATTATTGGTTCTATATTCGCGTCTGCGAACCAGAGGATGTTGAATCTGCGAAAGCTGGAGGTTTGGAGAAAGCTCATCCCTTAGTGTCTCATCTTTCGCCAATGATGGAAGGAGCGAAAGCTGAGTTTGTTCCGAGCCAGGATGAGGAAGAGGCTAGCAAGTTCTTCTGGCGAACCACCTCCAAACAGACTAGCCATGACTTAGCAGAAGAATGGATGGTGCTGGGTCGGTTGCCTCTCGATCCTGAAGTTGTCTTTAAGGATTTTGTCACGACTCCTTCAGGGTGTGCTGCTCCTGATACTACTTTCGATCATCTGACGGAAGATGACAAGCTAGAATATGCGGAGCATATCGAAAGTTGTGTTTCCGAGATATTTGGTCCTTATAGCGAAAAAGAACATAAGTTATGCGTCCAACTTGGATTGGTCAAGCGCACGATTGAATCGAATGTTCGATTTGATTGGTGCTCCGTATTCAAACAAATCGATCCACAATCTGTTAAAGAAGCGAAGGTGCCCCGACGAAACGTGGACAAAGGGGGCGTCCACGGTCGGCCGGGACGTGGTGGACGTTCGACGAGGACCCAAGTCCTCGAGCGTAAAAGCGAAAGTTGAACTCTTGGGAGGTTCGTCGTTACGAACTCTGGCGATGTTAAATTTGGAAGAGAAATTGTGAAAGCTTGTTAAGCCAAGTTGCGGTGTGACTTTTGGTAGAACTCGGGCTTGGGGAATGTCTCTTTATGAAATGGTTGGATTTGTTTATTACGATAGTTCTTTGGATTTTGATCCTGTTTTCCAAGTTCGTGTTTAATTGATAAATTTTTGTCTTATTTCTGTCTTTTTCAGTTGAAGAAGAAAAAGATACCATGGCTGGACGTGCCAAGATCCCTGATCCTCGGATGCTGGAGGACGATGACACTGTGTCATTTTTGAACCTTGGGTCTAGTCTTGGCGAAAAAACCCCGGCTGCTGCATTTGATCGGGATTTGAAAAGGCAGAAGACTGCTGCTTTGAAAGTCGCCGAAGTTGCAGAGGCTTCTAAGGAAGCTCCGAAGGAAATTTCGAAAGATCTTTCGAAAACAACCAGTCGCGTCATTCGTCGAAAGTTGGTAAGTCTCGATTCTTTAGAGAGTCTATGGTTGAAAACATCTTCCGGGGTCACCTGTTCGGGCATGGTGAATTGGATTTGGACTCATGTTCCAATGATTACGGCGAAATGGTGGTATATTCTCGGGACCAGTTCTTCCGAAGAGCGTGACCCCGGTCGAGAGAGGGCTTATAAGATCTCAAACTCTCTTGGGTTTCCCTACACCCGCCCGATGGCGAAAGTTAGACATGACGAGATGGGCATTTTTCTCAATGCCAAAGCGGCTACCGCAGCCACCGATGAAGTGGCCAAGTCCTTTGGTATGCCGCAAGTTGAAAATGGTCCGCCGGTTCAACCGAGAAGGCCTTCATGATGTTGCCACTTCTCACCTTATCCAGTGAATTGCATGTTTTCCTATCGTTAGCTTTCGATATTATGTTGAGGTTTTGATATTGTGTCTAAACTTTCGATTGCATTTCTCTTTATGTGAAGGCGGTGATTCTGAGCCGCTCTCTTTTCAAGAAAGATGAAGCTAAAATTGCTTCTCTTCGTAAGACGATCACTGAGAAAGATGAGCGGATTAATGAATTGGAGAGAGCTATGCAGAAGCTGAAGAAAAATTTTGAGGAGGAGAAAGAGAAGTCTGCTGCTGAAAAGGTTTCGCTTGTGGCGAAAGTTGATGAGCTCAATGAGACTGTTAATGAGCTGCGAAAGCGTGAGGAGGATTTTCTGATGGGCCTTGACGCCAAAGGGCAGAAAGTATTCCTAGCTTATAAGAATCTTGTTGAGGGGGTTGGTTCGAAAGTTGAGCTGCCCTAGAACACGCCGCCTATGGAGTATTTGACTTGGCCGGCCGATGAGCTTTCGAGTTATGAAGACTTGCAGAACATGGGTCGTGACATTGCCGCCCTTGAAGCAATCAATGCTTTCGCTCAAGCTCTTCGGGACCGCGGATGCTCTCATGCGTCCGAGATGGCAATTAAGGCGCCCAATAAGTATTACAAGCGCCACGCCGATGCGAAAGCCGATGCAAATCGGTTTTATGATGAGTTTTGGGTAAAAGGCGGCCGTGACCTTGCGCTTATTCACGCTGCCGTTTCGCGTGGCCAGGTGGCATATTGTTACTTTTGACTTTCGGTTACTCCTTGTTATTTTTCTTAAATTACTGACATCTTCCTTCCCTTTTGTAGACTTTGGATGAAAAGAAGTCTATTAGGGTGAAAGTTCAGGAATTCATCGACGCTAGGAATGCCCGACAACGCGCCGCACACGGAAGCCCACCGAGACGACCGGTGATGCACAACCAACGCCTTCCGTCGCAGCCCCAGCTACCGAAGAGACTGCGAATGCTGAAAACACTCCACCTGGCGGCGTCGACTCTTCCGCCCAGAATGATCCACCAGTAGCTTAGAATTAGGACTTATGCTTTTGAAAAAACAATGTGAATTGAGAAGGCGCGATGTTGCGCGGATGCTGTAAAACTCTTGAAATGCTTTTGTTGTATCTTAAGTATTTTTTGCTTTTTTCTTGCGTGTTTTGACAGGTTGATGAGGTTGACTTAACCGATGCGGTTGAGATTTTCCCTCTTGCTATTGCGAAAGATGACTTTCATGTCTCTCGGTGAATCATGGAATCGTTATCGCCAGCGACATCCTCAGCGATCTTTAGGTGTTTTCCTGCGTTCACGCTTGAGGAGAAGTCTTCGGATTGCCGAACAAATTGCGAATTTTTGGAGTCATCGCGACACTAGCTCTGGTGAAGGACCTTCCGCAACCAAGTTTTCTGGAAGTCACCCCAAATTTCCAAAAGATGAGCCTTATGAAGATGTTCCCATAGAACGCGCTCGTTATAGTTTTATTCCTGCGACCCCTACTATCAATGAGGGGTCCTTGAAAGTGCCTAAAGATGAGCCCTTTTGATTGTAAATGATGATTGTAAATTGCAATTCTGTGTGTTGTGAATAAAAAAGAGCTGATTTCGATAAATGCATCGAAAGTGCTGTCTTTATACTGTCCTTTCGATCGAGCCCCTTTACTCATAGATCTGAAAACGCCGCCCCCCATCTTTGAGTTAGGGGCGAGTAAGCTTGCCATCTTTCGGTTAAATTTGTAATTAAAAAATCCCTCACTTTAAATTTGTTGACAACACCGCCCCCCCCCCATTTTTATAGTTGAGGGGTTTTACGGAGTGACCGGTCCATGTTTTATTTTTTACTACACAAATCCGTCGAATGATGAAGTGTTGATGACTTTATAAATTTCGAAAGTCAACGTTACAATTTTTCCGTCAGCACTTCCGCTAACATTGCAACAGTATTCCAACTGCTGCTACAATTAGGCTCATTACTCCAAATAGGAAAGTTGAGGGCCCTAAAATCGAAATATGTTGCTCTTGATGGCGCAAATAATGAAGAGAGCTAACGCTATAAATTAGATGGAGAAAGCTCTCGAAATTGCACCAAAAGGATGAAGATACTCCAGATACGGACTTGCTTAAATGATTTATAGCAAGTTAGAGTTATCTGGAGGCTCAAGTTTCATTTTGCGACCGTGTTTCGAATTGAAGTTTCGGGCGCTTTTTTCCTCAGACCTCTCGTTCCTAGGTTTAGCGAAAGCGGATTGCATTTTTTTCCCGAAGAATGACTAGTCATTGTTCTAACTGTGTACTTCATGATTCTAGTGATTACCTCTGGTTGCCCAGCTTATATAGACTCCCGAAGCGTTGATCAATGCATTGTTTGTGCTAAAAAGGTGATGTGCCTTTGACAAAGTCTGAAGTTGATTATTGATTTACATGGAACGCAGAAATTTATTCTATGGTACTATCGTATCTTTCTAATTGAATACTATTGCTTCGTTTGAATGAAGTCGATGCATTGTCGAATTAATTGGCCTTGATTGCTGTAAAGCTATCTGCGCTTTGATCCACTGTACTTTTGTATCTTTTGTATTGAATTTAAAGTTCTGACCTTTTGTCTGAATTCATGATGTCTAAATGTAAAAAGTTGGCTTGTCGGGGGCACCATATCTTTCGTCTTAAATGCGTTGATTGCCTCTCATATCTTATGGACATTGTAGTCCTATAAATAGCTTACATGGTTCCCTTCATTTGCATGTCTCATTGTCTTATGGTTGTAGGGTTTCTGTAGTAAAATTGCAGTTGTTCTTCTGGTTCTTGGCGGGGGCCTTCTTCCTCACCATTTTGCTTGAAAGAAGACCACCTCCAAGAAACCCGAAGCTCAACTCCAGAAAAACATGGTCTTTTCTCTTCAACTTTAGCTGAAGTGATCTTTTGGTTTCTGACTTTTGTCATCCTCCCCGCTTGTTTTGCGGTGGGGAGGATGGAAAGATTCGAAAACCAAATGGTTAGCTTTTCGAACGCTGATTTTGTAGTAGTGTTGGGGTAGATTCAGCTTTCCCTTTTTAGATTCGAATGAATTGATTTTTTGGTTTTTTGTGTCCTTTCCTTCTCTCCTGCCTATTTCGTGGTGGTGAGGATGAAAGTGCTCAAAAAACTAAATGATCAGCTTCAGATTCTTTAGCTAATGCTTTGTATAGATTGAACGAACTTATGATCCAGAATTATTGTTGGAATTTCGAAGGTCAGTGATGTTTGAGCTCAAGGTGGCATATATTTTTGCTTATTGAGCCCAAGCATGACTGGCTTCAAAATTTTAACATTACACATTCTGAAGTTTCAGCCTTTTTAGTATTTCCGCAATTTCCAGATTGATTGTTGGGGTTTCTCAGTTCAGTGATGCTTGAGATCGAAGTAGCTGATCATTCGCTTACTGAACTCAAGCATTTCTGACTTAGAAATCTTAACATGACCATCTGTCATACGGACTTGCTCTGAGCTTTGGTGATTGTTTCGCAAGTTAAATTTTCGGCTTTGGCTCTTTCTCGGGCTGTTAGATTTGCTCGATTTTTTCGAAGCTAAGCCCTCACCATTTTCGGCTGTAGCCATTTTCGGCTTTAGCTCTTTCGAGCTGTTAGACTTGCTCGATCTTTTCGGAAGCTAAGCCCTCACCATTTTCAGTCGTAGCCATTTCCGGCTTTAGCTCTTTCTCGAGCCGTTAGACTTGCTCGATCTTTTCGAAGCTAAGCCCCTCACCATTTTCGTTGTAGCCATTTTCGGCTTTAGCTCTTTCGAGCTGTTAGACTTGCTCGATCTTTTCGTAAGCTAAGCCCTCAATGCCATTTTCGGCTGTAGCCATTTTCGGATTTAGCTCTTTTCTCGAAAATGTTAGACTTGCTCTGATTTTTCAGAAGCTAAGCCCCTCAGCCATTTTCGGCTGTAGCCATTTTCAGCTGTTAGACTGTTATGGAAATGGTAGGTTGTTTACAACCTTACCTTGACGACTCCTGCGCTCCGTCGAATATGCAAGGTGTTTGCACCTTGTTTTCGACTTTGACATGAAAAATGGTGTTCTTTTTATGGGGAAAGATGTAGTAATTGCAAAGGAGGGATATAAAGGACTGCCTCATTAAAAAACCTCACGCCTTTGGCAAGGCTTCCCCTGTGAGGAAAAAGAGTGCAAGTCCCCAGATTAATGTCTATCAAAATGTAAAAATGCGGAAGGTAAAATTACATTTCTGATTTGTAATCTATGGGTAAAATTGGCGAAGATTGTCGCATTCTAGGTGTGTGTCGATTCAACACCTTCTTCATTGATCAGCCTGAAAGCTCCTTCTTTGACCATAGCTGAGACGATGTATGGCCCGTACCATTGTGGCTGTAACTTTGCTTGCTTGTTTGGTTCCCTGATGAGGACCATGTCTCCTGGGTTGATATCCTTTCGTAATACCTTCTTGTCCCTCCAAACTTGTTGTTTCTTGATCATATTTGTCTAGGTTTCGGCTGCCTCTAACCTTGTTTGTTCCAAGTTTCGATGTCGACGAATCTTTGTATTGGATTGGTTGCTGCGATTTCGGTTCAATGACCCAAGCTTCATTTCTTCCGGAGTGATCGCTTCTTCGCTGTATAGCAGCGAAATGGGGTGAAGTCTGTTGCTCGGTCTTTG
This sequence comes from Themeda triandra, assembly GCA_018135685.1. Lineage (NCBI taxonomy): Eukaryota > Viridiplantae > Streptophyta > Magnoliopsida > Poales > Poaceae > Themeda > Themeda triandra. Next base: position 571,204 of record JAENPR010000229.1, on the reverse strand, counting down.
AGATGTTGTGACCCCATACGTGTTGTTAGTTCTTGTGCCCATTTGCCTTTCTTTTCTTCTCGTTAATATTTTCGAAAGTGAATTGAATATCTCAAAGATTCGCTCTTTCCACCGCTCCGTTTGACTATGGGTGATTGACCGGCGAAAGCTAGCTTTATGTTTAACTTCGCAAAAGTTTCGAATTACGTACAATCGAATTGTTTGCCGTTGTCGATCGTGATGTATGCCGGAAATCCGAAACGACATATGATGCGCTGCCAAGTGAAGTTGATTAGTGTCTTTGATGTGATTTTTGCTAGAGCTTTCACCTCAATCCACTTGGTGAAATATTCTAACGCCACTGCGGCGAACTTTAGATTCCCCGGTGCTTGCGGAAGTGGGCCCACAATGTCTATCCCCCATCTTTGTAATGGCCAAGTTGGAATGATTGGGCTTGTCAAATTTGCTGGAGCTTTCTGATTTTTCGCAAATCTTTGACAAGCTTCGCATCTTCGGACGATTTCTTTTGCGTCTTTCGCCGCTGTTGGCTAGTAGAAACCTTGCCTCATTGCTCTGTGAGCTATCTCATGCGGACCCCTGTGTGCACCGCACATGCCTGAATGCATTTCGACTAAGAGCTTTTCTCCTTCTTCTTTGCCGATACACTTCGTAGTGGAGCGACTACGCCTTCTTTGTATAACTCCTCTCCAATGATTGTGTATTGCTTTGTTCTGGACTTCATTCGCTGATATTCCTTCTTGTCTTCTGGCTCATATGTCTCTTTGAGAAATGCGACAATTGGTGCTCGCCAATCTTCGCTTGTTATCGCATGAATTGCTCTTGGGTTTTCTTCTTCTTCTCGCACGCTTTAGTGTTAATGTCTGATAAAAAACATCTGGAGGTAGTGGTATGTTTTGTGCCGCAGCTTTTGCCAATTCGTCAGCTTCAGAATTTTTTGACCTTTGGATGTGCCTTAGAGTAAACCCGGAAAAGTGCTTTTCCATTCTCCTAACTGCTGCCAGATACTTTGCCAGTTCTCTTTCTTTTGCTGTGTATTCTTTCTCGATGTGACCAACCACTACTTGTGAATCTGATTTGACAATGCATCTTGCGTATGCCAAGAGCTCTCAGCTTTCGTAGTCCCAATAGCACTGCTTCATATTCCGCTGTGTTGTTTGTGGTCTGAAACTCTAGTCTTGCTGCGTATCTTAGCCTTGGTCCTGTCGGAGGTATCAATATTGCTGCGATTCCGGCGTCTGAACTACACCATGCTCCATCACAGAAGATTGTCCATGTTGGCTCTTCAAACTTGATTGTGGTGTCGAAAGCTGAAGGGGTCCAATCTGCTATGAAGTCGGCAATCACTTGAGATTTAATTGTAGATCTGTGTGCGAAATCCACTATGTATTGGTTTAGCTCTGCTGCCCATTTTCCGATTCTTCCTATCGCTTCAAATGGCGTTGTGGAATAGTGCTTCTAGCGGCCGTCTTTGAAGTGACGATTATGCGATGTTGTTGAAAGTAGTGCTTCAACTTTCGCGAGGCCATTACCACCGTGTAGGCTATTTTCTCGAGTTCCGTGTAATTTGTTTTTGCTCCCGACAAGGCTTCGACACATAGTAGATTGGAAACTGAATCTTTCCTTCGCTTTCTCTTTCTTCCACTAATATTGCGCTTACTGCCGTGTGAGATGATGCCAGATATAGAAGAAGATCAGCTTTCGTCGTTGGTTTGTTCAGTCGGAAGTCTTGTGAGGTAGTGCTTCAGATTTTCGAAAGCCTATTGTTGTTCCGCTCCCCAATCAAAGTGATCTGCTTGTTTGAGAACTCTAAAGAACGGTAGCCCCTTTTCTGCGGATCTTGCTATGAATCTGCCGAGTGATGCCATATGTCCCACGAGCTTCTGTACTTCCTTCTTAGTTGACGGTGGCTTCATGTTGACTATCGCCACAATTTTTTATGGATTGGCATCTATCCCTTTCGCCGATACCATGTATCCGAGGATTCGCGCTTCTTTTACGCCGAACGCGCATTTTTCTCGATTGAGCTTTAGACCGCTTTTCTTTAGATTGGCGAAAGTTTCCTTTAAATCTTCAATGTGTGTTTCCTTTCTATCGCTTTTGACAACGATGTCGTCCATGTAGTTGACCAAGTTTCGACCTTTCTGCTCTTCAAAAACTTTGTCCGCCATTCTGGCGAAAGTTGGTCCCGTTGCGCGAGACCTTCGGGCATCCTTTTGAAACAATAAGTCCCGCTTGGGGTGATGAAGCTAGTTTTTTCTTCATCATCCTTGTTTATCCAAATCTGGTGATAGCCTGAAAAGCAATCTATTAGACTCATTCTTTCACAAACTTGCAATGTCGACCAGCTTATCTGTCCTTGGCATAGGATATGGATCTTTCGGACATGCTTTATTTAGATCTGTGAAATCGATGCACATTCTCCACTTCTTGTTTTTCTTTCGAACCATCACTACATTCGCCAACCATTCTGGATACTGAACTTCTCTGATGACTTGAGCTTGCAAATGTTGTCTACTTCGCTTTGGCGCTCTTTCCTCGAGATCTTTCGCAGCTCTTCGTTTCCATGGTCTTATTGTTTTGGACACATTCAAGTTATCTTGAGCAAGTTCTCTCGTCCACACCCCGTAGATCGCCGGGCCGACCATGCGAATACCTCTCTTGTTTTTGTACAAGAATTTGAGGAGTTCATCTTTCTCCCGTTGTTCCGCATCTTTTCCGATGTGCACGTATTGGTCGAGTGTATTTTGACAGCGGTACTCTTTCAGTTTCTTCACTTGGTTTGGCTCTCGCTTTCTCCCTTTTTTCTTTCTTCTCGTCATCCTCTTCACTCTCGTCTTCTTTCTCTTTTGTTTCTTTGACTTCGTTGATCATGCTATAACCCGGAATAGGTTTCCCTTCAATCTTTCTGGCCGCTTCTTGATCACCGAACAAGGTTATTATTCCGAAAGGTGAGGGGACTTTCATGCGAAAGCTCGTTTAATTACCGCGTCGAACTTGTTTATGAATCCTCTACCAAATATGGCGGTGTATGGATATGGCATATCTACTACGTCGAAAGTGATCACCTCGGCTCTTGCCTTCTGATCTTGTGCAATGGCCACTTTCAAGTTTATCTTCCCGATTGCATTTATCCTTGAGCCTCCGAAGCCGAAGAGCGAATTGCCTGCCGTGTCTAAAGTTCTTCTGTCGAGACCCATTTGTTCGAAAGCTTTGGCAAAGATGATGTCTGCTGAGCTACCGTTGTCTATCAGGATATTGTGTAGGGTAAAACCATTTACATTTGCGGTGGCAACAAATGCGTCATAGTGCGGATAGTCCCTGACTTTGAAATCCTCTTCTGTGAAAGTGATAGGTGCCATGGACCACGTTGGTCTACTCAACGGCAGCCTTGGAGTCACAGTGTGTATTCTTCTTTCGTACTCCTTTCTTGCTCTTTTGTTTTTGTGTTCTAGATTTGATCCACCTATGATGGCGTAAATATGTCCCTGAGACGGTAATACTACATTTACCATGTGTGCTTCTTGATTGTTTTCTTGCTGAACTTGAGAATGTTGTGCCGAAAGCTGATGTTCTTGTACCGCTGGTGAAGAAACTGCTTGTGATGCATCCTGGGTCTGCGGTAGCTAAACTATCGGATTTTGAGGTGGGTATGGCCAGGTGTATGCCGGTTGATACATGATTTGTCGAGGAAATTGCTGAGGTTGAGTTTGATACGAATGTTGATATGCCATGTGATTCTGATTTGAAGTACAGCTTTGTTCTCGTCCCGTGTTGTGAAACACGTGCTTGGGATTTTCTCTCTGAGGGATTGCGTCATCTTTCTCCTTCTGCTCTTTCGCTAGCTTCGTATATATGCAATCTCTTGTGAAGTGGTTTTTGTCTTCTCCACAAATTACACAATATGGGATTCTTTGTCCTCCTCCCCGTCCTCTTCCTCTTCCGCGAGGTGGACGGCCGCCTCTGTTTCCTTGGAAATTCTCCCTGTTATTGTTATTATATGGTGCTTGGTTCGTTATTCGGCATATTCTTCGATCATTCGGTTGTTGTTGAAGGTTGTTTACTTGACGATAGTTCTGGTTTGTTTCTCTGATTGTAAGGCTGCCTCATCGGCTGAGCTTGCCTTGGGTTATTTTGGTTTATGTTGGTCCTTGCTGCTTTGCGCTTTCGAAGGTCGTCTTCTGATCTTGCAAACTTTCGCATTTCTTCGAACAGTTGCGTTACTGTCCTTGGTGTTTCTCTTATCAGGTGGAAAGCACATGGGCCAATCTGCAACCCTTGTATTGCTGCTGCGATTACTACGTCGTCGGAAGCATTTGGCACTTGCACTCTCAGCTGAATCAGCCTGTCTAGATATGATGACAATAGCTCTCCATCGTCTTGCTTGCACGTCATTAGATCTTTGGTTGTTTTCTTTTCTGTATGGAACCCTTGAAAGGTCGAAAGCATTTCCTCCTTAAGTTGTCCCCATGTTCGGATTGACAATGACCTCAGTGATGTGTACCATTCATAGGCAACATCTTCTGCCGCCATAATGAATGATTTTGCTAAAGTGGTGGAATCTCCTCCGGACGAATGTACTGCCGCTTCGTAACTTGCCAAAAACTTTCGAGGGTTTGATTTCCCGTTAAATGGTGGTAGCTTTGGCTTGTAATTCGTCGGCCACGGGTGCCTTTGTAACTCCGGCGAAAGTGGAGAAGTTGGGTCCAAAGTTATCTGTTCCATCGGCCTTGGCTGAATATTCTCTTGGAAGAAATTTGATGGCATTTGAGGTGCCTGAAGATGAGCTGCCTGTAGCTGAGCTGCCTGAAGCTGTTCTATTCTCTCTTTGTAGGGCTATCCTCCTTGCTTCCGCTTCTTGTACTTGCTGCTGAGTTAGAGAATCTCTATTTTTGGCAGCGACGTATCTCGCTAGCTGATCGCGTTGCTGCTGAAGAGTTCTGATTTCCCCTTGACTTTCGCTGAGCTGCTTCAGTAGTCTGGCGTGATCATTCACCTGAATACCATCTTGCCCTTGTTGTTCGTCTTGCCGATCTTCTGGGTCGTCTTGGTTCTGATTTTCATCTTCAGACGTTGCTTCCGCGAGCGGAACTATCTCTCTTGCTAGATCTGTTGCTGGAACTTCTGCTCCGGCCGAAGTGCCAGCATCTGCCTGTTGTCCTGACTCTTTTGCGGAAGGTGAGAGGGTAGCGTTGGCTTCTCCTGTCGCCTTCTTTTGTCCTCCTTTCGGTGGCATGGTCATTTCGAGCAACAACCACGGGTGGGCGCCAATGTTGGTGTTCGTTCCAAGGACCGAACACCAGCAAGATTGAACCGAAGACTAGAACGAAAGTAAATGACGAATGTAAACAACGAATGCTTACAAATAAATGAAACAACAGCTTTATTCCATTCCAGGATCGGTCCCTTTACAAAATGCCCCTGGGGGTCTATTTATAGTAGTCCGTAGACTTTTACATGACTAAAATGCCCCTGAGCCTAGTCTTCCATCCTCTACCATGTGAAGGGCAAAACTGTCTTTTCTTCCTCCAAACCGACCTTCGAGGCCGCTTCTAATGCTTGGTCCTCCTCAGGTCAGCCCAACTCGGCCCACGAAGCTCGGCCCGTCATCCACCTGCAGCAAACCAAATATCTGTACAAGGCAAAATGGCCGAATTGGAAATCTAAACTCAAATTCGCCTCAGCTTTCGACCCAAATGTGAAAGCTGCGACGCACTCTGCTCCCGACTGGAGCACGACATGAGGCGAAAGGCTTTGCCTCTCGGCTTTCGCCTAAATCATTCGGCCGCCAGGACTAAGGGAACATCGCCTTAGGCGAAAGACCTTGACTCTCATCTTTCGCCTAAGGCTTTCGACTGCCGGAACTTTAAAACCTCTCTCAGGCGAAAGTGTTTGCTTCTCAACTTTCGCCTAGTCATCCGATCGTCATCACCGGGAGCGCTGATCGTCGTTACTTTGGGGACGCTGTCTAAGGCGAAAGCCTTTGCCTCTCATCTTTCGGCGGCGAACTAGCGAAAGGGGGTGGACCACTTCCGACCTACCCCCAACACTATTGTTTGTTCCTGGCCCGTGCGTGGCCCTGTTGATTTCTCTGTGCGTGCGTCCATCTCCATCCACAGCAGGAGCCGATTCCAGGACAGCAGCCTAGCATCGAGAGGTGCTTGTTCGTGACCACAGGATTGCTGCTCGCTTTTCAACAACAGCAGCTGCACGCCTGCACTTCGGCATCAGGTGAGAAGGTAAAGCATTTGCTGCCATTTTCATTTGCTTGCATAGACAGCCTATGCAAATATTCAGATTGGAATTTTCAGAGAGTAGCAGTTCAGCGTGTCTCTTTTTATGCAGTATATAGTAGATTGCCTGTTAGGATCGAGAAGCTGTTCACATTCAGTTTTATTAGTGTAGCAGATCATACTTGCCTTGAGTCATCGAATTTGTTTTGATCAAAAGCTTTTCTTGCATGCGTGAAATACCAAAGCAATTGATGGCTAATTATTGGAGTATTAAAATACTTCTTGTTATTTGACTTGAGGTTTCACGGTTGCAAGAACAAGTCTTTTTCTCTTCGAGTTCTGAAGCTTTCTCTGCAGCACTAGTTGAAACATAGATCACAAGGCAGGCTGCAGTTCGTGCCCTCGATTTATCTCTGTGCAAGTTTATGTTCTCATCTTTTGCAGTGTCCAGATCAAAACTGCAGGAGCCGAGCAGACCAGTGTAGTGTGTTAATTGAAGTTCCAGAGCCTTTGGTTGCTCTCGCTTTCTGCAGGACAAGCTGCTCTAGTGTTTGTCGATTTGGGAGAAGGCAGGCTCGTCCTAGCTGCTGGTAGGCCGTACACCTTCGAGTGTCGTGCAAATCCAGCTCTCTCCTTTTGTGTGTTTGTTATGCAGGTGTGTCTGGCGGCGATGTTGTCAAGTTTTCGATGATTCACTATTTTATCCGCAACTTGATTATTTGAGCTCCAATCCAAGTTCTGTTTTTTCCATTGGCTTTCCGTGGTCGGTTGTGGTGTCCCGCTGTGTTCCTAGGGAACATCCACCTACTAGTTGGGTCGTGGACGTCACAGCGTTTGCTTTGCGCGTTTGGCGGTGAAGTTGGGACAGCGGCCTAAATATTTCGCGAGAAATTTTGACGGCTCCCATTCACCCCCCCTCTGGTCGCCATTTTCGGTCCTTCAACATCTCAGGATCATACATGCACACCTAGAGAAGGTGATGCTGATGCAACCCTAGTCTACACTATACTAGTAGGGACCCTAGCTGGCTTGCTGCAGACAATAAATATTTGGCCATGGATGTGGAAAACAGCAGCAGAAAGAGACATGATGATCACTTTTGAGTTCCTGGCTGCCTGCAACCTATTTGAATTACGGCCAAGGCCCGGGGCGACGGGGAGCGACTGCTCGGCGCACGCACGCCGGAAACAGTAGCGGCGCACGCCTGTACGGACGGGCACAGACACTCGTAAGCCCGATTCCCACTTCTCCTGTCCGGCTTATGTAAGGCCCATGTAGCTGTCTATCTTGGGTTAATGGGCCAAATTTTAAATTTTTATGAGGCTTTCTATTCTACTTTCTCCTGTCTAGATTCAATGAGCCAATTTAAATTTCTACAAGCTTTTCTTTTTTCTCTTTCGGGATAGCTGGTTTGTGGGAGAAGAAAAGGGCGGGGGAATGGTTTCACATCCATATGGATGTGAAAGTAAATAATTTTTAAATTCTCATAATATAAAACAACAATTATTAGGGAAAATAGAAAAAGGAGTAAATACTTTCTCTTCCATAAAACTTTATATGGAATCCAGTTTTTTGTCTTTCTATAATACATTATGGGACTTAATAATTCAATCAATAAAGCAAAAAATAAAAACTAATAGTTCACAAAAAACACATGTAAGGTTATCAGGGAAAAAAATTATTCTAGGTGTGCAGTTAGATATATATAACTTTGGAAATAGCTAGTATAAAACACGGAGACTTTGCAGGCACACACCATGGCGCTCATGTGCAGTGATACGTGAAATTTTAAATACGGAGACTTTGCTATATACAGATCGCTCCACTGGTCACTGTTTGGTCTATGCTGATCACCAGAACTCCATTTTCAAGTGGCCTTGTAACTAATCAGTTTCTGAGCAAAAATTCAGGACGTTTTAGAACTTTTAGTGTTCATTTACCAACGCTGAAAGCTCAGCGCTAAAACTGAAACCTCGGTCTCCTGGCTCCACCTATTGAGGTCGATGTGGAGAATGATTTCGGAGGTCCTCCCAGTAGCTTCTTTGCTGAAAAATCAAAACAAAAAGTAAAAGCAAAAAATCTATGTTAATGAAAATATCAATTGGTTTACTTGCAAGTTTGTGTTGACTGTTGCAGTTTGAAACGAACAATAGAACACATTCCTTCGTTGTGGAATGAAAACCCTAAGCTGGATCTCTCAAGTGAGAAGACCAAGCTTGCCAAAGGGCCACATGCTTCGGACATCTGAATTTTGCTTGCGTTACGCGAGTAAGCTACTAATTTGGACAGCTGATCCATCACAGAACATAACAAGCTTAGAAGGGGAAAAGTTTAAACTTACATCTTTTTGTAGAAGAGTAGACAGGTTGCTGAAGTAAGGCAGTAAATTTGATAAGAACTTCGAAAGATGGTATTTTTGTTAGGTTCATCATATAGTTTGAACGGGCTCTGCTGCCAATCACCTAAATAGAAAACATTTTGATAGAAGAAATTAAGTAAACATTGTGGCTAAGGGGTCGATCAATAAATCTTCTAATACAAGATTTTTAATACAGAACCACCACTATTCATCAAATAGATATAATACAAAGATATATGGGTAAGATTTTAGAGCAGAATTCAAAATAAGGAATTTAGAATTTCAGATGGCATTTTTTCTACCAAAATTGATGGGAGTTGGCAACCTGAGATATTGCAACTTAATAGGTAGACGCTTGATCACATACATGAGAACAAAAATCAATGTACAGATGCATAAATTCAATAGCAATTGGATGAAATGGAGACCACATACTGAAAGAAAAGTGAGAGAGAGGAGTCAAAAGATGATGAGACACGGAAGCAATAGTTAGCATTCTAAAAAGGATGACACTTCATGTACGGGTTGAGAACTAAAATCTCCATGGCACTCCCCTAAATGGTGCTCAGTAGAGTCAACTATAGAAGGGCATGAGATAGCTACGAACTTAGTATGGTATATATTTTTTGAGTTACGCCGACTACCTAAGTATCATTTAATCCTAGGAAACATAAAATGAAAAATGTTCCGATGGGGCTAAGCCAATAGTAGAATGAACTTCTTATAAATATCCTAAAAGAATCTATGCCAACAGAAGCAATGTTGCAAAGCAAAAATAAACTAAAATAAGTAGTATTGAAATGGCACCACACCTGTGCAAATGAGGGATGAAGCGACCGAGCATATTAAAGAAGGGCATGGATATCTTTTTTGAGGGGTACCATTATTACATAATTAAGTACCATTTTATCGTAGAAAACAGAAAAAAAAGAAAATGGTTAGTTAGAGCTAAGTCATTCATAGATTTGACATGTATCATAAAAAAGAATCAATGGCAATAAGAATAATTTTGCAAAGCATGAAGGAATACAAAAAAGAATATGCGGTCTTTAAATAGCACCATACTTATGCATATGAGGACTGAATGGCAGAGCAGATTAGTAAGCAATGATTCTAGCTCTCTCTTATTACAGTTAACAGTTAAGTGAATACTAAACTAAAAGTAAAGGTTGATCATGAAAGCTATATCAGAAGAGAAAACATGCCAGCTGCCTTGCTAACATCACATACAGATGAAGCAGTAGAAATGAATCTAAAAAGCATGATGAGGCTAGGGAACATCTCTTGTCGATGGGGCATAGAAAGTTACATTGTCTTGAAAAAGTTGAGGGAAAGCGATGTCTCTCTTCGATTGTTTTACTTGCAGGGAGCATACAGATGCGTGTTTAGGTTCAAAACTTTACACTCGGGATTTATAAAACTTTAAACCATGAAAGTATAAACTTTGTACACCTAGGTTAAAAAACTTTGAGCTATCACACTATATATTTTGTACTGCTAGGTACAAAACTATACACTAACAAATTATGAAATTTCAACTATGACATTATAAACTTTGTATGCCTAGGTTCATAAACTTTGAACTATCACCTATAAACTATATACTACCATGTTCAAAAACTTTACCCTTAGAATCAGTAAATTTGAACTATCACCGTAGAAACTTTGCACTACTAGATTCCATACTTGGATTGATCACATAATTTATAAATTTTAAACTATAGGAACTTTACACTCGGAATTTGTAAAACTTTAAATCATGACATTACAAAATTTTAATGCTAGGTTTAAAACCTTGAGTTATCACATTATAAATTTTGTATTTCTAGGTTCAAACCTTTATACCGAGAATTTTTAAAAGTTTGAACTATCACATTAAAAATTTTGTACCAATAGCTCTAAAACTTTACACTCAGAAAATTATGATCTTTAAACTGTCACATTAAAAAACTTCACACTACTAGATTCAAAAACTTTAAACTCAGAATTTATAAACTTCACAATGATATTACAAATTTTATATTTCTAAGCACAAAATTTTAAACTATAATATTTTATGGTTCTAGGTTTAGAACTTTTTACTTAGAATTTAAAAACTTTCAACTCCGACATTAAAAACTTTGTACTCTTAAGTTCAAAACTTTACACTCAAGAGTTTAAAAAACTTTCAACTATGACATTATAAAACTTTGTATAGCTCGGTTCAAAACTTTGAATTATTATATTATAAACTTTATATCGTTGGGTTCAATACTTTATACTGAGAATTCATAAAATTTGAACTATCACATTATATAACTTTGTACCGTTATGTTCAAAACTTTAGACTCGAGACTATAAACTTTGAACTATCATAATACAAACTTTGTATTGATAGGTTCAAACAAACACGGAATTTGAGGGGCACCACCACATGTGTGGAACAGAGAGTGAGCAAAACTAACCTGACAAGCCAATAGACTAATGCAAGGCTGGCCACTTGAGAAATCCAAAAAAATGAGTTTAGAAATTTGGACCGATGAAAATGGTGCCTGACAGTGAAGTCATCTTAACAACAAAAGGTCCTGAAAATGAAAAAATAGAGATAGGATCAGCATACTTAGATAAACACATACTAACAAGTCTAGAAGTTGCACCATAGAGACCGAAAAGAAGCTACAATCTAATGATTTACTAATACTGAAATGAGATTGACAAAAAATCATACTGATTATATACTGAAGCCATTTTTAAGAAACTTATACCAAAGATTCAGAACATATGAAGCAACATCAGTATGTACTACAGACTAGTAAATTGATCTGCCATCTCCTTAATAGATGGATCATGCACATAACAAGGGTAAACTTTAAAGCAACATCAGTATGTACTGCATACTTTATATGGCCATAGAGGGGCATACATTGACAAATTTGCAAAGGGATTTGAAAAAGCCTGCTGGAGGAACCCCTTGACGGTCGTCCGAAGATACTTCAGATTTTGGAGTTTTCTTCTTATATGCAAAAATAGGATAAGAGCATAAGCACACATCATGTGGTAACTAACAATGGCAGCAAAGCAAAAATAAAACGGCAGTTTGGTGAACAATAGTTTGGCGAGAACCTAAATAACTCTATAGTCGAGTGAACATAGTATCATTGAACTTATTTACTTTCACCTTTTCAAAATGGAAGAAGACTAACTATTACATACTTTAAAAGGAAAAAGAAAACCAAAGTAATATGAGAGACACAAGATTTGACACCCATAAACACCAGAATTTCCCCCCAACAAACATAACACATCAAGAATGTAAGAAACAAAATTGAGTTGAATAGGCCACTTATTTTTTTCACACAGCGACTCATCAATGTATGAATTGCAAATTCTCATAAAATAATTGCAGAAATATACTTTGTTGCTACAGAATTAGTATCGCTGACATCCCTTGCTTGCAGAGGCGGACTTCACTAGGGCGTGAGGGTACAACAGATCTCCGAATTTTTGCCAAATAAACTGCTATCAGGATCAGTAATTCAGCATAACAAGCACCCTAAACACTAAGATTGAGCTCGTGCTGGTCCGAATTAAGGCATGGGCAAATGAATTGGATTAGCACTCAACCAGACACATCAAACAAAATCCCAACTAACTGGATGAACTGTAGCAGGTCAAATCAGATTTATTATTTTTTGTTCCAATAATATTGTCCAAAAATAGAACAAAGAATAGTAACAAGAACTTGCAATGCATCATAGAGAATTGTAGCAAAAATTAAGGATCATAGAGAATATGGTGGCACATGCCTCTAGATATTTGATATTGAGGATTGAACAGTTTACTTTAACTAAGTTTTCTGGAGCTCTAAAATTTATTTAGAGCATTAAACATGCGAAAACAAAAGACCCCCCCCCCCCCAACCCCCCCAAACTTTATCTGACTATAACTGGAACTCAACATATTTGGTTATATGGTGGCAATATGTGAAGCTTAAAAGAACTAAATTGATGTGATGCTGCAATAAATTCCAAGCTCGAGATGCTAATTAGCAAAAGAAGAAACCAAGCGGCAGGCCAACCAAAAAAAACACAATGATATACTATTGTGACCTTCCAGGCTAAGCGACACCTGTCTCTAAGAGAAAACCAACTCTGAACTTCACACACACAAAAACTAAAAATAGGCTATAGAGAGCAGTAGAGGGAGGAGGGGCCATATGTTGAACTCTAAAAACATATATATTTGGTAGAATAGTAGGTGTGCTTGGACTAAAGAACTTCGATGCGATGAGCATGTTAGAGCTGTTGTGCTGCACAGAAGAGGTGGCTTTCATTCCTGAACTACATACAGTTCCTAAACATACAGTTCTCTGTTCTTCAACTATGTAGCTGCTATAGAGTATATAAATATATATACTGTAGTGATATTCAACAAACCTCACCGACACTCTGCTACTCAATACTACCTTATTGCAGTTGTAGGATTTATAGTTCAACGAAGTTACTGAACTGAAGTATACTTACACCGAACACTAGTATTTATCTGAACAAAAATATACTGAACTCTAGTCTGATCAAGAACATAGTACTGAAGCACCCTGCTATGTGAATGATCTGCTTGAAAACGAGAACGAACGCGAGAATTCTATTACCTTTGATCAGATTGACTCTTCCATTGTTTAATATATTCCTGTAGATGCCAAGTTGACGCTGCAGCTCTATACTATTATTCGCTATGAGAGTGCTCCAATGTCCATCCAAAGCCACAAGACTCTTCCAAATGGTGAGCGTACTTGGATCCTTACAAATAATAATTTCTTTACAACACATCACTAAGCACGCATCTGCCATGCGAAAAAAGTTATTACGATATACAATAAAAAAGTTAACAACTAAAAGCATATTGCAAGGTTAAAGGCTAGCAAGTACTAAGCAAATTTCATGAATACGCGTTTCGAATATATATATATCAACATAGCAAACACAAAAATAGACAAGCTAACCCATATTCATAGAAATATGTCTTGACCCATAAAAGGTTAATGACCTACCAAGAATAGATAGATTAGACACAAAAAAGAATTAGCATTTTGCATCTCCTTTTGATATATTGAATTAGCATTTTGCATCTCCTCAATTAGTACTTAGTCATAACTAAGCAGAGGGTCATCAACTACACTTCTAGACTTCCAGTTCTGTCCAAAATTATTAAACTGCAAATGCTTGAGCAAATTTATAATTATATTTACATACATTGGGGAACTCTTAAGCAGAAATGGGGAACTATCATCAGATATTTTCCTATCTGAATCTGAACTTCGTAGCCTAAGCAGACAAGTCGAAAAAATGCAATACGCCCCAACCTCAAATCTCACAACCACCTAGCTCCTCCGGCCGCCGCTGGGGCACATCAGAATGCCGAAGCCCGTGACCTCCATCACCTTCCTCCTCTCGCAGCACCAAAATGGCCACCAATTCATGAAAATACAACTCGCATGCATGCCCAACGGGAGCAGAGGGGCGGAAATCGTGATGGGCAGGCGGATCAAGGTCGCAATGCGTACCTGGAGGAGCTGGAGTCATTACAGGCCATCGCCGGTGATGACGTCAACGTCCTTGCAGCGGCACATCAGACAGTCGTGTCACCTAGGGTTTGGATCCTTTCCTCCCGATCCTGACTGCAGTCACCGGATCTCGACGGGCGGTGGACTCACCGGGGCCCCTCGCACCTCAGCCCTTAGCCAGATCGAATCCGCCTCCGCCTCCGCATGAAATCGAGGCCGCGAAGGGGAAAACACCCGAAAATCGAGACCGCGCGGGCGTGGACAGAGCTCCGCCCTCCACCTCTACGGGGGAGAGACTAGGTGCGCCGCCACCGACGGGGAGAGCAGCTAGTGCCGCCCTGAAATCGTGGCCGCGCCGCCGTCGCCTGTGCTTCCACCTCCACCTCGAAGGGGATGAAATGAACGGGAGAAAGGGGAAAAGAAATGGGGAATACTATTTTGAATTGTTTTGAATGGTCGAGGTGGGGCAAATGTTTCCAAATAGAAGCCAGATAACAAAATTGTGACGGGAATGGAAAGGTACTAGACGGGACGAAATGTTTTTACTGTAAAAGGAAACCGTGCGCCGCTAGGAAGCCTGGCGCGCGCGCGCCGAATAGCGTTCGTGGGGGCGACGCCCATACACACAACGCAACGTCTCCTCTGTACTGTGGTAAAATATGGCCCACATATACTGGATATAAAGAGCACAAGCACGTCGCAGCGCAACGCAGCACATCAATCCTCTCATACTGTCCTACAGCGCGGGTGCTCATTCTCGTCCTCGTCGTCCTCCTCCGCTGTGGGTGTGTCCTCATACTGTCCCAGATGGTGTCGGTGTGTCCTTGCGTCCCCCACGAGCGGCGAGTGTGCATCGCCGACTGCTGCTCTGCGCTCGTCGTCACCGGCGTCATCCTCGTCATCATCGTCGGCATCCCGGTCCTCCTCATCCGCGGCAACGTCATCAGTCCACGGCGTGTCCGTTAGCGTGGAGGACGCATCTCTGGCCAAGTTTGCTCTCGCGACACCACCGGCGACGATCTCTACTCCGACTCCTCCGGTAGCCGCGGTCACGTACAACCTCTCCATGACGGTGAGGGTGCACAACCTGAACCGGTACCTCGGTGTCTTCGCTGCGCTGCTCGAGGCCCGCTTCAGCTTCGACGGTGCCCTCTTCGGCCCACGTGTTTGGCTCGCCTCCGAGGGCGAGACGCTCCCTCTGCCGGCTGCACCAAGGTGTGCCGCCTAGTGATGGGCGCGGTGGGCGAGACCGTGCCTGGTCTGGGCGTCGACGGCGTCGCAGATTTCGCCAGGCAGAGATCGGCGGGGGTGTTCGAGGTGGACGTGGTGGTTGCTGGCCGCTACACCGTGCGCCGTGCCAAGCGCACCCTTGCGGCTACCTGCGCGCTGAAGCTGCCACTTGGGGCATCGTCGGAGAACGTGAAGTGTGTGTAGGCCAATGAGAAGGTTTGATGCTAGTGCCAGGCCTCTTGCTTGTGTTTATGCTGCTGGCCCACAGGTGGCCGATGCTAGTGCCGTCGTCGCTGCATCGTTCTGTTCATTAGGGGTATTTGTCATGATGTCTGTTAGGCTTTTTTCTGTGTACTTCTTTTCCTTGTGTTGTCGTTGCCCTCGTTTGCCATGTAATAATGCAAGCACATCTTGCTTAATTTGTGTTCTAATGTGGAACTCTGGATCTGTGTTCTTGTGTTTTTACATACTTTCTGAGAGGCTTTACAATGTAACGCCACCAAAAGGACCCTCTAGATCTTCCTTCACAGTTAGGCAAACGCCTAATAGAGAAGAGAGTGTTCCAAATCAAATAAACCCAAGGCAGGTCTATTTTGTTGAGAAAATTGTGCAGATGCTTGAGCAACAAACACTCGTTCTGAACTTTAAGATCAAGGGCACCCAGACGGCCGGCCAGACCACCTTCAGTTTTGGGCAAAGTAACCAAAGGCCAAGCAGCTTGGAAGTTTTTTTACTAGTCAGATCAATCAATCTACTTAATGACAGTTTTAGGTCAAAGGAAGGTGCACATGGCTAAAGTTGGGAGGAAAGATAAAAAATGATTGGGTTTTCCACGAAGGTTTCTCACATAAGGTTCTTAATGTTGCAAATTGTAAAATGTACTCTTCTCTTCAAGAATCATTTTTCCCAATGGAGTTTTAGAATGGAGTTTCGATTAGGCATGTGCATATGGTGCTAATGGCCCAATGGAGAATTTTTACCACAGCCATGCTCGTGCTATTACTGCTACAGTCTGCTAGTCTGCTATGGAGAGCGAGCGGGAATCTATGTCTGACCAACAACACACTTCTGCACACTAGGATGAACATTTGCTTTGGCACAGAGAAGAGACCTCGCCCATATTGTCCAGCTAGGTACCAACAATACCAGGATTGGTGACTCCTCCAGCGACACTTTATCTCTTCTCGTCACGGGACACCAAGCGGCTGTGAACTGATGTTTTGGACAGGTGATACTTGCTTCCATTGTGCCTCCTATTCCCACCTCCCAAAATACAATATGGTAGCATTGTCCTAACACTCACAGTGTCCACTCATTTTTTTTCACATCATCTTTATTTGACTTGGTTTTGCTGGCTTTGAACACTGGAAGACGAGCTATATTGCCATCACTGCAGTGATATTGCAGTCCTCTGAATTATATAGACATCATCACTACATTGCCATTTTGCATTCTGTACGGAACTTTGGACAAGCTACCCTTGCATGCCTACAATAATATTAATTCATGTCCCATGGCTGCTCCGCTTCAGTTAATTCTTTTGCTTGGCTTCCTTGTTAGCTTGCCACCTGCTTCACAAGGAGCTTGACGTTGCCCTGATCCAAACCATGGGCCCCACAAAAGGAGTGAAGAAAAAGGCCTCACAACTCGAGTGACAAAATGGCCGCCAGCACATGAACCTGCAGCTCGCGGGATGAAGCAAATATTACGAACGTGGAGCTTTGATGTAAACTCTGTGTAAGTGTAATCATTTCAAGGGTCTTCTTTTTAATAACCTCAAACTTATCTCTATCCATATATCCCTAACCTTTACATCCGTTGTGTTCTCACCACCACATCTAGCCGACAAGAATAGCTGGATCTAATCGTCACGCTCACAGCATCAAGCCGTGGCTTAATGAACCAGATGGAGAAAATTACACGACTTTCACTTGTCGAAGTGAAGCAGAAACACACGAGCGTTCATAAGCAATGAAAGCTAAAATATATAGATCTAAATTTTTTAAAGTTCGTACGTATCCTAATAAGATCAACATTATTATTGGTGCACAGCTGGCACAAACCATCCTACTCCGAACCTAGTGTCACCTCAGAGTACCACCGTCACTACTACGCAAAATCTTTTCCGCAGCGGATCGAACTGATTTCTTGCAGCGGGCAACTATGCCCGTCAAGAACAAAACGCCACAGGAAATCATGGCATTACTGCATCAGGCAGTTTAGGATGCCCGATGTGGAAGCTATTTTTCAAAACAAAAAAAAAACCCAGCCAGCCCGGTAGGGCACCGAGACCACCGGGCCCAATAAGTTATGCCGGCGGGATCCGCCGCTCCTGCACCGAGATCTACCCCAAGCCGCTCCGTGTGCGTCTGATTTGGATGAAGAGTTAGAGAGAATAGTGAGGGAGATGGAGGATCAGGATGAAGAGGAAGAGAGACGAACTCACCTCTCGTATTGGAACCCTAGCACCGCTCGCCGGATCCACCGCCACCGTCGGGTCCTCCACACCGGTTGGAGGTGGGAGATGGAGGAAGGGGGTCGCGCCGCTGCCGAGCTACTCCACCAGATCGAGCCGCCGCCACCATGGCTCGCGTCCCTCAGCCTGCGGACGCGCCCTCGACGCTGCTTCACCGCCGCCGGGGAGTGCGGCACATCGAGGAGCGTGGTCCCACCGCCGGGGAGCGCGGCGCCCACCGCCAGATCCGCGCGTGAGGCTGCTGTGGAGAGTTCAAGAGAGGGAGTGGCCACAAGGGAGAGTTCGAGAGAGGGAGTGGCTGCCATGGAGAGTCCGAGAGAGGGAGAGAAAGTGCGGCTGTGGCTGTGGTCGGTTGTGGTCTGAGAACAAGTTGTAACCTAAGTACTGCTTATATATGAACCCGGTTGATGGGCTTCGAATGGGCTCCGAGCTGGGCTGCTATTTATCGTGGTGGGCCTTATATGGTGCCCACTGTGGTAAATTGATTTACCGCAGCGGGCGCCTTAAGAGGTCCGCCACGGAAATTTTTTTTTTTCGTGGTGGACCTCTTAAGACGCCCGCAATCATTTTACCACAGTGGGCAATAATATCTGCCACGGTAGATAAAAAATGTCCGATGTGGTAAATCGCATCCGATTTACCGCAGCGGACAAAAATTTTGCCTGTCACGGAGGGGTTTGTTCATTGTTGCGAAAAATCGTTTTAATACTAGTGCGTCATGTAAGCCAACGAAACAAAGACTTCGGCCACAAGTTAACAGTACAGGTCTTAGGTCTCAACGGTATCCTCCAGCCTTTGTATATATCGTATCACCTTAACTTGATCATCCTACCCCCACCTGTAACTTGGAAGGCGGCATGTACTAGTAGGTCCTGTGGATCTGGTTACCCAACTAAGTCTGTTGGGGTTCAACCAATACATCTCCTTCATGAGAAATCTCATCTTCCGGTGCCCAGTACAGGCTCCTCCTCCCCAAGAACACATAGCAAACAATTTCATTATTTTTGACACTCTTAGTATCGTACCACCTGGGTGTATCCTCATAATGTGATCCATAAAAAACTCCAAGGTTAAGTGCGCATTGCTGGAATGCTAGTAAGTAGTAACACTATTCCTACTCAAGTATCCTCACAACGCACCCAAGACAAGTCCCTTGTGCAAGCATAAAAAATAATCAACAATCCACTGCAGGTAAGAAATATTCCTAGATAAAACCACTGACACGAAGCAATGCTCTCTGTTCTCTGGCAACCCTACATCATAGCCGCACCTACACAATCCAGTTTTCCGTACTTTAGAGGTGGTGATAGCTTTTCCCCATGTGCCTCCTCTTCCCATTAGGCAAGTCGCAAAATAATCAACTTCTATGACGATTGCCATTTCGTCTCATCTGATAGGCCATGCAGCATTGAAGCCCATCCCATCTTTAAGATAGTGTGGAAGTCAAAATGCACCCTAAGAGTGAAGATCTTCGTATGGTTCATACTAGTGGATCGACTGAACACTAAAGCAATGCTGCAGAGAAGAAACTTGCAGGTACAAGCAGGCCTATCCTGTGTCATGTGTAGCACTGGAGCTGATGAAACAATTGAGCACCTCTTTTTTGATTGTCCATTTGCCCAAGCCTGCTAGTCCAAATTAGGCATCACATGGGATGCATCGATACCTATTGATGGGAGATTGCTACAAGCCAGATCAAACCACAACATTCCTTGTTTTACAGAGGTAAGCATGCTCGCAGCCTAGGAGCTATGGAAAGTTCACAATGACAAAGTGTTCCAACGACATGAGCCTAGTCTAGAGAGGTGGAAAATCAATTGTAAATCCCAATGTAATCTTCCGTCTTGTAGAATGAAGGAGGACCTTAGGTCAATCTTGTTTGTCTGGCTTAATGCTTTTAGTTAATTCGGTATGTAAATCTCTGTACTCCTTATTTTAAAATTCATGAAAATGGCTCCTACTGTGGGGATCTCCCCCAGAGTTTTTGTTGTCAAAAAAAAAAAAAAAAAACATGCATACGTCTGATTTTACCAGCCCTAATACATTGACAGCCGGATAGTGCACCGGCAAAAAATGAAGAATTAAGTAACAATCTGCCAATATAGTTGAATGTTGGAGCTCTTTTTATTTTGTAACAGAGGAAAAAAATAAATCCAACCTTTGGGATGCACTTAACAGAGTGAATGAGGCTCATGATATATACTAAGCAGGGTTTATTTTTTTTCAAGTCTGTCATTACTCTCAGCCTAATGGTACCTAACCGTGAATACAACAGTACAGCACATTCATGTCTATGCATTGCTTTCATTGACCTCAAGTCAATGGGGCTGGCAGATGCTGACTAGTAAGCTTTCGTTGAACATGCCTCCCGGCGTGCCGCTAGCTTGCTCCCTGCAGCAATGAAGGTTTGATCATTTTTTTTAACCGAATCAGTTGGGGAGGGCCCCACCTACTTTTTTTCAATAAAATGAAAGAATCGGTACAAAACTTTATTACATGGATGAGGAAAGCCGCAGCAGCAGCAAGTTTGGGCGCCAGGCCACTGCTGCATGACGGTGCATGGCCAGGACGATGCCCAGGCACGAATGACGCCACACAATGCCTCCTCTACCATGAAGTATAAAGAATGGCTTTGTGAATCTACCTTGAAGGTAAACTACTATATAATTTACAGGGGTCATATTTGCTCAACATCAAAGAATGTGATAGAATGTTCTGAAGAAAACATGACCTAAGTGTTGTACTGTTTCGTTTTCTATGTGAGTTTTCCCATGAAGGTTTGTCACATATGTTTTTTAATGAGGCAACTTGTACCATCTACTCTTTTCTCCGTGAACCATTTTTTCCCACTAGTTTCACATGGAGTTTTCCATTATGCATATCCGCATGCATATATTGTTGTAGTCGTTCAAACGGGTTAAGCATGTGCATATTGTGACAATTGCCTAATGGAGAATTTTTACCACAGTGCCTTTGCTTGCGCTATTACTACAACAGTTTTTCTAGCCTGCTATCGTGAGTGAACAGGAGTCAAAGGTGTTGGCAGATGATGCTGCCTATCTTGGACCCTGGGGTTCCCTGCCAACGATAAATATTTAGACATGGATGTGGAAAACAGCAGCAGCAGGAGACATGATGATCACTTTTTATTGGGACACAGTTTATAGCAATAGCTTCCTTTTCATGTAACCATGCTACATGCCCGTGATGTTACCATGCGTTAGTATTACGTGCTTGTATATCCTTTTACTATATATAGGTTGGCAGCTGCTGTTAGTATTACGTGATGTTACCATGCACCAGCTGTTCTAGCTCATCCACATTACCTTTTGATGTCACCTCAGCAACTCCAACACTACCCTAAATTCCACTTGGCAAATCTATAGTTTTGCCAAGTGAAAAACCCAAATGCCAAGTGAAAAAAAGAAGCTTCTCCAACAGTTAGCTATTTGGACTTGGCAAAT
The DNA here is from genome assembly GCA_018135685.1 of Themeda triandra. Classification (NCBI taxonomy): domain Eukaryota; kingdom Viridiplantae; phylum Streptophyta; class Magnoliopsida; order Poales; family Poaceae; genus Themeda; species Themeda triandra. The sequence goes on along the minus strand of JAENPR010000229.1, from coordinate 549,903 downwards.
TAGGACTATTGTGTGATTCCTGGAAAATCAGAGGGGGGATTGCGCATAATGCTCGTCCTTCTCCTTGTCATCCTCCGCCGCCTCCACCGCCAGCTCCGCGCCTCAACTTCCCGGGCGTCATGGACGCGCCGGAGGACACGGACTGCCCCGACCACCTCCGCCAGCTCCGTGCCGCCGTCGACGCCAAGATCCAGGCTATCCGCGCCCACATGGCCCGGAAGCGCGCCCGCGCGCGCAAGCAGCGCGAGGAGAGCGCCCGCTCCGCCGCCGACACCCAGGCTGCCGCCGCGCGCCCAGTCATGTCGGAGGGCGCCGCGACGACGACGACGACGACCACCACCACCACCTCCGAGACGACGTCGACCACGCCGTGCGGGTCGCCCGACGGGGTGCTGTCCGTGAGCACGGCCTCGGCCGACGGGGACTGCCCGCTAGAGCACCGTGGGGCGGAGCAGAGCGGCGCGGGGCGGGCAGAGCAGCGCGGCGCGGTGCTGCGTGGGACCGGGAGGAGCAGCGTGGGACCTCCGCTTTTGCCAAGCGCGGAGACGCGCGCAATGATGCGCCCATTTGCCCTCTTTTTGCCAACGTTGCTACTTTGCCAAGTGGTTTTAGGGTAGTGTTGGAGGAGCTTTTTTTTTGGTTTTGCCAGAAAATAGGATTTGCCAAGTGGTTTTAGGGTAGTGTTGGAGTTGCTCGTCATCAATTTGAAAGATGAATCTGCTCAAATACTATGTACCTAATAGATAATATAAACACTAGTAGTATATGTAACGTTAGTTTACTGAGAAAATAAATAATGGTAGAACTGTGTAATTAATCTAGCTAAAGCCAAGAACTGTGCAGGTAACTCATCTACACCAGGCATGGTAGAATACATATCTCATCATCATGCATGCATGCATACCTAGATGGTGATGCACACCCTTGTCTACTGTGCTAGTACTAGTCTTTTGTATTTAAGCAGAGTATATGCAGGAATGTGGTATCAACTGCCTAGCTAGCTTGCTGCCAACAATAAATATCTAGACATGGATGAGGAAAACTGTACTGCAGAAGCAAGAGACATGATGATCCAGAGCGACTGGCCGCCTGCTGCATGACAGATGCCCGTTGCGAATGCCTGGGGCAATATATGCTCATAGGTGCAACGCAAACGTCCTGATCAACCTCTATGGTAAACTATGACACCAGGATTGGGACATTTTTCCCTTTTCGTCTCTTGTTACAATTAATTAACGTATAGCTGATTAAAATAAAAGAAACATGTATGTCTAAACATAAAGTAGGGAAAATATGATTTAAGCTCCGATTATTGGTGATTATAATATAAATAGCATATAGAGAGGGTGTTTGGCTTTCCTAGATCCTTGGCTTCACGAAAATCTAAAGTTTGTGGAACATCTTTAGGTATTCTCACAACTCCACGATTTTACTAGAGTCGAGTTGCGTGGATCAGAACCCTTTTTTACACCGTGTCTTGATATACAAAAAAAAAAAAGGGTTTACCGTACCCCTTCTTGTTATCTTGGACGAGACATGTGCCCTGATATACCCCTTCTTTTTATTATTTGAATACATGTATGTCTCTTGCTCCCAAACATGATGGATGATCACTTTTGAGTTCATGGGAGGAGAGTCAAAGTGGTTGGCAGATGCTTCCTATATCTTGGACTAGAACATTCAATACAAGAAATAGACAGCCAAGGAGAGCCCGTGATGTGCTACGTTGCTCCCTGCCATCGATAAATGTTTCGACATGGATGAGGAAAACAGCAGCGCACAGCAGCTGACATGATGATCACTATTTAACGTGTCACAGTTATCATCTTTTAATGTTACAATGTTTATAGCCATAGCTTCCTTTTCATGTATGGATGCTACATGGCCGTCATGTTACCATGCGTTTGTACTACGATCTTTTTTATCATTTTACCATAGGTTGGCATCCATGCTCCAGATGACCTAATCCCTGAAGATGATTCTTCATAGATAATATAAAGTACTAGCTAGTAAAGAATGTAAGGTTAGTTTGACAAAGTAAAGATATATAGCTGGCAAGCTAAAATACTCCTCTCATGATCATGCATGCATGCACACAAGAAAACTACTGCAGAAAAAGCTGTTAGACTATAGGATCGATCTAGCAGTGATATCTAGAGGGGAAACGTTTTAGAATCAATAGGCAGTGAGAGAAAGAGGGAAAGGAAGAGTGGGAAAGAGTTTCACCAGAGGTCTTGACGGGAGCAGTGGAAGAGGATCCGGCGGCGGCGCTGCTGTCCTCGGCCATCGTGTCGATGCAGAGGGGAGGGGCGACGGTCGGTGAAGAGGTGGTCGGCGCAGTGAAGATCGGCGGTGCAGTGCAGTGGCGGTGGCGCGGAGGTGCGTATAGCCGATTGCGTCGAGGAGTTGACCTGGAGATCCTGCTTCAAGTGCTGCCTTTACAGCGGAAGGGAGCGATGGGAGGCTTGATTCCTCCAAATCTGACGGTGGCGCTGGGACGTCGGGTATCCCTCCCGACGTTATCATGTTGACGAAGTGAGGCGAGGCTGGAGGTGACCAGATCCGACCAGCATGTTGAGGGACCAATGGCGGGAAAAGCTCCTCGTAGGATGCAGCGGCGTTTTTTAGCCCGAACATGCAGGGGCTACCTGATCTCGCCGATCTGTTATCCAACGTGGGTTGTGGCGGGCGGGTGAGTGGCGACCTTGGGCGATTCGATCTAGATTGATCTGAATCTGACCGGGGCCCTTGTGCGTTGCAGCGCCTCCGTCGCTGCACAGGGGTAAATCCAGCGTCGACCCGGAGGTCGGCGAGTTGCTTGAGCGCTGATTCCACGAGGGCGAGAGTTTCCGCCAATCCTTCTCCATGGCGATCGATCATCTCGATCAGATCTGAATTGTCGATCCGGCGCCCTTGATAGCGTGGGATCGGTGGTCGGACCATCGGTTTTAGCAGCCTCAGCGTGAGCTCGGAAGCCGGCTCTTGCGGTGGAGTTGCGTCTTGAGCGTCGAGTGCGATCGCCTCGACAGCCGGTGCTACTTCTGCTTCATCGCGAGCGCCGAAGGAACCGAACACGATCGGAGCGATGTCGTCGAGGTCCATGGAGGCTGGGAACGAAACCATCTTGTTCATCTCGAGATCTAGACGGACAGCCCCTACCTGGCGCGCCACTGTCGACGAAATATCGGCGGCAGTCTACCTAGGGTATGCCTAAGGTAGTAGATTGATCGGTAAGGCACGCTAGATGGCGAACAAGATGTAATCAAGAGGCACAAGACACCGTGTTTATACAGGTTCGGGCCACGATACGTGTAATACCCTACGTCCTGTGCTCTTGATAGAGTTTGTATATTGATGTGGAGACGAGTTTTGGGAGGGTGTCCTGCTCGCCTTATATAGTGGGGGAGCAGGATTACAAGCCCGATATTTTTGGGATACAAACATACATGTAAGGCAACAACTTCTATTCGATCTAAACTCCTGGGATCGATATCTTCATCGCCGACCAGAATCGCCAATTATTCCACCCTTCCTCGCCGACCAGAGTTGGGCCCTGGTCTGCCTTGTGCTCTTTGTTGGTATTTCTTAGCGTAAGCAGATAAATCCGCAAGCGCACGGAGTACCGTTGTAGCTTACACCCGGAAGTATTCAGGGTATCGTATTTTCCACAGGGAACGGAAGTGTACTAGAGTGAAACAAGAATGTCCAGGAGGGTGAGGTAGAAGGATGTTTTTGTAGGATGAGAGGGTTTTCTAAACTCAGCACTAGGTCACTAGATAACTAAAGTCTTGGCTTACTATACTCACTCACTTTGGAGCAGCGGTACCTTTCCAGTTCTCAAAAAGACTGGGAAGACGTAACCGGGGGAAGGCCGCAAAAGCTCTACGAGAACACCAACCCGAACGTGGTGGATTACACAGGCCTGGTCGGAGCTGTCACCTCCGGGGCTACCACAACTATCCGTGGGGTTTGGCGCAAACTCAGGTAACTCCCTAGCCCAGACACCATGTCTACGCTAGAGGCTACTACTCTAGTCCAATATCTTAATTAGACTAAAGCACTCGGTCGAGCGGAGATCCCGTAAGCAAGCAAGTAAGCGCTGAACTATAATTAAATAGATCACTAAGGAAAGTATGCGAATATTGCTCACGAAGGAGTCGGCTCCGTATAGGTACAAGTTGGACGGGAACACGACAAGCCGGCTCCGCCTCCGCTCTGCGCTTCCTCTCTCTTCCTCTTCTCTCGTTTATACAACTAGGCACTAGCACCTAGAGGGACACCACTACTCCTCAAATGATATGAAAGTGGAAGCTCAAGAGTGTAGAATAAAATGTGAAACTCAAAAATATATTCTATAGGGTAGTAGAGTGTGTTTTACAAATGTAGAGAGGGTCTCTATTTATAGGTGGAAGGAAACTTGGGAGAGTGGAGATGCTCCTAGGAATATTCTCTAATTCTTTCACTAATGGAAGGTGGAAACCGACCATGGCCAGGAACCGACGTCCTCACGTCGGTGGAAGTCGCAAATCTCGCACAGAAATCCACTACCGACCTGCCGGGAGCTGGGCTGGGCCTCCAACCTGTGTGCGCCATGTGTCCCTGCCGCTGGAGTGCACGAGCCAATGGGTAGCACCTGGGCCGCTACACTGCCTGTGGTCGATGCCCAACCGGCAACTGCTCTGAGTCGTGGAAGGCTGTGGGCTTGGCATCTATGATTTACGTAACTGATGAAGTCAACTTCTGCACATCGTGAATTAGCTGGGCCTGGACTTATCACGTGCTCCCGCGTGGGCTTGCAGCATGGATGGCCGCCAATGCCGTGGGTCAATGAGGGACATGTGGGCGCTCCTTCCATCGCTGCATGGTTGCTCAGCTGCCCAGCTCGATGGATGGTGCTCGATGGATGCATGTGTGTTGCTATACCGGGCATTTGCTTGTTACGTAAAAAGCTAGGAGCTGGTACATGGCAGCATGCTGTGGTCGAAACTGATTGCTTTTCTTCTTGGAATTGCTGGTGGCCAAGGCTCATGCACGTGGTTGTTTGTGCATCTCGATCTCGTCCTTGCCGAGTAGCCGAGAGTGCTTGGGAAACGACGTGTGCCTTGATGTGTTTATATATAGACCACACACACATGTATTTGCATGGAGGATTATTTACTCTTTTTTTATGGCCCCGTTGCAATTGTAAATGCTTCAAATATAACAAATGTGATGTCCATTTTGATCAACTCGACAGTCCCGTCACAATGGTGCAATCCAATTCACCATTTGAGGTAGTTTTATTTCATGGAATATTAAGTTTCCTGCAAAACAAGTTTGGAAACCAAAACTCGTGGAACTTGTGAGATAAATAATACTTTCGCTATGATGTCCTTCGGGATTTGATCATTTTGAATCATATTGGCGGTCAAAATATATGCAATAAGGAGCGCCAACAAGTTCCCCCACACTTGAATCTTTGCTCGTCCCGAGCAAAGGCTAGGATAAAGTAAACATGAACATAGCAATTCAGATATGACACCGACATAAAAGTCATTCCAAAACATACCTTATACCTGTGGGATATGTGGAGTGGCTAACAAATCTCCTTGAGCAGTTGAGAAGTGGAACAGCTCTGAAACATAGCCATCTCAACCTTTTTCATATCTCAGTGACTTGGAGTTTTTTTTTATTGGATTTTTTTAAATAAAGCATAGTTCATATGTACTCCTCAAATGGTGCTCTCAAATCGCTCAAAGTGTATAATTACCTCACCAAAGGCATTTTTAGGATTGCCTTCTTTGATGACCTACCACAAAAGCTGTGAGTGGAGTTTTGGGTAGGCATACAAGGAATGACTTACTTACCGATCGTGTGTAGCCGAGTCAAAATCCGAACCATGTTAAGGTTAAAGCCATACACTAGGTTGAGATGTGCAAGTGTGTGAAATGGATGGGGGAATGATTCCTAACTTTTTGGTATTTTTGGGTCTCGATGCATCATGACAACCTCACTTTTATTGGTGGATGAAGAGATGAAGAAATATGGGCTATCAAAGAGTAACAAAAAATATGTTGTTGTTGTTTCTTTTTTTCTCTTTTTTTTCTCCCTTTTTTTTCTTCTTTCTTTTTTTTGTTTGAACGGGAATCTAAGATTTTCTGTTTGTCTACAAGATTGGAATATCCAAAACTTATTTCTCCCTCTCTTTTTTTCTTTTCCTTCTCCCTCTTTTTTTCAACTAAGAACATGGCCCAAAACTTATTGCCTGGAAAAGGATGAAGGAGAGAGAGATGTTGTGATGGAATGCATGGAGAATTTTTGGCAATCTAAAAGAGGGGTGCGCGATCCTCAGGGTAAGGGTCGGCACTTTTATTTGGTGGAATGTTGCGCAATTGTCGGTGTAAGAATTGGCATTCTGGGCAAGACGGGTGCATGTTGTGCGCGACTCTCAGTGTGAGAGTCGGCAATTTATTTGGTGGGTGCAAGTGAATCTCAACCATATGTGTAAGACCCAAATCTAGGTTAGGTTCAAATCGTGACAAGGCCCAACAATCGGTAAGAAGCATATGACAAAAAGGTTTTGTAAACTTGTTGATAAGCATGTCGTATTTGGCCTTGGTAGGTATTTTCTCACCATTGAGGAGTATGTGAAACTATGAGTTTTGGCATTTTATTGAAAAGAAAATTCTCCAAGTACCTTGATGAGAAAAGGTAAGATAGCCATGCCAAAACCATATCTCACTTCACAACAACATAGTCAAAATATTTTTCCTAGATATATTTTTCCCACAAGCACAAAGGATATGTAAGGTCTAACAATTATGCAGTCCATTCTCAATAGGCTATAATCATAATTACTTTCAAAAATAAATCTAAGTGGGAAACTTGGTTTGCGGGAATGAAAATGATAGAAGCGGGAGCATAATTGTGAATAGGTGGGAAGAAAGTGATCAAACCGAGTTTTGTACAGGCTCCTCCACCGTTCATGATGTGCTTTGGTGCTCCCTTCTTCTTCTTCTTATTTTTTTTATGGGGGTGTTGACACCCCCGCACTTCTTTAGAGCTATATCTGGCTTTTTTATTCAAAGATAGAAAAAGGTGAAAGTAACATGAACTCTTCTCGGTGAGGAACACCGAGAGAGTCAAAAGTTTATTTACGATTATTGAAAACTTGTTCACCCAACTTTTACTAGAGCTCAAGCAAAGCTAAGATAAAATAGCAATATGAAACTAGCCTTGACTCATCTCCAAACATGAATTACTTCTATGCTTATGACAACAACTCAAAGATCATTAACCACAATTCAACACCATGCCAAATTATGATTAAAGAAGGCTATTTCAACCCAAGCACCATGCTTAATTTGAAAACAACCTATGGATGTTACTTGCAAGAATACATCCAAACAAGAGCATATGACATGAACAGAGAAGCAAGAATTTGAACGACCATATGGAGACAAGAATGAGTAAAAGGGGTTGGTGAACATTTAATACCCGTTGCATACCCGAGTGTCCTTACCGGTAGCATATGCAAATCTAGCTTTGAAGATGATGCACCGATGACGTGTTTGTACAGGCTCCAACTCGGGTGAACCATAAGGCCAAATCATACACATAACTAGTGTATATGGATGTTGGGCCCTAGTGGTAGCAAAGGTAGGAAGAGGCTCTCCCTTTTTCTTTCTTTTCTTTTATTTTCTTTCTTTTTTTCATTTTTTTAACTATCTTTCTTTTCTTTTCTTTTTGAACTTTCTTTCTTTTCTTTTTTCATCTTTTTTTTCAACTCTCTTTCTTTTTCTTTTCTTTTTTTTTTTTACCAAGGCAAAGCTAACATCATCCATCATCATTTTTTTTATGACTCTTGGTGTGAGTGGGACTCAAGATTCTCACCACCCTCCCCCACACTTGGACTTTTGTATAAAAGCCAAGTGTATTGGGTCGAGGTCCCTTGTTATTGTGCTCCACCCCTCAAGAGCATCATGGTTTGTAGTTGATGTCACTCCATGTTCCCAAGTGGCATATGACTCGTACTCTTCTTGATCTTAACCTGAAATGGTTAGCCACAAGAATACCCGAAGGTGCATACTAACTCGAAAACATGCCCTTGCTTTTATTTGAAAGAAAAGATTTTTTTGACAATGATAATATCAATAATAAATAAAATTATTAAAATAAATAAAAACATTTTTTTCTTTTTCAAGATAGTCCGGGGTATCTCCCGGCAGTGCTTGTTTTAGGACAAAGCTCGTCCATGGGAAACCGTTTGAAATTAGTCTAATGTTGGTGATGTGGTTTCCCCTCCAACACCAACCTTTGTGGGCTGATCTGTATAACTCATGCCAAAACGTTTTGAGACTTGCAAAACTTATGATAGACAAAAGCATCTACAACAACCTTCTTAAAAGTTTTATGAACAAGGAGTAAGAAGGGGTTGTAGATCTTGCAAGTCATGGCATAGTTAGAAACCGATCCAGGAGATTTTTCATATGAGCATGGAATGAATGGGACAGTTAGGAAATAACTTCCATGCTCATCGATAAAATCTTCTGTTTCACGGGGAGTACTTTCTTCTTCATGATAGTTCAAATCCTTCACAGGACTTGGACAACTCATGGATATATCAGAGATTGACATAAGTTCTCCCCTAAGATCAAGAATAGATGAGACCTTAGGTTTTGGCATAGAGGGAGAGTGCATAGAGTTATCTTCTATATGACTTGATCCTCCCTCTATATGATGTTGATGTCTCATATTGGAATTTGAGGTATGAGATGATGTTGATGTGGGAAACACTATGGTATTCCCAAAGTCATCATCAAGAAACAGGCCATCCTCAAATTCAAAGGGGCATACACCAGGATAGAATGCACCATCCTTGAGATGTGTCCCTTCATTGGGAGGTTCGTCAGCAATCAGACTACGAGAAGGGTTTGAAAGAATTTCAAATCCGTTTGCTAGTGCCTCCTCTTGTTGGTCGGGGCTTGACTCCATTGTTTCTTCAGGAAGCTCATCATATACACTAGTGAAGGGAGTGTTTTCAAGGATTTTCTCCAAAATGGCTTTTCCCTCACTAATGGTCATGTGCGTGAACGAACCTCCAGAAGATATATCAAGGTGGAGAGCATCATCTTTGCTAAGACCAAGATGGAAGTGAAGTAGGAGGACTTGGTCAGGCAAAGAAAGGTCTGGGCCAGTATTAATAAGATTCGTGAACCTAGCCCAAGCTGCTCCTAGAGTCTCCTTCTCCTTTTGCCGAAACGTGAGGATTTCTATTCGAAGGGCGGCAACTCTAGAAAGAGGGAAGAACGGAAGACAAAACTTGTCTCGAAGTTCATCCCAATTTCCATGAACACCTCCTACGGTATGAGCGTACCATTGTTTTGCTCTTCCCAAAAGGGAGAATGGAAACAGTTTCCATCTAATGGTTTCTTGTGTCATGCCAGAAAAAATTAGGCAAGAACACAAGTGCTCGAATTCCCGAAGGTGGGTATAGGGATTTTCGTCTAGTTGCCCGGAGAAGGGTTGCTCCCGAACCATGGCTATGAAAGCGGGGCAAATCTCATAGCCATTTGTAAGAATGGGATGGGATGATGGTGGAGGTTCCAATAAATCGCCCTTTGAAACCAAAAACATTTTGATAGGAGTGGAATCCATGTGGTAGTGATGGTGGTGGTGGTGGGTTGCATATAATTTTGGTAAAAACAAATATAAAAAGGATACACGGACGACTTGGTTCGAATCTAGAACAGCTACCGTTCCCCGGCAACGGCGCCAGAAAGGTTGTTGGTATTTCTTAGCGTAAGCAGATAAATCCGCAAGAGCACGGAGTACCGTTGTAGCTTTCACCCGGAAGTATTCAGGGTATCGTATTTTCCACAGGGAACGGAAGTGTACTAGAGTGAAACAAGAACGTCCAGGAGGGTAAGGTAGAAGGATGTTTTTGTAGGATGAGAGGGTTTTCTAAACTCAGCCCTAGGTCACTAGATAACTAAAGTCTTGGCTTACTATACTCACTCACTTTGGAGCAGCGGTACCTTTCCAGTTCTCGAAAAGACTGGGAAGATGTAACCGGGGGAAGGCCGCAAAAGCTCTACGAGAACACCAACCCGAACGTGGTGGATTACACAGGCCTGGTCGGAGCTGTCACCTCCGAGGCTACCACAACTATCCGTGGGGTTGGGCGCAAACTCAGGTAACTCCCTAGCCCAGACACCACGTCTATGCTAGAGACTACTACTCTAGTCCAATATCTTAATTAGACTAAAGCACTCGGTCAAGCGGAGATCCCGTAAGCAAGCAAGTAAGCGCTGAACTATAATTAAATAGATCACTAAGGAAAGTATGCGAATATTACTCACGAAGGAGTCGGCTCCGTAGAGGTACAAGTTGGACGGGAACACGACAAGCCGGCTCCGCCTCCGCTCTGCGCTTCCTCTCTCTTCCTCTTCTCTCGTTTATACAACTAGGCACTAGCACCTAGAGGGACACCACTACTCCTCAAATGTTATGAAAGTGGAAGCTCAAGAGTGTAGAATAAAATGTGAAACTCAGAAATATATTCTATAGGGTAGTAGAGTGTGTTTTACAAGGTCTCTATTTATAGGTGGAAGGAAACTTGGGAGAGTGGAGATGCTCCTAGGAATATTCTCTAATTCTTTCACTAATGGAAGATGGAAACCGACCATGGCCAGGAACCGACGTCCTCACGTCGGTGGAAGTCGCAAATCTCGCACAGAAATCTACTACCGACCTGCCGGGAGCTGGGCTGGGCCTCCAACCTGTGTGCGCCATGTGTCCCTGCCGCTGGAGTGCACGAGCCAATGGGTAGCACCTGGGCCGCCACACTGCCTGTGGTCGATGCCCAACCGGCAACTGCTCTGAGTCGTGGAAGGCTGTGGGCTTGGCATCTATGATTTACGTAACTGATGAAGTCAACTTCTGCACATCGTGAATTAGCTGGGCCTGGACTTATCACGTGCTCCCGCGTGGGCTTGCAGCATGGATGGCCGCCAATGCCGTGGGTCAATGAGGGACATGTGGGCGCTCCTTCCTTCGCTGCATGGTTGCTCAGCTGCCCAGCTCGATGGATGGTGCTCGATGGATGCATGTGTGTTGCTATACCGTGCATTTGCTTGTTACGTAAAAAGCTAGGAGCTGGTACATGGCAACATGCTGTGGTCGAAACTGATTGCTTTTCTTCTTGGAATTGCTGGTGGCCAAGGCTCATGCACGTGGTTGTTTGTGCATCTCGATCTCGTCCTTGCCGAGTAGCCGAGAGTGCTTGGGAAACGACGTGTGCCTTGATGTGTTTATATATAGACCACACACACATATATTTGCATGGAGGATTATTTACTCTTTTTTTTATGGCCCCGTTGCAATTGTAAATGCTTCAAATATAACAAATGTTATGTCCATTTTGATCAACTCGACCGTCCCGTCACAATGGTGCAATCCAATTCACCATTTGAGGTAGTTTTATTTCATGAAATATTAAGTTTCCTGCAAAACAAGTTTGGAAACCAAAACTCGTGGAACTTGTGAGATAAATAATACTTTCGCTATGATGTTCTTCGGGATTTGATCATTTTGAATCATATTGGCGGTCAAAATATATGCAATAAGGAGCGCCAACAAGTTCCCCCACACTTGAATCTTTGCTCGTCCCGAGCAACGGCTAGGATAAAGTAAACATGAACATAGCAATTCAGATATGACACCGACATAAAAGTCATTACAAAACATACCTTATACCTGTGGGATATGTGGAGTGGCTAACAAATCTCCTTGAGCAGTTGAGAAGTGGAACAGCTCTGAAACATAGCCATCTCAACCTTTTTCATATCTCAGTGACTTGGAGTTTTTTTATTGGATTTTTTTAAATAAAGCATAGTTCATATGTACTCCTCAAATGGTGCTCTCAAATCGCACAAAGTGTATAATTACCTCACCAAAGGCATTTTTAGGATTGCCTTCTTTGATGACCTACCACTAAAGCTGTGAGTGGAGTTTTGGGTAGGCATACAAGGAATGACTTACTTACCGATCGTGTGTAGCCGAGTCAAAATCCGAACCATGTTAAGGTTAAAGCCATACACTAGGTTGAGATGTGCAAGTGTGTGAAATGGATGGGGGAATGATTCCTAACTTTGTGGTATTTTTGGGTCTCCATGCATCATGACAAACTCACTTTTATTGGTGGTGAAGAGATGAAGAAATATGGGCTATCAAAGAGTAACAAAAAATATGTTGTTGTTGTTTTTTTTTTTCTTTTTTTCTCTCTTCTTTTCTCTCTTTTTTTTTTCTTTCTTTTTTTTTTGTTTGAATGGGAATCTAAGATTTCCCGTTTGTCTACAAGATTGGAATATCTAAAACTTATTTCTCCCTCTCTTTTTTTTTTCTTTTCCTTCTTTCTCTTTTTTTCAACTAAGAACATGGCCCAAAACTTATTGCCGAAAAAGGATGAAGGAGAGAGATGTCATGATGGAATGCATGGAGAATTTTTGGCAATCTAAAAGAGGGGTGCGCGAACCTCAGGGTAAGGGTCGGCACTTTTATTTGGTGGAATGGTGTGCAATTGTCGGTGTAAGAATTGGCATTCTATGCAAGGCGGGTGCATGTTGTGCGCGACTCTCAGTGTGAGAGTCGGCAATTTATTTGGTGGGTGCAAGTGAATCTCAACCATATATGTAAGACCCAAATCTAGGTTAGGTTCAAACCATGACAAGGCCCAACAATCGGTAAGAAGCATACGACAAAAAGGTTTTGTAAACTTGTTGATAAGCATGTCGTATTTGGCCTTGGTAGGTATTTTCTCACCATTGAGGAGTATGTGAAACTATGAGTTTTGGCATTTTATTGAAAAGAAAATTCTCCAAGTACCTTGATGAGAAAAGGTAAGATAGCCATGCCAAAACCATATCTCACTTCACAACAACGTAGTCAAAATGTTTTTCCTAGATATATTTTTCCCACAAGCACGAAGGATATGTAAGGTCTAACAATTATGCCCCATTCTCAATAGGCTATAATCATAATTACTTTCAAAAATTAAATCTAAGTGGAAAACTTGGTTTGCAGGAATGAAAATTATAGAAGCAGGAGCATAATTATGAATAGGTGGGAAGAAAGTGATCAAACCGAGTTTTGTACAGGCTCCTCCACCAGTTCATGATGTGCTTTGGTGCTCCCTTCTTCTTCCTCTTATTTTTTTTTTTTTGATGGGGGTGTTGACACCCCCACACTTCTTTAGAGCTATATCCGGCTTTTTTATTCAAAGATAGAAAAAGGTGAAAGTAACATTGAACTCTTCTCGTGAGGAACACCAGAGAGTCAAAAGTTTATTTACGATTATTGAAAACTTGTTCACCCAACTTTTATTAGAGCTCAAGCAAAGCTAAGATAAAATAGCAATATGAAACTAGCCTTGACTCATCTCCAAACATGAATTACTTCTATGCTTATGACAACAACTCAAAGATCATTAACCACAATTCAACACCATGTCAAATTATGATTAAAGAAGGCTATTTCAACCCAAGCACCATGCTTAATTTAAAAACAACCTATGGATGTTACTTGCAAGAATACATCCAAACAAGAGCATATGACATGAACAGAGAAGCAAGAATTTGAACGACCATATGGAGACAAGAATGAGTAAAAGGGGTTGGTGAACATTTAATACCTGTTGCATACCTGAGTGTCCTTACCGGTAGCATATGCAAATCTAGCTTTGAAGATGATGCACCGATGACGTGTTTGTACAGGCTCCAACTCAGGTGAACCATAAGGCCAAATCATACACATAACTAGTGTATATGGACGTTGGGCCCTAGTGGTAGCAAAGGTAGGAAGAGGCTCTCCCCTTTTTCTTTCTTTTCTTTTCTTTTCTTTCTTTTTTTCATTTTTTTAACTATCTTTCTTTTCTTTTCTTTTTGAACTTTCTTTCTTTTCTTTTTTCATCTTTTTTTTCAACTCTCTTTCTTTTTCTTTTCTTTTTTTTTACCAAGGCAAAGCTAACATCATCCATCATCATTTTTTTTTGACTCTTGGTGTGAGTGGGACTCAAGGTTCTCACCATCCTCCCCCACACTTGGACTTTTGTATAAAAGCCAAGTGTATTGGGTCAGGGTCCCTTGTTATTATGCTCCACCCCTCAAGAGCATCATGGTTTGTAGTTGATGTCACTCCATGTTCCCAAGTGGCATATGACTCGTAGTCTTCTTGATCTTAACCTGAAATGGTTAGCCACAAGAATACCCGAAGGTGCATACTAACTCGAAAACATGCCCTTGCTTTTATTTGAAAGAAAAGATTTTTTTTTGACAATGATAATATCAATAATAAAATAAAATTATTAAAGTAAATAAAAACATTTTTTTTCTTTTTCAAGATAGTCCGGGGTATTGTTGACGGTCGTTAAGTGCCAATTTTTATTGTCAACTAAACATGAGAAAGGACTAAAATATGTTCACCAACTAGATATAGGGGTTATACTTGGCTGCACGTAATTCCACGAGTTTTGGTGAATGTCTGTTTTCGCGGGGTGTCGGCTGAAAATACCCAAGGAAGGCCCACATGTCGGGTTTACATAGAGATAATCGGGAACCGGTAAAAATTCTGTAATCCGAAAGGTTCGAGAAGGCTCTCGGACCAAACGGGAGCCCGAACGGGTGGAGAGTCGGCCGACTCCCACCCTTGGTCGGCCGACTCATGACTGGACCAATCAGCATCGGCCTCGCGGATCCCCGTTCCACCGCCTTTGAGGATGAATAATAATTGTCCGTTTAGCTCGGTTTGATCCGAGGGCCGTGGTGCATCCTAGAGGGCTATATAAGCAGGGGCCCCCGGCCCCCGGAGGAGGCATCCCTTAAACCCTAATTCATTATCTCCCGCAGGATCGAGTTGTAGAGGCATCCCTTGAATGGATGACTTCTCTTCTCTAGAGAATTAGAGCTAGACATTCCAATGTAGTAGATTAGATCTAGATGAGAGTTAGGGAGAGCGGAGCTACGCTCGATTCGGAGAAGTCTTCGAGATTTGGTATGTATTTGTATCTACTCTTTGTAAGACTTATGCTTTAATATATTTATCTTCTCTATCTACTTTATGCCTTTCATATGTATGCTTAGTATAGTTGTTACATTCTAGCATGGGATCTTCGCTCGTATTGAGTGCTCTAGTTATCATATGTAATTAGAGTAGTAATCGATAGTGTAGGCATGGTGTCTAGACCGTAGGTTACCCGAGGTTGCGCCCAATCCCACGGATAGTTGTGGTAGCCCCGCAGGTGACAACTGTGGGCCTTTGTATTCCACCACGTTCGGGTTGGTGTCTCGTAGAGCTCTCGGCAGACCTTCTTCCAACTACTCTTACCCGGTCTTCTTCGAGAGTTGGAAAGGACCTGCTGCTCCAAAGTGCTATTGTGTGATCGCTATATCTAACCATTCCCTGTTATCATAGAACCAAAGTAATAGAGAAGTATATAGGAACTTTGATCTCTCCCGTTGTCCTCTCACTCTAGCTAGCTACTCATTTATCATAGAATTCTCATGTGTGATTTATTATATTACCTTACATATATATTATCATTTACCCCTGCTTTAGTCTAGTTGGTTTACTAAGTTAGTAGATACATGATGGTGAGTTACCCGATTCTTTAACCCTTGCTTCCCCGTGGTAAAATATAAATAACGATACCCGGTTTACTCCCGTAAAATGCTACAATGGTATGTTACGTAACGCTTGCGGAATCCTTCTTATTTTAGTTGCACTTAACAAATACCAACAAGCATTTTTGGCGCCGTTGTCGGGGAAGCAATTGGTGTTAAGTTTTTGATAATGATCTTGATATCTGCTAATTTAGTGTACCACTAGCTTTAGTAGGATCACCCTTTGTTCTGTTGAGTGTGGAATAGACAGGACAAAAGATGTTGTTTCGACCTTCCGACAAACTTTCACAAGACAATGAAGAGCCCAGGGTCCCCCGACATTCAACATTCATTAGCATTGGAACCCTGCCACCTCACAGAATGTAGAAAAGGTCATCGTCACAAGAATTTCAAATCACTTCACAAGTGACGAACATAGACGCTGCGCCGCTCACAAATTTCATCATGTGAGTCATGGTAAGTATGATCAAGAAAGGTGAGATAGTCTTGCTCGTGGACTTTAAAATTGATGAGTAGTTATCTTTTTGAATTCTTGCACCCCACCGCATGTTTACTTTTAACAATTCATGCATTCACTCCATTTAGCTTATTTATGTTTGCTCATCCTTTGCATGTTTTGTTTCTTGCATTCATCCATGCCATTTGCATCTAAAAGAAAAAATCCTCACCATGATCATGCTCTGTCATCTGTTTAAATGCTTGTCTATAATGCTTTCATGCTACCTTTGTTTGCTAAAGCTTTGCTTTGGTTTGGAAGTACTCGAAATACTTCCATTGGCTTTTAAATTAAGCGTGGTGCTTAGGTTAAATAGCCTTCCTTAATTAAATTAGACATGGAGTCTAGTTTGGTTATTGAGCTAAAATTATGTTTTAGTAGATATTGGTTATTTTGTTGGACTAACCCCTGCAGAAAACTCTCAAATCCAATTTGGGTAAGTCAAGAGATGAACACACTTCAGAGATGAAGCAAGGCATACGATGAACTCCAGGAACTTCACACAAAAGACACAGCGCATTCATTGTCCAGGGAAGAATTATAAGTATCAAATATCATTCACATTGTCTTTTGTTGCAAGTTACCTTGCCTTGAACCATGTTAAAGTGCCAAAAAAAAAAGAAGTTGCTAGAAAACTTTATAAATAAAGTCTATGCTAAAAGTAATTCAAATCCATCTTTACATTAGCATAGATGATGATCATTTAGATAGTGGATAATAGCTCATAGTTTGAAATTGTTGCAATCCTTCGGGTATGTGTCCACTAACATTTTGCAGGAAAGAATTTATGATGTGCCTTGATGGATTGGCATCACCAGCGAAGTCGCCACTTCAGTGATGGAACAAAGAAAAAGACAAGAGTGCCACAAGAAGACCAACATCTTGAACTCACTCAAAGAAGTGGATCAAGGCGACAAGCTATGAGCAACCTTGCAGACATCATAGCATTGAGCCCAAAACTCGAGCTAGGATGCCAATGAGGATCAAGGTGCAACTCATCTCGTTCTAGCCAATCAAAGACCTGCTCTCAGTGTTCCTGAAGAGTGAAGACACTATCTTGCACATCGGCAACAAGGACAAGGATGGCATGATAAGCATGCATGCTTGTGTCAACCAATCACCAATCAAGGGTTGACCACCGACCAAGCCTTGAAGGACCATGACCATGATTGCAAGATGATGTCCCTAAGCCATTGGAGATGAAGACTCAACGAAAATCAAGAATGATTGATGAAAGAAGATTATGCAACTGTCTGTACGCTCATCCTGGATTGGATAGTCCAAACAAAAGCAGAATGCAAAGGAGATATCTCTACTCAACAGACCTATAATCAGAAGTCCCTCTCGATATATGAATGCTTACAAACAGAGGACAAACATTGTCGAGGACATAGGAGTACAACACACTCTGAGGGATGACTCAACACTCGTATTTGGTTTCACGTGGCGAGCGACAACAAGGTCAAGCTTGGGGGAGGAAGGCCGATGACTCTTCAAACAATGATCCAGCAATGCTCTTCCTTTTTTCAAGCCCGCGTCGCTCTGGCACGTTGAGAAGAAACAATGAGTGGAGCACAAGGTCTTGGCATAAGAAAAAAAGAGAAAGGAAAAAAAAAGAAGGAGTGAAATTTTAGAAGACAAGATGCTCATGAACAAGTCAAGGAGAGAGGTCAATCAAGCAAGGCAAACTCCAAGAAGAAGTAAAGGACCACTAGAAGCATCTACTCTTCATCACAAGGTACTCCAGTGATAAAGATTGCTGGACAAAAAAGAACATGGGTGACTCCTTTCCTAGAGTTACCATCTCAAGAGGTGCAGTTCTCAAGGTCTCTACCTTTGGGATCAAATGATGCACCGAAGGAGTGAACATGACAAGAAGTCCCGTTGGAGGACTTAAATCATTGAACCCTCGCCAAGGAGGTAACTTGGTATTTATCAGCATTTCCTTTCACAAAGATTGCATTTTCCTTTTAGAATATTTATTTTCACTACATGCATCTTAATTGCATCTTCGCTTTACTATCTTTGCACTAGAAAAAGAAAATAACGATGTTGTGTATTTGCATCCAGAAAAACTACTAAGCTCCATGTGAATAATCATTCATTGTGGTGGCATAAAAATAATTTTTTAGCATATCTATTTTCTCTGTCTGCATTCCTTTATTATAAAAAAGATAAAAATATTTCTTGTGATCCTGTTATAAGACATTTGAGTTAAGGCTGTTCTAGACAACCAAGGCTTAGAGGTTTTATCACTAACGCTTAATTAGTTCCACAAGCTTTGTTGTCTATTTGAGCTTCACGTAACATAAAGGATCAAGAAAAGCTAACAGACAGAAGGATGTCCAGTCTCCTGTCGAAGTGCTGCCCTCAACAGTTGAACGCTGTCTCCAATAGCAACTATCCACGAAACTCCAGGAAGACTAGAACTCCTTCACTGCTAGTCAGCAACATCGACGACTACGTCAACATCCAGCTTGGGGAGAGCATCCCCGTGTACCAAGCTAAGTGTTTCCAACTTATCTATCTATGCTTTCAGAGAGCTTGCTTTGTTAAAAACAACTAAAAAAAGATGCATAACCTTAGAAACCCAGAAAGATTTCCTTATTTATCTTTTATACTTTTGGAGAGCTCTTATTAATCTGTCTTTAAGTAATCCCTGGAATAAACTCTACATGGAGATGATGAATAGTTGCTCTGCCGTAATTCCTTTCAAGTACCTAGTTTTCAACCTTGCACTCTCCCGAGTCTTAGACACAACTGTTTAGATTTGAGATTTGCTCTAAACCTGAAACTTGTGGGTAGCGAATGCTTGATCTAAGCCTAGGTAGTTGGTGGATATGATATGGGAAGGTTTTGAGCTGTTGTCCATCTTGTTCCTAGAGATACTAGAGTTCTGGAGAATTTATCTTTGAAAATATTAAATTTCTACATGATGAGTTCCTTTATAATGAGAGTTTAAATTCCTACCACATGACCATATATTCATGCTTACTAGATCGGAAAACCCATCTATTTATATAGATCATTTTTGTAGGCATTGACTTTGTAGTCTTTATAGGCATTGAGTGTGGTTATCTTGTGGACCCATAAGGAATCGTTATGCGTTAAAGTCAATACTATGTGCTCTCCATCCATTGATCTATGCTACTTCGTCCTCGAAGCACGCACCCATTTTATAAATACTACATTCATTACGTGCTACTTCATCCCTAGAAGTACCACCTACATATAGATCCATATCCACCATATATTGTGCTATCTCTACCCCGGAGATACGCACCTATGCTGCTCCTACCCCGGAGTACGCATTTCCCCACATATTGTGTTGTCTCTACCCCGGAGATACGCGCTTATGCCGCTCCTACCCCGAGTACGCATCCATCCATCCATCCATCCATCCATCCATTCTTCCATATATATATATATATATATATATATATATATATATATATATATATATATATATATATATATATATATATATATATATATATATATATATATATATATATATATATATATATGCCACTCATTTCGTTACATTCGAGAAAATGTTCTACTCCTACACCGGGAGTGAACACTCAAAAATATTCATGGCCATCCTATCCTCGGGAGTGAACATCTAGAGATAATCATCGCCGTTCCAATTGCCTACATAAAAGCTCCAAATCATTATCATTTCAAGTTATACACTCCCGTTGCTAACGTTTTATTTTCGTAGGATTGGTTGCTATGTAAAAAAAAGAAGAAAAAAAGAGAGAAAAAAAGAGAGAAAAGATGGAGCAACCAAGTCCTTCCTTTCAAGAAGTTTCAAAGTTTTCGAATAAAGGGAGTCATGTTATCCCCAAAGGAGCAAGTGTAGAAGTAGATATTCACCAAGTGATCACCCTCATAATCATTTCCTTATCATCATCATCTTATCATCCATCCCATTTCCTCATTCACATGCACATATGACTTTATTATTATTTTAGTTCCTATTGGATCCATGGTTTAACCGTGCAATATATGCAAGTGAGTTTGAGTGTCTCCCCACCTATGAGCTCCACATAAGCCTATTAGAAAGTAGGGTGAGAGAGAGAAGGCACTTTCCACTATGCCTTAGTTACACAAATACCACATATTCTCGAGAGAAGAGAGAAGGCATACACTACTCATGCCTTGGAGAGGATCCGTAAATACCACAAATGAGAGATCCGAAAGGTTCATACAAGGAACTCGAGTTTTTATTTGAAAATCTTGCAAAAACTCGGAATAATAGTTGATCAAAGAGCGAGAAACATAGCGCTTGACTTGACCGTTCGGCCTTTCAACTGCTCAAGACCCAAGTGACGGTTACAAGCCCCATGGTGAAAGGTAATATGAGTAAGTTTTGAGTCAGAATAGTTCACTCTAATCCGGAGGAGAGTTCTTGTTTGAACGCATGTGTACTTTTGAGGCGTGAAAGCATTGTAGCAACTCCCGATCCACACTCGAGTTTATCTTTGCTCGGGGACGAGCAAAAGGAAAGCTTGGGGGAGTTGTTGACGATAAAGTGCCAATTTTTATTGTCAACTAAACATGAGAAAAGACTAAAATATGTTCACCAACTAGATATAGGGGTTATACTTGATGTAATTCCACGAGTTTTGGTGAATGTCCGTTTCGTAGGGTGTCACCTGAAAATACCCAAGGAAGGCCCACATGTCGGTTTACATAGAGATAATCGGGAACCGGCAAAAATTCTATAATGCGGAAGGTTCGAGAAGGCTCTGGACCAAACGGGAGCCCGAACGGGCTCGGTGGAGAGTCGGCCAACTCCCACCCTTGGTCGGCCGACTCATGACTGACCAATCAAGATCAGCCTCGCGGATCCCCTGTTCCACCACCTTTGAGGATGAATAATAATCGTCCATTTAGGTCGGTTTGATCCGAGGGCCGTGGTGCATCCTAGAGGGCTATATAAAGCGGGGCCCCGGCCCCGGAGGAGGCATCCCTTAAACCCTAATTCATTATCTCCCGAGGATCGAGTTGTGGAGGCGTCCCTTGAATGGATGACTTCTCTTCTCTAGAGAATTAGAGCTAGACATTCCAATGTAGTAGATTAGATCTAGATGAGAGTTAGGGAGAGAGAGCTACGCTCCGATTCCGGGAGAAGTCTTCGAGATTTGGTATGTCTTTGTATCTACTCTTTGTAAGACTTATGCTTTAATATATTTATCTTCTCTATCTACTTTATGCCTTTCATATGTATGCTTAGTATAGTTGTTACATTCTAGAATGGGATCTTCGCTCGTATTGAGTGCTCTAGTTATCATATGTAATTAGAGTAGTAATCGATAGTGTAGGCATGGTGTCTAGACTATAGGTTACCCGAGGTTGCTCCCAATCCCACGGATAGTTGTGGTAGCCCCGGGTGACAATGACTGCTCGCCTTTGTATTCCACCATGTTCGGGTTGGTGTCTCGTAGAGCTCTCGGCCTTCTCCCAACTACTCTTACCCGATCTTCTTCGAGAGTTGGAAAGGACCTCTCGCTCCAAAGTGCTATTGTGTGATCGCTATATCTAACCATTCCCGTTATCATAGAACCAAAGTAATAGAGAAGTATATAGGAACTTTGATCTCTCCCGTTGTCCTCTCACTCTAGCTAGCTACTCATTTATCATAGAATTCTCATGTGTGATTTATTATATTACCTTACATATATATTATCATTTACCCCTGCTTTAGTCTAGTTGGTTTACTAAGTTAGTAGATACATGATGGTGAGTTATCCGATTCTTTAACCCTTGCTTCCCGTGGTAAAATATAAATAACGATACCTGGTTTACTCCCTAAAATGCTACAATGGTATGTTCTCGTGCGCTTGCGGAATCCTTCTTATTTTAGTTGCACTTAACAAATACCAACAGGTATCTCCCAGCAGTGCTTGTTTTAGGACAAAGCTCGTCCATGGGAAACCGTTTGAAATTAGTCTAATGTTGGTGATGTTGTTTCCCCTCCAACACCAACCTTTGTGGGCTGATCTGTATAACTCATGCCAAAACGTTTCGAGACTTGCAAAACTTATGATAGACAAAAGCATCTACAACAACCTTCTTAAAAGTTTTATGAACAAGGAGTAAGAAAGGGGTTGTAGATCTTGCAAGTCATGGCATAGTTAGAAACCGATCCAGGAGATTTTTCATATGAGCATGGAATGAATGGGACAGTTAGGAAATAACTTCCATGCTCATCGATAAAATCTTCGTTTCACGGGAGTACTTTCCTCTTCATGATAGTTCAAATCCTTCACAGGACTTGGACAACTCATGGATATATCAGAGATTGACATAAGTTCTCCCCTAAGATCAAGAATAGATGAGACCTTAGGTTTTGGCATAGAGGGAGAGTGCATAGAGTTATCTTCTATATGACTTGATCCTCCCTCTATGTGATGTTGATGTCTCATATTGGAATTTGAGGTATGAGATGATGTTGATGTGGGAAACGCTATGGTATTCCCAAAGTCATCATCAAGAAATAGGCCATCCTCAAATTCAAAGGGGCATACACCAGGATAGAATGCACCATCCTTGTGATGTGTCCCTTCATTGGGAGGTTCGTCAGCAATCGGACTACGAGAAGGGTTTGAAAGAATTTCAAATCCGTTTGCTAGTGCCTCCTCTTGTTGGTCGGGGCTTGACTCCATTGTTTCTTCAGGAAGCTCATCATATACACCAGTGAAGGGAGTGTTTTCAAGGATTTTCTCCAAAATGGCTTTTCCCTCACTAATGGTCATGTGCGTGAACGAACCTCCAGAAGATATATCAAGGTGGAGAGCATCATCTTTGCTAAGACCAAGATGGAAGTGAAGTAGGAGGACTTGGTCAGGCAAAGAAAGGTCTGGGCCAGCATTAATAAGATTCGTGAACCTAGCCCAAGCTACCCCTAGAGTCTCCTTCTCCTTTTGCCGAAACGTGAGGATTTCTATTCGAAGGGCGGCAACTCTAGAAAGAGGGAAGAACGCAAGACAAAATTTGTCTCGAAGTTCATCCCAATTTCCATGAACACCTCCTACGGTATGAGCGTACCATTGTTTTGCTCTTCCCAAAAGGGAGAATGGAAACAGTTTCCATCTAATGGTTTCTTGTGTCATGCCAGAAAAAATTAGGCAAGAACACAAGTGCTCGAATTCCCGAAGGTGGGTATAGGGATTTTCGTCTAGTTGCCCGGAGAAGGGTTGCTCCCGAACCATGGCTATGAAAGCGGGGCAAATCTCATAGCCATTTGTAAGAATGGGATGGGATGATGGTGGAGATTCCAATAAATCGCCCTTTGAAACCGAAAACATTTTGATAGGAGTGGAATCCATGTGGTAGTGATGGTGGTGGTGGTGGGTTGCATATAATTTTGGTAAAAACAAATATAAAAAGGATACACGGACGACTTGGTTCGAATCTAGAACAGCTACCGTTCCCCGGCAACGGCGCCAGAAAGCTTGTTGGTATTTCTTAGCGTAAGCAGATAAATCCGCAAGAGCACGGAGTACCGTTGTAGCTTTCACCCGGAAGTATTCAGGGTATCGTATTTTCCACAGGGAACGGAAGTATACTAGAGTGAAACGAGAACGTCCAGGAGGGTAAGGTAGAAGGATGTTTTTGTAGGATGAGAGGGTTTTCTAAACTCAGCCCTAGGTCACTAGATAACTAAAGTCTTGGCTTACTATACTCACTCACTTTGGAGCAGCGGTACCTTTCCAGTTCTCGAAAAGACTGGGAAGATGTAACCGGGGAAGGCCGCAAAAGCTCTACGAGAACACCAACCCGAACGTGGTGGATTACACAGCCCGGTCGGAGCTGTCACCTCCGGGGCTACCACAACTATCCGTGGGGTTGGGCGCAAACTCAGGTAACTCCCTAGCCCAGACACCACGTCTACGCTAGAGGCTACTACTCTAGTCCGATATCTTAATTAGACTAAAGCACTCGGTCGAGCGGAGATCCAGTAAGCAAGCAAGCGCTGAACTATAATTAAATAGATCACTAAGGAAAGTATGCGAATATTACTCACGAAGGAGTCGGCTCTGTAGAGGTACAAGTTGGACGGGAACACGACAAGCCGGCTCCGCCTCCGCTCTGCGCCTCCTCTCTCTTCATCTTTTCTCGTTTATACAACTAGGCACTAGCACCTAGAGGGACACCACTACTCCTCAAATGATATGAAAGTGGAAGCTCAAGAGTGTAGAATAAAATGTGAAACTCAGAAATATATTCTATAGGGTAGTAGAGTGTGTTTTACAAATGTAGAGAGGGTCTCTATTTATAGGTGGAAGGAAACTTGGGAGAGTGGAGATGCTCCTAGGAATATTCTCTAATTCTTTCACTAATGGAAGGTGGAAACCGACCATGGCCAGGAACCGACGTCCTCACGTCGGTGGAAGTCGCAAATCTCGCACAGAAATCTACTACCGACCTGCCGGGAGCTGGGCTGGGCCTCCAACCTGTGTGCGCCATGTGTCCCTGCCGCTGGAGTGCACGAGCCAATGGGTAGCACCTGGGCCGCTACACTGCCTGTGGTCGATGCCCAACCGGCAACTGCTCTGAGTCGTGGAAGGCTGTGGGCTTGGCATCTATGATTTACGTAACTGATGAAGTCAACTTCTGCACATCGTGAATTAGCTGGGCCTGGACTTATCACGTGCTCCCGCGTGGGCTTGCAGCATGGATGGCCGCCAATGCCGTGGGTCAATGAGGGACATGTGGGCGCTCCTTCCTTCGCTGCATGGTTGCTCAGCTGCCCAGCTCGATGGATGGTGCTCGATGGATGCATGTGTGTTGCTATACCGGGCATTTGCTTGTTACGTAAAAAGCTAGGAGCTGGTACATGGCAGCATGCTGTGGTCGAAACTGATTGCTTTTCTTCTTGGAATTGCTGGTGGCCAAGGCTCATGCACGTGGTTGTTTGTGCATCTCGATCTCGTCCTTGCCGAGTAGCCGAGAGTGCTTGGGAAACGACGTGTGCCTTGATGTGTTTATATATAGACCACACACACATATATTTGCATGGAGGATTATTTACTCTTTTTTTTATGGCCCCGTTGCAATTGTAAATGCTTCAAATATAACAAATGTTATGTCCATTTTGATCAACTCGACAGTCCCGTCACAATGGTGCAATCCAATTCACCATTTGAGGTAGTTTTATTTCATGAAATATTAAGTTTCCTGCAAAACAAGTTTGGAAACCAAAACTCGTGGAACTTGTGAGATAAATAATACTTTCGCTATGATATTCTTTGGGATTTGATCATTTTGAATCATATTGGCGGTCAAAATATATGCAATAAGGAGCGCCAACACTCTTGGGCCAAGGAACTCGGTCCGAGCAGGCCTAAAGTCAGGTCGTGTGGGTATAGGGGTTAATACCCCCATAGCGGTGGGTCTGGCGGCTCACAGTGAACCTCGAACTGAGAGCCGCCGGCCCCCACCTCTTTTTATAGCGCAGGGTGACGGGGGCCCTCCAGCCATAGTGGGCTGGGCGCCCCCGATAAGGGCGCGAGGGTCAAAGGTGCCCAAGTTGGGCCGTTGGGCCCAACTCGGGATTGAGATCATCCTAACATTCTCCCCCTTGACCTCATCTTTAACTTTATCTTTAACTTTACTCTCTCACTTTAACCTTTTCATTTTACTTATTCCATCTCAGATTTGTGCTTAGAACATGTTTCATCGTCACGGTCTTTCGCCATTGGATTTCACAGCCACAATACACATCTTTGGTTTGAAATAAATAAATACTTTATCTTTGGGCCCTCTATTATTATTATCCAGGAATCATAGACTTCTCCTTAACCCCATGCCGGCTACGTGTTCAATGAACACTTTGGGTGGTAAGCCTTTTGTAAGCGGATCCGCGAGCATCTTTTTAGTGCTTATGTGCTCAAGATTTATAACACGATCCTGTATTTTCTCTTTCACAACATAGTACTTTATGTCAATGTGTTTGGCAGCACCACTTGACCTATTGTTGTGAGCATACTCTATAGCTAGATTATTATCACAGTATAGTGTCATTGGTCCATTGATGTCGTCGACCACTTTTAAACCGGGTATGAATTTCTTTAGCC
This sequence comes from Themeda triandra, assembly GCA_018135685.1. NCBI lineage: Eukaryota > Viridiplantae > Streptophyta > Magnoliopsida > Poales > Poaceae > Themeda > Themeda triandra. The sequence goes on along the minus strand of JAENPR010000229.1, from coordinate 523,663 downwards.
AATTCACCTGCCCCGATGCCTCATAGCATGCTACAAACTCGGCATACATAGTGGAGTTTGTAGTAACTGTTTGTTTTGAGCTTTTCCATGATATAACTCCTTTTGTGAGAGTGAACACATATCCAGGTGTGGACATTCTATCATCTCCTGCATAATCAGAATCTGAGTATCCTAAGATCTTTAGGGACTCAGATCTTCTATACGTTAGCATGAGGCCTTTTGTACCTTGTAAATATCGCAAAACTTTCTTTACCAATTTTCAGTGTTCGACACCTGGATTACTTTGAAATCTGCCAAGCAACCCGGTTACATAAGCCAAGTCAGGGCGTGTACATACTTGAGCATACTGTAAGTGTCCAATAGCTCAAGCATATGGCACATTTTTCATTTGGTTGAGCTCATATTCATTCTTGGGACACTGAAAATCCTCATACTTATCGCCCTTACTATAGGTGCGGGTGAAGGACTACATTTATGCATCTGGAATTTCTCCAAGACCCTTTCAATGTATGCCTTTTGAGACAATCCTAATACCCCCTTTCTTCTATCTCGGTTGAATTTCTATGCCCAAAACATAAGAAGCTTCACCAAGATCTTTCATCTCAAACTTTGAGGACAAAAATCTTTTTGTTTCTTGTAGTAGACTCATATCATTACTTGCAAGTAAAATATCGTCTACGTACGTGACTAGAAAAATGTATTTTTCATTCTTAAACTTTGTATAGACACAATTGTCCTCGACATTTTAAACCCAAAATTCTTTATAGTTTTATCAAACTTCAAGTTCCACTGCCTTGAAGCTTGCTTTAACCCATAAATCGATTTCTTTAGGCGACATCCCATCTTTTCTTTGCCTTCCACGATAAAACCTTTCGGTTGTGCCATGTAGACATTTTCCTCCAAATCCCCAGCTAGGAATGCCGTCTTCACATCCATCGATGCAACTCTAAGTCATAGTGTGCCACCAATGCCATTATTATTCGAGAGAATCTTTGCATGAGACTGGAGAAAAGGTCTCAAAGGTGTAATCAATTCCCTCCCTTTATGTGAAACCTTTAGCCACAAGTCGCGCTTTATATCTCTCTATATTCCCTTGGGAGTCATATTTTATTTTGTAGACCCATTTACAGCCTACTGTTTTGGCTCCTTTGGGAATTTCTTCCAAGTCCCAAACATCGTTGGCACTCATCGATCTCATTTCATCTTCCATGGCTTCAAACCACTTGGATGAATGATCGCTTCTCATGGCTTGTTCAAATGAGGTGGGATCACCCTCCATTTGATATTCTTCAGTGATGTTATTTAACTCATATATATCACTGAAGATAGCTAGCCTTCTTTCTCTTTGAGACCTTCTAGGGGCCTCTACATTTGGCACATCTACAATAGGAGGCTGAGGTTGCTCCCCCTCATTTGCGGCAATATTTTCAATAGGTTCCTGATGAACAGTTCCTCATTTTCCTCTCGTTGTTACCATAGGAGGAACAACGACAGTTCTTGCTCCACGTTGTCTTGCACTATTCGTGCAGGGAACAATAGGTAGCTCAAAAAATGGCTCCTGAATCACAGGATTGGGTGCACACACCCGCTTCTCTTCAAGATCAATTTTCCGAGTAGCCATACTCCCCCTCATCATTTCATTCTCTAGAAAAATAGCGTGTCTCGTTTCCACAAACTTTGTGAGTCTATCGGGACAGTAGAAACGATAATCTTTTGACCTTTCAGGATAGTCAATAAAATGGCAACTCACTATTTTGGGATCAAGTTTCCCACTATTTGGGTTAAACACATTAGCCTCAGCAGGACACCCCCACACACGCAAGTGATCTAGTGATGGTACCCTTCCTGTCTATAATTCATACGGTGTTTTGGGCACCGATTTACTTGGCACTCTATTGAGAATATGAATGGAGGTTTTTAATGCCTCTATCTATAAACTCAATGGTAAATCAGAGTAACTCATCATACTGCGTACCATATCCATCAGGGTACGGTTACGCCTTTCAGCTACTCCATTTTTCTGAGGTTCACCCGGCATGGAATATTGGGCAACTATACCATTTTCCTGTAGGAACCTTGCGAATGGTCTAGGAACTTGACCATATGGGGTATGCCGACCATAGTACTCCCCCCCACGGTCGGACCAGACTAATTTAATCTTTAAGCTATGCTGATTTTCCACTTCAGCCTTAAATATTTTAAATTTATCCAATGCTTCATCTCTTCCTTTAATTGGATAATTAAAGCCAAACCGGGAGTAATCGTCTATGAATGTAATGAACGAATCATAGCCATCCACACTCTTTACAGGAAAAGGACCACAAATGTCAGTGTGAATGATCTCATTTGCTTTACATATTTTCATTTTATGCAATCGATGCATTGCTCTAATTCAGCGAACTCCAAAGGAGGAAGAATTTCATTCTTCACTAGTCTTTCTATTCTTCCCCTCGAAATATGGCCTAAACGACAGTGCCATAATTTCGCCGTTGCGTTTGTAATTCGCTTTCTTTTTCTTTTCTCATTTGTAGACGAGGAAACGCTATCATTTACATCACATATGGAATTCACACTTTCACATAGCGATAACATATATAATTCGTCTTGTCTGAAGGCAAGACCAACACAAATATCATTAAATCAAATGACACATTTGCCATGTCCAAAATTACAGGAAAAACCTGAATCATCCAACTTTATTACACTTAATAAGTTTCGCTGTAGTGTAGGAACATAAAAAACATCTTTCAAAATAAGACTATAGCCATTAGGTAAATCTAATGCTACATCTCCAATTGCCTCCACTGCAGCCTCTACTCCATTCGCAACGCTAATGGAACTTTCTCTTTTTAGCGTAGTTCTCGTCGAAGTGAATCCCTGTAAAGAATTTGCAACATGAATAGTTGCACCAGAGTCAATAAACCATGTTGCCTTTGAAAACTTTATATACAGGGATTCATTTACAAATGAAATAATATTCTCACCCTTTTTCTTCATGAGGTCCCTTAACCATCCAGGCAGTCGGTCTTTTGTGCCCCTCCTTACCACAAAGGCCAAACGCGTTGTCACCGCCCGTGGCTTACTCGTTGGTTTCGTTGCATAGGACCTTTCTTTCCCCGGGAGCCAGATTGAAGGGTTTTTTGCCCTTTCCTTTGATGTAGTTCAATTGACTACCTTGTTGACCATTTATCCTGAGCTCCTCATCAACACACTGAGTAATGAGCTTGTCTAAGTCCCATTTCTCAGGCTGCATGTTGTAGTTGATGACAAAGTTGTCATACTCTTTAGGCAAGGAAGCAAAAACAAAATGGATAAGAAGTTGTGGTTGTATCTCCAGATCCATTGCTTTCAGCTTATTTGCCAAGTGACTCATTTTCAGGATGTGGTCACGTATGCTACCTCCTTTGTACTTTTCATTTGTCAATTGCTTGAACAAATGGGTAGCATACACTTTGGAGGAACCAGTGAACTGGTTCTTGATCCTATCAAAGTAAGCACTAGCAGTGTGACACTTTTCAATTGAGCCTGAAAGGGCGGGCTCAATTGTATTCTCAATGACAGCACAACATTTCTTGTTGTCACTGACCCATCAAGCATGCTTTATGTCATATGCCATCCTGATGGGGCCATAATCCTTCTTTCTTTTGTCCCAAGCTTCATCACTTTCACTGGTCTCCCGCACCGGTTCCACAGGCACTGTGGGACACGGTTCAGTGAGCACCCAGTCAACCTTAGCTATAGTAAAAGCGAAGTCAATCTTTCTTTTCCACTCAACGTAGTTGTCTCCCTTCAGTGGTGGAATCTCTCTTAAGGAAGACATCAGGGAGGCACTACCTGAAATTACAATTCATATGAGGTGAGAACATAAAATAAGTTTACTTTGCAATAATTCTAAATCACCGCTGGGCAGAAATAGAATTAATATTGGGCAACAACAATTAATTAACATCATAATATTGCTATTAATCAACGTTGGTCAGAATAATAACAACATTATAATAATCTTTAAAATATATCCATATTTCAAAGTTAAATCGTCCCGTTGGTTCAGATTTAACAATGAAAAAAACAATAACCTTTAAATACGCAGCGGAAAACTTTAACATTAATATTTCAATTTCTAGAAACTTTTGAGAAATAACTTTACTGTTGTCTGAACAAAATTATCGTTGGATAAATTTGTGCAGAAAATGTATCAACTCTCAATTCAAAATGCATTCAAATATGCATCAAACAAGTTTCTGGAAAAGATAAATCTATACAATTTACTGTTTATATAGGCCCTAAGTCAAACTAATCGGCCCAGCAGAAAAATAGGCGGCCCATGGCCCGTGGCCCCTTGCGCGCGCGCTGCGCGTGCCGCCTGCGGCCCAGTGGCCTGCACGGCATGTTACTGTGAACTCTGTTTGTCCAGCCCGGCCGGTAAAGCGGCCCGGCCCAACAATCAATTTGGCGCCGGCTGACCACGCTGATCCGCAGGGGGCCCTAACGTGGGCCGGGGCCACGAATTTGGCCGGCCGCCAGCGCCCTCTTGGGCTCAATCTGGCCCAAAACGACATCGGCTAATCTCGGCCATTCAGATCAATCGGATGGCCAGCCTTCCATCTCGGAGGAACAAAACCCGATCCTGCTTCTTCTCCCTTCCTTCCTTCCTTCCTCAGCGCCGCAGCCGAGAGGAGAGAGTCCGCCGGCGAGGGCGACCTTCGCCGCAGCAACCCGTGGTGACTCCCCCGGACCATTTCTCTCTCCTCTACTTCCCTTTCTCCCCAGCGCCATGACACAGAGACAACATAGCAGTGCCCGGCCATGGCAAAACGGAGGAGTGGTGGAGCCGCCGCGTGCTCCTTCGGCGGTGCATGCGTCCACCCGAGGGTGAGCGCGCCACTGTCGAAAAGGGCCTCGCTGCGGTGCCCTTGACATCCCAAGCCCGAGACCCAGCAACCCCGCGGTGGCGAGGACTTCGCCGGTCGGTGGTTCGGTCGGGTCACTAGGTAAGAGGACCCCTTTTCTCATTTCTTTCCCCAAACCCGATCTGTTTTTTCTTGGTTAGGGTTAGGGTTGAAGATACTATTCAGATTTGAAATCGATTTCTTTTCTTTTGTGATTGCTCATTTCCCAATCTAGATCCACATACTAACCAGGCGTCTGATACCATTGTTAGACTATAGGATCGATCTAGCAGTGATATCTAGAGGGGAAACCTTTTAGAATCAATAGGCAGTGAGAGAAAGAGGGGAAGGAAGAGTGGGAAAGAGTTTCACCAGAGGTCTTGACGGGAGAAGTGGAAGAGGATCCGGCGGCGGTGCTACTGTCCTCGGCCATCGTGTCGATGCAGAGGGGAGGGGCGACGGTCGGTGAAGAGGTGGTTGGCGCAGTGAAGATCGGCAGTGCAGTGCAGTGGCGGCGGCGCGGAGGTGCTTCCCGTCACTGGCTGCGCCCCTCATTTAGATCGGATTAGGGTTTGTCGGTGGGTCTGCAGGGTGACGGGGGCCCTCCAGCCATAGTGGGCTGGGCGCCATTGATCAGGGCGCGAGGGTCAAAGGGGCCCAAGTTGGGCCGTTGGGCCCAACTCGGGATTGAGATCATCCTAACAAAAGCAAGAGGCATGATGATTTGTTTGCGCAAGGCAGGGGGTGACATATGCTGAAAGGTGCAATTTAAACGTCCTCATCATCCGCTGTCATAGAATATGAAGCCGGGACTGGGACCTTTTTCCCTTTTTGTCTCTTGATATAATTAATCAATGCAGTAGATCAAAATAAAAAAAAAACATGTATGTATAAACATAAAGTAGGGAAAATGTATTCATTATGCTCCGATTATTGGTGATAATGATATAGAATGTATATGTAGAGTGTGTTTGGAACTCCTCCATGAAAGCAGATGAAAGCAGCTTCACGAAAATCCAAATCTCGAGTGCAACATCTTTAGACGCACTCACAACTCTACTATTTTACAGGAGTAGAGTATCGTGGAGCAGAACCTTGTTTTAAATGAAAAATGTGGAGTGGAACTAAAAACGCAGGCCTTAGAATCCTTACAAGACCAGATGTACAAACAAATTAGGATTTCGTACGATTGGCCATTTTTGTTCTTTGCTTCCAAGTTAATTAAATCTACATGTTCTACACCACTCACATTTTTCCATCGTCGTTGTCTCGGTGGAGCGGGGCTCAGACCACCATATGATGTACATGTCCCGTTCTGGCCTTCCCTGGATATAAGTACACGCTCACAGCTCGTTCCTGTCGTCCGTTCCAACCAACGCTGCTTACAGAGAGCACAAGGCAACGCAACGCAGCCCAACCTCTCTCCTTGGTCTCTAGTCCCGGTCTTCCTCCTCTGGCCTGGGCGGTGTGCTGATAGCAGCATCTCTCTGCAACACCTCCGGCAGCAAGCAGAGATGGTGTGCCCGTGCGTCCCCCACGACCGGCGACAGTGCTGCCTCGCGTTCCTCGCCATGGGCGTCATCCTCGGCATCATCGTTGGCCTCGTCCTCATCCGTGGCTCCATCGTCGTACACGGCGTGTCCGTCACCGTCGACAACGCCTCTCTCACCACGTTCGCTCTCGCAACGCCGCGGATGGCGAACTCTACTCCTCCGGCTCCGACGACGACGGCGGCCGGGGCTGCGGTCACGTACAACCTCTCCATGACCGTGAGGGTGCACAACCTGAACGGGTACCTGGGCGTGCACTTCGCCGCGCCGCTCGAGGCCCGCTTCAGCTTCGACGGCGCCCTCTTCGGCCCACGTGTTTGGCTCGCCTCCGAGGGCGAGAAGCTCCCTGCCGGCTACACCAAGGTATGCCGCCTGGTGATGGGCGCGGTGGGCGAGACCGTGCCTTGTCTGGGCGTCGACGGCGTTGCTGAGTTCGCCAGGCAGAGCTCGGCGGTGGTGTTCCAGGTGGACGTGGTGGTTGCTGGCCGCTACACTGTGCGCAGTGGCAAGCGCACCCTTGCAGCTACCTGCGCGCTGAAGCTGCCACTTGGGGCATCGTCGCAGAAGGTGATGTGCTTGTAGGCCAATAATAAGGTCTGATGCTTGTGCTAGGCCTCTTGCTTGTGTTTGTGCTGCTAGCCTGCGGGTGGCCGATTCTTGAGCCGTCGTCGCAGCTCATCATATGCTGCATCATTCAGTTCATTAGGAGTATCTATCATCATGCCCGTTAGGCTTTTCTCAGTGTGCTTCGTGTGTGTCCTGATCTCTGCTCTCGTTTGCCATGTAAAAATGCACGCACTTCTTGTTTAATTTGTAATGTGGTGGAACTCTGAATTTGTGTTCTTGTGTTTGTTTACTAACACTGCATGCGCCCATAACCTTGTCCTTTTTAGCACGGATCCATTAATTTGTGAACATTAGTGTGCACAGGCAGTGGCTCATAAAATAATTTTGGACCTTGCTAAAGTACATCCATTAGTTAAAATGTTTACAAAAAAACAATTGAAGGTAATGAACTGGTAGACGAGATCTATACAATGCAAGAGAATAATAGCTTTTTTTTTTTCTGTTTTCCATATAAACTATGGAGTGCAACTTTACAACATGAAACAGCCCTATATATGAATATATAAGTCACGGGAAGACATATGTGGTAGGAACTTATAATAAGGTAAACGTAAATTTGCAAAATACTAACGTTACCATCTTATACGTACATCTCTAATTAATGTTCAAAAGATAGTGATGCTGGGATTATGAAATTGAACAATTTAAATACCAACACGTTAAAGACCAGTGTTCATGTTCCTGTAACTAACGTCGCAATCAATTCGAAATAAAAAAACGAAAATACACCTCCACGTTTGCCTCACTGTATGTAGAAAAAATTCACGTCTGGGTACAGGCAATGTCAAGTTAAATTCATGCGTCCTTCGTTTGCTTTCGTCTGCTATGGCCACACGTACATTTCAACTACGTTTTTCTTTTCGAACGCAATCGTCCGCTGCGCTAGAGGCAGCATATGACACTTACTGCTGTGCAGCGGCCAGCCACCTGCGCCTGTCTGCACAGGCTTGTTTGTTTGCACAGTCTGCTGGAAGTTTGCGTTCGCGACTGCTGCAGGCCAATTTGTTTCCTCCAGTGGAAGGCATGTTTGCACATGGTGCCCAGGCCGTCTGCTCCCACGCTCCATATATAACACCAGCTATCACTGCTCATCAGCAACCAGTCACTTACAAGGATGGAAGAAGATAGTAATTAATATCCGAATTATCCTAGTATATCCATTTTCAACTATTTGTAACATAACTTTAGGAACACAAACCATTTTAAATAAAAATTCATCAACTAAAAGGTTGTAGTTCTAATTGATACCTACCAATTTCGTTTTGATGATAGTTCCATCCAAGATCGTATATAACAGATGTGCTGCTCTTTGCCATGAGCCTACTACCATGAGTTGTCGTTCAAGCTACCTTACAATCAGTCGAGTATTTTGCTGAAATGGAAAGACTATATTTAGGAAAACAATGAGAGTGATAGTGGGACACATTGTTTACTCAGTATATAGCTCGTATGTTGATGTCAAGGAGCTTTTTTTCGTTGCTATGCATACATGCTTTGAAACAACCATATCTTTGTTTGGAGAGATCTACTCATTAATATTGTGAACTTAAAGACACCAAAACTTGATGCTCGGTTGCATTGCCCGGCCATCTATAGCCTTTCTCAATGCGCACCACAGCCAACAGTGGGACATAAACACAGAAGGTGAGGTGAAAATGAACCAGGAAGTGGATGTGACGTTGCCTCATGGAAATGGGAGGCATAAGGGAAGCTGTGATATGCACAACAAAATACCATTTCACACAAAGCTTGTGTGCGGCAACGAGATTAGAACTTCCGGCATGGCACATCAATGACATCTGGCACAGTACCTCAATGGTGGTTAATGAGAAGCGCCAATGGCGCAGCAGCTGAAAGAATTAAAGTCACTGCATGCAGGCAAAGCATACAGGATAAACCGTTAATGGCGTAGGTAGAAAATTTCATGCACGCTTCTTTCTATTCTAGCACCACGAGGCTGCTGTACAGTCACTGAGTGATCTACATGATTTACAGGAAAAGAAAATTATTAATAAAAAATTAAATGGGACAGATTCCCCAACTTTTTTATATCAGTCAAAAGTTAAACTCTAGCCCTTCTAGCCAAGCTACCAGATGTGATCTCCCTCTATAGCCGTCCAGGTAGTAAAAATACAACTACCCTTGTGTGCCCAAACTGGACTGGGTCCTTGCTCAACTCAGGCAGACGTATTTTTATGTTTTTCGGGTCGATGTCTGCAAACCAGACATGCATTTGGGTTTTTTGGGATTGCTCAACTCAGTCCAAGAAGATAGTAATGAATATCCGAATTGTTCCCAGCGGATACATAGAGGCCGGAATGTAATTCCATTATCTAAAAAAATGAATATCCGAATTATCCTAGTATATCCGTTTCCAACTATTTGTAACATAACTTTAGGAACACAAACCATTTTAAATAAAAATTCATCAACTAAAAGGTTGTAGTTCTCATTGAAACCTACAAATTTCGTTTTGATGATTTTTTCCATCCAAGATCGTTTGTACAATTTGAACAAATAAATTTCAAAATATAGAAACTTTAACAGATTTTTTGTTCATAGATTATTTCAAATGAAACTAGGTCAATTACAAAGTTATAGGTCTAATCATGACCTACAAATTGTATAAAAATTTATATTCATCCAACTTCATTCGAGAAAGTTTTTTGTTTCACCGTTGGTTGTCACCACTATTGCAAACAAGGACTTTGCCGGGGCACTCAGCATAGAAATATTTTGCCGAGCGCCGCACTCAGCAAAACATTGCACTCGACAAATCTGATCTTTGCCGAGTGCCACGACACTCGGCAAAAGGTGGCCGGCCCATGACGGTGGTCACCTGCCGTAAGATTTTGCCGAGTGCCTAGCGGCTGGCACTCTGCAAACTTTTTTGAAAATTACTTTGCCAAGCGCCACATCTAGGCACTCGGCAATATTTTTTTAAAAAAAACTTATTTTGCCGATTACCATTTTTTTTAGATTTTTTAAAACTATTTTGCCGAGTGCCAGCCACGGGCATTCAACAAGTTTTTTTTAAAACATATTATGCCGAGTGCCAGCTTTGGGAACTCGGCAATTTTTTTAATTCTTTTAAAACCTATTTTGCCGAGTGCTACCTCTAGGCACTCGGCCAAAAAAAATAATTATTTTTAAAAAATATTTTTCCTAGTGCTGAATATATTTTGCCGAGTGCTCGTGGGCCCGGCACTCGGCAAAGAAAATTCTGCCAAGTACCCCGCATGGCACTAGGAAAAATATTTTAGATTTGATTTTGGGCCCAAATTTTGTCCAATGCCCCCCCCCCCCCCCCCCCCCCCCCCCAATTTACTAATTACTTTGTAATGTTCTGGTAACATTATGATGTACTAATAATATTATAACATTTTATGTTCACAATTTCTAATCATCTTCTAAAGATTTTTTGCACTCGCTATCTTCCACTTTTTTAAGCCTGCGTATAATTGGCCTACCCCGCCCAAATCCCCCATGTTTTCTTTTTTGTTTCTTTTTTCCATGCTTCATTTTTTATATTTCTTGTATTTGTTATATTCTTTTAATTTTATTTTTAAAATTATTCTTAGTTCATTTCTGTCTTCATTTTCTGTTGTCGCAAATTTTTCTTAATGTTTATTTATGTTCTATCATGTTTTTTAAGAATGATTTACCTTAATAAGAAAAATATTTGTAAATAAAATTTTATCTAAATATATCTATGTGAGATCTTGTTTTGAAGGATTTATTATAATGAGTTCAATAGTTTAATCAAAATTTAATTTGGATGTTTAGTTTGTTAGTTACAACTTTTTATTTTTCTGAAAAAGTGAAAGGTATCAAATAAGAAAATCTTCTAAAGATGAGTAGTCACCTTTATGTTGGCTCCGTTGAATGCATGTCTGGAAATTTGGGCCTCTTGGTTGGCCCAAAAAAAAATTGTGTCTAAAAAGTTTATGTGGGCTTTACATGGAAAGAAAGGGCTGGGTTGGCCTGAAATATTTTTTTGGTTAGGTCAATTCGATTTGTGTGGGCTGAAATCATTGTAATTGTTAAATGTGCTGAAAAACTGTAAAATTTGAAATGGATGACAATAGGCTTACGTTATTATACGCCTGTTTGTTATGTGGGCTTCAACTACCTAAATTCAGTTTTATGACATTTGTTGAATTTGCCACCTCATCGAGCCATCCTACATGGTAGTTGCTTACGTGGTGAGGTCAAAAACCTGACATTAAATCAGTTGTCATAAAGGCTAGTGACATTTAAAATCAATGTTATAATGTTATCACTATAACACCTAAATGTCACAAGTTGTCATTATAAACAATCATCTTTTGACATTCCATTTTCGTGAATGACGTGTCATAAATGACAACCTATAACTTATTTTTTATGTATTATAACAATTATCAAATGTCATAAGATGACAACTTTCTTGTAGTGTCAATTTCAAGGTCAAATTGACTGGTACGCTACGAACTCGATCGACTGGAGAGCCTGTCAAGAAGCCGTAGGGATTGGAGACACGCTCTTGCTTACAGGGAGGCTTAACCACGTCGCGCAGGCCGATTAGGCGTGGCTACGATATCATTTCATTCCTTTTAGGAGTAAGATGATAGCGCATGTCTCGACATTGGTTGTGTTTGTAAATCATATGCTTTGACGGGAATGTTCGTTTGAATTGTTAATCATACGTTTGCAGATCTTCAGTGCCTCCTAATTATTATTTCAAAAAAACTTTTAGCCATTTGTTTGGACTATTATTTCAGTTGTTCAAAGGCCATCAACAATGCCTGTATGGAAAAAGGGCATTCACTGAAGCTCTCTATTAACTGAATTTCATTAATTTTCTCTCTCCAATTTCTTTATAGAAAAAATAAAATTGGAAAAGTACCCAAAAAACTAGTAGTATTTTACAACCACTCGTACAGAGTAGTATTTATAAATAAATCTTTACAAAATAAAGATTTTTATAGAATATTATTTTATTCAAATGTCGGGAGTAAAAATATTAAATACCAAAAATGAATTGAATTGAAAATAAGAAAATTTCAAAAAAGGGGGAACTTGTTAAAATAAAATATTTCACTTTTCATTTCGCATTCTCGTCAGCTTTCTGTCCTTCTCTAATCAAACTTGAAATAGAATTCAAAATAAAAGTGCCATTTTTTGTTTATGTTTGTGAAAATAAAAGAAATACCTGTTTCAGACAACATCTCTGCGGTACCGCCGACACTGTTCCGTCCCATGTTCCCATGCCCAGATCATATTGTCGACAAGGTTTAGGTTTTGTTCCTTAACTAAACAACTATTGGATGGCCCAACCTCCTCTCCCGATGATTTCCGGATCGAGGTCTGAGGCGATCACGAAGGCGACTACGAACCCGACGTCGATCTAGGTTGCTACTCCGGCGATCTCGATCAGCAACGCCGCTGGCCACTCGGTCACCGGTGTCCACGCCCCGGCTCCATCCATCCGGGTGGTTCCGGCCAACACCATATCGTCGGTTAGCCGGAAGGCGCCGTCGACGCACCACTACCGCTAGGGTTTTGCCGCTTAGGTCTGCCTAGTCGGGTTCGTTTTTTCGTTTCTGTGCATCTCCTTGTGCAGCGCACGCAGTGTTGTCTCGCCTCTGCCTGGTGATCGCCATGTCGGGACCGGGAGAGGGCGATGCAAAGGGGAAGGGTGTCAGCCCAAACCCTAATTTGAAGACATGTTCCGCAAGCTCCATCTCACGGAGGTGGAAGAGGCGGTGCTGGACCTTAGCGATGAGGAGGAGGAGAGTGCCATGGCGCCTGTTGAATGGGCGCTGGTAGGGAAAACTCTGTCACTGGTTCCGATCCACACCGAGACGATCCGGACGGCGATGAAGCCGGCCTGGGGGAATCCGGTGGGACTAAAGATCTGGTCAATCGGGGAAAAGTCGGAGAACAAGTTTGTGGCAGAGTTCGGGAGTTCGAGGGACATGACCCGAGTGCTGGAGGGCGCACCATGGATGGTGAAAAGATATGCGGTGCTAATGCAGGAATATGATGGATCACTAAGTGCATCGAACATTGTTTTTGACAAGTTTGAGATGTGGGTGCGGATCTTGGACCTTCCTCTAGGATGGATGAATAGAGAGAAAGGTTCCCGGGTGATGAACATGCTGGGGAAGGTCATTTCTATGGATGTTGACGCAGATGGGAAGGCCAGTGGGGCGTTTCTTTGTGCAAGGGTAGCCATGGAGATTGATAAGCCTCTCCGGCGGGGAATTCTGCTACGCTTGAAGAAGGGGGAAGACCCGAAGTGGTTTAAGGTGCAGTATGAGAGGCTTCCTTACATTTGTTTCTCGTGTGGACGACTAGGGCACACTGATTTGGAGTGTCCGACACCGGCTGAATGGAATGAGGAGGGGAAGCTACCCTATGATGTGTAGTTGAGAGCCCCGGAAGAACGACGTCGTAAGATTCAATCTTTTGCGGGGGCTGCTGCTGAGACTTTTGGCTCGGGCTCGTCGTCGGCTTCTCGGCCTCCGCGTCCACAGGGGCGATCGCAGGCGAGTGACTCCAAGTCGGAGTCCCGCGCTTCAAGCAGGAAGGGTGAATCTGATGATCAAGAGGTTTTGTCACCATTGAAACTAGCGGAGGGGAAAGAGGAAGCCAAGGTGCCTGACAAAGGCGCGGCGGTGAGTCGACGGTTGAATATGCAAGACGGGGAAATAGATACGCGTGTGCAGGCACGCAAGAGAACGTTGAAGGTTGGCTCCAAAGCTGGGCGGACCCCTGTCCTGAACATGTCGGCAGGTGCCTCAAATAGCCTGGTGCCCATCGGCCTGGTGACTTCCCGTGTTCAGGAGTTCGATGCCGGCTCAGAGAGTGGGGGAGAGAGTATGATCGACACTTTGAAGAGGCAGAAACGTGCCTCAAGCAACAACAATGCAGGATCGACGGCGGCTGTGGGCAGCAGTCCCCGCCGGGTGCCATGAATCTGTTAAGCGTGAACTGCCGGGGTTGCGGGCAACCCGAGGCAGTTCAAGAGCTCCTCCACGTGGTGGAGGAGAAACGGCCCGCGATGGTCTTCTTGATGGAGACCAGGATGGGGGAGGAGCGCGCCCTTGGCTTGAAGCGAATGCTTGGTTTTCCCAACGCAATTGTTGTCAAGTCTGAAGGACTAAGTGGAGGTTTGATGTTGCTTTGGCGTCAGAGTGTGGTTGTGGCTGAGCTGAGTAAGTCACGGTCGCACATCGATGTGTTGTTGTCATGCGAGAGTCTGAAAATCTCGCAATGGCGACTGACGGGTTTCTACGGAGAGCCCCGTCGAGAGAGAAGAAAGGAAAGTTGGTACTTGATGCGATTCCTACGAGCACAGAACCAGGATCCCTGGCTTTGCCTAGGTGATTTCAATGAAGTGTTAGCTGCAGATGAGCACATGGGTGTCAATGAGAGGGAGCAATGGCAGATGGTGGCCTTCCAGGATGTCGTCAATGACTGCCGGTTTACTGACTTGGGGTTCCATGGACTCCCTTACACATGGGACAACAGGCAGGAGGATGGGAGAAATGTTAAAGCACAACTGGATCGGGCGTTTGGCGATGACATTTTTATGTCGACTTTGGGCGAGTCAGAGGTGTTCCATATCCCTCTGGCGGAGTCTGATCATTGTGGCTTGCTGGTGGAGGTGTGAGAGAAAGTTGTGCCGGATGGGAATCGGGGTCCAAGAAAAGCTAAACCCTTTCGCTATGAGAATATGTGGAAGAGCCACGGGGAATATATGGAGTTTGTGACTCGGACTTGGGATCCTAGCCCTGGTCCGGCCAACTTGGTAACGACGATGAACGCCCTTGGGGCGCTGCAAGTATCTCTGAAAAAATGGGATAAGGAAGTTTTTGGTTCGGTGAAAAAACAAGGCTCAGAGTTGCATGCTGTACTTGAGGAAGAACGCAGCAACACACTCTACCGTGGCCCTACGACACGTGAACGTGAAGTGATGGCCAAGCTTTCTGATGTGTTGGCTAGGAAAGAAACAATGGAGAGACAGCGATCTCGGATCGCTTGGCTAAAGGAGGGAGACTAGAACACTGA
Source organism: Themeda triandra (assembly GCA_018135685.1). Taxonomy (NCBI): domain Eukaryota; kingdom Viridiplantae; phylum Streptophyta; class Magnoliopsida; order Poales; family Poaceae; genus Themeda; species Themeda triandra. The sequence goes on along the minus strand of JAENPR010000229.1, from coordinate 508,539 downwards.
GTTCTTCCAGGCTAAGTCGCGAGCAAGGAGTCAAATAAATAAAATAAAGCTCCTGCACGATGATGATGGCCGTGCCTTTACGGACCAAGTGGATTTGGAGTTCTACCATAAATTATTCTCGGCGCAGGAGGATCTACAGCCTGAACTGGTTTGTAAACTGGTTCCAAGGAAAGTGACGCCGTCGATGTGTGATCTGCTGGAACAGCCGTATGTGGAGGAGGAAGTTGAGGCGGCTTTGTTCCAAATGAAGCCTAACAAGTCGCCGGGTGTTGATGGCTTCAATGTCGGGTTTTTCCAAACTCACTGGCAACTTGTCAAACAATGTGTAGTGCCAGCAGTCCTGGGATTCTTGAAAGGCGGTGATCTCCCGGAGGATGTGAATAAAACCCTCCTAGTGCTCATCCCTAAGATCTCGAACCCGCAGGACTTGTCTCAATACCGACCCATCTCTCTCTGCAATGTCCTGTACAAGATTTGCTCTAAGACTATGGCCAACCGGTTAAGAGGAATTCTGGAGGAGGTGATCTCGGTGGAGCAGAGTGCGTTTGTGCCCAATCGACTCATTACTGACAATGTTTTGATTGTGTACGAATGTATCCACTATCTGAGGAAGAAGAAAGGGAAAATGGGGAGTTGTGGTATAAAGCTAGACATGGCAAAAGCTTATGATCGTGTGGAATGGAATTACCTTGAAGCTATCATGCGTGCACTGGGTTTCCCTAAATCATGGTGCTCGCTGGTGATGATGTGTGTTTCCATTGTAAGTTTTTCTGTTCGGGTTAATGGAGTTTTTTCAGATACTTTTCATCCTACCCGTGGAATTCGTCAAGGAGATCCTATCTCCCCATATCTATTTTTGATCTATTCGGAGGGCTTATCATGCATGTTAAGGAACATTGGACCTCTTTATGTCTCGAGAGGAGTGCGGGTTGGCAGACGTGCACCCTGGATATCACACCTTCTTTTTGCTGATGATTGTATGATCTTCACTCAAGCATCAAAGAAAGGGGCAGAAAGAGTATCAACGATCCTAGAAGATTATAACAGAGGTTCGGGGCAGCTAGTGAACAAGCACAAGTCTGCAGTTTTCTTTAGTCCAAACTGTGATCAAAGGTGCAAAGATGAGGTGCTCACGAGGCTACGGATTCCAAATGAAGCGTGGGGGAAAAATATCTTGGCTTGCCCACTGCTGCAAAAAGGGGAGCCGCGAATGCTTTCAACTATGTAAATGCTAGAATGCGAGGTTTTGTTGGAGGTTGGGAAGAAAAGGGGTTGAGTTTTGCTGCAAGAGAAGTGCTTCTGAAGGCGAATGTGCAATCAGTACCAACCTACCCGATGTCCTATTTTAAGCTCTCACCAGTGGTGTGCCAGAAAATGACTACAACTGTGTCCAACTATTGGTGGGGGAGTTCTTTGGACAACCATAAAATTCACTGGCAGCGTTGGGAGAAACTCACCCGATCCAAATCGGAGGGGGGGATGGGTTTTAGAGATTTCTCCCTGTCAACCAAGCTATGTTGGGAAAGCAAGTTGGCGTTTGCTGACAAGGCCGGATTCATTATGTGCTCAGGTCCTAAGAAAAAAGTATTACCCAAACTCAGATTTCCTCTCTGCGACCAGGAAGAAACGAAGTTCGGCAACCTAGAAAGGTATCCTCTATGGAAGGGAGGCGCTCATCCATAGAATTGGCCCGGGCAATGTGCTGGCCTGGGAGGAGAACTGGATCCTGGGGCTGTGCTCGTTGAAGCCGGTCTCTCGTCTACCAGGGGCAATGGCAGAATGTGTCAGCGACCTCCTCATTCCTGGGACTAGGATCTGGGATATGGCTGCTGTCAGTCGGTCGGTTATGTCTCTGGAGGTAGCTGAGATTCTAAAGATCAGACCGAGCTCACGACTTGATCAGGATGTGATAGCTTGGGCTTATGAGAAACATGGTTCTTATTCCGTTCGGTCGGCTTACAGAATGCTCAAGTCGGACCAGACGGCGACGGCAATGGCTGTTTCGAGTGAGACCAGCTCATCGGGTGAGATAAAACAATGGAATGCAGCTTGGAGGTTGAATGTGCTGCCCAAAATCCGCGTGTTCTGGTGGAGAGTCATGCACAATTCTCTTCCATCGAAGGCGGAGTTGAAGCGGTGTCATGTGGAGAAGGAAAGCCACTATGAAATTTGTGGTGATCCTAATGAGACTCTGTATCACATTTTTTTCTGCTGCCCGGTGGTGCAGCAGTTCTGGTGGGAGGTGAAGGAACTGGTGGGGGTGAAGGTGCCGAGCCTGCACCTGAACTCATGGATGACTGATGTCTTTCAGTGGGACATTTGCTCGCTGTCGACGGCGACCTGGGTGGTGTGTGGTGCTTGGTCGTTGTGGAATGGCAGAAATAATCGTCATCATGGACGGAAGGTCTGGGGACCGGCTGGGATGGCTAGGTTTATATCCTCGTTGCTGGAGATCCTGGCGTCTCTCAAATTGCCAGGCAAGATCAACAAGCCGCCTCGCGATGTAAAATGGCGACCACCAGAGACTGGTGTGGTCAAGGTGAATACGGATGCTTCTTTTGTCCGGGATGCGTACACTGGTGCAGCAGGGGTGGTGATCAGAGATCACCTGGGTGCAGTCTGTGCAGGCGCGGCCAGGTGGTTTGATGATGTACCTGATGCACTCACGGCGGAGGCGCTAGCGGCAAAAGAAGGAATTGAGTTGGCGATGGAGATGGGCTTTGATCGGGTACTCCTGGAGGTCGATAACAAGACCATGAAGTTCATGCTGGAGGATCGATCGTGTTTGAAGTCGTCAATCGGAGGTCTGTGTTATGATATCATAGAGCTTAGTAGGAATTTTGTTGAGTTTAAAATTGCTTGGGTTTGTAGAGAGGCGAACTCGGTAGCCCACTCTTGTGCAAGCTTAGTGTCAGCTACCGAACGCTCTGTGTTCTGGCTTGACGGAGTTCCGGAGTGGTTAGCCGAACTCACGTCAGGCGATTGTAATCTTGCTACAGTTGAATGAATGAAAGCTCTATGATTCTCAAAAAAAAAGATCATATTGTCGGCAATGGGTGTCCTCTAGTCATCACATTGCAGGCGGCTTCCACCAACTGTAGCATTAGACCGCTATGGGCCGACACTGGTAGCAATGTTAAGGATCCATGTCCCACGCTACTCTTGGACACCACAACAATAGCCCAAATCATCCAACCATGATAGGAGGTAACACCTATGGGACAACTACAATTTTTGCTCCTCATTCTGACAGCAGATCCCAAGGTTCCCCTAGAAGCAGCCATAGGCGCCCATCCATAATTTGTTTGTGACACCAGTAGCATTGCAGCCACCCTTGTTGTCTTGGGGTCACAAGGCACCCCGTCCGTCTTTGGAGTAGCCAATTCACTCATCATCACCACAGGCACCGTGCCCATCATCAATAACCTGCATACCATTATAACCATAGGTCATGGCACGAGTGGTCAACCCGACATCTAAAGGCACTGTAGATCCACCACAATGCATATCGAAGATGCAACTCCTCTTCATGATGCAACATACCGTAGTAGATCAACATATTTTATACATAGCACTCCATACAATTTGTGAAACCCAACTTTTGTCCATTCACTAGACCAATGACATCCCAATCTCATAATAGGACACCATCGAGTGGCACCTCATCCATGACCTCAACCTTCCATCAGCCATGACAAGCTTGGCGATCTCGGCCACCCTTGACACGATAACATGTTGAATGCTACATGAACACATTCACCGTGTACATACTACACATCAGCATCACCAATAAGCTTCATCAGATCAACATCATTATAGAGGCCCCACAAGACAATGAGCTACGGAACGATATCACATTGACTTGGCTCATAGTTTAACGCAAGGACGCACTAATCGGATAAAGGGGGAGTAGTGCCACACGACCGATGATGGTCGAAGGCCTAATTGGCTTAGCCAGCACAAGAAGCAGTTATGCCTAGGATGTCACCATGGCCCAAGGCATGACAATTCCAGCCTGTTCGATGGACCAAAGGCTGATCTTCTTTGACTCTTGTCTCTACATACGTACACTCTACATCCATTCTAGCAAACATCCTACAAGTGCTGCTACATGGTGGACCACGACACATGGAACTACTAGTGCTCAGCTTGCACCTACTACTATTTATGACATGGGACAATATATGTTGCATGACGAGCATCCTCCTTGGACACATGTTGTCTACCAGCACCATGGTCTACATCAGCAGTTTGGGCCGATACTTCATCCGCTCCAGCAATGTCTACATCACCATACGATGAGACTGTCACCTACATTTCCTTTCACCGCACTAGTTTGATTTGGGATACCTAATGTTTGGCACAGTGTTAGAATTGACGATGACCCAGCTCACATGCTCAAGTTCTATGATTTGCCGCCGCATCTGACCTACATCATGCACATCAATGACAGTCGTGTCCACAACTTCATCGCCTCGCCTCAACAAATGCTTCACTCCACTTTGTTGGTCGACTTGCCTAACAACTCCCATTAACATGCCACCAAGTACAAAGTGTTGACAAGATCTACGGTTGATGCTTGGTGGCTTGTGAAGCAGCAAGTGTCAATGTTGTTGACAACATGTGATCATGCAACTACTACTTCTATGGGCTACATCGACAACCTCCACTGCCGCTTGGAGTTCGCAAAAATTCATATACCAGATAACATCAGTCACAAAAAAAAACATATTAGAGAATGTCACTATCGTCGACCCTATCGATGGATAACTCCATGCTTGCATCAAGTCTTCCCTCCCAATGGTGCCAACGTATATGGACTGTATGTTGGCATGAGGATGTGCCGACTGGAGAAGCAGAGAGTGTTGTTACACGCATAATGATAGGCCCATGACATGATTTAAGTAACCTGACTGGTCACAAAGAGGATCCGGTGTTGTACCGCAGGTACTGTACACCCATATGGTACTGTACCACGTCCGCCGCTGCCGCTACTGCACCTAGATTAGATTAGATAGCTTTAGATCGCTTAGGTACTAAGTCTCTAGGACTATAAATACAAGGTGTTATGTAACATTTCAATCTTAAGAAAGGAAATAGGCCTAAAGCCTTGTATCCTCTCCCCTCTCTCCTAGGCCCACCTCCCTCTCTCTAACTATGATGCCACCTGCAACACCACTCTGCACCATAGCCGCCGCCCCTTAGTACCCGCTCCTATCACACCCTCAACAATGCCAATTGTCATTGATGATTTGGTGGTTGCAGCAGGCTGCTTGGCAGCATCTGTGTTCACCCAAAAGACAAAGGGTTGTGCTGCCTTTTAATTGTCCAGTAGTCCTGCCATGATATGGGTGTGTGGTCACCATAGTCAGAACGTCTCACGCAGATCCACTTCCACCCTGATATGATCGGGCATCTCTCATCTGTGAATAGTGAACCTATTTCAATGGCAAGAGGTGTTCAACATGGCAACAACAACTTGAGGAACCCATAATCTAGCACCGTCAAATGAAACAGAAGTCGCGCTAGAGCTGCGAGACAGTTGTTGCAGATGGGAGGTCCAAAGCATACTTGAAGCGTCCACAATGGCATGTGCCATCTGGTGTCACGCACTAGGAAAAATCTTATTCGGCTCCATAGCGCGCTGGCTGAGAAAAAACTACTCGCAACGGTTCGTCCAACCAAGGAGGTCCTCCTTCCCATTGCAGTGGTGAACTCCATCTTATGGTATGTGGGAACAGCCGAAGCTTCGGGTGAAAATTTAAGCAACGGCAAGTGGGACTGAGGCACCTCAGTCTAGCTTGGGGTTGAAGATGGCGACGGGGAAACTGGATATAGTGGATGGGGATGGGGTGGGAGGTAATGGGGGCATGTGCGGCAAGAGGTGTATACTGAGGTTGAGGCGGGCAGCTGGATGGAAGCAAACGGCATGTTTTTTTCTAGAACATGACATAGGCAAGCAAACGGCATGTGATTTGCGCCCGCGGTAACCGTGGGCATGCTGCACCGTAGCAAATTGGCATCCTGTACAGGAAATCCACACAGTGTCGCAGCTGCTAGGGTGACTGGTACTCTGCCTCTGACAATAGCATGGCTAATTAGGCGGGACGACAACAGGTGGCATTTAGTTGCCGTCCTGGCACCCTGCGATCCCTAATACCTTGTGGAAAGGACCCAGGGACCTAAGAGACTAGGCGTGGGGAATGGCCGGCCGGTGCTTCGATGACACTCATGCCTGGAAGGCGCTATTGGAACAATCAGAGAAAATGGCGCCAGAGAGGGGAGACACAACGCAGGGAAAACTTCCGTTGTCTTACTCCTGCCTACATCCTAACTAAATGGCCACTGGACCTAACACAAGGCACTCACTATTCCTGCTGCAATTCAGATCGTGGACGCGCCCTTATCCTACTTATGCCTTCTTCTTTCCCCGCCTCTTATACACCATTACACTCGTAACAAAAACTGATTGAGGTCAATACACTTTCATACCATATAATGATATTCTTGCGCATGCTTACTTATGGTAGTGCATAGCCCGCATGACATATGGCCAGTGTATGATAAGGATCTAGTATCAGACGAAAATGCAACAAAACATTGCAAAAAAAGCAACCATCAAGAGTAGTCATACAATGAGATGCTTTCTTTACAGACCAAAAGTTATTTGCAACTTCGTGCTTTGACATTGCCATTGCTGTATAAAATAGTATAAGTTATCCTTGGGTCATGGATGTAAGTGCCATACAACCTATTCGTAGACATACTCATTTAGTCTCAAATAAAAGGCACAAAAGAAGAGAACTAGACATTTATAGGTCCCGATAATTTCTGGAACATACTTTGTTTTATTTTAGGTCAAATCTCAGCAATTTATGTGCCACTCTTTTCTTATAAGCTACATGAATATTAGCAAAAACTATGTTTATTTAGGCCTCCTTTGGATCCAAGGTGAACGTAGGATAGGAAAAGGGTAGGGATAGGAAAAGTGTACGAATTCATGTGAACTATAGGATTCAACAGTCCAGGAAAATCAATAGGAAGGCCTTTGGCAGACTCCGGTCTGTGTAGCGAACCGGACAGCCACATCTGCTCTTGTCGTACAGTGAAACATGGAAAGAAATAGCACAAACAGCCAAGGATACCTCGGTTCGTGCAAACAAGAGGTCAAAGTGGATGGTAGAAATCCTCAGTTTTTCCTCCATAATCACTACCATAGAAATGTTTCCTCCATTTTTCCTGTGATCGTTTTGTGCCATCCAAATGAGTGAACAATACCAAATCCTATAGGATCTAGAATCCTATGTTTTTCCTCAATTTCACCCTCAATCCAAAGAGGGCCTTAGTCTGTAATTTGAGTCTAACAATTTAATTATTTTTCCTTTTAAACACATTTGAAGATTTCACATTGAAACAATAATACGTATAAAATAAGAAACTTCAATGGATTATTGCTATATAAGGCCACATTAATTACATGCCACATTTCAATGGTCTTGAGGCTTTCGAGGAAGATAATGACCATGGGCCAAGGCTAATAATCCACCTCCGATACAGGCCCAACAAAAGCCCAAAAATATCTAGGGTTTCCGCCACACCTACTATAAATACGGGTCCTTCCATAGAGTATTTACATCTGCTCCTCATTCCCCATGTATGCATCTACTCCTCATATCATTTCTACTTGAAGAAGGAGATCTACAAGAATTCAAGCAGATTTACAAGCATCAAGGAGATCTACAAGGGAACACCACAAGGTTTGAACTCTTACATGTATGATGTATTAGCTTGATTTACTCATTTGTACCTCTTGTAGCTAGTTCATGGTAACAAGTAGATCCGATTTCTTGAGATAGTTTCTGCTTCCTTTCGCTTGGCAACAATCAATCTGCAGAAATGTTTCCACTACCAACCATTCTTAGGGCATGAGTTTTGGTTGTTTTCTATCTGTTTTCTTGATCTGTGGAGCCCTAGATTCGTTCTTTGAATGTCTGAAATGTATTCCTTATTGCTAGGGTACTCTAGATGGCTTAGACAGATGGTTGGGATGTCATGCCATCCCCCTAGCTAGCGACTGCAGTTACTGGGTTGAGCATGGAGAGTAAGCTTGATACAGCCGGGTGTTCAAAGACAGCAGAGAAATTGGGCGGAGGGGTGGGGAGTGCCTCACAGGACTTGGATTTAGAGAAACGTCTAGGGGAGGAAAGGGGTGGGGGCAGGGGCTCATACGACCATACCTTCTGTTTATATTCATTCATGCTCCTTTTTCTCACTTTAAGAAGTCCTGATTTTAAAGTGAATACTTTTTCTCAGAAGTAGAATAGTTTATCTCCACCACCAACATATCTTAAGGGCATGAGTTTTGATTGTTTTCTATCTGTTTTCTTGATCTCTGGAACCCTAGATTCGTTCTTTGAATATCTCAGATGTATACCTTATTGCTAGGGCACTTTAGATGGCTTATTTTTTAGAAAGATGGTTGGGGATGTCATGCCATCCCCCTAGCTAGCGACTGGGTTGAGCATGAAGGTAACCCTGCAAGTCAACTGATGGCTGGTGGGGTCCTTGCGTGACAAGGAGGGTAAGCTTCGCACAGCCAGGTGTTCACAGACAGCAGAGAAGTGGGGTGAAGGCGTGGGGAGTGGCTCACAGGACTTGGATTTAGAGAGACGTTTAGGGGAGGAAAGGGGTGGGGAGAGGGAGGGGCAGGGGCTAGTACCTTCTGTTTAGATTCTTTCTTTTTTTTTAGACCGTAGACCTTATGGCCCTGCTTTATAGAAAGCAACATCGAGTACCGCTGGGGTTGCCAGCTTACAGAGTTTAAGTTCATAGCCGCAAAGGGCACTAGAAAGAAAGAAACAAAAGGTGCTATTGGCACCAAACAGCTACTCCCAGAAGCATAAACTCCATTATAGCATGGCAAAACTCGAAGAAAACTTAAAGGCTATAAAGACAAAGTTGAAGTTTTTTCTCTCTTCATCGCAAAACCCAGCACCTGGTCTTTTTTGCTTTCCTTCCTCGTTCTCCACCTCCTTTGCTTCATCAAGCAGTTAGTTTGGGTCGCTTGGCCCCAAGAATCTTGACAGCACCTCCGTAGTCTTCAGCACCCATCCTTTTTCCTTGTCACACAGTAGGATGCTCCATTTCTGCACACAAACAATTGTTCGGTGTATCACCGTGTTAACCCCTGTCACCACTCTATTTTTAAAGACAAAATCATTGCGAATCGGCCATAAACTCCAGCAAATAGAAGCAAGAAGATAAATCATCAGAGGCTTGGGATACTCCCCCCTACTTCGACTAAGCACAAAGAAAAGATCGAGACTAGTTGGTGTGAACTCCTAGCCCAAAGCATCCCTAAGAATCCACCAACTATAGTTAGCAAGGCTGCACTCAAAAAAGATATGTTGGGAGGTTTCAGGTCGACCACACATCTTGCAGTCAATCTCTCCTGGCCAATTTCTGAGTAGAAGTTTCTCTGCTGAAGGCAAACAGTCTGAATATAAAGACCAGAGAAAGAATCTAATCTTCAGTGGGATTCTGGCTTTCCAAATCCCCATCACCTCTCTATTATGCATTCCTGGAAATGTAAGCTCTTTGTACAAAGAGGAAGTTGTGAAGCCTCCTTTTTTCTCCAATGCCTACTTCACAGTGTCCTCCTCCTGTTGCAGATCACAATACTCTAATTTACTCATCAGATCTTGCCATTCATCCATTTCCTGAGCCCCAAAGTTTCTTCTAAAAGTGAGATTAACTTCATTGTTCTTCAGCTCTTCATAGACACTACTACCCTGTTCATTGCAAATTCCATAAAGCCTACTGTATACTAATCTGAATGGACAGCCTCCATTCCTTACATCTAGCCAAAACCTTGTTCTCTTGCCATTCTTCACCACATGTATCAGGCCTCTAGCACAATCCTCTTTAACCTCATGTAACCCTGCCCAGAATTGAGACACATTCTTTTGTTTTGAGCTGTAAAAACCTCTATCTCCCATATATTTCTTCCTGAGTAGGTCACAACATGGATTCCTGTCTCCTCTTTCTAGCTTGTATATCCATTTGGATAACAAGCACCTGTTCATTACTCTTGTATCAGTAAATCCAAGGCCCCCCACTGGTTTTGGTGTAGCTAGTACACCCCATCTCATCAGGTGGTATTTCTTTTTCTGTCCTGCCCCATGCCAGAAGAAATTGGACCTGGCTGTTTCCATCTTTTGGTGTGCTTCCCCCTTTAAATGAAAGATTCCCATTACATAATTGGGAACAGAACTCAAGTTTGACTCAGTGAGTATCATCTTTCCACCATAGGTCAGCAAAAAACTCTGCCAGGTAGGAACCCTTTTCTCCACTTTTTGACAAACATATTCAAAATCCTGTGAACTCATATAGTATTTGTCTATCATAACACCTAGATATTTCATGGGAAAGGTCCCAATCTTACAATTGAAAGCATCTGCAATATCCCTTTGCTCTTCTATTGTTGTTTCCAAGGAAAACACCTCACTTTTGTCATAATTGATTTTTAAACCTGTCATGGCTTCAAAGCAGTATAACAAAAACTTAGTGTTACTGATAGATTCCTCATCTGAAGTTATGAACAGCAGAGTATCATCTGCATACTGCAGATGAGTAATGCCCCTTCCACCAATTCTGGTACCAGTCCTCTAATAAAGCCACTGTTTTTTGCTCTATCTAGCATCTTAGCAAGTGTGTCCCCCACCAGATTAAACAACAGTGGTGATAATGGATCACCCTGTCTGAGCCCCTTATATGTCCTAAAATAGTCACCAGGTTGGCCATTGATCATAATCCCTACTCTTCCCCCTTCAATCACCTGTTTCATCCACTCTATCCATTTACCTGGAAAGTTCTTATTCTGTAGAACCTCCATCATGAACTCCCAATTGACTTTGTCATAAGCTTTTTCGAAGTCTAACTTAAGAATAATGCCTTTCATGTGCTGAACTCTTAGTTGGTGCAGAACCTCATGTAACATTACTATCCCCTCTAGAATAAACCTTCTTGGTATAAATGCAGTTTGAGATGGACTTATTAACCTGTGAGCATGCTTAGCTAATCTCAGAGTGAAAACCTTGGTAAACCATTTGTAATCCACATTCAACAAACAAATTGGCCTAAACTGCTTAATATTGTTAGCCTCTTTAATCTTTGGAATTAATGTAATCATACCATAGTTCAACCTAGACATGTTAAAACCTCCCCTATGCAAATTGTCAAACATCTCCACTACTGTCCCCTTAATATGAGGCCACATCTTTTTATAGAAGCCTGCTGGTAACCCATCTGGACCAGGTGAGGAGTTTGAATCCATATCCTTTAGTGCAAACTCTATTTCCTCCATAGAAAAGGGCTGAATCAATTCTACAGCTTCAAATTCTGTAAGTTTTTCCTGGTCTGTCCAGAAATCAGCCTCCACAGATATCTCTGCTCCTTCCTCCTGTCCAAACAACTGTTTATATATCCTTCTATATGTGCCCTAAGATCTTTGTCTCCAGAGATGAGAATATTACCATCCTCCAATGAGAAAATGGTGCATTTCTTTTTCCTTCCATTAGCTTTGCTGTGGAAAAAGCTAGTGTTAGCATCACCTTGTAGTGACCATTTTTCATCACCTCTCTTTTGCCATTGCATTTCCTCAAATGCATAAATCTGTTCTAGAGCTTCCTCTTTCTTATATCTTTCTTGCCACTGATCTACCTGTAAAGGGTGAGCTTCTGCTTCATCATCAATCTTTTTTAGATCATCAATCAACTCTGTTTAGATTCTTTCATGCAACTTTTAGAATTCCTGAATTTAAAGTGAACACTTCTGTCTTAGTTGGTTCAGTTTTGTTCCAAACCTTAGGATTGGGAGAGAGTAAAGTAAATATGGATGATAATGCATCTTGTTCTCATTTGAAAAAAAAAATAGAGACAATGAGAAATTTTATTCAATCTAAATGGAGATAGTGACACTGAAAGAGATTGAAACATTGATAACTGTGCATCTCGGTCTCATATATGAACATGAAAAATAAAATGTAGTGATAACATGGTGCAACATTTAAGCTAAGACATTTCGTTTTCAAACTTATTCTATGTACAGAAGACAATTAGACTGAAGAAAATGAAATTGGATCACCTTTTGACACCCATAAAATTTAACATCCCTTTCCTGTATGATATATTTGTACAGTAATTAAGTTTCAGTTGCTCTGCATTTATAGAGTATGTTATGTGTTTGCCATCAATCTAATTTCATCCATCTTTGCAGTGTTGAATCTACCCAGTTTTGTTTATTGCATACCCTGAACTGAGGGAAGGATTCTTCTTCAAGCCACATCATATAAATGGAGCAACAAGCTCATTCTTTTACAACTACCGTTCCTATTTCATTTACCCCTGCAGTACCAACCATTGCCATCAAGCCTTCTTCCAACAATGATCATGGAGACACCAGAATTATAGTTTGCGCCCTTGCTGCTCCTAACAATCCAGATCCTGGTCCATTTAGTGCTTTGCGCAAACGTAGAACGTTCTGGGCAGCATGTGCAAGTTGCAACAAAAAGAACAAACATTCAATAGAGTATCTTGATTGCAACATTTCTTGCCTTCAATGCAATAAAACATTCAAAGCTATTGAAGTATCGAGGCCTCGAAACCAACCTAAAACCACTACAGAGACTGTTCACTCCGGAGCAATTGTTACATCTCCAGGAACCATGGTGGAACCTATCAAAATGACACCTAGTGTGGAGACTCCTCCACGAAAGAGGGTTAAAAAGGAGATCAATGTGACACATGCTGTAGGAAAACATGGAGGGAATCATCAAGGTAGCTTCGATAAGGGTGAGATAAGGAGGCTTTTGATATCCAAGAGCAGGAATATGGTCCGAGAAGCAAGAAATGAAGGAAACAACATGAACCAATGAAAGTGAGAAGCCAAACCAAAGGTAATATTTATGTGTTTTAAATGTCCTATTACTATTGTTCTATGAATTTTTGTTACTTCTATTACAAATGGTTATCTGTTCTAGTTTCATGGCTGAATAAGTCTAAACGAAAATTCAGAAATATAAATATATCTTTATTTTACTGGTTGTCTTATTATTGGTGTACCTATACAAATTATCTAGCTTTACTATAGCCCCGTGTGTAAAAATGCATGTTTTGCAAGGAACTATTACAGTGTTTTACTCTTTTGTTACAATAGTTACTAAGCAATATGAAAGCCAGCAGTGTGACACAGCTAATAAGTACTTTCGACATCTTCAGAGTAGAGTTGTCTTATTACTTTGCTGTATCTTATTACTTTGTGGTATGAGCATGCATTACAATATTTTGTGCTGTATTTTTCGCAAAAAAAAATATTTTGTGCTGTATTATTTTGAACTATGCCATAATATCTGACTAAATTTGTTATCTACTTCTTTTGACACACTGGCTTCTGTAAAAATATGAAAGGCATTAATGCTGACTCATTTTCTTCAGAAATTTATGTTGCATAGAATAACATTGCTAGAAGTATATATTTTTAGATTAAACTAGAAGTATATATGATAGCTTTCATTGATACCTTTCAAAGAATCATGTGCCCTTGTTATGATTATCTGCTGTAATTCTATAGCTAATTATAATTCACGATTTATTTCTTGTGGTTGCTGTAGATGGAGAACACATTGGCAGTACTGAAGGACCCGTGTGTTCTGAATCAAAGATTCTGCTATGATGAATGCTTAACTGTAGTTTCTGAATCATTTTTTTTACATCCAAAAACTTCGATTTTTTATGCTTTTGGGGGTAATAACAAGGTTGCTGTTTGGGGTAATAAACTCTTATGCTTTTGGATTTTTTATTCGCAACAACATTGTTAGGTGCTTTTGTCATGAGAAATGATTCTACATGATTGTCACAATTTAATATCTTCGTGATAGTAGTTGCTTCCAGTGGATGTCTTTTCGTTGATGTAGTGGATGGTGTGGTCTCCTCTTGTGGATGCTTTGCGGGCGGGGAAGGGCATGGAGCAGTCTGCTTGTGGGTTCCAGGTGTTTCCTCATGTGGGTTGCTTCATAATGGAGGACACACTACCTGGCTCGTTGTTGTTGTGATCCATGGGACACGACGAGAGTTAAGGCATCCCATCCAATATGATGTTTCCTTGATTCTATAGTATGAAGTTGTTCTTGTGTCTCCGAGGCACTGTATCCCATGTAGCGTATTGTTGTGGGACATGGGACCTGAGATTGTATCCCCTGGACGCCTCCATTGCTTCCGCCATCTATACATACATATATACATGGCGTATCTTCCATGATATATCATTGATCGGCAAGCTCTGGACTCTTCTGATCGCCTATGTGGTCTACCCTTCATGTGGCTGTGGCTGTGGCACACAGCACCACACGAACCAGCCCAGAAACTCTAACCACATCTCCACTATCTGGGGGTCATTGGCCGTGAATACATCTGCAACTTGGCCATCACCCTCTCCTTCATTGTGTCCTTGCGAGCTTGCTTTACGAGATTTTCCTTGTATCTGTGCCTCGTCCTGTATCAGTTTACGTCAGATGACCTTGCGTCCATGTCCCTCCAGCCCATTGTCGCGGACATATGTCGATCGGTCACGGTGGACGTTGTTTTCTAGTGCCTCAGAGAGCTGATATCCCTCTCTTTGCAAGGGTGGAATAACTCGCTTTGCTTATTTGCCACAGCGACAGCTAGACTCCTCATTAACTCCGCCTGCTCCGTTTGTGTCTGATCGAATTCCATCCACCTGTAGCGTTTCGGTTTGCAGGATTTGAGGTACACTAAGATTTCAATGGCGTTTCATGGAGGGTGTCATGCACATCAGCAGAAAATGAAATGTTTGTATGAATCTAAGATGAGAGAGAAAAGAAAGTTTCATGGCCACGACACGAGTTAGCTCTGTTTCCAAAACGTCGGAAACAGTGTGAAACCCCCGTTGAGACCATTCGTTTCATTTCATCCCGTCACGACTTTTTTCTTCGCTCCATCGGCCACCGCTCTGTGTTCGCAGTTGGCTGCTCTGCGGCCGTGCGCAGCTCCTTCCCCACGGGCTCCGCGATCCGCGAGCGGTGCGTGGCTTTGTCTCGCCGCGAGTGCTTCGCCTTGGCGCTCCGCCGCGCTGCGGGCGCGGCCGTAAGCTCCGCCGCCGCGTGCCGCTCCTTCGCTGCGGGCTCCGCTCTGCGAGAACTCCGCCGTGCTGCTGGCGCGAGCGTGAGCACGAGTTCTGCCGGTACACCGTGAGCACAATCTATAGACATCGCGCGGGCGAGCCCCAAGGCGTGGGCTCTGCCGTTCCGTGGGGGCGCCGGGAGCCCTGGAGCACCCCCGCCGGTCTGTCGCGGGAGCGAGCTAGCGCCGGCTGCGAGACCTTCGTCGTTGAAGCAGGACGAGTGAGCGAGGCGGGTCGCGAGACGAGGGAGCGAAGCGCCAAGAGCAAACGGGCGAAGTTCGCATGGCCCCCTGGCGAGCGTCTAGACGCCGGCATTGATGTTGCTGCGAGCAGCGAGGCTGTCCGCAGCAGGGTGGTCGGTGGCGCCAGGGCTCCGCCGCTGGCGGGAGTGCCGGCCTCCATGCGTCCAAGTGGAGGATGAGGGGAGGAGAGGGGAGATCGGTGATGAAACTTTGCATTGAGAAAGAGTCCAATTTCTCGTACTGTATGGGGGATGTGGAACCATCCTAGCCTATGGGGGCTCAGTCATCGTCTCTCCCCAATGGATGATAGAGCCAATACAGGACCCTGGCCACCCGGCTACACCATAGTGGTTGGCTCTATGATAAAAGGATCGTTAGAGTGCAGCTCCACAAACCAACGTACTCTCTCCGTGTTTAAATAAGTGTCAATCTCGCTTTCCGAAAAAACAACCGCCGGCAATTATATATTAAAATATATAAATATTTATGTTGAGTAATTAGTATGATCGGAAAGATCTTTACGTCTAATTTTTTAACAAAGTTATTTGAAGATAAAAATGTTACATGTATTTTTTAAAATTAAATCAATCTTGTGGCATGAAAACTCATGTCGACACTTATTTAGTGATGGAGGGAGTAGACACTTACTCTGGTGATGATATATGGCGCAGTGTCTCTTTTGTATGTGTGTGCAGGGGCCCTCGGTTTGCGGTTTGACCATGACTTTTTGGTTGTAGGGCTGCGTGACTGTTGGTGTTTTGGCAGATGGTGTTCTGGCACATGGTGCTCTGGCAGTAGTGTGTTATGTTCTTGTTCTCACGTGCCTCCATGGTGCACGCGGTTCGGCCACGGGTGAGCCAGTGGTGGGGATGCAGGTCCACAGGTGGTCTCCACCGGTGCTTCCTATCTAGGAGGTCATAGCGTCTGCCGAGCAATTCGACGGTGTATTGTTCTGTCTTAAGGTTTGGTCAACTCTACACTGGGCTAGCGACAAGGGATGACATCGGGCTAAAATTACTTCTTCAACGCATTCCGGTAGAAGCTCTTGCATCCTCCTGGCCAACTGCAGTCCTCATTGGCGCAAGAATCTAGTGAAAACCTGGCTAAGGTCCTACTTAGCTGACACTGATTACATTCTGGTGTTATTTACCTCCTGGAGGTATCATCGAAGAGCTCCTATGCCGTGCTGATGTTGTAGTCTTTCACTTCTTACAAGTTTTTTTCTTGGTTCTGCCATCTTTCACCTTTGTGCTAGCGCATTTGTTGATGTATCTTCTTATTAGTGGATATGCCACGAGCAGGGCGCCCCTGCATTCAGGCTTTCATGTGTGTTTTAGCCTTGTTTTTCAAAATTAATACAGCAAAGGTTTTTTCCCTTGTTGAGCAAAAATGACGCTCTTGATGAAATTTCAGTAGAATTCACGTGGGGAAATCTCAATTACAGTTAAAAAAAGGGCAGAGATGAGATTCTTCGGACCATTTAATTTGCAGGTATTGAACAGAAAAATTTGTGACATCATTTCCTCACATGTATGGACCAGAGAGAGCGCAACAGTGAAGTCCTCCACTACTGTTTCAGAAAAAATAAATCCACAGCTCGGTAAAGAAATTGTGGACTACATCTTTGTAAAAAAAAAAAAAAACATATGGGACTAAATCCACTTTAGGGCATATCAATGAAGATTTCCTCCAAGTGCTCATGGACCACAATCGCACTCCAGATAAGTATCATTTGGCATTTCTAACGTAACATTGTGTCTGGAAAACGAACCGAATGTTAACTTTGATTAGTATGCATCCCAAGATCGATCTTGTGCATATTGTACCCATGTCCCATCTGTTGTAAAGCAAAGGCCATATATATATAACATGTTTTTCTAATGTTATATCATCATCATTATCGTTTCCGATGTATAGTAAAAAGTAGCAACAAATTCTTACTACTTACTCCCTCCATCCTTCAATATAGAGCGTTCTTGCCATTCTCGGGAAAACAAGAGGGGAGACAATAGACGCATGTACCCCTTACTTAACTTCCTAAATTATTGAAATCTGATCTGTATCCCTTGATTAAAGGCTGCAAACTAAGTTTTCGTTTAGAAAATTTGGAAACCACTCAATCATGTATTGTTATTTGAGGGAATATTATCTTTTTTGTTCCCCAAATATATTATATTTGAGGACATCTTCAAAACACAGAATGCTCTTTATATCAGGACGGAGGGAGTACGTCACTATGCGAACATAGCAACGAGCTCATCTTGCCTTTTACTTTTGGCATATAGACAGGTGTCATGTCCTCATCGATCACTAGTAGAAAAGTTAAAGCGTCTTATAATCTATAATGGAGGGATTATATCATTGCAAAAATATCTGTATTAACGCCAACTGACACACACATGTTCATTCCCAAAAAGAGAGTCCCAAAAGACTTGAATTTCAGTATCAACACACAGTGGTACACATGTCTGCCACATTATGTGAATTTATTTGTTGAGAAAAAATATCCATGCATGCTTGTCGCAACCTATACAGGCTTGTTGTGAAGCCTGTACTTCCTAGTTCCTATACAACAATCATACAGTTCTTCTCAAATCTTGTTGAGCATGGCCACAGCCTCCTCCATGGTGGGCCTGTTCCTGGCACTGTCAATACACCTGCGTGCAATCTCCAAGAGCCCCTTCGCCTCCTCCATCTCCTTCCCTTGCGGTTCGATGCCCATTCGATGGTCCAGGATCTCCGACGCCTGGCCTGCACCTATCTTCTCCCTTGCCCAATCCACCAGATTCACCTCCTTGTCGCCTTCGGTGGCCTTCATCGGCCAACTTGGCCGTAGCCCTGTTACTAACTCGATCAGCAGCACGCCGAAGCTGTACACGTCCGCCATCGCAGTTGCACCCACGCCGTCCCATATCTCCGGTGCTACATACCTGTTTTGTGTCCCACAAACATCGTGCCCAATCAATCCTTATCAAGAACAAATTGAGCATTACACATGTACGTTCTTGTACTGTTTAATCTTTAATATGAACATGCTAGTTGCAACCGTAATTATAAAGATGCAATTTATTCTAAAGATATCTAACTGCAATCTTTGACATGTTCCTGCAAGAGACATATATATACAAAGTTGAATTTATTTTTTTCTGGAAAACAGTTGAATTTAATTTACCCAGCGGTTCCGGCGGCTTGTGTGCTGACGTGCGATTTGGCAGGGCTTCCTCTGACGATCCTGGCGAGACCAAAGTCGGCGAGCTTGGCCTCGAAGCCTTCTCCAAGCAGCACGTTGCTGGACTTGACGTCGCGATGGAGGACGGGCGGTCGCCGGCCATGATGCAGGAACTCCAGCGCGGCAGCAACGCCACGGGCGACGCGGAGCCGCACGGACCACGGCAGCGTTTCGGTCCCGCCGCCGTCCTCGACGTCGCCGCCGTGGAGCCAGGCGTCGAGGCTGCCGCGCTCGAGGAGCTCGTACACGAGGATCCGGTCGCGGCCGGCGGCGCAGTAGCCCAGCAGGCGCGCGAGGTTCGGGTGGCTCAGGCTGCCGAGCACCTCCAGCTCCGCGCGGAACTCGCGGTTGCCCGCGCCCGCGTCGCCGTCCCTGGAGAGGCGCTTCACGGCGACAGCGGCGCCGTCGGGGAGCACCGCGCGGTACACGAACCCGAAGCTGCCGTCCCCGATGATGTTGTCCGGCGAGAACCCGCCCGTGGCCGCGGCCAGGTCGGCCAGCGAGAGCTTCTGCAGCGCGGCGTCCGCCGGCGTGCCGTAGAACGACCACGACGGGCAGTCCGCTGGCGTCGGTGTCCCGCCCGGCGCGGTGACCGGGAGCCTTGCCGCCTCCGCGGACGCCGAGCAGCAGCGCTGGCGGCTGGATGGCTTGATCTGCTGGCTGTTGCTGCTATTGTGGTGGCGGCGGCAGAGGACGGCGAGGAGGAGGCAGGGCACAGCCACGGCGAGTGAGGCGCCGGCGACGATGAGCACCGCGACCAGCGGGGTGTCCATGGCGATTTGGCGCAGCGCCTCGATTGGTTCTTTGGTGGAAGGCACGGAGAGGAAGGAGTGGTGGAGAAGGAAGTCGCCGGTGCAGTCAACTGTGGTGGCGGGCAGCAGCTGACTTCGTCGTGCCCGGCGACGTCGGTGTCACCGTGGATGGCGAGTGCGGACCTGGACGTGGACGATGACTTGGACTGGTGACTGCGCTAGTGGAGTCAAGATTCCACATTATTTGCTTCCTTTTTCCACAAATCCTGCTTTTTGAGTTATCTTTTCTAAACGTGTCCTTCCTGTCCGCATCCGGAATATCCCGCTGGAACGCGTTAGTCAACATATATTTGTTACATGAATAAATATATTTGTTACCTAAATACATAACTCTCTCCGTTGGTATTTCTAGTAACTAGCAGGGACCCGTGCATTGCACGGGTGTTTTTTTTTATTGGTTGAAACCCGTTATGCTACTGCACCTGTTACTATTTGTTAATGGGTTTTAACTGATCTTTAACGGGCCAATACATTTCCCTACTGGGTTAGAATTGTTCTTTAACGGGTTGAGGTGGGTTCGTACAGTTCATTGGATCCGTTACCGTTGATAATGGGTTGTACCTATTACTGTTGCTATAGGATTGGACCCGGTTCTGTAATAGCGGGTTTACTATTTAAAAGCACAGTTCCAGGAGCAGTAACATGTGAGGATGAGAGACTCGCGTCAGGGCCTCAACTTTAGTAGGTTATTTTAGATGCTTCTAGCATAGCACATTCACTGTTGAAGGATTTTTTTTTTGGTTTTTACTTTCGCTTTTTTTAAAACTAAACTTGTTTTTTGTTGACATTTTTGGCAATACCTCCATCTGTTTCTCCAAGTCATCTTAAAAACAAAATGTACAAGTCAGATTCGTCTAAGTGAGGCACCACGATTTTCACCTCATCCCAGCCGTTCGCGGGTCATCCTAAGTGCATGCCTCTCCTTGCCATTGGCTGAGTTAATTCAACAATCGCCAGCGGAGTTAAAACGAAGCGGCTACTGATGGGCGATTCTGCATGCGTCGCCCCCCTTTGTCATTAAGCCCGACCCTAAATGACCCCGATAAATAGATAGAGGCAGATAAATAGATGGAGCGAGTAGTTTCATTCGGTGGACCAGCAGAATAAAAAGATACTAATACATTTAGCTTTCGTTTTCCCCCTTTTTTCTTTAGTCATCTTCTTCTGTTGACCTCTTCTGCTCCTGCCCAGAATGTTGTGTCCTAGCAGGCCACACAGCACCAGCCATGCTCATTCCGCAGCATGACACGCCTCAACGACTACACCCTCTATGGTTGTACCTTGGTTGGCCAGCGCATGAGCGCAAATCTGGCCAACGTGTTTCCTAAGCTCATATGTCTGAGATGAAGTATTGAAAAGCTACTATTTGTGCTTTATCTGTCCTCATTTCCCTTTGAGTGCACGACTTAAGAAGCTTCATGGGTGAAGTTGTTTATAACATCAGGTTTGGCACACGTCGAAATCAACGCATCCCAAACAGAGGGAATACATACCATTTCATATCCACATAAATTTTTAAGCCCTCCGTTCCTAAAATCTCCATCATTTTAACCTTCACACCAGTGACCATTGGCGGACCCAGGCCTAGGGCCACTAGGGCCAAGGCCCTAGTCATGATGAAGATAATCTAAATATAGCTCAGTAATTTTTTGCTTATGATCCTTTCTAACACCACAAGATACATTCAGGTTACAAGTGCATTGTTATTAACTCGTAAAAGCTATATATTGAAGAGGATATGAAAAGTTCAAATGTACCAAATCATCACTAAGTATTTATTCGTGCATGTTCCATGTTATATTCTTATAACAATTTTATGACACTATTAATTAAGCATGTAGTTAGAGAACTTCCTAATTTTAAAACTTCTCTTCCTAATAGCGCTATTTCCCTATATGGGATATATAGATAAAGATTATGTAGTTTTCAAATTTTCGCTACTAGAATTTGGCCCTAGTCATGACCAAATCCTGGGTCCGCCACTGCCAGTGACCAAGGAAAAGTGCAGGAGCAACAAATGAGCACACAGTTTGCATTTAAATATCACGTGTCGAGCACATATGAGGTGTCATAAGGGGGCAACCAATGAGTATCAAGGGTGCAATAAATGTAGGCAAGTGGCGCCCATATAGCAACGAGAAGCAACAAATGCAAAGCCTTCACGAAGTGTCGTTGGTTCTTAGGGACCAGCCGAACCTCATTCGAAGCAAATATGGAGAGATTTTTGAAATAATGGATTAGACGAAGTGTGTGCATGGTGCTGTTGAATGCTTGGCGTTATGTGCATGGTCTTGTTGGACTGTTGCAGCTGCTTATCTGAAATGGCCGGCAAATCTTGTTGCTGGGCAGTACTGCAGGTACGGCTTTCAGATTGAGTATGTTTTTTTCTTTGACATTTTAGATTGCCTGAATGATACTAAATGAAATGAGGAAAGGAATGTAGGTTCTCTTTTTAACTTGGTATATACTTTTAGTAATTTGCTAAAACATAATATTTGTCAAGTAAATTTTGGCAAACTGTTCACTACTACACAACAGGGATATAGTATCACTTTTTGTAACATATTAATCAATGTGTTACAGTGAAATTTCACAATAACACAAAATATGTGTTACGACTTTCTTTGTAACACAAAACACCCTTTCCCATAAAAATGTGTTACTCGATGATAATTATAGTAACACAAAATTAATGTTACAACTAAAATGTTACAAAATTGTACTATTTTGTAACACATAAGTGGAACATATAAAATGTGTTACAAATATATGTGCTATAGTAACACAAAATAATGTTACAATCCAAGTGTGTTAAAAAAAAACTTATATATATGGACGCTCCTATTCATTGTTGACACAGACATCGCAACCTAGATGTCATCAAGACTATTAGGCAATCATGTCGTGGTGGTCGCATGAGAACCTAAGTGCCATAGCCTATTGTCAATTTATTAGGCCGAGTTCAAGACACTCGAGATGCCATGTCACAAGAAGGACAAGTACAACGGGATAGGAAAAAACTGAAACGGAAAATAAAATTGTGAAATTTAATCAGAGTGATATAGAATATAATGTTTACGTTGTTACTCAAACCCATACCACTATAATGTTAAGTGCCAAAACCAAAATAAGTAGTCTCTGCCCACAAAGTAACTTTTAGAAAACATAATCTAGTACTAAGTTCTTCAATACACTGATTGGATAGGATGATATCCACTTAATTTTCTTTACTTGTAATAGAAAATCGGTTCAGATATATAATATGCTAAAAGATTAAAGGGTTCTACTTCCTTCGTAGGCCAAGCTAATTTGGCCCGTACGTTCTTTCTTAAAAAAAATGATATGCATGTTTCACCTTCGTGTGCACTAATCGCCAAAAAAAAAAAAAAAAAAAAAAAAAACCATGTCACAATCACGTAAAATATAAGAATTTTAGCTTCCCTCTAAAAATTGAGCGAATGTATTTCCCATTAAAATTTTCCTCAGAGAAATCCATCTACCGCAGTAAGTAAGGCTAGCAGTTGCCAACTCGCGCAATCTCATCTGGTGGATTAAAACGGAAGTCCGTCGTGCCCTCCAATTTTACCCCAAAAACAGATTGGCCGAGGCCTCTAGCCGCCGCCGGCGGTTCCCTTGCCTTCAGTTGCCTCGTCCCTTTCCTCTCCGGCCGCAGTTCCTCTGTTAGGCGCTTCACCACCGGCCGCTGATCCATGTTCGTGGCGACCGGATCAGTTCATCCATCCTGCCCGGACTGCTAGGTACGCGCTTGTCTTCGAATCCTCGTCCGCTCCCACCCTCCGCCGCCGTCCCTGGCCGTCACTGGAACCTCCCCTACAGGGCACAGAGGCGCTGCCTTTGGGCCAGTCTGCCTGCGGTACCCCGTGCCGCTCGAGGTACCCGATGCCAAGGTCATATTCCCGTACTGCCTTTATTGCTCCATGATCCTCACCTTGGCACTGCACGTCCTGCTCAAGTCCACGATGAGTAGCTTTGCGGATCGAAAGACAAAACCAGTTTGCCCCCCACAAATCTCTTCTCCGCTTCAATTTTCATGACTGACATCTGCCTTGTCTTTGGCCTCCGATGACATCGTGTATCTACAAGATTGCAATTTTTTAGTTTTCCATTGCTACTTTTATAACTCTCCTTGATCTCTGAATTTGATATGCTCAATAGAAATGCCTTGGACTACGTAACTTGTTTTTCTAATATCAGAATCTGAAATGCATCTAGTTTTACAACTCTGCTTGATCTGAAGCAATTTAGTTTATCTCTGTCAGATTGTTGTTTGCTGATGCATGATGAAAATGAACTGATAATTATTGATATATTCAATTGTTCACCTCTAGCTTTCTCCAAAGATTGGCACAATATCTAAAGGCCCCTGTATGCACATGCACATTAGTAATGTGAATTTGCGATGCTGGTAGACTCTCAGATTAATTGTCCACAACAATACTATACTATTTCAATGATTTACACTAGAACCACAACCATGTCGTCCATACTAGCAAGGCATCATAATCAATAAATTCAGAAAAAAAAAACATAAATGAAGTAATGCTAGCTTTCTCCTTCCATACAGGGACACCACATGCTAGTCTGATCGCTATTATTCTGTTATACTTGTTTCTTACGAGAATTATCCTATTTTATTTTTCTACTTTTACTACATTGTATTTAGAGTGTGGATTGTGCTACTTGACAGAGATGTAATATGCTTGGACAACCCATTGGAAAAGAAGGTGGCCTTTTAGGCTATTTTTTTTGTACACCATGCCAAAGGAGTCTCAATTGCTTGGTCACGTTTATATGTTCAAACTACCTTTCTTAACTTTACATCAATGTACATATGTGGCCTAATTTCTAATATTATAACTTTCCATTGCTTTGCAGGTTCAAATGAATAATGGTTGAATTTCCACATTGACATGTACAAAGAATGGAAGAAGAAGAAGCAACGGCCTTTATGGATAGCTAATTTTTTATTTTTTTCTTTCTAGTATGGCCTGTTGTTTCTTTCTATACTAGACTATTTGTGTTTGCTCTCAAGAGCCATATATTGTTATGTACATATACAATGATTTGATATGAACAAGTACAATGTTTAAAGTCATCCAATGTTATGTGGACCTTGTTATGATTATTGAAATATATGGTTTATGTGATTATGCAAAATGTAATGTTTGTGTGATTCGATAATAATCCATGTGCCACATGGTGTTGCAATAACACTATAGTGAATTATTATAAATGTTACAATACACATAAAAAAGTGATACAAACCATGTGTTACTTTGTGCCACGTTGTGCTCTACCATAATTTAGAAGTGTTACTAGAATAAATAAATGTGTTGCAAACTATGTGTTCTACCATATTGTGAAGTGTTACTAGAGCAAAGAAAAGTGTTACAACAAAAATCATTGTAACACTAAATAAATGTTCCGGTAGACAATTAAATGTGTTACAATAAACTATTCTATAGTAACATGGCCTATTGGAACACAAACAAAAATATGTTACTAAGAAAGTTAGTAACACTTTTTTCAACCTATAGTAACATAAGTTGGTTTTACAATATCTCCGTTGTGTAGTAGTGGTTGGAGATGCTGTTACACTACATTTTTTTTTTTTTTTGAACTAGATCGGCTCTTAAGGGCCCTGAGATCCTTGTTGCATGAGTGAGGGCCTTCGCTATATGGCACACTATGTCTGCTCTATGGCAGCTCCATGCCTTATGTTGTCACATCCAGTCCTTCAGTGAGATATTACGCAAGCTTTAGTTCACCTTGATTGTTAAAAGTGGTACAGTCCAATATATAAGATTTCTAAAGTCTATCCACTAAATTAATCCGTTGACATGAAGTGAGAATGAAAATGTAAATACAAGTGGTAGATAGATAGCTCTGGTTCACTCAGCGTGCATATTGGATCTAAGCCTTAAAAAACAGAGTGCCATGGCTATCCTGAGATGCACCACTTGTGAGCTCACTCCATT
This sequence comes from Themeda triandra, assembly GCA_018135685.1. Taxonomy (NCBI): domain Eukaryota; kingdom Viridiplantae; phylum Streptophyta; class Magnoliopsida; order Poales; family Poaceae; genus Themeda; species Themeda triandra. The sequence goes on along the minus strand of JAENPR010000229.1, from coordinate 483,059 downwards.
GCTCGGGTGGAGGTTATGCTCTCAAAATGAACAACAGTAAGCGAAGGACATGGGCAGTATGGACTGCTGGTAGAACGTTGCACATGTCCTACTTGTACGTTGTTCACAAAAATATATAGTTCCTACTTGCACGCAACAAAAAATACATATAGGAAATACAAAATCCGATAAAGCCACAATTCTAATGGAAATAATTGTTCAATGAATTGTAAATGATACAAAATTTTACAAAGGCCATAATTCATATAAAAATGCCCATATGTAAGCACAATGACTACAAAATGAAGTGTTTCAATAATTCTAGTTCCAAGCAAGTTTGAGAGCGGTGGCCAACGCATCACAGAATGCATCACAGTAGGTGTGTTGGGTTAGTAGACCTATTTGATAGGGCCACATATTTGGAATATATTATGGGATAGTTGGGACAAAATTTGGGTCACGATCGAACCGAGCAAAGTCCAAGTCGACACCATGGTGCCCACGTGGTGTTTTTATGGTGGCAGCGTTGAGAGGGAAACCGATTAGGAGAAAGTAGTGCATGATTATTGAGTGGCAAGGTGGGTAATTACTCCACAATTCCATGTGGGAGTACAAAACTCAAAGACGTTGAGTACCCCTTGAGGTACTATAGAAAACACATGAAGTTAGCCAAACTCCACCATTTTTATGAAGCAAAGTTCCCGGAGCTGGGAGTATTTGGCACCACGGAGTTGGAGGAAAGCTGGAAAACATAAGCGGAGTAGTGCCGAACACCCACTAAGTATGGGCATGGGCAAAGTAAACCCAAGATACATTTGAACGTGCTCCATGAACACTAGATAAAAAGTGAGAGGACGGTACACAAGCACCGATGGTACTGAGCTACTCCAACCAATGTGGCCACACCAAACGCATGAAGAACACCAAACTGTCAAGTAACCAGTACTGATAACGGTTTTCGAGCCAGTGTTGACAACAACAGACTTTTTTTTATATATTTTTCCATAATGAAATCTCTATTTCGCACTAAGAGAGCTAGTGCTTGCAATCTTAGAATACCTTCCTATGGATCCTGATGGAAATGTTTGATGCTTCTTTGGGCTTATTTGGTGACCGCGAAGTCACCCGATAAATTGTTGACTATATATAGTTCCCCACACACTACAATTGCTCCATGGTGATATGGACTCAGACCCGCTGCAAACCACTGTCGGTATCATAGATTCGCATGAATCGAGGGGGACATAGTAGTACCCTTCTGGTCAGTTAGGGGCATACACAGTTGAGGAGGCCAGTCATGAATGTGATAGGTATTTGAGCGATCTCGGGAAGGCAAAGGATAAGAGATGGATCATAGTGACAGAATATCTCCAAGGGCACTTCAGATCTCTGGAAAAATAATGGGCATGACATACTATATGCTGCAACAAGGATCAACGCACAGCATGGAAAGCGAAAAATTTACCACGAGGAAGGATAAAAAAGACAACACCGCCAACAAGCTACAGAATGCATTATTGAACGAATTCTCGAAACCAAGGATCTCATAGGTCACACCCAAGTGTGTGTCCACTGACACAGCAAAGACAAACCAAACCTGCCTGACGTTACCCTGAGGACTCGACAAGCCTCTAACCTAAAGGCCCATACGGATCTGATGTGCTGCGGTGGAAGCAGGCCAATAGCTCGCTTCCGCATTGCTTACGGACACCCGGTCTATGCGCGGCCGTGGTTGCGTGCACTTCAGTTTGCCCACACACTACATGTCCAGTAATTTCATCTGATCTAGTGTTTACTTTCCTTTTGCCTCCCATTCCAAACATACCATAGATGCATCTTTCTTTCCAGCACTTCTATTCGTCCTTCTCTCACTTCATTTTAGTGTGTATTTTACTCGTGTTGTTTGAGAACTTTGTTGAGCCAGAGCTGGAATTGGGTACCAAATTATATACAGTATATAATTTCGTCCACTACCATGTGACTATTTATACTATTTTACCACTGCTTGTGCGAATGGTGGTAGGTTCATCTCAGTTATTGTGCTTTAACTCGTCTGAATAGTTGTATATATCAGTGAAGGTTTGCTCATGAGCAGCTCATATATATCTATCACAATATAGTTATTCCCAGAGGATTTACCGGCTGGTTTCAAGGATCCAATAGTGTCACCCTTATAAGATCGAACATGTTACTAGCTTAGCAATCATTTCTCATCAGCCTAGGGGACCATATGTCTCAACCACCCAAGAGGTGAATAAACACTAGCTAGTCATAATTGTAACAAACTAAATTGGTTCCATTAAAATCCAAAATTATTTTCACAACAAATTGTGAAAAAGAACATGTTTCATCCATTGTTATCGAAACTTTAGAAAAATAAATTTTGCAGATGTTTCCAGGCCCTTGGGAAACTATTCTTTCCCTAGTATTTTAGAATGGATAATAGGCTATTTTCTTAACCAAGAACGTTTTCCCTGCATATTTTTTTCCTTATAAACACTAATTTTTTTGGATGTTTCCGAGTACTTCCGGACCATGGAACGTTAAGGGTTTTGCATTTGAGGTTTGCATTTGAGTAATTTGCCAAAAAGCTTTAAAAGAGGTATCCAATGGTTTTGCATTTAGAGTTTATAATTTGGGCAACTTGGCAAATGAGGGAGCAAACTTGACAAAAATGCCAATCCATAGACGGCTTTGCAAACGCGATCGCGCGACCAAAGTCGAAGACCTCCTATTTTTATCCTTTGCCAAGTCCAAATGCCAATTCCCTTGGAGATGGCCTGTTTTTATCCTTTGCATTTTGTTATGGAAGTTTGCAAACAACAACGAATGCCATGTCAATTTGCCAAATCCCTTGGAGATCGGGTGGACATTCGTTGTCGTTCTCAAACTCCCATAACAAAATGCAAAGGATAAAAATAGGCCATCTCCAAGGGAATTGGCATTTGGACTTGGCAAAGGATAAAAATGGAGGTCTTCAGCACGCGTGACTTTGGTCGCGCGATCGGGTTTGCAAGGCCGTACATGGCTTGGCATTTTTACCAAGTTTGGTCCCTCATTTGCCAAGTTGCCCAAATTGCAACCTCTAAATGCAAAACCGTTGGATACCTCTTTTAGAGCTTTTTAGAGCTTTTTCGCAAGTTACTCAAATGCAAACCTGAAATGCAAAACCCTTGGAGATGCTCTAATGTCGTCAAACATGCACGCTCTACTGTTAGGCTTGGCTCTAAGATGAACATGTGACAAATTTCTAGATATTATGGAGCAGCAAAAATGAGAACGACAATGGAAATCAGTTAATCATATTTCTTTAGAAAAACTAGACTGTGAGGGGCAAGCCGCCCCCGGGCATTTAACTTAAGAAGAAGGGCTTCTCACGCAGGCCTAGAAAACCCTCGAACCCTGGCCCCGCCCTGACACTGGGAGACGTCGCCCTGTGAGCTACCTTGCCTGGGCCATACACGGTCCTGAAGCCGACCTAGGCCGTCACATACTAGTGCTTTGGCACACAGGACCAGCGAGGGGATTTTTTAACCACAACCTGAAATTCGCTCCCATTGAGATTCGAATTCAGGACTTGTGGAGTGCCGTTCGAGTGTCTTAGCCCTTGCACTACGAAGGTACAATTTGTAGCGTGGTATTAATCAAGTATCAAAAATTGTCCAAAGATTGACTCATCATGAATTGGTAGCTATTGTCTGCACTTTTTGTGAGCTCAAGAAAGGTTCAAGGTGATCCACATCTATCCATGACCATCATGCTAGCACCTATCGTTTTGTATGTTTCTTCTGAACGCACGTGAGTGCCTCAAGTTTGTTATCGGATTAAAGCTTTGTGCTCACTGAAGCTATACCAATACTTCAATCTTAGTATGCAACACTGGAAAATCATTTCTTGAGATCTGCACGTCTATTGTATGACCAGCTACACATTGGCTGGCTACCTTAGGCTAACTAGAAGCCGGAATCGCTACCAACCTACCTATTGGTTCACCGGATTTGGTTGTTGTGGAGGCATGTCTGATATTCGAAACCAAACCACAGCAGCCTTTTTAAAGCTTGTTGGATGGGCATTATTCCCTCCTCTTCCTTTTGCAACACACTTTGCGGGATGCTGCAACTTTGTGGACCTCACTGGCATGATGATGCCTTTTTTCAATTGATACCAAATTATTGAAATTCAGTGCACCATAACTATGAATGTGAAAAGAATTACTCATTATCCAAAATATGAAGCTGAAATGAAATATAAATCTCAAAGCTAGGTAACAGAGAGCAGAAATGAGGAACGAAAAGGAAAAAAGGAAAGAAAAATTCTAGTGGTTGACAGCATGCAGGAAAAAAAGGGCCATTTGTGCAATTGCCCCAGTTTTGGAGCCTAATTGCTTGTTTGCCCCTATTTTTTTTAATTTTGCTCGTTTGCTCCTGTTTTTTCAGAAATGAAGTCTCTAGTTGCCCGTGTCCCGTGAAGTGGTAGTAACACCGTTAAATATAGGCCGAAAAGAAAGAGATGCCCTCTCCGTGTTTCAATGCCAAGTGGACCCCACTCGTCAGCTCCTTCCTCAACTCTCTCCGTCTCCCATGGCGATTGGCAGCCGCACCTCCGCCCGCGACGCGCCGCCGGCGAGCCGCGTGCCCTGCCTAAGGGGTAAGTGGACTAGAAGGCTAAGAAACTACTGAAGTTAACGAATCTGAGTCCAAAATTAAGACAACGGAGAATATGAGATTTGCTTTACATATGTGAAATCATGTATAGCATGACTAGGGGAGGCAATAAGTAGCAAATAACTATTCACTTGTTGCCCTCTGCAATTAACTATATTCAAGGAATATTGGGTCTCAACAGGGTAACTACAATCTCTCAAGCACAATGAATACTTTACAAGTCTCGAAACCTCTACCTTAATCCCATCAGAGACTTCCGGCAATGGTTCACTTGACATTGTGCTTGACTTTCTGTCCTAGCTATGCAAAGCCCATGAGGCTAGGTTTCATGGAATCCCCCATGGGTATCCTGATATATATTTACCTTTGTCTCCTCTGTATTGAGCATTCTGCTAATATCATCTGGTTCTATAGTACTGAACATTCTGCTAATTTGGGCTGCCAGCTAGCATAAAGTACAGTTAGGATATTTGGCCAACAGAATCCACTAAATATAGGCACATTATGCATGTCGTGCTAGCGTGTGTGGAACTCATTTTTTAATCAACATAAAAGGTGTATTAATGGCAGGAGTTCCATGTTGGCCTACTGGTGTTCGCCTCATCTATCTTGTGCGGTCTGCTCAGCCTGAGCGACATTGCATTGCTCACTGGCTCAATGAGGCCTTTTTAAAGTGATGGCCAACCCATTTAATTTATTGAAATCCAATGTACCATAATTACAATGTGAGTAACAATTCAAAACTATCCATTTAATTTATTCAAATCCAATGTACCATAATGTACAATGCTACTCCGAGGAGCTCATCACGGATTATCATGGAAAACCAAGAAACTTTACATTTTTACTGCTTGCAGCAAGGAAAATTGGGTCACTTCTGCTGCAGCCTCTGCCATGTGCACATCGGCAATAGAACAAAAACTGCTCCTCTTTTACTCGAATGCTCAAACCAATCTTTGTTTTCAAAAGGAATGCAGAAATGTATTTGTCAAAATCCAAAACCACAAGCTTGACATCACAAAGGCTTTTGACTCAGTCCATTGGGAGTACCTACTTACCCTGATGAGCAAGCTCGGATTCCCCACAAAATGGAGAGATTGGGTGGCTGCACTGTTATCAACGTCATCTTCTCGAATCCTGCTAAATGGCATACCGACTACTCCTATTAAACATGGTAGGGGATTGCGACAAGGCGATCCTCTCTCACCATTGTTATTCGTCATTGCTATCGACCCGCTACAAAGACTCCTTGATCCTGCGACAGAGGAAGGGATTTTGGCAAAATTCAGAGGAAAACAAGTTTGTATGCGGACATCCTTATATGCTGATGACACAGCAATTTTCATCAAGCCTTTCAAGAAGGATGTTACTGCATTGGCTGATATTCTCGCCAAATTCGGCAAAATGTCAGGACTCCGATCAAATTCAGAAGTCATCTGTCATTCCGATAAGATGTCAAGGTGTCGACCTTGATGAGGTACTCCGGAATTTTCCTGCAAGGCAAGCACACTTCCCAACAAAATACTTGGGGCTGCCCTTAACAAGCACCAGATTGCGAAGAATTGACTTTCAACCCCTCGTCGACAAAGCCGTGAGAAAGATCACGGTTTGAAATGGCAAGAATATTAACCATGCAGGAAGGGCCACTTTAGTTAAGGCGGTCCTCACCTCACAGGCTGTGTATTGCCTCACATCGCTAAGAGCTCCTAAAGCCACGCTGAAGGAAATAGATAATCTCAGGAAAAGCTTCCTTTGGGCAGGATCAGAGATGCTAACAGGAGGAAAATGTAAAGTGAATTGGCCACGTTCCACAAGGCCAACCGAATCGGGGGGCTAGGCATTCTTCATCTGGGAAGATTTGCAAGAGCACTACATCTCAGATGGCTGTGGAAAGATTGGGAGGAAGAAGGAAGGACGCTGACCAGCATAGACACGACGTGCAACACGACTGATAGGCTCCTATTCACGGCGGCTACTTCAATTACAATTGGCAATGGTAAGAAAACATCATTCTGAAGCAGCGCTTGGCTACAAGGTCAAAGTCCTCAAGACCTAGCGCCAAACATCTTCCAAATATCAAAAAACAAAAACAAGTCCCTCAATGAAGCATTACAGAACAGAGCATGGATCAAAGATATAGACTTGCGACATACAAGTATCACCTCCCAGCACTTTGTGGAATATATTAAGCTTTGGAAAGCTGTTAGCAACATTCGGCTAGATTCAGACAGGGAGGACATCATCGATTGAAAATTTAAGCCGGATGAGAAATTCACAACAGGGTCAGCATACCATGCGCAATTCATTGGATCACTGAAGACAAATTTCAAGCAACTCATTCGGAAAGCATGGGCGCCACCAAAATGCAAATTCTTTGCATGGCTAGCCATACAAAATAGAATCTGGACAGCGGACAAGTTACAAGCGCGGAGATGGCCGAATAATGGAGTGTGCCCCCTGTGTAGGTGCAATCAAGAATCTAGCGTCCACCTATTCCAGGACTGTCGTTATACTATATCTGGGACGGAATTGCATTATGGCTGGGGAATGAACAGTTGAGGCCAACCGCCTGGGTGCTAGGGGACTCGATGCAAACTTGGTGGAACAACATGGATCGTATACCATCGGGCGCGAGACGAGGCCTTCGATCAATCATCATTCTTGTCTGTTGGGATGTGTGGAATGAAAGAAATGCTAGAATTTTCAATCACAAAGAATCCACAACAATGCAGCTCCTAGAAAAAATCAAGGATGAGGCTGAGCTTTGGATGATGGCTGGAGCAAAACAAGTCTCTAAGTTATTGATGCGTGTGTGATGTAACGACTCCTTCGTACATAGATATATATGTATATGGTTTTTGTACTTTGCCTGTCTAGGCATTCTTCTTTTTAATATAATAGGCAGCTCTCCTGCCGGTTCCGTTTCAAAAAAAAAAAAAATCCAAAACCATTAACAGGCTTTGAGTATTGAACTAATACGAGTGTTGAAGCAACTACGTATCTTAAACTAATGTTAATTTAAAACTATTTCGTGCCAAGATGATTCAGCCTTTGCTGAAAGAACTTGAAGCCAACCTTGTCAAAATCTTACAAGGGTATCATTTTGGAAAAATGTCTGAGAAATAATTTGACCATTTTTTAAAAAAAACTAGTTTAAACCTATGTTGTGTACAAAAAAATATTAAAAAATATTTAAGGTGTAAATTTTCTTGTAAAACCACGATGCTCTGATGGCTGAAACCATGGCGTGCAAACAAGGTCTGGAAGCTGCAGTGCATTTTGGTCTTGTCAACGTGGAGGTGGAGACGGACTCGGTGCAGCTGAAGGATGCTATTTTAACGGGAGAATACAACATGGCGGTGGCAGGAGCTCTTTTCCGTGAGATAAAGGGTTTAAGTAATGAAAATTTCAATAGTTTTAGGGTGCTAAAAATCCCGAGATCTTGTAATTCTTGTGCACATGAGTTAGCCTCAAAGGGTTTGAGTTGGGACCCGGGTCAGTACCATTTCTGGACTGACCCCCTCCTAGAGTTTGTATCCCGTTTATGTACTCGTGATTTGTCCGAGTACGAGTTAATTAATTCAAGGCCATGATGGCCGGGGGAGAGTTTCAAAAAAAAAAAAAGTATGGTGCAACTAATAATAATGAGAAAAATGTTGTTCGGTGGTGCCAACTAAGTATATTACTATCGGTTCTTGCGCGATACCAGTTTCATTACTGCAGACTAACCTCAGCCGCCACGATTTCCAAAAATGATGGGGGTTCCGTCTTGAAAGTCATTATCAGTTCAAGAATAGAGCATGAGCTTGCTTAATCCATAAGCACTGCGTGGCACAAGAAATAGGCAATGATCGAGTCAACACGACCGCTAACTACTGTTTTGAAGAAAGACCCTCCCATTTTGAACAAATCAACCCACAATCCTATCTTATAGAAAAATAAATCTTTTGAAGTGTTTTTTTTGAGTCAGCACGACCGCTAACTACTGTTTTGATGGAGTTCTAGAATTTGAAATAAATCTTTTGAAGTGATTTTGGCGACTTTTTGATTTGACTTCATCTAGTCATGCGAAACCTACGTTTTAGTTTCTCAAATTTGAAATTCAAATTTTATAAATGACCTTGGATGAAAAAACTTTCTAAACGAAAAGTGTAGATCTCGAAAAGATATGAAAGTTTGTAGTTGACGACTTTTTGATTTGATATCGTTTAGGGCCTTAAATAAGCAAATTTCTTTTGGTTGGGTACAATATGTGGGGAACCAAAACTATACGAGACACATGTGATGGTGTAGTGTAGTGGTAAAGGAAGAAATTGCGTGAGGGTGAGGTCGTGGGTTCGAATCTCGGGTGATGCAAAGTTCAAAAATGCTCAAAGAAATTTTTTGCTATTATTTTTGGAGTTTTTTTGGATTTTTTTTTTTAAAATGCACTTGTAAGGGCGGTTCGTGTTCCAACCACCCCTACGGTGGAACCCACTATAAGGGCGGTTGGTGTTGAACCGCCCCTACAAGGTGGCCGCCCACTGTAGAAACACCAAGATGGGGGTGGTTGGGCCAACCACCCCTACAGTGGAAAAAAAACCGCTCCTATAGTGTTTTGTTGTAGTAGTGTCTGATTGAGCCTTTTTTTTCTAAAATATAATCCACCGTGCCTCAAAGTTTTATGTTTAATTACATATATACCAACGTCTCTTTCACAAATAAGGCACTAACAACATTATTCTCTAATAGTGCTTAGAGTTGGCTGGGATTTTAGAGTTCTGAAACTCCCGGCGACGGGCCTCCGCTCCGCTTCGTTAGAAACCTGGCCATTATCTTGAAGTGAATTTGGAACAACTCCAACAACCACTCAAGACTTCACCCGCTAGGGATGTTGTTTTTTATACCCTGCTTACACCTGGGATCTTGAATCACGTTTTTATTGAAACATAGTGCAGCAGCATTGCACCTGCACCTTCTTAGACTGCATCATGACGACACCCAGGCACCACACCATACATCCAGCACCGCCAATTCTCGAGACTGTACTGTTGCGTACCTTTTGTCTGGGCTGTTGCGTTACCTCCGTGACAAGCCACTGCCATTCTACACAGCACCGCAGCAATCTTAATTCCAGCAGCCTTCGCCACCATGGTCATCATGAGAAAGCATATCCCTTGGCTTGGGCAAGTCTGTTTCTGTGTACTAGCGGCGACTAGGCTTGCGCAAGTCTGTTCCTTCGAGGCATCACTGTTCCCTATAGGCCTCCTATTCCTACAAAATAACTATTCTTTGTTGCTTCTTCCCAGCCGATTTGAAGGTCCTGCTTCCCTCTTCTCGGAGCTTACAACCCAGTGAATATATAGGCGGTTATGTATTTGACGAACTGGGTGCTATGGTGCCACAGCTTACAACATGTATATGCGGTTATGTATGTTGAGCCAATAGCCCGTGTTTCACGTTGCCGCTACCCATTTACTTCCTAAAAAAATAGATTGTACAGACTGTGGGTACCAATGCATCTAGAATCCATAAAGCTTAGTGGAGATATTTTCATGAGAGGAGATTAGTATTTCAGGATACAGGGGCACATACAACAATACAAGTCTTTTTGATTTATAACCAAGCCAAGCTCAGCAAAATTCTATAGATACAATTAAATATAAAACTATGAGAGTTCACGTAAGCAAGAAAATAAAAAAGAGAGGAGAGAGCAAGTTGACCGACTCCGTCGATCATTTGAAGACGCAAGCCAAGACACCAAACACCGAGCAAGGCCCTGCTCGCAACCAAGATAGGCATGGTTTCTCGGACCCATGCCATGTCTTTGCTTCCTGCGCTGGAGCTTTGACCAGTGGCTGCCCTCAGTCACGCAAGCGCCCGGGTCGACAGGAGACCTGCGCCCAGCCTCATCGTGCGTAGGAGACTTTCTCGACATCGATCACATATACACGTTTAGCTTCCACGGGCTCGCGAGCACGGTCTCAGCCAAATGAAGCCCAGAACTTATGGTTCCAAACCAATTGGCTTGAATGGAGCTGTTGAACGTCGAATGTTGAGGCCACTTTCGTGGATTACTTTCATCTAAAATGTTATTTCCTTTTTGCCTCCTCTTCCCAATACACAATGGCTTCTTTCCAACACTATTATTGTTAAACATCTTGTTCCATTCTGGTTCCAGCCTACACTACCACCGGGCTGCGAGCTTGCATTCTGTCGAGTTATGTGTTTTCATTCACAGTTGAAGAGGAAGGAAGACATTAATCTGAAGACAGTTTCTGGGATTGCATCCCCATCTTGCTATGGAAGTTTTACCATGTAACCAAAAAAGGCTTTGTTTGTGTTTCGGTCGCTTTGGTTGTTGGAGTAGCTACGGTAGAAGTTATCTTCATAGTTAAAACTGCGTTACTATTTTTTGGGTAGTTTTATCCTTCACCGGTGAAGAGCTTAGTATTCTTCACGCTGTATTTAGCTCTAGCTTTCTTCAATGTCTTTTCTGCTGTAACAATTGTATTTCCGTTGCTTTAAGTAATGGGAATGGAGAGGTTCTTCGTTTCAAAAAAATTGTGTTTGCATTCACTATATATAGGCAGTGTTTGCATGGTGTATTAATGGATGGACTATCAAGTCTTTGCTATGCATTCACTGTTCATATCAACCACACGATGCACAGAAGAGGTCTCTAAAAATTAGGTGAATGAAAACCCATGACCTTGACAATAATGGACTGAAAAAGAGCAATTCTGGTCCTCCAAACAAATTAGGGGCTCCTGACCTTCCATAACAAACTACTCCTCCGAAGGTGCTTAAAAACTAGTAAAAAAATATAAATGGATGGATCATGAAAAATTTAAATACCAACTAGAACATCTATAAAGGTGAAACAAGTCTTTGCCTGTGACAGTAGCATGTCACAGGTATAAGATGAAAAATTGCAGCCCACACTATTTGTGTCCTTTACAACTCTAGGCGTTGTAGGATGACACATGATTTGCTGCTCTGTCCACTAATATTTTTACTTGATTTTTCATGTAATCTGAGCACCTATGGACTACGGCCAGCAACAGCGAGCCACGTCATGTTATTTAGATCATGTCAAACTAAAACCTTTCTTGTGGTGCTTCTGCATCCGGAACCGAGAGAAGGCATCTTTGTTGCCTCACACGTGTTGGTTTTAGTCCCACGACGGTAATTGATGGTGGAGGAGCACAACATATAAGACGTGGCAGTCCTTACCTATCCGACTAGTCTTTTGGATTAAGTTAGGCCTAAGGCCTAGATATGTTGTGGGCTCCGGTGGACATGGGCCTGAAGGGTTCTCGGCTCGTGGACGAGCGAGCCAGGCCGGATTTCGCTGCGCACTCTACTAAGTGGTATCATGGCCTCCGGGGTCACACGGTGACGAGGGAGCACGTTAATGTCTCGGAAGGTGTGTGTGATATGGAGCGTTGGACTCGGGGCCTGGAAAAATGTCTTCTTTGTAGAGATCGCACGTGGTAGTGTGATTTGAAGAGTTGGGCCCAATATGTAATGGGGGAGGTAGTTGGGTTTAGTCCCACGTCGGTAATTGATGGTCAAGGAGCACAAAATATGAGGCGCGACCGTCCTCACCTATCAGACTAGTCTTTCGGGTTGGGTTAGGTCTAAGGCCTAGATATGTTGTGGGCTCCAGTAGACATGGGCCCGTGGGGTTGTCGACTCGTGGACGCGCGAGTTAGGATGGATTCTGCTGCGCACTCTAACAAGCTTTGTCAGATATGTGTCGAATATTATGTATGAGTTTGGTTACGTTGGGACTCTGAGTTGTATTAGAGAGTATGGGATAGAGTTGGTCTCGAACTTTGTAATTCCGTCTCCTCATAAATTTGAGAGGATGGCTGCTGTTGTTACCATGACGACATAGCGACAAGTTTGCGGAAGGGCGGCAGCACGTTACGAGGACCCTGGAGAACGACCGGTGTTGCTGGTTGGGGAGGAGCGCCCGTAATCATGCCCTAGGTACTATGCTTCGGCTGAACCTTGTTAACAAATATTGTGCTTCTGTTGTCATCTGTGATCTTGCATGTTCGTCTCGGTAGATTCAATTGATGCTTCTGCGCTTGCAGATTAGTGGACGGCTTACCACTGCGAAGGGCTAATTCTTAACATGGGGCATCTAGCATCTACATTCCTTTGGCCTAGCATTCCCAGCACAGCATGCAAATTGTTTGAGCGCAATGGTGATCGAGAGGAACGAGGGAACAAATGAATCGAACTATCTTTTCCATTGAATGATCTCAGGATTTATACAGGATGAATAGACGCCATGGGAGTCGGAGACGTCCGTTCAGGGGATGCAGAAACGCGGCCACCAAAGGATATCCCGCCCGGCGATGTCGGTTCTACAACCGTAGTTACAGGGAGATTAATGTAATCCATAGGATTAGATTCTATGGCTAATATTAGTACATGTCATTGATCCTTGTGGATGAGATCCTCTAATCCTATTGGTGCATCTTGTGAGGCCACGGATTGCTTCCTAACACTCCCCCTAATCGCATCCAGTCTTGAGATCAATAAATAGCTTCAAAACCTCCAAAAACCTTGTAGGAAAAAATATGAGGTGATAATGTTTTGTTGATATGTCATTAAACTCCTTAAAAACCCAATGGAAAAAATAAGGAGAAATGATATGACATATTTAGATTATTGTCCATTGTAAACTTAAATGGAAAAATCTTTATAGGAAAAAATCCATAATTTAGTTTAGAACAATATAATGGTCTATGGGCCATATCCTCTTCCAAAACCACATGGGAAAATATGAGGAAGAAAAATGCCTTTTATATTCCCCTTAAAAATCTCTTATGAGGAAAATAGGAAATATGACATATTATATTTGATATTGTCTCATTAAAAACCTTATTTATGAGAAAGTTTATAAAAACTCATAAATAGGAAAAGAGTGAAATATAACATTTAACACAAATGATTATTTTCGAGAGTATCTCCCCCTAAAACTTGCAAGTCTTTAAGTTGTCGTATACCAATATCATGAACAACTTTTTGAAACATGGGACCTGGTAATGACTTAGTGAATAAATCTGCAAGATTATCATAAGACTTTGTTTGCAAGATCTTTATTTCTCCATTCTTTTGTAATTCATGAGGATAAAATAATTTGGGAGAAATACGTTTAGTTATTGTTAACATCGAATTTGGTCGGAATATGACAGGTGGGCCCGCAAGGAGCAGAGAGAGCAATTCGGCAAATGCGTATGCGGTCGGCTAATTTTCGTATGTTCGGCAAATGATCAAGCGGTCGGTAACGGTTTCGTTTGAAGGCGAAAGAAGGAGAGGTGAAGCTGGCCAGAAAGGGAAGGAGTCGTGATGGTCAAGGACTCCGATTATGGATAGAGTTAGCGTGTCTGGCCTTTCCAATTTTGTTTATAATAGTTCGTAAGTGCTTAGGACTCATGTTCTGTCCAGGGTATAAATATAAACCCTCAACCATTGTAATAAGGGCTCACAACCAAATCAATACAACCGGCTACGCGCCACCCTTCGAGTCCTTTAGTCGTGTCGTCGAGTTCTTCGAGAGGGCCAATCGATCCGTCGACCTCCGTAAGTCCCGGCAACCTTGCTATCATGTCTAGTATCGTGCGGCGGATTTAGATGTGATGCAAGTTGTCTCATCCGTTTTGCTTAGTATCGTGCGGCGGATTTAAGCTTAATGATGGGAAGTTTTTGCTTGTGCCTTGTATCGTGCGGCGGATTAAGACATGAGTAAAGATAGTTATCGGCTCCCTTAGATTTGGCAAGATCTAATAGGTTCATTAAGTTATCACGTGTTGCATGTTTTATTTAATGTTCAATTATTTGCAACACTCTTTTGCCCAATCTAGATTGATATTCATTCGGCTTGTTGATCGTTCCCTCGATGCTTATTCAATATCGAGTAGATCAAGCACATATAGCCGAATTAGATCAATCTAGGTTGTTACATGTTGTGGGTTCATTCACGTTGGATGTAGATGAGCTTTGACAGGACCGGGTATCGTGCGGCAGATGCATGTCTTTGGGTTACTCTAGAGCTAGTCATCCGGTGGACTAGAGATCGGTTTAATCTGATAGGCTCCTTTTACATGTTACTTGTTTGTTCCTTCTTCATGGACCCCGATTCGGCAATCTTGTCGATACGGTTATGATTATACATGTAGCGAGTATTTATAGATCTGTTAGGTAATTACATGCTTTTATCTCTTCATTGCTAGATTGTATCATGCGGTGGATTGATCTAGTAGTAAGGAGTGGTGTAAATTCCATGAGTGGTATCATGCGGTGGATTAGCTTGCTTGAGTTTATGCTTGACGGGTTTATGAAGACTAGACATGCGGCAGACTAGTTGGAGTAGCCTATGCATGTGTTGTTTAGTAGATTCATATTTATAAGTTACTTATCTTTAGTTATTAAGTGCTTGATGATGCTTTAAACCTGAAGGAGTAGTTTGATATGCTTTCATGATTTAATCCTGTTCAAACATGTCCTCAGTTACACACATTCGGCAATTCAGTCTTATTCTTATCATATTAGCCGAATGAACTGCAATCTGTTGGCAGATAGCTTCTATAGCTATGTGTCGTCGTAAGTGGCTTCAGGGCCGTAAAGATGGAACTGTCTGGTCTCACCCAAAGACGTTCCGGTTATGATCTTACTGTTTTATCCCTTGTTGATTTTCAGGTCAAATCGACTGGCACGTCACCGGATTCAGACACCCGGGCACCCGTTTGAAGCTAGGCTTTCCGGCTTGCTGTGTGTGAGACACAATGCGCCACATTTTGTGTCAACACACTTTTTGGCACGCCTGGTGGGACCACTTCGCAATCTAAGATGGGATCAGAAATTGACAACAGTCACATTCTGAATGTGACTATAGACGAGCTGCAGCCAGAGCACCGTCAGATGATAGAGCAAGCAATGGAGCAGGTTTCAGCGAAATGTCGATGTCTTTTTCCAAGAACAAGAGTGGCGAGTGATGATCAAGCAATCACCGCCACGAGTTCTTCTCGCCGGGTCGATCGATATTACTGACGAGGAGGAGATGCAGAGGGTAGTTGGAGCCATTTACAAAGCTGTGGG
Source organism: Themeda triandra (assembly GCA_018135685.1). Lineage (NCBI taxonomy): Eukaryota > Viridiplantae > Streptophyta > Magnoliopsida > Poales > Poaceae > Themeda > Themeda triandra. Next base: position 467,319 of record JAENPR010000229.1, on the reverse strand, counting down.
AGACACTATGTTGAATCACAACACAGCTTTTCTAGGCACCTTCCGCAAAATCATGGTTGAAATCTTTGGACCAGCAGTTGACAAACGCTTTGAAGAAAGATTTGGAGAGTTTTCTAGACCAGTGTACTTCAACACTCAAAAGTCAACTGGAGGAGAAGAGATGATCGGTACAAGCAAGGATGGAGCTGTTCACGATGAAAAAGAGAAACCTCCTGTTACCGATCAGCAAACTTATGGTCAAGTAGCTTTCGGTGCAACAACAGATGTACCTGCATCAGCTTACAAGATTGCTCCAGTGGCAAACAGATTGCAGAAGAGTGTATATGGAGATGGGTACAATGAGTTTACCAATTATAGTGCTCTGAGTGCTTTGCCGAATCCGGGGTACAGGAGTGCGTCAGGAATGCCCTCCAGGAGACAGGGAGCACAAGATGCCAATGATATTCTACTAAGCAGAATGGCTGATATGATGCAAAATCAGTTCAGCCTTAAGCCAAAGAATCCAACATATACGTACAAATCTCCCTTTCCAGAATGGTATAATAGGGTAGCTCTTCCACCAAGAGTTAAGCCACCAACAGATTTGACCAAGTTCTCTCGGGATGACACCGGTACCATTGAGCACGTCGGCCAGATATCGATGCAACTTGGAGAAGCCGCTGCGATGAAGCTTGGAGGATTAGATACTTTCCTATGTCTCGACAGGGGCCGGCTTTCACATGGTTTGCATCACAGCCGGCTAATTCCATTGGTACATGGGCAGAACTGGAGCAAAAGTTCCATGCATACTTTTATACGGGGACCAATGAGAAAAAGATGGTTGATCTGTGGGCTATGAGGATGAAGACTACTGAAACACCAATGGAGTATCTTCGCAGATTCAGAGAAGCAAAGAACATGTGCTATTCTCTGACTATTCCTGATGATCAACTCGCACAATTAGTCATTGCAGGCATGCTGCCACATATCAGAGACAAGTTGTTTGGCATGGAGTTTGAAGACCTTGGACAGCTTGCACAGAAACTGACGGCAATGAGCAATCAAGCCCAAGGGTTCAGAAGAGATGCTCGTTTTCAGAAGAACAATGCAACCATTGACATGTATCAGGGATTCCTAGAGGAAGCATCTGAATATGAAGATGAAGATGAAGTAGCTGCTGCAGAATTGAACTGGGCAAAAGAGCCCACTTTGGTCAGTCAACGATGGGTGAAGCAGCAAAAGGGATCTTATGATTTTGATGTCAGCAAGGCAGATAAGCTCTTTTTGTATCTGATTAAAGAGGGACGCATCAAATTGCCAGAAGGACATCCTATGCTACGCCCCGAAGGAGTAAAAGATAAGTACTGTGGGTTTCATGACACGGGTTCTCATCATATCAATGATTGCCGAGTGTTCAGAGTAAAGATTCAGAAAGCTATTCAAGATGGACACTTGAGATTTGATGGCAAGATGAAAGTAGACAAGAACCCATTCCCTCAGAACATGGTCTCTTTCTCTATAGGCATGGTGGATGCCATTGAATCCAAGGAAAAAGGAAAGATGAAGATTTTGACCTCTGAAAGAGCCAAAGAGAGCGGTGCTGTTGACCCCGATCGGCAAGTTACCAAAGAAGAAGTGCAGCAAGTTCGGTTCGAAATAGCCGAACGAGAAAGGGGCAAACTTCCGATGCGGCCAAAGGAAATTGCCGAATACATGCCGAGCCAAAGCGCGAGTTACGCGTGACACTTGCTGAATAAATGGCAGTGAGAAAAGAAGATGGAGTATGAAGAGGAGCAGCAGTACATCGAGGAGGAGCGCAGGTTCATGGCTGAACGTCGGAGATATGAAGCAGAAGTGTGCCAAAGGGAACAAGAAGAGTACAAGAGAGAGCAAGAAAAGTCTCATTGGAACTGTTCCTTCTTCAGACACTGTTGGAATGAAGGCTTGAAGTTGCCTGCCAGGAACAATTGTCCTGAATGCAATGACCAGTACTCAGAGTACAGGCAATCTCGAGTCAACCGCTGACCCGTTCATGATAGACTCGGAATGTGATTTCCAGAGAACGATCGGCGCCTAAAAATAAACAGTTTTGATGAACATCGAAGAAAAAGATTGGCAGATCAAGCTTGGGCTCATAGCAGTGCTCATAATACGGATGAAAGTTCATACAGGTGGCAAAAGGGTCAGTGGTGCCCTCCTGGTCTGCGGAAAAGCCAGAAGAGAAGAGTTCAGCGTTTGAGGAATCAGGAGCTGAAACAAGAATTAGCCGAAAAGAAGCCAGTATGGCGTCCTAAGAAAAAGGACGATGGACAGGGTCTTTCGGCTGATGCTAATATGGTGTTCTTTATTCCATTAGAGTTTAGAGCTCCTGAAGATCAAGAAGTTCAAGATGAAGTCTATTCAGATTTTGATGAAACTGAATGTCAAGACCTGATGGCTCAACTTGTGCTGACTCGGCAAGCAATCTTTGACAAGCCAGTTAAAAACCGTCACCTGAAACCATTATACCTGAAGGGATTTGTCAATGGCAAACCTTTGACCAAGATGCTTGTTGATGGAGGGGCTGCTATCAATATCATGCCCTATGCTACTTTCAAAAGCTTGGCATGACAAGTGAGGATTTATTGCGACGACATGATCCTTAGAGATTTTGGCTTGGCAATGCTTCGATACTCGTGGAGCGGTACATGCTGAACTGATGATTGGATCCAAGACGTTGATCACTACTTTCTTTGTCATTGATGGCAAGGGGGCATATAGCATGCTTCTTGGAAGGGATTGGATCCATGCTAATTGCTATGTACCATCAACTATGCATCAAATTCTTATTCAATGGATAGGGGATGATGTAGAGATTGTTCAAGCTGATGATTCAGTGAGTGTTGCCACTTCTGAGCCTGCTTATTGGGAGTATGATGGACAAGACTACCTTTTGGGAAAGAAATGGAAAGAAGGTCCTGTCAATGTGTTCGACAGAGATCAACAAATGATCCAAGCAATCGGCTCTGACGATAAGAATTTTTAATGGGCAATCCAATCGATGGCAACAAAGGCAACCGGGTCGTGGTTTCATGTCGGCCGACAAATTAGAAGAGATTGATGTTGGTGATAGCACAAAGTCAAGGCCGATGTATATCGGTGCAAATTTAGACCCGAATATAAAGAGAAATTAATAGAGTTGCTTTGAAGGAGTTCAAAGACTATTTTGCTTGGGATTACACAGAGATGCCTGGATTGGATCGATCGATTGTTGAACATAAGTTGCCTATAAAACCTGGATTTCGTCCTTTCAAACAACCTCCACGTAAGATTTATAAGGAGGAGGTATTGGCCGATGTAAAGAAAGAAATTGAAAGACCGATCGAAGCAAACTTTATTCGGCCATGCGGGTATGCGAAATGGATTTCAAATATAGTACTGTTTACAAAAAGAATGGGAAGATGAGAGTATGCATAGATTTCGAGATCTCAACAAAGCTACTCCCATGGATGGTTACCCAATGCCGTTGCCGATTTACTAGTGGATGCAGCAACAGGATATGAAATCATCGGCTTTATGGATGGCAATGTCAACAATCAGATTTTCATGGCGCTTGAAGATATTGCAAAGACAAAGATTCGATGTCCTGGTCACATTGGATTGTTTGAGTGGATAGTGATGACATTTGGATTGAAGAATGCCGGTGCAACTTATCGTAGAGCCATGAACTATATCTTTCATGAGCTAATAGGCAAAATTGTAGAAATTTATATTGATGATGTGGTGGTCAAATCCAGAGACCATGAAGGACATTTAGCTGATTTGAGGAAGACTCTGGAGTGCACGAGGAGGCATGGCTTAAAGATGAATCGAAATAAGTGTGCTTTTGGAGTCTCGGCTGGTGAGTTCTTGGGGTTCTTAATCCACAAAGGAGGGATAGAAGTTGGGAAAAAGAGCATGGAAGCAATAGACAAAGTTGTGCCCCCAACTAACCTTACAGAGTTGCAGTCATTGCTGGGCAAAATTAATTTTGTGAGGAGATTTATATCCAATCTATCAGAAAGAGTGTTGCCTTTCTCTCCATTGTTGAAGCTCAAGAAGGATCAAAAATTTGTTTGGGGTGACATACAGCAAAAGGCTTTTGATGAGATCAAGCAGTATATGAAGGCACCACCAGTGTTGGTACCTCCACAACTTGAAAAGACTTTCAAGCTGTATGTGGCGGCCGATAACCTAACAATAGGATCGGCCCTTATGCAAGAATTTGAGGGAAAAGAAAGAGTAATAGCTTACCTTAGCCGAAAACTGTTAGATCCTGAAACAAGGTATTCGGGTATAGAAAAGCTTTGTTTGTGTGTTTATTACTCATGCACGAAATTTTGGCACTATTTGTTAAATGCTGAATGTGTGGTGATATCTAGTTTTGATGTAATTAAACACATGTTGTCAATGCCGATTTTAAATGGAAGAATCGGCAAATGGGTATTAGCACTATCAGAGTTCAATTTAAGGTATGAGTCGGCAAAAGCAAAGGTGAAAGGACGTGCAATTGCCGATTTTATTACTCAACATCGTGATTTATCTGTTGATATGATTAACATTGCCCCATGGGCATTGTTTTTTGATGGATCATCATGTGATAAAGGTGGTGGTCTTTGGTATTCTTTTGATATCCCCACGTGGAAATACATTTGAGTTTGCTTTTTCAATTGAGTATCCTGTCACTAATAATCAAGCAGAGTATGAGGCTTTGCTTAGAGGGCTTCGGCTGTTAATAGAAGTGGAGGCTATTGCTGTTGAAGTATTTGGTGACTCTGAACTGGTGATCAATCAATTGACAGGGCAATATGAATGCAAGAATGATGTGCTGCAGGGGTACCATGAACAGTGTAGGGAACTTCTGAAAAGTTTTTTAGTGGTTACTTTGCATCATATACCCAGAGAGCATAATGGAGAAGCAAATAAATTAGCTCAAGCAGCCTCTGGATATCGGGAAAATTATGAAGTCTATGCAGCAGAAGAAGGCGTTTTCAATTCTGATCAGATAAGTAATGACTGGAGAAGTGACATTATCAATTATCTGAAAGACCCATCTCAAAAGGTTTCCCGAAGGCTCAGGTATAAGGCACTTAAATTTGTACTTCTTGATGATCAGTTGTACCACAAATCTATAGATGGAGTGTTGCTCAAGTGCTTGAGTCAAGAAGAGGCTAAGAAGATTATGTTTGAAGTCCATAAAGGAGCTTGTGGTGCACATCGGTCGGCCTACCGAATGAAATGGATAATCGAAGGACGGGGTACTTCGGCCGACTATGTTGGAAGACCGCTTTGAATATTACAAAGGGTGTCGAGATTGTCGATATTTGGTAATGTTCAAAGAGCACTGCATCCGCTTCCGAATCCAATAATCAAACCATGGCCGTTCGAGAGGATGGGGTATAGATTTAATTGGACAGATCAATCCTCCATCTAGCAAGGGACACAAATTTGTGTTACTGGCAACAGATTATTTCACCAAGTGGGTTGAAGCTATTCCCTTAAAAAAGGTCACATCAGAGAATATGATCAGTTTTGTCAAGGAGCATATAATTCACAGGTTTGGGATCCCACAGACCATTACAACTGATCAGGGAACCCAGTTCACTTCTTCAGAATTTTGTGACTTTGCTGAAAGCATGGGAATAAGGTTGTATAATTCTTCCCCTTATTATGCACAAGCCAATGGCCAAGCAGAAGCATCAAATAAGATCATGATCAAGATTATCCAGAAGAAGATCGATGAAAAGCCAAGAAGATGGCATTTGGTTCTTAATGAAGCATTGTGGGCTTACTGAATGGCTTGCCATGGATCCACACAAGCATCCCCATATGAGTTAGTTTATGGACATAATGCTATAATGCCTTGGGAATTGCAATCAGGATCAAGGAGAGTTGAGTTGCAAAAGGATCTGACGGAAAAAGATTATAAGGATTTGATGATGGATGAATTGGAAGATTTGCATTTGATTCGTCTTAAAGCTTTAGAGAACATCGAGAAGAATAAAATGCGTGTTGCCAAGTACTACAACAAGAGAGTTAAGGTTAAACAATTTGCAGAAGGAGAATTGGTCTGGAAGACGATATTGCCGATTGGTACCAAAGATAGAATATTCGGCAAGTGGTCTCCGAACTGGGAAGGGCCTTTTCGGGTTGTCGGTTGTGCACCTGGTAATGCGTATATATTGAAAACATTATTTGGAGAAGAACTTACTAGAGCCATCAATGGCAGATACCTTAAGAAGTTTTATCCAAGTATAGAAGTTGGATCTTAACTTTGATTCGACGTGAATGTGGCATAGCCGATTGAATAAAATCGCCTTCGAGCAAAGGAAAGAAGTTGGAGAAAGATAGCCGATATTTTTATATTGCCTCTAGTACAAAATAGCCGATATCGTGTGTATCGTCTTCAGAACAAAAATAGCCGATACAGTTGTATCGCCTTTAGTCAGATTTTTTTTTTTAAAGTATGAGTGAACAGTTTGATTTTATCTCTCAGCTGGTAGGTTTATCAGGAGAGGATAAAGAGAATTGAAGAGCTACGCTACAAAACGTCAAGTCGTGGAACAGACCAAGATCTAATCGGCTAAGGCAACGTTGTGCGTTCGGAAGATTTTCGTTCGGGAAGAATGTTGCAAGCAAGTTCTAGCTAAGAAAAAAATTTGCAAAAAGGCAATTACGACGATACGATACAAGCAAGAACAGGGGAGGGGGCCAACATTCTTCATTAAAATTTTTATTTACAACCCGTGCCAATCCTATTACAAGCTACTCCTCTTCCTCGGTGAAGAGCTTGTTGAGGACGGACTCCAGGTTGGTGGCGTTGGCCATGGCGTCGCCGTGGGCGTCGTACCCCGTCAGGATGCCCTCGATGCCGTCGACCTCATGAGGAAGCCCGTCACGGAAGCCGGTCGGCATCTGAGCGTAGTCACTCCCGGTCCAGGACGACATCCCCGCCAGGCCGAGCGCGGTGCCGAGGCGCACGCCATGAAGAGCAACCTGGTCGACCTGACCAGGCACCGCCTCGAGGTGATCCACCAGCGTCGCCCCCTGGGCGTTCACGTGGTTGGCCGCCGCCGTCGCCGCCAACTTCAGGCGATCCAGCTCCGCGGTGAGGTCTGCAAAGGAAAAATTAAGACGGATCAGTGAGCAGATCAGGAAGAATGGGGATTGAAAGGCAATCAGCAAAGAGCAAATACTGGTGATGGCCTCGCCCATCTGCCGGCAGTTGTCCTCCAACTCCAGCTGAGCGATCCCGAACTTCTTGGTTTCTTCACCAAGAAGCTCCATCGCCTCATCCCGCTCGCGGCGGTACGCGGCGGCGTCGTAGCGACTGTACGGCGGGATCTTCTCGTCGTTCCTCTCCCATATGGGAATGTATGAAGCCGACCCCGATGAGGCCGAAGCGGAAGCCGGTGCCGGAGCAGGAGCAGGAGCCGGGGCTGGAGCCGGAGCCGGCGCGGGGGCAGAGGCGTCGAACACCGTGGCCGGCGCCAGGAAGCGCCATTGGCCGGTGCTGATCCTCGCCGTCCTACAAACAGGGTGCAATCAAAATCGGCTAAATCAGAAAAAACCACAGACAAGATGGAGAGATTGTCTATTACTGCAGACGACGGCCGCGATGGCTGCTTCCCTCCGCCGCATCCGCCACGGGAGCAGGAGTGGAAGAAGCAGTGTGGGTGCCAGCCCGGGCGACCCACCTCTGAAAGTTGGCGGCATACTCGCCGGCAACCCCAGTAGCCCTGAAAAGGATCGAGAAGGAGAACAACCGCAGGGGGCAAGGATTGAGATCGGGTGAAATTGTCAGATAACACCACTCAAGGGGTTGAAGATCTCACCGCCGGCGCCGGTTACTGCTTCCCTCCGCTTCGTCCTGGGCAGGACGCTTGTTGCGATCTCCGCCGCTCGCCATTGGTGGTGGTGGGGGTTTTTTGGGGCTTGAAGGCGAAGAGGAAGTGGAAGAGATTGAGGAAGATAGCAACTGCTTGTGCTTGATGTGATGATGGTGGGAGCCGACTGGTCCTATTTATGAATGTTGGAGCCGTGGTGAGACTGCGGGAAAGCCAAGCGACGAGATAGGGTTTCCACGCTTATGGGCCGAAGTTGAGTTGGGCCGAGCCCATCACCACTGGCGATTCAGTTACCATACGCTCGGTCGGCTAAATAGCTGATGAGAGCTATTCGGCTAAAGCAAATACTTGGAGCCTACAGCGGTTATGTTCGGCTGATTTGCACAGGTAAAAGAGTAATCACACTCAAGAACAAATTTCGAATGATAACAAAAGCGAGAGAAGAAAGAGAAAAACAAAATATTAAACCAAAAGGAAGTAAATTTTTGCCAAATGCAATGCATTCGTAGCATAGTATTTGCAAATTTCATCCTATAGATTGAAAGTTTTATACATTCGGATAAGAATTGATGACATTCAGAGCATCAGTCTTAATTCTATTGACCTCATCAAGAGCTTTTTTATCTTCAACTTCAGAGCTTTGGATCTGCTGCAGTCTGCTTTTAATTTGCTTGGTCTCTTTGACAAGGGAGCTTATCTTGGTCTTAGCCGAGTCAAGAGGTGGTAGAGTGGCGAGCTTGGCTTCATGAGATTGAATGTTGGCATCCAATTGAGCCAATTGGGCTACCAGTCTGATCCTCTCATCTTTCATGCTCTGCAACTCAGGCTCCAAGGTATCCCAAGATTGTTTGGCTGACTTGAATTCAGAGTAGAGCTCCTTAACCTACTTTTCCCTGGTGGCCTTGTCAGTCTCCAAGATAACCTTGTCAGATATATTTTTGTGTGCTCTCTTGACTATGGCAAAATGATCATCAAGATGAGATAAAGCGTTTATAGCGTCCTTGAGATCAGAAGGGAGCTCTTGACCAAGTGGTTCTGCTATTTCCCTTATTTTGTCAGACTCTCGGGTCAGGTCAATAATATCCCTCTCTAAGAATGAAATTATGGCCTTCAGCTTCACCTGGCTCTCTGATGATAATTGCCGATTGGAGGAGACTTCATCATCATCAGCAAACTCTTCGGCAATAAGAGAAAAGCTGGCCTGTTGGAGAGTAGTATCCTGATGACAGAAAGAAAATTTGTTTTAGCCGAATGACTTAGGAGGGAATGACTGATAAAGTTTAAGGATGATACCTCTTTGGCAAGAACCTGATCAATAGCTTCCTGAGTGGCATCAAGACTTTGAGAGACTGACACAGTTGCTGTTTCGTGGATAGCAGTGTCATGGCTGGTTGATATATCTTGAATTGCCAAAGGAGTTAAATCTGGTGTGTCTTGAAGAAGGATTTTTTCTGTTGCTTCTCCTAACTGATGAAGAGGAATGCCTGTTGCCATGTCTGTTTGTTCATCAGCCTGATGAGAAGGGATTCCTTCTGCTGCTTCTTCTTGTTCACCTGCTTGGTCATCTGCCTGATGCATACTGATGATAGGCTCATTGGCGTTTGCTTGACCAGCAGAGGCTCCAGGAGAGTTCTCCAAAATCACTACCCTGTCAGGACTTTGAGGATTGGCCTGTACCTGTTGAAAGGAAATGATGAGTGCAAAAACATTTACAGATGGAAAGTGAGGGATCAAAAGCATTCATACTTGAGGGAGTGGCTTAGCTTTCTTTGATCTTGTTTTCTTGGGAACTGCAGTGTCCTTGATAGGGGAGGAAGGAGTTTTTCTTTTAAGGTCCTTCGAGAGCCTTGTGTCATCGCCAGGTATTTTGTTGAAAACTGTCAAGCTTGGAGCATCATGCCCCGAGCAAAGATTGGGACCAGTCGCGCCGATGCGAACTTCGGAGGACTTGGAGGAGCATTGTCCTGTTCAAAAGAATGTTTTAGAAACAAACAGAGACATAAAGTAAAAGTGGTCAGAAATGTGTACCTCATCATCGAAGAAAATGAGGGCATTAAGACTTGGCATAAAGGGTGAACTTGTGCTCAAGATATGAGAATGCCATTCTTGCCACCAGAGGTTGAATGAAGGATGAGTAGCTTCAATTATCACCAGAGGATTTGGCTCATATGTTGGAAGTTTGCATCCAAGATTGAAGACTGTATTGGCCTCGGTTATATTCAGCAGTGACTCCCGGGTCTCGATGATGCTTGAAAAATATAGCCTTGGGGGCAGGTGACCAAGTCCAAACGTCGGCAACCATGTTTGGGTTGTAAAATTCATAAGTTGAATTTATCAACCGACCATGATGAAATTCTGTCGCGAGCGCGGGGGCTTGATGAAAGAATTGAAAATGTCCCCGGAATCATCATCTATGCAGCCCACTCATAGCTAAATCTGCAAGGGAGGGTTAAATTTTCATTCTCTCCGTAGGGGAACCAGATCACATGGTTGAATCCCTTGTAGAAGATCTTAAAAAGATGGCCCGGGTCCAAGTCAATGATAATTGAGGATGCAGCCTCTCCATATGTCTGACAGGCCTTGTATCTAGGATCTTCACCTTCAGCATAGTTGATTGAAGAAAAGTTCAGGTTGTGGAGATCAACAGAAACAATCTGACGCATATATAATTGCAACCACATCTGAAGGAGCCACCATGGGCCGTTGACACAGGAGATTTCACCCTGATTCCTCATCTGGGCAGTGATCTGATGCATCATGTGATAAAATGCTCCCAAGAGATATTTCCCCAAAGGAATCGGCTTGCCTGCAGCCGCTTCTTCGGCCATCACTATGTGATTCGAGTTGGCTCATTGGACTTGCCACAGAAGATGAATCTGCATAACCACATGTTCATAAAAGCCCTATACTCTGTCAGACACAGGGCCAGTTGAAGCATAAGTCTGAACGTACTTGGCCCAACCTCCTCCTGATTTGACTGCCTTCTGTGAGCTGGTACTTTTGTATTTGGAGGGGTAGGTTGGCTTGGTGATGTTCAGACCAGTCATCATGAAGATATCCGACAGAGTAATGGACATTGGGCCATGACTGAAGACAAATGCATTGATAGCATCAGACCAGAAGTGAGAGGCGGCTATCAGAAGCGAGTCATTTCTGGGCATTTCGGCTAGTGAAAGTTCTAGGCAATGTTGAATATCTTGGGATTCCTAGAAATCACTTGTTCTGGGATCGCATCTGCGGAACCAATCACGCCATCCCGTGATTGAAGGAAGGGGCCAAGTTTTGAAAGTGTTCGGCCATCTATTTGAGGGGGCAATCCTGGATTTGAATGGGATCCTCAAAGTCTCTCTTTCGATAAAATCCCTCGGATTGGAGTCTCCCATCGGACCAAGGAAAAATGACCCAGGATGAGCAAGGTTGGAAATCAAAATTTCGTTCTTCATTTCCTTTATAAAAGTAAAGCGGATGGATCAAGAACACATCTGGAAAAGATTCAAGAAAATTGCCGAATGAATGGAAGCGGATAGGGTTACCTCTAGAAACTCCTCTTGAGTTCCCCGTCGCCATGATGGAGCCGATTGAAGATTCCGCCGCCATTGAAGACAACGCCGAGCGCAGATCTCGGTGGCGGCCGCGAGTGTTGGCGGTGCTTGACCTAGATGAAAGGCGGCGAGAGTCAATTTCGAAATAAAAACCTTTTTTATCTCGAAATTGAGGGGGCATGTGTTAACACCAGAATTTGGTCGGGAATATGACGGGTGGGCCCGCATGGAGCGAGAGAGCAATTCGGCAAATGCATATGCGGTCGGCTAATTTTCGTATGTTCGGCAAATGATCAAGCGGTCGGTAACGGTTTCATTTGAAGGCGAAAGAAGGAAAGATGAAGCTGACCGGAAAGGGAAGGAGTCGTGGTAGTCAAGGACTCCGATTATGGATAGAGTTAGCGTGTCTTTTCTTTCCAATTTTGTTTAGGTAGTTCGTAAGCATGTAGAACTCCTATTTCGTCCAGGGTATAAATATAAACCCTCGACCATTGTAATAAGGGTTCACAACCAAATCAATACAACCGGCTACGCGCCACCCTTCGAGTCCTTTAGTCCTGTCGTCGAGTTCTTCGAGAGGGCCAATCGATCCGTCGACCTCCGTAAGTCCCGGCAACCTTGCTATCATGTCTAGTATCGTGCGGCGGATTTAGATGTGATGCAAGTAGTCTCATCCGTTTTGCTTAGTACCGTGCGGTGGATTTAAGCTTAATGATGGGAAGTTTTTGCTTGTGCCTTGTATCGTGTGGCGGATTAAGACATGAGTAAAGATAGTTATCGGCTCTCTTAGATTTGGCAAGATCTAATAGATTCATTAAGTTATCACGTGTTGCATGTTTTATTTAATGTTCAATTATTTGCAACACTCTTTTGCCCAATCTAGATTGATATTCATTTGGCTTGTTGATCGTTCCCTCCATGCTTATTCAATATCGAGTAGATCAAGCTCATATAGCCGAATTAGATCAATCTAGGTTGTTACATGTTGTGGGTTCATTCACGTTGGATGTAGATGAGCTTTGACAGGACCGGGTATCGTGCGGCAGATGCAGGTCTTTGGGTTACTCTAGAGCTAGTCATCCGGTGGACTAGAGATCGGTTTAATCTGATAGGCTCCTTTTACATGTTACTTGTTTGTTCCTTCTTCATGGACCCCGATTCGGCAATCTTGCCGATACGGTTATGCTTATACATGTAGCGAGTATTTATAGATCTGTTAGGTAATTACATGCTTTTAGCTCTTCATTGCTAGATTGTATCATGCGGTGGATTGATCTAGTAGTAAGGAGTGGTGTAAATTCCGTGAGTGGTATCATGCGGTGGATTAGCTTGCTTGAGTTTATGCTTGACGGGTTTATGAAGACTAGACGTGCGGCAGACTAGTTGGAGTAGCCTATGCATGTGTTGTTTAGTAGATTCATATTTATAAGTTACTTATCTTTAGTTATTAAGTGCTTGATGATGCTTTAAACCCGAAGGAGTAGTTTGATATGCTTTCATGATTTAATCTGTTCAAACATGTCCTCGTTACACACATTCGGCAATTCGAGTCTTATTCTTATCATATTAGCCGAATGAACTGCAATGCATGTTGCGAGATAGCTTCTATAGCTATGTGTCGTCGTAAGTGGCTTCGGGGCCGTAAAGATGGAACTGTCTGGTCTCACCCAAAGACGTTCCGTTATGATCTTACTGTTTTATCCCTTGTCGATTTTCAGGTCAAATCGACGGCACGTCACCGGATTCAGACACCCGGGCACCCGTTTGAAGCTAGGCTTTCCGGCTTGCTGTGTGTGAGACACAGTGCGCCACATTTTGTGTCAACAGTTATATTGCTTTTGATATAACCTGTTTCCATTTGTGTAATACAAGCAGCATTATCTTCATAGATAATTGTGGGTGATTCAATGGGACTAATTCCACTTGTCTGTTGTATGTGATTAATCATTCTACGAAGCCATACACATTCTCGTGAAGCTTCATATAGTGCAACAATTTCATAATGATTTGTGGAGGTTGTTACTAGAGTCTGTTTAGATGACTTCCATGATATAGTTGTTCCTCCATATAGAAATACAAAGCATGTCTGGGATAGGCCATTATAAGGATCAGATAAATAGCCAACATCAGTGTATCCAATTATAGTTGGATCTTGGTTTTTTCTAAAAAATAATCCAAGATCTTTGGTGCCATTGAGATATCGTAAGATATGTTTAGCTCCCGTCCAATGAGGTTTAGTTGGAGCACCACTATATCGAGCCGGTAAATTTATCGCAAATGCAATATCGTGTCTAGTTTGATTTGCAAGATACATTAGTGCTCCAATGACACTGAGATATGGGACCTCTGGTCCTAGTACTTCTTCATTTTCGTCCTTTGGTCTAAATGGATCTTTCTCCATGTCTAGAGTTCGAATAACCATGGGAGTTTTGGATGGATATGATTTATCCATGTTAAATTTCTCTAGCGTTTTCGGATATAGGCGATTGACACACTAAAATTCTTGAGTGAAGATGCTCAATTTGTAAACCCAAGCAAAATTTAGTTTGACCTAAATCCTTCATCTCAAATTCCGTCTTTAAAAGATTGCGTGCTTCATTGATATCATGTGGGTTGCCAATGATATTTAAATCATCCACATATACCGATATAATGCAAAATCCTGTTTGATATTTTTTTATGAAAACACATGGGCAATCATCATTATTTACGTATCCCTTTTGTAAAAGGAATTCACTTAGTCGGTTGTACCACATCCATCCCGACAGTTTTAAGCCATATAGTTACTTATTAAGTTTTACACAATATGTGGCGCGACTTGCTTTAGGATTCGAATTGGAATTCCACCGGAACCTTCATATAAATGTTCGAATCAAGTGACCCATATAAATATCTTTGTCACTACATCCATCAATTGCATAGATAGATGATTTTGAACTGCCAATGCTATTAAATATTGGAATGTTATTCCACTCGTAACTAGAGAGTATGTTTCATTAAAAACAATGTCGGGTCTCTGCATGAACCCTTGTGCTACTAGTCTCGCTTTGTATCTCACCACCTCATTAGTTTCATTTCTTTTACGGACGAAAACCCATTTAAATCCCACAAGGAAGATTTTTGAAGGTGTAGGTATTGCTTATGAGAATACCTTTCTTTTTGTGAGCGAGGCTAACTCTGCTTGAATTGCTTCTTTCCATTTATTCCAGTCCGAGCGCTTTTTGCACTCTGCCATGGTCTTGGGATCTGGATCATTTTGGATGACTTCAGCAATTGTTTCGGCAAAGTATATGTCGACAATCGTAGTCTTTCGGTCATATGATTCTCCAAAATCAATGTAGTTTATGGAAATTTCTTGCACCCCTTGTGACGGTTCGTTATTTCCCAAACGATAGTGTCAGGGCGTTCCGATGTCCCAACATCAGGTATTGAGTGCACTGTTGATGTGGGATGTGAATTTTGTTTATTCACTTGGTGTCTCACAACTTGATGTTGTGTCACCTTTACTTATTTAGAATTTTTGTTATTCTGTTTCCTTTGGCGTTTAGGAGCCACATCCTGATTAATGGCCTTACTTCTCCCCCTCTTACCTAGAACAGGTTTTGAAGGTGGGAGTTGAATAGTTTTATTTGGTACCTCTATTCTTTCAGGCACATTCTTAGCAGGATGATAGGATTTAGTGACACCTTTATAATCAGTAAATGCGTATGGCAGATTATTTGCAATGTTTTGCAAATTTATGATTTTCTGAACTTGTAGT
The DNA here is from genome assembly GCA_018135685.1 of Themeda triandra. Lineage (NCBI taxonomy): Eukaryota > Viridiplantae > Streptophyta > Magnoliopsida > Poales > Poaceae > Themeda > Themeda triandra. The sequence continues at coordinate 452,173 of JAENPR010000229.1, read as the reverse complement.
CCAGATTCTTGTGTACGTGGATCATGAGTGGAGATGTCTTGTGCCTCCCAATTTATTTCCGGGAAATGATCCTCATTGCTTTTGGTACTTATAATCTCCCCCTAATGCCGGGAAATGATCCTCATTGAAGATACAATCAGCGTATCGGGCCGTGAATAAGTCCCCTGTAAGGGGCTCCAGGTATTTAATGATCGACGGAGATTGATACCCGATATAGATCAATAATTTCCTGTGTGGACCCATAGAGGTACGCTTTGGTGGTGCAACCGAATTTTCGCAGATGGGAAATACTTGGTGGATTTCCACGTACTAATTGTAGTCGCGAAGCTGTATGATAAGTAGTTGGTCACAATTGTAGTAAGTTAGCAGCGTGTAAGACTGCATGACCCCAACATGAAGTCGGTAGATTACAATTCTGTAATAGTGGTCTTGCTGTTAACTTAACTCTTTTGATAAGAGCTTCTGCTAAACCGTTTTGGGTATGGACATATGGAACTGAGTGCTGAGTCTGAATTCCTAGAGCCATGCAATAGTCATTGAAAGCTTTTGAGGAAAATTCAGCAGCATTGTCCATTCTAATAGATTTTATTTGATGTTTAGGATAATTTGCTCTAAGTCTAATAACTTGAGCTACTATATTGGCAAAAGCATGATTGTGTGTGGATAATAAGCACACATGAGTCCATTGAGTAGATGCATCTATTAGAACCATAAAATATTTGAATGGTCCCGATGATGGAGTAATAGGACCACAAATATCACCTTGAATTCTTTCATGGAATTTAAGTGGTTCAGCTTTGATCTAAGATAAGATGGTCTTAAAATTAATTTCCCAAAGCACATGCAAAAGTGCATATAAAATCAGAAGATTCTAGGAACTTAGAAATGGCTAAGTCATGGTCATGGAAATTGTTTATAATTTTTTGCATCATCCCTATGCCAGGATGACCAAGGCGATCATGCCAAGTTTGGAATGCATTGACATTCTGAAAAATTACTTTATAGACAACATGTGGTACTGGTTTGATGTATGTATAATTTATTCCGCATGCTAAAGAGGTAATTTTCTCAAGGAGTTGCCATGTCCGAAATCTTTAATTAAGAGGAGAAATTCCTCTTTATGTTCTTCATGTGTCTCCACATGAAGTCCATTTTTTCTGATGTCTCTATAGCTAAGTAAGGTACGAGTTGAATCGGGATACAGTAATGCATCCTCGACTGTAAGTTGAGTACCCATGGGAAGTGTGTCCAGCGATTGTTAGAACATTTTCTTGTCTCTTAGTTAGAGTTTGGAAATATTTAGTTTCCCTTAGTATAGTATTTGTAGTATCGCTATCTACAAGGCACATTTCCTCCTCCATTGGATTTATCCCGTAGAAATCTATATATATGAAAGGAGAATTTATTTAAAAATCTGTGGACGACATATATATAATTATACATACTTTATTGAATATCGGTCGTACTTGTTCCATGCGGGCTATATATAGGATATAGTGAGCAAGCCACATATGTTCACAAGACTGCTATATTTAGCAATAATTTACAACACTTTATGTGGACATAAATTAGTATGTAGTACTATTTAAGGACTATGGGAGTCTAATTGAGATCTCCAAATATGTCTCTAGAGGCATACTCCACGAGCATCTTGTCTATGTCCCTTAGGTCTTTCGCAATTGGTAGAGTCTTGTGGTTGAGTGTATTGGGGACACTTTTAGAGCAACTAGCTTCTGCCATGTTGATGTCATTTGGGAAGTTGTATGGAGCAACATCTTGCATGTTAACATCATTCTGGAAGTTGAAATAGGCTTCATACTTATGTCCTTGATTTGGGCGATCACGGCCAACTGACTTTAAGTACAAGTCAAGCAAGTGACGGGGGGTGCGACATTTCTTAGTGATGTGGCTATGACAACCACACTTTTGACAAACTTTGGATTTGTCAAAATTCTTTTTGGGAATGTCCTTACCCTTGGGAGAATCATGTGATTTATGCTCTCTCTTGCGCTTGTTATCAACCTTTCCTTTACCTCTACCATTGAATTTCCTAAATGGTTTCCTGTTGGCACCATCCTTCTTATTTGTGTTCTGAGTGTTTGTATGTACTTCAGGTAATGGGGAAGCACCCAATGGGTGTTTATTTGAGTTCCAAAGAAGGATCTCATTGTGTCGTTCGGCCTGAAGTAGTGTATTAATTAACTCAGAATAAACATGGAAATTGCGCTCACGGTATTGTTGGTGAAGGATTCTGTCTGCAGGCATCATAGTAGACAAAGTCTTCTCTATTTTGTCTGCATCAGTAGGTTCTTTCTCATAAAATTTGAGTTTTGCGCAAAGTTTGTGAATTGCATGATTGTATTATCCAATAGACTTAAAGTCCTGTAGACGGAGATGATTTCATTCATGCAAAGCTTCAGGCAAGACAATTGCCTTTTGCTGTTCATAGCGTTGTTGGAGAGCGTTCCATAAAACACATGGATCTTCTTCCATCAAATATTCAGACATGAGGTCTGGATGTAAATGAGCCCTTATAATATATAAGGCACTGTACTTAGTTTTGTCATTAGGTGCTGAAGTACCCTCTTTTGGTGGAAGAATGGCATGATAGAATCCCCGTAAAGAGAGACTAACTTTGAGGTCCATTGCCCATGTTGGAAAATAATGTCCATCAAGAGCAAGTTGGTCAAATTCGTCATTTTTTAATTTGCCAACGTCTTTCATTTTGCCTACATTTATATAAATATTTATAATGTAAGGCATGTGTTGTGTTGTAAGATATATGTAAAATATATTTAAGTATAAATTTGAAACCTAAACGGGAACCATAAAATTGCACATTAAATTTGAATCAAGAATGATTTATTTAATGTGAAGTTTAAAATACTGGAAAACATTTTATAGGTAATGATTATGTATAACATGATATATAGACCATGTAAAATGACTTATTTATTTGCATAGGCAAATAAATTTAAATGTTCAATATTATACGTGAAGTGATTGTGACATTTTTTATTTAAGTATTCAACTTTACTGTTAAAGTAGACTTAAAATTGTGTCATATTGCAAGGAAAAATAATTGCAATAAAATAGTAACAGGAACAAATGCTATTGGATTTGTCACAACACAAATACTTTGAACATTTATCCAAGTCCTGACACAACATGCAGCTCTAATTACATGAAAAACCTCGTAGGATTTGAAGTAAATGGCTGCTGATAGTACTAACTTTAGTCACTAGTACTAAACATAGTCATAATTCATCACTAGTACTAACATGGTCACTAGTTAGAATAACTAATAAACAAATAGCACATGCAGGAGGCAGGGATGAGGGCACGATGTCGACATTCTAGTACTGTTCGACTCGTGACCATGAGTCAGGCAAAGGAACGGATAGAATACTAGCGTGGGTGGTTCAGAAACATATCCATCCACTGAGCATCGCCGTTCGCCTTTGCTGCCTGCCTGCCTCCGTCGTGCAGTTGCTACTGCGCCGCATAGTTGGGCGAGTAGCCCCCCTCGCCGGAGGGACCAGCCTCACCGTCGAAGCGGTTGGGGAGCACTCCATTGGAGAGCCTCTGGAAGGTAGCAGTCCAGGAGCCGAGACGAAGGCCCGGGGTGTACTCCGGCGGGTCAGTGGTGGTTTGGCGACGGACGTGGCGCTCCAAGGTTGGCAGCGGAGTTGCTGGGGCGAGGCCCGCCGAGGTGTTCGCCGGGAACACAGTTATAGCCGCGACGGGGAATCCGTTGCCGTTGAAGCCTGTCCGGCCTCCATGAAGGTGTACGGCGCGGGGCCGTCTCTTGGTCCGGTCGCCAGGGTGAAGGACCCTGGGGTTGGAGATGGCAGGCGGACGGGCGTCGCCGGAGCAGTTGGAGGCGCGATCGGCGGTGGTGGTGGCGGAGGTGCGACCAGTGCCGGTGGTGCCGGAGCCGCCGCGGAATCATGTGCGTCCTCAGGAGCGACGCGGCGCTGGTTGCGACGACGGCTGCGGCGGCCACGGCGACGACGACGGCCAAAGATGCGGTGGTGCTGAGCGTGGGTCTCCGCCAGGCGAGCGGTGTCGATGAGGAGTGGAGCGCGGTGGGTGAGCGGCACTCCGAGGAGGCTTGCAGTCATGATCGACGGTGAGTTGGGATCCATCTCACCTTCGACGGAACTTCTTGCCCTCTCAAGAGCAGTGCTGATAACGTGTTTGAGCGCAGTGGTGATTGAGAGGAACGAGAGAACAAATGAATCGAACTATCTTTTCCATTGAATGATCTCGGGATTTATACAGGATGAATAGACGCCATGGGAGTCGGAGGCGTCCGTTCGGGGGACGCGGAAATGCGGCCACCAAAGAATATCCCTCCCGGCGATGTCGGTTCCACAACCGACATCGGTTGTGTAGAACCCAGGCATCTCCACATGTGTAGAACCCAGCCATCTCCACAAGTGATCACATGAGGAGATGTCTGTGTTCTACACATCGGTTGTCAGAGCTTGTTCGAAACATTCTCAATTTTTTATCACAGCCTCCACATGCCATGGGATGACACCTCGCCAAGTTTCATGATTTTCGGACTTCGTTTGCATTTGTATATAATTAAATAACACGTCTTCCGCAATTGGAGAACCATGTTTCGTGAAAAAGGAGTTAAAATTTTTGGGTGAGTTCCTGCATTGGGTCTCAAAATACACTATCTAACATGAATATAATTTTTTGAATGGCTAGGTTTCATTATTTCATGCACCTACTGTTCAATTTTTACTTTTTCGAGGAAAATGCAAGTAAACAAAATAAATTCAAGAAATATAGCAAAAAGTTATGAAAATGTTTCAAATTTGAAAATATGATTCAATACAAACTAGAATGATCACCGAAAAAATTTGAAATCAAAATTCAAAAGAAAAAAAAATTCTTTGCCGCATGCTTGTCCTGGCAGTCGGCAAAGACATCCTTTGCCGACTGCCAGACTTTGCCGCCTGCTGGCACCCAGGGGCAGTCATCCTTTGCCGACTGCCAGACTTTACCACCTGCCAAGGCCAAGGCAGTCGGCAAAGGATGCCTTTGCCGACTGCCCTGGTCTTGGCAGGCGGCAAAGTGATGCGGCAGTCGGCAAAGTGCCAGTTTCCCGTAGTGATACTAATTTAACCCGTGCGGGAGCACGGGTTGATGGACTAGTATACGAAATGAACAGCTGGAATTTGCACTATTCGTATGCTCATTTTTTCTTCTTTTTAGTTGTTTTTCTTTACAAAGTTTTTTATTTTCAGCATAAAATCTCCCGCACGGGTTGATGGACTAGTATATGAAATGAACAGCTGGAATTTGCACTATTCGTATGCTCATTTTTTCTTCTTTTTAGTTGTTTTTCTTTACAAAGTTTTTTATTTTCAGCATAAAATTTCAATTGTGGTAGATGGTTACAGTCTCTATTCGGTAATCTCCTCGCACTCACCTCTTCAGTTGTGCAGGAAATATGGAACATTGGCTCCATAACAGGGTGCTCATGCTTGAGGATGAGTTCATCAGCGTGTGTGTTGGTCAGGCCCGCAGCTAGCCCAGAGTGAAGCCCCAGCGTAGTGAAGCCAATGGTTACCTCCGCCTGACTTTCCATGCCAGTAGTGGATCTGACGAGCTGCATGATTTGGCCGAGGAGCGGTGCAGCTGTCCAGCAACGAACAAAGATGCCTCTCGCTCTGGCTTCCAGGGAGGCTAGTGCCCACAAGGCGGTAATATGGGAGACTGGGAGGTGAGAGGTCTAGCAGGCAGCAAGCAGGTGGGGCGCTCATTTCTTTATGCCATGTGCAGGGATGGTGGACGAACGCTGCTCTGGTAAGCTCATAGTCACTTCGCTCTTCACATGTTATTATAGCTGGGATTTCCGACTTGCCTCCGACTCCAAGACACATGGCCGGGCACCAAACTTCTTACTCATTAGAACATTCTACCTCTCTTCCGTTCACTTGTGGCTGCATTTTGTCGAGTTACTTGCTGATCAGAATGCAATATGTAGTAATATATATAGGCAAGGGCCACTGTTGATGTAGATATCTTGGTATTTTTTTCTTAAATACAATCAATGCTGCAGCTGGATGTGCAGGTCTTGTACTTTTCTAGCCATGGACTATTCTGCAATCATTTTCATTAATTGTATCCAGAAAGCCAAAAAAACAAAGAAACATAAGCATTCTCTAGACTCAAACCACAACATCACACTAGCATATGACTGTCTTTTACCACTGCCCTACACAATTTTTAATGATGTCAAATGAAAAAGCTTCATCTACAGAGTTCTAAGATGTTATGAAGCACTACAACTTTTGTATCTGAGGTTCTTTAGAAAATTCAAAAAGTTTAATGTCAAAATATGTGAATTTAGCACATTATGAAATAATATTATTAATCCCGAATTTCGACGAGTGCGAGGGCGGCACCTGCCTCGGCGGCAGCGGCGCAATTGCCCATCCCGAACTCCGACGAGTTCGAGGGCGGCACCTGCCTCGGCGGCGGCAGCGCAATTGCCCATCCCGAACTCCGACGAGCGCGAGGGTGGTACTCCTCGGCGGCGGCGGTGCAAGCTCGTCCCAAACTCTGATGAGCGTGTGGTGCTGCTCTTGCTCCGCATCGAGATAGCGGCGCGCGAGCCAATCCCCTTTGCGTTGGCAGCTAGTAGGCCACCTCGCCTACTCGTTGCGGATGGCGAGCCCCTCCCCCTGTGCACGACATCCGGTAAACCCCGCCTCGCAGCAGCCGCGCAAGCGAGAACCCCATCTCGTACTGTCCCCGACTCCGGTATCCACGAGCAGACGCTGCCCCGTTCCCCAACTCCGGCAAGAGGCACAGCCAACCCGTGCATGGTGGCGGCCATGGAGGCACGACCCCGTCCCATCACCGGTACGTAGGCGGGAACGCGGCCCACTCTTATCGCGGCACCGACAGTCTAGAGGAAAGGGTGAGCTCCCTCTCATCCCTACGCAGCTACGGCACTGGCACCGGCGGCGGCCGTGAGGTCCCTGTCATCCCCTGCGCAGCTACTACGACAGCCAGTGAGCACCCTCCCATCCCCGACGATTCGACCTCGGCGACTCTCCCGTGCCTGCGCTAGAAGATGGGGAAGAGGCGGGGTCCACATGTCAGTGATAGTGGTCTTTCAAAAGCCACAATGCGGCACCAAAGGGGTTTTGGCTGCCTCACAACTACTTTTTCAAAGTTACTTTTCAGCCACAGCCCAACCAAACACACCAACAAAATTAATGAATAATACCCAGTTTCCAAAAACTAAGGCAACAAAGAATAAGGGGTTTGGTTTATAGATGTCAAATCATGCATACCATGCCCCTGTATAATTTTTATGGGAGGCAACAATAGTAGCAAATAACTTTTAACATGTTACCCTGCCGCAAATAACTATAATTAATCTTGGAATATTTGAGGTCAGCTGGGTCGTTACATTGTCTTAATTAAATGCAGTGAAAATTTTACAAGTTTCAAAACCATTATGGTAGCTAGCTGCACATTTCACTTCATTTTTCCTGGACACGTACAGAGCATTGCTTGACTTTATGACCTAGCAGATATGGGAAACCCGCATGAGGCATCGCTCAAATCTCCAAAGAAAACCACTGTCAGATTCGTGCTAAGATCTTAATGTGTTACCGGAGAGCTATCCGCATTGTGCAATTTGATATATATTTCACAAGGCTCAAACTGCAGCCACAGACTAGCTTATATAGCACCTTCTTTTACCAATACACTGCACAATCATTCGTGAAGTCAAATGAAAAAATGTTTCAACTACAATGTTTTAAATCTTAAGCACTAAAACTTTGCGTATAAGACATGACCCCATCTGAGATTGTTCGGAATGTTGGCAACCTTGGCTCCTGTAGCCGTCGCTTCTACCCTCCTCCTCCATCGATTTCTGATCTGAACCCTTTTCCTTCCAAATCAGTGATTGTGCGTCCGATCTGTTCTTCCATCCAATCAGTTATCAGTTCTTCCTGGGATCGCCTCCAACTCTGGAATCGATTGAAAATTTTTACTGTTCACAGGAGCATCCCTTTCACCTCCGTTCACAAATTCTTCCTTGAATCCTCCTGTCCCGTGTTTTGTTCGAGCTGCTAATCTCGGTGAGGCCACCCAGATTCACCCGACTGCCATCCAGAGTGTCCTCTCCCTCTCCCTCTTGTGTGGCTACTGGGCTACCTGCTGACGCCCCTATGCCAGGTGCCCAATCCAACGCCGTCTTCACGGGGTCCTGCAGCAGATCCGTCACAGGTTCACCTCCATCTCCCGAACCCGGTGTTGTGACTGGGGACGACGGCTCCAGGCCTAGTTGCGCTGTGGTGCTGCCCTATCGACGGTGAGCGTCGCACGTACCATCTCCTCTTCCAGCTGCTGCCGCTACTCGTGCTACTTAGACAGTCAGTGGAAATCGAAGGAGGCGGGATCTCCATCGATAGGGATTTCAAAGTCACCTAAAAATTCCTGTGGCTGGAGACCCCAGGATCAGGTTGCTGGTGTAGGGATCAACCTGCTCAGATCATCTTACATCAGGACCTATCACTTGGCAGATGTGATGAGATTTCTGGCATGGAATTGCCAAGGCTGTGGTGGCAACCTAGGTAGTTCCAAAATGCTGCACCTTGGCCGCCTCATAAAATCTACTAATACGCAGGTTAATTTTTCTTTCAGAAACCAGAAACTCCAAAATCACAAACACTACTCTAATAAACCGTTTTCAAGTTGATCAAGATCATGTTGTTCCTTCCCAAGGCCTGTCGGGAGGTCTTTGGTTGCTTTGGAAGCAGGATATAGATATTAATATTGTTTCTTCTAGTGACAATTTTATCTTTGCTCTTTGTTTTCATAAGAAATCTATGGTTCAGTTTGGTTTGGTTTGCATGTACAGGGACCCCATCATCGTAACACTGCCATTATATGGTCTGATGTGAAAGTTTTCGTTGAAACTTATCTGAACTTGACTTTCATCTGTATGGGGGATCTCAATAATATTATGCATGTCAAAGAGAAAATGGGTCCTAAACCAGCTAATGAACATACAATTGCTGAGTCCTGTTGTATTGTTAAAAATTGTGGCTTCTCTGATCCTGGTTACAATGGGCCAGCTTATACTTAGACTAATAAAAGGTTCAGCTATATGCCGACTTATGAAAGAATGGAAAGATTCCTTGCTAATTCCGAGTGGTGCTCTGCTTTTCCAAAGACTATGATTTATAACTTAACAATGCTAAAAGGGGACCATGCCCCCATCCTTGCAGTTCTCAAATCTAATAATTGCAGGAAAAGGAGAAGATTCAAGTTTGAAAACTGGTGGTTGCTGCAGAAGCACTTTCTCACTGTTGCTAAACAGAACTGGATCAAATCTCTTTCCTGCCCCTTTCACCTTAAAACCCTCTATCTTGCTCATGACCTTACAAGATGGCATAAATCCAAGCCCAAGACTTCTGCTGCAGAATATTGAAGACCAAATCCTCAAGCTCCAAGTGCGCCCCCCAACCTGCAAAATATAGGCCTCCAAAAAGACCTTGGGTACCAGCATCAAATTTCCCTTGCCAAAGAGGAGGCCTATCATCGCCAACGCTACAAAAAGTATTGGGTCATAAAAGGGGGGACAGAAATGCCAACTTTTTTCACCGCTCAATTATCAAGAGAGCAAGAAGAAATACCATCACCCATTTGCAGAATCCAGATGGAACTTTCTCTACCACACAAGATCAGCTTGCAAAAACTGCTAAAGATTATTTTATTATGCTTTTTAGATCCGATAACAATGACACTGCAGGAAACACGGTTCAAGAATGGAATCAAGATTGTGAAACAACAGATAGCATCCAAGATGATGACTTCACAAGATCCACACCAGATATACAGGAACTTCACTGCATAGTCAAGAACATGAGAAGCAATGCGGCTCTAGACCCAGATGGTTTAAATGCAGGTCTCTACAAAGCAGTCTGGGAATGGGGTAGGTAAAGATGTTTTTGACCTTGTTTCAAATTTCTATCATAATGGTCATATTCCGCATGAAATAAACAATACTCACATTGCTTTAGTTCCTAAGATCAATGCTCCCATTACTCCTAAAGATTTTAGACCTATAAGTCTTTGCAATGTAAATTACAAGATTATTGCGAAGTCTCTTGCTGAAAGAATTAAGCATCACCTGCCTCATCTTATTCATCCTTCCCAAGCAGCTTCCAACATAATCATTGCTCAAGAAATTATTCATAGCTTTAATGTAAAAAGCTGGAAACATAAATCTTTCTTCCTCAAATTAGATCTAGCTAAGGCTTTTGATAGAATAGAGTGGAGCTTTATTGCAAATGCAATGGAAAAGCTCGGATTTAAGAGTCAAATTTGGTGTATAACTGTATCTCTACTACTAATTTGTCTGTTCTCATCAATGGTGAACCAAGCCCAGTTTTCTGTCCTCAAAGAGGTATCAGACAAGGCTGCCCTTTATCTCCCTACTTGTTTATCCTAACTGTCCATCAGTTCATGCCCTTGTCTTTGCTGATGATCCGATTATTTGTGGCCAAGCTACTAGCGAGGAAGCTAATAACATCCATAATATCATTCAAAGATTTTGCAGGACATCAGGTCATACTCCTAATCTTTCCAAATCCTCCATCACCTTCAGCAAAAATGTTAATGACCACTCAAAAGAGGAGGTCAAGAGCATCTTCCCAGTCAATGATATGACCCCCATTTCAATTTATCTTGGCCACCCTCTTATTTTCAATCATAATGACCGGTCGAAAGATTATCATTTCATCATCAACAAATTCAAAGCAAAGCTTACCACTATCAAAGCCAACAAACTCAATCATGTTGGCCGACTTGTTTATATTAATTCTGTCCTTGCTTCGATTCCTATATACTATATGTCCACCATTCTTCTCTCTAAAAATTCATTGCCAAAATCACCTCTATCATTAGCAAATTCTGGTGGGCAGGTGTTAAAGAAGACAATTCTACTACCACCTTTCACTTTAGATCTTGGAAGGATATTTGCAGACCCAAAAAGGATGGAGGTTTAGGCATCAGAGATTTATGGAGAGTAAATAAAAGTCTCATTGTTCTTAGTGCCTGGAATATTGCAATAGGTAAAAATCCTCTTCTATCTGCAATACTCAAATCAAAATATTATGCAGACACCAACTTCTGGCGTGCAGGGAATCCCAGATCTAAATCAGCCTTTTGGTCCTTAGTGCTTCAGGTAAGGAAAATTCTCATTGACAATTGTGTTTTACAGATACAGAAGGGGACTCCAGCATCTGGTCTACTCCTTGGTGCCCTATTTGGCAGCAAATACATGGACATTCTAAATTCCCACTTCAAGTGCCTTCTTTGCCTAATAATATCTCAGAACTATGGGATATTAATACTCATCATTGGGACCTTAACTTCATTGCACAATTCTTTGACAACCATGCTGCCTCAGCTATTGGTAAAAACACAGGTTATTCAGTCCGCGGCCCCAGATCAGATAATTTGGAAACCAGCTGCCAAAGGAGAATGTACTACCAAAGAGGTTTACAAGTTCCTCAACTCTCAAATGCAGGTACAGCGAAGCGGCGAGGGTCTAGGGACATCACAGATGGAGCACTTGATATTATGGTAAGGGCCTGGAAACACAAATCTCTTTCCCCTAATATCAAGGTGTTTCTTTGGAGAGTTATTAGAAGAGCAATTGCCACAGGAGCTAGAGCTGGAAACCTTTCCAGCAGAATCAATAAACTATGCGACAGATGCAATATGATTGAGAATGATGCACACATTTTCTTTCATTGTCAATTTGCTAGGGTTGTTTGGTTCTCTTCGAGAACAACCATTCGTACTTCTAATCTCCCTGATGAGCAGGATGGAGTACAGGAACTTTTGTCCATAATCATGCCGAGCACAATCACAGATCAACAATTTCAAAGAATAATCACAATAATGTGGTATTTGTGGAAAGCGAAACGATCTTCGCTTCCAAAGGAATACTTGGACTGTTTTGCAGGTACATTATGTTGTGGAGGCATATGTGAAAGTCACCGCTATTGATGCTGCAGCAAATGTAGATGACCAAAGAGCTTCAATAGAAGCCACAAAAATTCTAATCAAACCCAAAGGGGTCCTTTCTCTGATGTTCATGGTTGCAGGATCCCTAGACCAATGACAGGCACCAACATCGAAGGGAGGGCTGCATCCATCAAATGAAAAACAAGCACAATTTGTTCTGGGATTGTCCAGTGTCCAATCCTCCTGCAGGTACCCCATGCTACTGCCCGGAGCCAGGTGTTACACGGACGCTTCCATAGCACCTGATAACATACAGCAATGCCCAAGAGAAGCAGGTCTAGGAATTTTCATCCTAGATCCAAGATCCAACCTCAAACTCTACATCAAAGTGCAAATTCCAAGCATCACCAGTGTCATCATGGCCGAAGCAGCAGCCATGGCCGAAGCAGCCTTGGTCTCATCTACAATTCAGCTTGATGAAGTTTCTTTTCTCACGGACAATCAACTACTAGTCAATTTCTTCAATGGTCTTGATCTTGATCATCCTCCACATTGGGAAGCTAAACCTTTCACACAAAGGCTCTTGAACTCGGTGGCAAACAGAAGAGTGCAAGTACTCATGATTGATAGGAATATGAATGTTACAACTCACACTTTAGCCACTCAAGCTGCTATAGAAGCAATTGCCCACTCATAACGGCAATGCGTTCTGTAAACTGTGAACCTTTCACGATTATTGCAGCGAGATGCTGCTAATAAAATAGCTTTGTTGTTGTCAAAAAAATATGTGAATTTAAACACATATTTTAGAATCAAAATCATTTAAAATCAAATATCAATAATAATTTTTTAGACAAGGCAAGCCACTACACTTTGGTATTAACCATGTAAACATTGAAGATAGTTTGGAAATTAAAATTTTGAGCATAAAGCTATTTGGACTTTAATATACATATTTGTGACTCTAAATTATTTCAAATCAGAAAAGTTTGAACTACTAAGTCATAGGATCTAATGAGAACTACAACATTGATATGGACCATGTCAACATCGGATCTTGTTTAAAAATAATATTTTAATATTCAGAATCATAAAACTTAAAACAACATTTTGGGACTGTAACTAGTTTCAAATGGTCTTCAATACTGGGTCAGTCATTGCTACTTCATATTAACCTTTCATTAAAATACATAGTTGGGCATCTAAACTATTTTCAGTCAAAATGTTTTGACTAGAAATTTGTAGAATGCATTAAGAAATACAACTTTGATATAGCTAGAGCATGTGAACATGTGAGTTTGTTTTAAAACATTATATTGCAAATTCAAGAATATATATGTGCCCGAAGTCAGAAACTAGAGCTCCATGACGGGAGCTCATGCTTGACAGAGAGTTCATCGTGCTATGTGTTGACCTGGCCCGCAACTGGCCTACAAGGGAATCACCCGGTAGCCAAGCTAGTAGTCACCTCCACTTAACTGCCCATGGAAGTAATGGCTCTTGGGTGGAGCATGATGTTCCGCCATCATAGAACAGTAGTGGAGATTCCACCGACGAAGATGCATGCCTCTAGCCAACGAATAAAATTGAGTCAACAAACAATTGCTTTCGTGGAGGCTGGGGCGCGCAAGCTGCTGGTGAGAGGCGAGAGGTGTAGGAGGCTGGGGGCTAGTGGGGCGCTCATTTTTGTGTGGCTAAGGACGGGATAATGGAAGAAAACTGCTCGTAGACGGACATATGAACGTCATTCCTCGTATATTGGTATGGTAAAGGTTTCCCACTTGCCTCTGATTCCCATGACTAATGGCCGTGCACCATATTTCTTTCTCCTGAAAACATCCTACCCCTATTCTGTATATAGCAATATAAATTATCAGTGGTCGCATTTTACCAAGTAACGGAGTAGAGAGCACTATGTATATAGCAATATAAATATAGCCTAGTGCCACTGGGGAAGGGGATTCTGCTTTATTTTTCTTTGATTTAACCATTAATGCTGCAGTTTTAACCGTGGGCATTGTACTTCCTTTGATCCCTGAATAATTTGTAAAAAACCAAAAATAAAAAATAAATTAAGCATTCTCAAGACTCAAACCAGAACCTCACACTATAGTACACCACAATCTTTTATCATTGTATGACATACTGTACAATGAAATGAGATGAAAAAGGTTTTGACTACAATGTCTCAAATTTCAATAAGCACTACAACTTTTGTTTAGACATAACTCCATCTCAGATTGTTTTGAACACGAAAGAATTGAAATTTCAAAATATGCATATTTGAGAATCTAAACAATTTCAAATCAAGTATCAACAATCACTACTACATAATTGATTTTCCAAGACGAGGCCCTTTTTTTCCGAGGCGGGCACATTTTTTGCCCGCTGCGGTAAATCCCGCAGCGGGCATTTTTTATTTCCCGTGACACGAATTTTTGCCCGATGTGATTAATTGATTTACCACAACGGGCATCTTAATTTGCCCGCCACGGATAATACCTATTTTCTGTGGCGGGCATTTTAAGATGCGCGCTGCGGCAAATCAATTAACCGCAGCGGGCAAACAATGAGGCCCGCTTCAAGAAATCGAGGAGGCCCAGGCAAGCCCATCTGAGGCCCGGTAGCGCCACTCATATAAATACACAGAAGTTAGGGTTTCATCCCCATTCCTTAGTCCTTCCTCCCGCAGCCAGCTCCTCGTCTTCTCCATCGCGGCACACAAGTTGACGGGGAGGGCGTCGTCCTCGGTGACCACACCACCTCCCTCGCGAAGCAATCGCACTACCGTCGCGAAGCACAATTCCACCATTTCCAGGCTTCTTCCTGTCCTGCGCGATTCGGAGCGGAGCCCCAACCACGCCGCAGATCCGGCCAGCCACTGGCCTCCGCCCCCGACCGACCGATCGATCGATCCCCTTCTCCCTGTCGGCGTGGCGCGGCGCGGCGCAGGTGTGGCGATGATCCGCCCCTCCGGTCCTTCCATCCCCCTCCCTGCCTCCTTCCCGGCTTTCCACCTCTACGCAATGCTGATCTAATCCCACATCTAACTATGTGCAGAGCCACCGAGTCGGAGGCGCCCAGCATCGCGGAGCAGCCGGAGGAGCCATTCCCGCTGCCCCCTCCACCTCCCTCATCGTGGCAGCCCGGCCTCGCGCCGGCCCCGTCTCCCTGCGGCGTGGCGGCCCCTCTCCCCGGCGGCACGAAGGGAGGCCGGCGCTATGGCGGCGCGGAGGGCTCGCACGAAGGGCCCGGCGGCACGCGGAGAGCTCGCACGAAGGGCTCTGCCCCTCTCCCCGGCGACGCGAAGGGCTTCCGTAGACGGCCCCTGTGGCGCAGAGGACTCGCGGAGGCAACGGCGGCGCTCCCTGCGTCATAGCCTACCGGGCTCGTGGGCTTTTTTTTATTTTGTAAAATGCTTTCCACAACGGGCATCTTAAACAGCCCGCTGCGGTTAATATGATTAACCATGGCGGGCAACCTAAACTGCCCGCTGTGGTTGCTGCTTTAACCGTGTCGGGCAGGGTTGCCCGCTGCAATAAAGTAATGATTTACCATGGCCTTTGAAGGGAGGCGGGCTGGCTTGCCCGCTGTGATAAAACCAAATTGCCCGCTGCAGTTAAGTTCTTTGTAGTAGTGAATAGTCTTGTAGATTCGGACGCACTACGTGAAAAAAGCTCTAAGGGAACGCCACCCCCCACACTGTAGGGGCGGTTGGCGTTACAGTGGATCAGCCACTGTAGGGGCGGTTGGTGATCCGTCCACTGCCCCTACAGTGGTCCACTGTAGGGGCCCCTACGTGATTTTAAAAAGTTTAAATTTCATAAACTATCTCGGATGAAAAAACTTTCTATATGAAATTTGTAGATCTTAAAAAGTTATAAAATAGTTGATAACTTTTTGATTTGACTTCATCTTGTCATACAAAATCTACGTTTTAGTTTCTCAAATTTAAAATTTAAATTTTATAAATGATGTTAGATGGAAAAACTTTCTATATGAAGTTTATAGATCTCAAAAAGTTATGAAACTTTGTAGTTGAAAACTTTTTTATTTGACTTCATCTAGTCATGCGAAACCTACGTTTTAATTTCTCAAATTTGAAATTCAAATTTTATAAATGACGTCGGATGAAAAAACTTTCTAAACGAAAAGTGTAGATCTCGAAAAGATATTAAAATTTGTAGTTGAAAACTTTTTGATTTGGTATCGTTTAAGGCCTTAAATAAGTAAATTACTTTCAGTTGGCTACAATATATGGGGAACCAAAACTATATAGAGACACATGTGATGGTGTAGTGCAGTGGTAGAGGAGGGAACCGCGCGAGGCTGAGGTTGTGGGTTCGAATCCCGGTGATGCTTCCCGGTTTAAAAATTTTTTTTGCTATTATTTTCAAATTTTTTTGATTTTTTTAAATAACCCACTGTAGGGCGGTTTCTTGATCCAACCGCCCATACAAGGAACCCACTGTAAGGGCGGTTGGTGTTGAACCGCCCCTACAGGGCCGCCCACCGTATAAACACCAAGATAGGGGCGGTTGGGCCAACCGCCCCTACAATGGAAAAAACCGCCCCTACAGTGCTTTATTGTAGTAGTGATGGCCACTGAAATTTTCATATTAACCATGTAAACATTCAAGATAGATTGGATATAAAAAACTATGAATTTCAAAATTTAAGAATTAAAATACATAAAACGGACTCTAAAATATTTATATTGAAAAAATTTTGACCTACAAAATTGTAGAATGCACTGAGAGCTACAACGTCTATGACATAGAGCTTGTCAACAACCGTGCTTGTTTAATTTTTTCATTTGAAATTTAAAAATTATATAATTTAAAACAACATTTTGTGACTATACTTAAATAGTTTGAAATAAAAAACTTCTCAAACTGCATATCTCTAGACCATATCCGCAACCCTCCCACATGCATCGCGGGGCCATAGGGTGCCGCGACAAGATTTTCTTTTTTTTTAATTTGTTTTTATTCTATTTCTAGAGGCATATTTGGTTGCCTCTGAAAGTACCGATTAACAGTGATGTTGCCTCAGAGGCGGACTTCGTAGCAGCCTCCGAAAACTTGTTTTGACTGTATGAGTCCCATATATCCCTAGTTGACGCCATTGAACCATCATCCGACACCAATCCCAACGCGTCGACGAAATTGTGTTCGTTACTAGTGTATAATTCCAAGTGCTCATAGGTTCATCATAGCCTTTCTGGTGAACTTGACCTTCCCTATTGAACCCTGTAGATGAACTCACAATATCTTACTCTACATATACGTGCCCTATCTGTTGCTGGCCAAGGACCCTCCCTAACACACAATTAGAGAGAAATCTACGTGAGATACAAGCAAAGCCACTACATGGTGCACACCAACTAGCAGCGCCGGTCTCTTCTGTGAGCTTACTATCCTATGCTGTGGTGACAGGTCGCGCTTGCATTCTGCTGAGTATATGTTGTGCTACTCACAGGTGTTTCATGTTGTTCCTAGTCATTCACTTTAAAAAAAACCTCCTAGTCACAGAATATCTTCTCATCATCAGCTATGTTATTGGGCTGACATGGGTAGTTGATTCGTGAGGTTCCTGATCATGTTTCGTGAACAAGATGTTCGAAATTTCGGTGAGTTGCAAGTTATGGCCTCAAACTACACTTAATAACATGAATATTATTTTTAATCAATAAATTTCATTATTGCATACACTTGCAATTCAAATTTGCTTTTTCCAAAAAAATTTTACTAAATGAAATAACTTAACTAAATATAGAAAAAAAAGGGAAAAATTACCAAATTTGAATATGTAGTTCCTAATACTGTAGTAGGGCTCAACAAAAATTTTGGATGCAAAAAAAAAATGAAATTAAAAATCTTTGCCAAGTGCCAAATTTAACACTTGGCAAATTTTGGATGAAAAAGAAAAAGAAATTAAAAATCTTTGCGCAGTCTTTTTTTTTTAAAAAAAAAAAACTGCGTTTGCGCAGCTCTAACTCGACGCACGCGAAACACACAGCCCCCGCCGCCCGCAGAGCTCAGCCTGCCGCCGGACGGCACACCCGCCGCCGGAGGAGAGCGTCCTATGCGCAGGTTGGGCCCAGCACGCGCTGGCCGCCTCGCCGTCCGTCACTTGTCGGGGCAAACATGGCTACGGCCATCTCCTCCCGTTCCTTAGCCTCGGCAGGGATGCGCAGCCACCGGATTTCACGCCGGGGCACCCGCACGAGTAAGCCCCGGTGGTGGCAACCTCACGGCACGGTGCGGTACAGGCCAGCCCCGCCAGTGGCCGCTAAAGCCACTGCCACGCCGAGGGACGACCGCGACGATGACGTTCACCGTCCCGTTCTCAGTCTAGCACCGACTACGATCTCTCTCGCTTCATCCTCTGTCTCTTCCTCAGACGTGCCCTCCGCCTTCACCTCTCTTCTTTGATGCTGCATCGAGGTCAACATAGATGGCAGCCACGATTTATTCGCTGAAATGCTCGTGAGGTAATATATGATACAGTCCTGTTTTTCTAGATTATTGAGTGTGTTTGACAATATTTGAATGCTGCCCTCGCATTTCCCTCACAAATGCACTTAGATCTTTGGGTATTAGCCATCAGCTTTTGTGGATGTTATGATTACCAGGAAGTGCTTTTGTTGTTCATGATATGCAAATCACTTATATAAATGGTGGGAAGTAAGCACACCCTATATTATAAAAAACAATTGCTTATGAAGGCCTTATATGGAGCTTCCATATGCATAGTGGTGTGGGTACAAGGGGCTGCACAATGCTTTTGAATTCCACCAGTAAGGTCATAAAACTAGAGGCCCTTGTGGCATATCTTGCCACGATGACGCAAAGAGGTTCACGGAGACAAGCCACAAACGATAAATTCCTGGTACCTACTATTCCGATCTTATAGTACCTAAACCTTCTCTAACCTCTAATTTCTGTTGCTAACTGCCGTGAGACTTCAGAATCTCTTGTTCCATGTCCAGCCATGATGACTCAAACAGTATTGCTGGGACTTGCCTTAAATTCTTTTTTTCGAAAGCACGCATGTGCGTGTATTGCTCTAAGAGAATAAGGAGTTTTAGTACACGGTCTGCGACATTCGGGGCGAGAAGCCACGACTATGGCAGACAAATTACACACTGGACAAAAGTCACCGGCTTGAACGGTGGTGCTGAGAAGTTGTACTAACTTAGGAAACTAAATGTGCGACTGGGCAGGGCGCGGCGCTTATCCCTGACGGGTCGCCGACCGCGCCGCACGCCTTGTGAGCTGTGGAAACAGCTCCCTCATGTGCTCACGCCGTGAAGAGGAGATGTCACCACCGAAGGCCTCGTGGAACCGGATTGCGATGGTTGGGTCCGGGGTTTCGGACGCCGTGTTCGCCGGCCGACCAGACCACTTGTTGAGCATCACCCGACGAGCCTGTCGCTCCGGCTGAGGATCGCGGTAGGCCGACTTGGCCATCAGGCGCGTACTGCGACGCAGGCACCACTCATCCTTGCTGATGCAGGAAGTCCGTGGGCGTGGCGGATCCGCCACAAGGGGAGGCATAAGAGGCTGCCTCAAGCTGTCGAAGAAGGCGTCGAGCGACTCCTCAGTCGGACCCGGAGCAGGAACGTGGGCCGGCGGCGGCGAGGCGGGTGGTGTGGGCACTGGGTGGGGAGAACGGTCGGACTCGGCGGGCTCACCGTCGAAGGCCCCCAGTCTCACCCCGCATGACGCATCACCAACTTCGTCGAGGTTGACGTCATCACGGGCGGCCTGAACTGGCGAAGACGGGCCAGAGCCACCCGCGTCGGTGCCAGAGGGAGACAGGGCCTCCACCTCCAACACCAATTGGCTTGCCTCCACCTCAGCATCCATGGGGTAGAAAACCCGATGCGGGGTAGGGTCCGCCACAGGCTGGAGAACCTCCTGCGTCGGCACACCACCACCTGGCGAAGCAGGGCAACAACCTCCGTCCTGAACCGCGGTCCCACGGACCCTCCACATGGAAACATCAAACCTCAAGGAATGGTGAGCCAGGAGGTCCTCCAGCGCGGCAGCGTCATCAAGCGCAAGAAGAACAAGAGGGGCCTTGGCAGTGCTCCCGCTGACCATGAGAGATCCCACCGTGGGACGGATCTCGTCTTGGGGAGGTGGAGAGGCCTGCAGCGGCGGCGGAGGCGGCGGCGGAGGCGAAGCAATCGGTCGCTGCAGTGGATGAGGCACGGCGTCGGCAGAGCAGCGCTCCGCGGAGGCCTCCCGGGTGTGGCCACGCCCCGGAGGTGGGACAGGCCTGCCGGGGGAAGCACAGTCGCTCGTGCACGTCTTGGCTCGGTGTCCAGTACGCCAGCAGCGCAGACAGCGCGATGGGGAACGACACTGAGCAACGACGTGGCCACGAGCGAGGCAGTTGAAGCAGAGCCCCACCAGCCACGGCGGGACCGGACGACGATGCACGGGCGCAGCCTTCCGCCGGCGGTTGGCGCGCCCCGACACGCCGACCAACGCGGGTTGGCCAGCCTCCGACTGTGGCCGCTGTGGGAGCACCAGCTGCCAATCCTCGGCGTCCGGCGGGGTGGCGCGGCGGCGGTGGCCAAGCCGGGAGTGAACTGGTCATCGACGCGTGTCCAGCGGGTCGACGCAGCCCGCGGGGGAGGCCAGCTTCCTACGGCGATGCCGCCGGCGGCCTCGCTGAGGCACTTCAACGGCTGCACCGGGAGAAGCAGCCGCGTGCAGCCTGGAGGAAGGAGGGCGCCGCCGCACGGGGGAGGGCCGTCCCAGCCCTGGCCGAGTTCCCCGAGACCTCCAGGCCGGGGGAAACGGCCATAATGGGGGCGGCACCGCTGCCGGAGCTGAAGCCACGGTGGACCGGCACGTCGTCCATCTCGTCGTCAGAGCAGTCCTCGACGAGGACGTCGTCCCACCTCATCGCCTTGGAGCGGCCAGAGGAGGCAGGGAAGAAAGGTGGGGCGGCAGGGGAGAGGAGCTTACCATGGGAGTCGGCTGCATAGGCTGCCGTCACCGTGGTGGTGGTGTCCGCAGACGGCCCAGCGCACGTGTACCCGCTGGCCACCAAGGCAGCCCCGGACGCGGCCGCTGGCGCGCCGGGCGGAGCAGCAGCCTCCTGCGCCGGAGGTGGGGCGCCGGAAGGGACCAAGGTGGTGGCCGCCGTCGGGGACACAGGGCCGGCCCCAGCAGTTGGCCCCAGCAGCTGGGCCACGCTGGCCAAGGGAGCGGCGCCGGGCGGGCTGGGGACCGGTGGCGGCGGCGCTCCACATCGCGGCCGGGGAGGCGAGGATAAGAGGAGGCGAGGTGAGATGCACCCATGGGAAGGTAGATCGAGCGGTGGGGAGCCGGGATCCGTGGCTGGATTGGAGGGAGGTGGGGTGAGGAGGGAGATCGGCGCGGGGGTGGTCGGGGCGCCGTCGCCGTCGCCCACGGGGGCATACGGGTCGGGGGGCTCTCGTTCCATCCTCGCAAGACAAGAGGCAGGCTGACTTGCCTTAAATTCTCGTGTGCCTCCTATTCCCATGTCAATGTACCAACACCTTCTCCAGTCATCCTCCTTTAGAATAACTAGTTCGATTCCCCACGCGTTGCCACGGATATATATGACGGAGGAATATATATGGTTTAAAATGTTACTTATATGAAATAAGAGATGTATATATATGGTATAGAATATTTATAACATTGCAGCCGGTTGCTGTTGCTTGGCCTTGGCAAGTGGGGGCTTTAGGGGTGAAGTTACAATATGAAGGATAAGTACTTAAGAGGTAAATTCTTTAGTCAAAATGTTTGTAATACAAAGGTAAAGGTCTGCCTACAAAGATATGTGCCAAAAAATTACCATACGTGCTCTTACAAACATATTTATTTTCTTCTGGTTATTATAGCCATGTGCCAATTTGAAATATACATCTGAATGTATATTTGCACTGCGTGTGATGGTTCACGGAGACACAGGAATAGCAGAAGACTACATTTTGGTAAAAAAAATAAGAACAAAAGACTACATGGGTCCGACATTACCAGGACCTTGTACCCACTTTGAAGAAAAGCGATCAGCAATCCTCATTCACGACATATGCACTGTGGTTGGGACTTGGTGGCCGATGGGTGACCACTGCACCGCGCGCCGTATGCACTGTTGTTGGGACTTGGTGGCCGATGGGTGACCAATTATACTTTGCTATGCATTTACGCGCTGTATAATAGCCATATTTTGAAATGAAGGTCTGCTTACCAGCACTGTGAAAATATGTTTCCAGAACATAGTTGAGAGTGCGCAATAATTTGAATGTCAGTGTTAAAATGAACGGAAGTTTCTATTCTTGTGCACTTGTTCGGTACTCCAATTATTATTTTGCCTTCTGCTTTTTCGAGTGTGTATTTACCCTGTTATTTTGCAATGAATTGTCCATTTGCCATTGCTTTGGCTGGCCGTTAAATGCATAGGAAATAGAGTAGTTAAAAAATTTCCAAACCAGGGGTGGACAATAGAAATGACCACAATGCCGTTCATCCTTGTCTGGCTCTTCCTCATCGGAAAAAGACCGCATCGGATGTGTGGGAGCTAGCGGCGCTGGGCAGCTCCGTTGGTGCCGGTGTGGACGTGGGCACACGGCCCTGGTCCGGCCCAGTGCGGCGGCAGTTCTGGGCGCGGTGGCACAGGCGCGAGTGGTAGGCGCAGCTCTCTGGTCGTTCGCGTGCCGGGCGGAGGCGAGCATCGCTCGATTCTTCGCCTAGCTCCTACCTCCCCAACGAGCACCTCTGCCCCAGACCAGTCCCGGCGAGCGTGGCCAGCCCCGGACGGCGGGCATGGGTAGCCCTGACCTGGTGTGGGCACCACCTGCCTCGGAGTTCACGGCCATCCGACGTGTCTAGCTATGGTGATAGGAGGAAGAATACCCGATCTGTGCGTGATATGTGGAAAGCGCTTGTGAGTGAGAGAAGCTTGTCCAAAAGCCATCCGGTTCACATGGGCATTTCAGTCTTCTGTAAAAAACTTAAACACCGTTAGAGGTCTGTCACACCAGTCATGCTCCGACAAGTGCAAGCCTCCCGCAAAAAGGCCACTCACGGAGCAGGAGTACATGGGAAGGGAGGTGAATGAAATTGCACATGACCCCAATTTATGCAGAGATAGGGGTGAAGGATCGGTCTAGTTCTGGCAGTGGTGTGCAGTTTTGGAGTCTGTCACACCAGTCATCCTGGATCTTGTAGTATCCACTTTCCTTTGGCCTCACATTCCCATCAACCAAGACACGTATCCGCTTTAGTTTGCTCCACAATGTAGCTTTTTTTGTGGGAAAGGTTGAGGATGTATTAAATATGAACAGGGTTATGAACTTATAATCATCGGCCACTAAGTGGCCAACAAATTCAGGAGCTCTCATGATCAACAATGTAGCTAGTATTATTTCACACTTTGTCAAGTTGGGGGTGGAACTGAGCGAACTATATATAGTACATGTATTGACCAGGGGTGACTAATTAGTTTATTATCATTGTTATTTGGATTTCCTACCTTGTAGTTGTTGGATTTTCTTTTTCCATGCATTTAATAGTTTAAATAGCTATAGCTAGCAGGAATGAATGTTTGCTTATCAGCACACGAATATATATCTGGAGATAGTTGATCCCAAATTGGGCTAGCTTGTGTTCATGAAGGTAAACCATACACATTTCTTACCGAATAGTTTAGGTCCATCTATGGGCTCATGGCAAACACTGTCCTCTCAGCTCTGCACTCTGCACTGCTCTCTGCCTTCGCCCAAGACCAGAATGGCCCTAGCTCCACCACAACCCGTTCAATGCTCTGGCTAGCAATCGATCAAGCCGTGCCATGCATCATTCCGACAGAATGGACGATTTGCTACAGCGCGTAGTGTGCATCATCATGCGCACCCCCTACAATACACTTGGTGACCCTGGGTCCCTGGCCATGCACATTTGCCCCTAATTGCAGCCGCTGCGATGCACTATCGTGTGGTTTTGGGGGAATTCCGTAAACAAGCAACCGAGGACAATGAAATGAGAAATTGACTCGGCTACATGGTTTAAGTCTAAGACTTTCAAACCAAATTTTGCTGGGAGCTGCTCCACTATGCTGGTCGATTTGGTTGAATAAAAATGATATGATATTTAACAAAACTAAATCTAATACACCAATGCAGGTAATTTTCAGGACAACATATTGGATACATCATCGACGATCCATGTTGCATAAGGAGGAAGAGAGACCAATGTTCTTTGAGAGATGTAGAAGATGAGAGGCATTAATCATGGCCGTCTTTGCGAAGTTCGGTTGGAACTTTATGAATCGTATTGAAGCATAATATTTATTCGTTGCACTTACTAGTTGGGATGAACTTTGTTTCTTTTTTTCCTGGACATGTAAGCCTTATGGCATTGTTATTTTTGTATGACTCTCAGTTGTGTACCATCCACGGATGGTAGAGGGTGGAACTTTGTTCCATTTTTGAGCCCTTAAATCACATCCATGTAGTCGACCACGTCACCTCCCGCGTGTTCCCACAGTAACTTTAATATGGAGCCAAATATGTGATCCCACAGTTTGGATACTACAGTTTGCGCAATTTGATATATATTTTCGTTTTGCCTCCTTGTCACAGCACTGAGTGGCTTCTCCCTAACTCTGGTAAATGCCTCTGCCTCTAGCAGAGAATAGCATTCTATTGAGTTATCTGCCGAACCAGCCATCAAAGAAGATTCCTCTCACTCTGGCTTCAAGGGCAGCTGACACTCGTAGGAGTTTAGTGTGAGGTGAGTTGTTTAGGAGGCAGGATTCGAGTGGGGTGCTTGTCTGTACACACGTAGGAGTATAATGGACGAATCCAACTCAGCCAACAGACACTTCGTTCTTCGGACATTGGTGTAGGAGAGATTTCCCAGGTTCCTCCTATTCCCAAGACAGGTGGCCATGCACGGTTGACTAGTCGTTGCATTTTGTCAAAGTTACATGCAGAATAGAATGCACTGTGTAGCAATATATATTGACGAGTGGAACAGTGGAAGTAGAGTCTTGTCTCTTTTTCTTTTGTTTTAGTCAATGCTGCTGTCGTAACTCCAGGCATTGTACTTTTTTGAGCCATGGTTTACTCTGTAATCATTTTCATTAATTGTTTCTAGAAAACCTAAAAACAAAAAAAAAAGTATTTTAACGACTTAAACTGCAACCTGACACAAGGATATCACATTCAGTTACTACTGCACTACACAATCTCTAATCAAGTCAAATGAAAAAGTTTTAACTATAATCTTTTATATCTTATAAAGCAATGTAACTTTCCTATAAGACTTGACTCAATCTTAGACTGTTTGAAACATTAAAATTTTGAATTTCAAAATAACTCAATTTTAAAATCTCAATGAATGATCTAAATGAAAGTTACAGTAAATTTCATAACCTTTTCAGATTGCTAAAATTCGTAAATTTATGACAAGTATATCTCCAGTTACTTATATTTTAGTTAGCTGTTGTTGTTCTGTCATCAGAAAAAGTTCAGTTATATTTTTGGCTTGTTTGGGGTATCTTAGAATCCTTGAAGTCCAAATGTTATAACATGAAAGTTATAGAAGTCTTGTTAGTGTTCCACTATTCCTAAATTGTTAAAATTTATAATTTCAGAATGAACATATCCCTAGTTATGAATTTTTGATTTGGCTGCCATGTTTTGCTATCAGATTACAATTCAGTTGTGACCCCTATTTTCTGAATTTCAAATGCTATCAGATTACAACATGTCATTAATTCTTCATGCACCAAGAGTCTTTTAATTAGTTTTTTTTTCATTTGTTTTTCCTGTTACGACCTTCTCAAGTTAAAATATTGCAAACTTCTTATAATGATGAGAAACACAGAGCATCATTAGATGTGGTTCTCTAAATAGACTTCGGTCATGTACGTCCAGCCTAGCATGTGCCTCCCTAGTATGTATTTTCTCTATAGTCTTTCATCCTACAGGCAACTGGGCATACCTTATTCCCAACACTCTTAGTAACATTTCTCTCATCTTCTGTGTGCCCAATGTTTGGATCCTTATCGACTCTTCGACGAGCGAGAAGCAGAAATCAATAGAATGTGACCTTACAGCTTGTATTACTAGTGATATGGAAAGCCTTAATTCATTATCCTCTCTTGGGCAGTTTTTCATTTTGTTTCTCTATGGTTGCCAAGGGTGTGGATACTTCTTTCCGTTCATATATTTCATTTTTTACCACATATTGAACAAAGTCGCAAGTAGCATAGTTTATACATAATTTTGCTTGCTCGTAGTCTAGAGGGTATATATAGGTTCGTTCCAATCAATCATTGCTGGGCTGTAGTGCAGAGTTAAGCACTGATTCTCGCAGTGGTAGCCTCTAAAATTCTTTCTTCCCTGCTGGCTTTGAGCCTTGCAGTGATAGGAGCAGCTTCCACAGTAGTGGTTTGCACACCGCAGTGCTGTCTGTGTATGAAAACAAATTCATTTTCGAGTGCTTCGTTTAATGGTCGAAGCTATCTGCTCTTGTGTAGTAGCAACTACATACGTACTATTTGCCATCTCAACAACCAGTTCTAGAGATAACATGTCCTGGATTGCTTTCAGAAGATACAATATTTCCTTTTTGCCTCATGTTCCCATTAAACAATGTCTGGTACTATTATATTATGTGAAATAGCAAATGGAGTTAAATGAAAAAGTTTGAAATACAAATTTTTAAATCCTATCAAGCACTAATTTTCATATAAGAATTGAGTCCATCTGAGATTGGTTTGAGAATTCAAAAAATTCAATTTCAAAACGTTTTAATTTAAAGACATTTGGGAAGGAAAGTAATATCAAATCATTTATTAACAACAATTTTGTAGTGGGTGTGACACTACGGCTTTGATATTAATGACGTGAACATTCAAGATAGTTTGGAAATTTAAAATTTTGAATTCCAAAAACTAAGAACTTGAGATACATATAGTTGTACACTTCATTGACAAGTACAACTTTAAAATAGACAATGAGAACATCAGAGCTTGTTTAACATTTTTTACATCAAAATTAAAAACCATAGAACCTAAAATAATATTATGTGACTCTAAACAGTTATCCGAGGACAAGATCAGAGATTTTCCCTAAGACAGAGAAGTGAAATATGATACCATTAAATCTAATCACCAAAATACATTTATACATGATAAGTATATGTCTAATTTGATGAACCAATATGTATTTTACTGGATAGATGTTGTACTTTGTTCCTTGTTTACCCTTAAGGTTTTGAATCACATTATGTCTGGACACATATGGCTGAAGCATTGCAATAGTTCTTTATCAGACTACGGAAGACACGAACTGACAAGACAGTCCCACGCAGTCCATCACATTTTCAGGCCTTGCCATATTTGAGCATGAACAAACACAGTGCCCTTCTAATCTTGCGATCGCTCCGCTGCTTCGCAGCCTCAAGCATGGCGGTAGCTGGATCCGCATGCTTTCCCTAATCTCTGTGAAAAAACACTACCATTCTTCACAACACGACCACAACCTGGGATCCAGAGCCCTCGTCATGCCCATGTATGTCTCCGCTTGCCAACTACGGTGCCACTCATTGCATACGAGCATCATGGCTTCCTGGCATGATTCCCATTGGGCTCTTATTACTAATAAATAAACTATATACAGAAGCTTCTCCCAGCTCATTTGATCGCAGATCCTGCTTCCCTCTACTTGGACCTTACTAACTCTCATTCTGTTGAGTATAGCCAATAGCCATACAAGATACACGATATATAGGTCGGTATGTCTATATGTTTCCTCACAAAACAAAAGTCTATATGTTGTGCCACTCACAGGTGTTTCATGTTGTGGCTACTCATTGATTTTTTTTAATAAAAGTAATATCTTGCACGCAAGATATTATCTCATCAACACTGTTTTTAAATGCAGACTATAGTAAACTACTTGAACACATAGTGCACTCCTCTCCTGGAACTAAAATATCAAGCTTCCATACAGAAAATTACTAATGTACGCAATAAGATTGAACATTTCGAATTATGGTTCCAAGTTTTTAATGGTTAACAGCTCATGAGTTGTGATGGGTGCACAGTGATCTGGTACAATCTCACGTGATGCATTTTTTTGATTAACTTAATCCAGTAGGTGCACTCTGTTATCTTGTAGATCTGATCAGCAGAACTACAACAAAATATATTGCAGAAGGTACACCAAGTAAAATTAAAACGAATAACCTTCTTGGTTGATATGATGTGCTTATGTTGAGACAAGGCATATTTTTTGTTCAATAATGTGCACGAATTTTATACATACACACAAAAACTCTTGAATCTAACAAAACAGAAGTGTTTGTAGTTGGTTGACCGGTATATTCTTTTTATTATTCATTATCTCACAGCTTGTATATACCCAATTACTTGCTAATGGTGTACAGTGAAGATGATAATATTCATCCATCCATTACTTGAAGATGAACATGTTACAAATAGTCAATTGATTTCTAATATATACAGTATCAAGTGGCGGACTCTAAGGGGATGCCTGAGGAGGGAACAAACATGAGAGGATTACAGTAAACTCAAAAAGAGGGCAGGAGCACCAGAAGAACTAAAAAACTTGGTCGTTCTTGACATGCCAGACTGCACGAGTCTAGTCCACAGGAGGCATAATGTGGGTCACCTGATTGCCGACACTGTGTGTATATGGAAACATAATGCCTACCGAAGAATGCTAGGAACATTCCGCATTCTACCGCTACAATCAACTTTCCCTTTGCCTCCAATTCTGCATTTTCATATTCTCATATCTTTGTATATTTCTTCCTCTGTTCTCTATACGCTGTACAATGATTGCTACCACCATTGTGCAAGTTAAAATTTATTTCCATTTTGCCTCCTCATCACAGCAGACAATTGCTTCTTCCTAACTCTCGTAAATCCTTCAGCCTCTAGATCAGAATAGCTCTGTTGAGTTAATTGCCGAAGAGAATCCAGTAAATATAGGCATCGGTTATGCATGGTGGGCTAGCCTGAGTGGAACGCATTTTATAATCAAAACTAAACTTTTCCAAACGTGCCGCCCGGCATGGCACGGCACGAACACGCCGTTGGCACGGCACGCCGCGGCACGGCACGGCGCGGCACGGCGGCACGCCGTGCCGTGCCTGTTAGTGCCGCCGTGCCGAGTCCTCGGCCCAGGCACGGCCCTATGGCCGGTTAGCCGTGTCGTGCCGTGCTCGTCGGCACGGCAGCCCGGCGTGCCACCCCGTGCCGGCTTGAAGCTGCGCGCCGCGGCGCCGCGCCATCGCCGTCGCGCCAAAGCTCGAGGACGCGCCACCGCTGCCGCCCATGGCGCGCCGTCGTCGCGCAGGTGCTCGGAGACGCGCCGCCGCAGCAGCCCATGTCACGCCGTCGTCAGGGTCGCGCCCCAAGCCGCCCGCTGCATGGAGGCGCCCCGTCGTCGCGCGGCCGGAGCTGCTCGCCGCGCCGCCGCCGTCGCATGTCTGCTCAGAGGCTTGTGCTGCTCGCCCAGCGTGCTAGCTTGCTTGCTTGCTATGGCCTACGGGTTGCTAGCTTGCTTGCTGCCTTGCTGGCTTGCTAGCTAGCCTGCTTTCTTGCGCTCAGTGACGGACGAGAGGAAGCCAGGACGGCGGCTGGGGAGGGAAAAATGAGAGGGACTTGTTTTATACCTAGGTTAGATATGATACAAGCAATCCAACGGTCAGTAATAATGCAAACCAATCCAACGCTCCAGGAAAATCGGGCCGCTATCGTGCCAGCCCACGGGCCGAACTTGCGGCCCAGGCACGGGCACGGGGCCGTGCCGTGCCAGGCACGGGCACGGCGGCCACCGTGTCGGGCCGTGCCTGGGCCGTGTTTTCCCGGGCCGTGCCTCGTGCGGCCCATCGGGCCTGGCCCGTTTGGAAAAGTTTAATCAAAACAAAAGGTGTATTAATGGCACGAGTTTCATGTTGGTGGTATTCATTCTCTCCTCGGAACAACTCAACTATCTTGTGCAAAAGTTAGTTTTGCTCACCTCTTTTTGTAGACCAAAGACCAATGGCCCCGCTTTATATTGAAAGCGTAATAGCTCTGCTAGGGTTGCCAGCTTACACAGTTTAGCAAAGAAAAATAAATGACCTAAGCGATAAGGCCAGTCTCAGTACACGGTGTCATTGCACTGTTTGCCAAACAAAATTGCTAATAAAGTCTCCATGAAACAAACATTGAAACACCCTCCACAACGCAACAGTTTCAATGCACTGTTTCCCAGACTTAGAAAAGCACTTAATTGCCGCATGTGTATGCATGTGTATGGGATCACAAACATCCTTAATCATGTGTATACGACGCGATGAAACGGCTCAGTGCAGGTTTCATTCGGGTTTCACTACCTGGGAAACGACGCCAGCCCAGTTTCACCATGGTGAAACCATGTTGCTCTCTCTCCTCCTCGTTTCAATCAAATTGCTGATGTGTCACTGTATTTAATGTGCATGACACTATGGTGAAACCCCCACTGAGACTGGCCTAAAAGTAGCGACCCCGGATTACAATATAAAGAGACTCCAGCTACGTTTTTGCTCACCTCTTCAATTATGGACGCAGCATTTTCACGAGGTAGTCATATGCACGGCGCCATGAAGGGCATGCAGCTGGCCCAAATGGGGAACCACCTCGTAGCCAAGCCAATGGTCATGCCTCCTAACAGCTCATGCCAGCAGTGGATCTGGGGAGCAGCATGATATACCGCCATCGAGGAGATGTGTAGACGTCCACCAAACGGTGAGGAAATCTGTCACTCTGGCATCTAGGAAGGCTGGCGCTCGCACGAAGTTGGTTGACGGGAGATGAAAGGTTTAGGAGGTAGCATGCGACTGGGGTTCTTGTTTTTTCGTGCCTGGTGCAAGAACGCTGGATGGAATCTGCTCTGTCACGCACAGCAGCCCTTCGTTCCTCAGATATTTATTTATTTATTCTCCCTACACAAGTTCCAACTGCAGCTCATAAATTTGGCACAATGGCATTCTGTATCCTTCTTTATTTTATTCAACTTTATGAAACAAATTTTAATGTTGCATTTTTTCTGGACATAAAACAATACATGACTATATCGGGTGTAGAAGACAAATTTCGGCAAACATACAACTACAGAGGAATTTGGCGCTGCAGCGGGTAACATGAACATGAGGGAGTGGCGCCATGCTTCATCGCAGTTGCATATGAGTGCTGTGGATGTAGCAGCTGGTGGTGATGGTACGGCACCCCAGTCAGGGTCTAAACGAAGGCAGTGAGTGCAGATGGACGGCGCATCGTAGCGGCTGGGCATTTTTATAAAATGTTTTGATTAGTTCTCAACGTTTGTTTTAAACCAATGCTGATAACTAAGTAGCACTGTCGCTTTCACTGCCATTGCACTGAACCTATGGTGATGAAGCTGGGTATCACTGCCCGCTTTCATTACCACCATGCTAAATCAGTGGTGATAATGGTTTTTAAGCTGGTGTTGATGACATTTGGTCGTTTTTTGCTGGCTTATTCTTGCTGCTGCTGATTTGTTCTGAGAGAAAAACACTGCTGAACCATTGGCTGGTAAGCGCTGATAGATCAAACGAACAGGGCGATTTTTCTAAAAGTGCATGGTTTGTTTACAAATTTTATTTACAAATTTTTCAGCTGGTCCTAATAACACTTTTGTAATAGTTGCCACTAGTAAGGTTCACAGTGTATGGGGGATGTGGATTCTTCTTTTTAATTTCACATTCCAGATTTGTACACACATTGAACGTACCAGCAAGAAGACCTGTTTATATTTGCCTTGCTAGCAGTCTAGTGGCGATTTATGTCCATCAGTTCAATCACTGCTGGACTGTGTATAGTGAGGCTCTGAAAGCTGATTGCCTCTTTGAGCTCCTTGTGACAGAGAGTTTTTTACTGTAAAACAGAGGCGCTAGACTCTAAACACTGCCAGTTTTGGATATTGCGGTCATATAGTTGCGGCTATTACCACGGTTTCCAGTGTCGCCTGTTTCCAATGTCGCCTGCACAAGATCCAATTCATTTGATAGCACTTGGTTTGATGGTGTCCAGTACATGCTTGCAGTAGTGGGCAGTCTAGTAGTAACGACTGGGTACTCTTCAGCCCTGGTGCCTCATGGTTCTGAGCCAATTGGCATCGACGAAACCTGGCTCCACATCAATTTTTTTTTTTTGAATAAACTGGATGGGGAAAGCGCCCCTACAGGACTTTATTAGAACCAAAAAGAGCAAGTTTCTAGTACAAAAGAAACAAGCAAAAGCAAACTGACTGAAAAGGAAAGGAAAACTGAGCTAGACTATGTTCTAAGAGGAATACAAGAGGGTGCCTAAGAAACAAAGATCCACATCAAATTCCTACTCCTGGCTCCTGGTTTGCTTTCATCTCATACCATATTTCCTTTTTGCCTCCCATTCTCAACTCACAGTTGCTTCATCCCAAGACTATTATTCAACAATTCTAGTGCTGCTAGCTTGGGTTCTATTGAGTTAGTATTTGTTGAACGGGAAACACTATATATATACAGACGGTTATGCATATTTGTGCCCTCACAATGGAGCTCGCCTTTTATTCAGCATATACTGAAGAGATCTTTGCAGCAGTGGATTTTGGTTTGGGGAGCATGATGCGCCGTCATGCAGAGTGCATCTCGCTCTGGCTGCTGGGGAGGCTGGCGCCCGGCGGCAGGTGGTGGAAAGTGAGAGGTGTTGGAGGCAAGAGGAGAGTGTGTGGTGCTCGTTTTTTTGCGCCCAGGACTGGGATAACTGAAGATACTGCTCAGCGAGGACAACAGCCACCTCATTCCTGGTATAGTCCCGGAGTAGAGGTTTCCTTCTTGCCTGCTATTCCCAATACGCAAGGGCACCATATTTCTGAGTGTTTGAAACATCTACCTCTCCTTGGTTAACTAGTGTTTCCTTCTTGCCTCCTATTCCCAATACACAAGGGCACCATATTTCTCAGTGCTTGAAACATCTACCTCTCCTTGGTTAACTAGTGTGGCTGCATTTCATCAAGTTACTTGTGAAATAGAAAGCACTATGTACTTATATATATAGGCAGTCACATTGTCATGCAAACTACGTTTGAATTTTAAAATTTAAAATTCAAGTTTTTAAAGACCTCGGATGAAAAAAACACTCAAAATAACCTTTGTAGATCCCAAAAGGTTATGAAACTATGTAGTTGACAGCTTTTTCGCTTGATGTCATCTTGTCTTGCAAAAATTGTATTTGAATGTATTTTTTTTTAAAAAAAAAACAAAATCTTGGCTTTGCTGAGAGCCCCATATCTGGGCTCTCCACAAATTGGGCAAGAAGCCTCCCCATCCCCGATGGGGGCGAGGCCTCCCGATCCCCTGTTCCCCAACCCCGGCGCAGACCTGACGAGGCACGGTGGCGTGAGGAGGAATGGTGGGACCACGAGGCGCGGCGAGGTGACGAGGCGCACCGGCGTCGAGGAGCAACGCCTCCACTTCTCTCTCCGGCGTGGGGTGCAAGGAGACGGGGAGGCAGGGCGGAGTAAGGAGGCGTGCCGGCGTCGTCCAGCAGCGCCTCCACCTCGCCGTCGAGCAACGGCGCCTCCATCTCTCTCCGGCACGGGGCGCTAGGAGGCACGACGAAGCATGAGGTGCGGCAGTTTTTGAAGGCGCGCCGGCGTCGAGCAGCAGCGCTTCCACCTTGCCGTCGAGTAGCAGTGCCTCCACCTCTCTCCGGTATGTCTCTGGCGGCAATGACATCACATGCGCCAGATCAACATTGACGGGCTCACTTGGCCCTGTGGATGGGCTTGGCAGGTTTCTATTATTTTTTTTATTTTTTCTGAAAATGTTTGCCGAGTGCCTTCTTGGCATTCGACGAAACATTTGCCGTGAAAATTTTTACCAGAGGCCCTTTGCTGAGTGCCACACTCGGCAAAGGCTTTGCCGAGTGGAATCCGCTCGTTGCCGAGTGCAACATTCCAGTAGTGAATCACAAGCTTGTCAAGATGCATTGATTAATAATAAACTACAATTGAGCGAGCACATACTAGAATCTATCAACAGTGTTCGAAAACTATTTGTTTTCTGAAATCATTACATGGGCATTACTATTTTGCTGCTATCCGTGTTTGTGCCCTAGCACTAAATATGTGAGGCACTAACTGTTAGAATATTAGGCAATTTTCATGTTAATTTAATTCCATAAATTAACAAAATGATGATGACATTTATATATTCATAAATAAAGATCATAGCATCAATCATGTTCAAAAGAATATGAACCATATGATTAATAATCATGCAAAGCATATTATAATCAAAGACATATAAACATGACATATATTGCATAGCATCAAGATTAAACATGTATATCATGGCTGAAAACAGATTGCATAAGAAACATCTCAACAGAGCTACTGGAACATGCAGAGAACAACTGACGAAACATTTTAACAGGACTATTGGAATAGATAGATAAAACATATAACAGACAGCAAGAACAGAGACAATATAAGGGCTGAAACGATGTTCTGGATCTAGTGAAACATAGCGACAACACATACTGAAGCATCGCATAATAGCTATCGAAACAGGCATGATCAGAAACGCGAAAACTAAAGAGGAGATGAACAATTCATACCCTCCAGTGAAGGTTCCCTCCACTCCTGAAGCCTATCCATCTTCTATCGCGATGATGAAGACTTGCAGTAGCCGATCTCTTCTCCGGGATGTAGATGAAGAAGACGAACTCTTCCCAATGCGAAGAACAGCAACGATGGAGGAAAGATTGGGCAGTCGCGAAGACGCTCCCCAAAAACCTAATTGCCGACCCCCCGTGCAAGGTCTCAATCGGCAGAGGCTCCGGAGGCACCTGCCCTCTCGCTTCACCGTGCGCGCGGATCGACGAGATGGGAATTCTCTGTTGCTGCTGGAGGATTGCGGTTCTGGTTGTGTGATCTCTCGATTTGGAGGAAGAGGGCGGCGCCCTTAGGGAGAGGTTGCGCAGGAGCTGAAGAGTTAGACGGTAAGCGAAGAGTTTAACAGAGTTGAAACTCCCGTATGTGAGTGCTAAAAAGTTAACACGTCACGTCCGTCCGCTCGCCGCCTGCGCCTCGCCTCGCCTCGCCTCGCCACGCCCACGCCCACGCCCACGCCCACGCCCACGGCCCGGCCCGGCCGGCCGGCAGCGGCGGCGGTGGCGCGCACGCGTGTGGCACACCTTGGTCCTTTTCCTTGCTTCTCAAATTAAGTGGAATAATTCTCACAATATAAGTCAAGTCAAAGACCGTTGGACTTCCAATCCGGTACAATAAATATTCTCCACAATTACACACCATAGAGTTTATTTGATTTATTAAATCTAAAATGGGCCTAGCCCATAATAAATCCAACAATCCCCACCAAACTCTAGGGTTTGTAAAAGTAAAGCATTAGAACCACAGCTCTTTGATATACCAGTGTTTCGTTGGAGACTGTTAAGTTGAACATCCACCTAGAGCAAGAGTTTTACCCACTCACAACTGAACAATGGACTATGCCTTGAATTGACAGTTTTGTGCGAGATGAGATTCACTCAAGTCCTTTAACGATACTTGGGCAGCTAAAGACATTCCCGTTTTGAAGCATATAAGTCACACTTCGTGCCTTTAATGAGTATTTAGGGATTACCCAAGTCCCATAGACTCGTGACCAGCAGTCTGACTCATATAGGTGTACTCCTCAAAAGATGTTCTGTAGGACAACATCTCACCTCAATAGGCTCTTGGAATACATTAAGGTAAATATACCATCCTGCCTTACAGATAGGAAAGATGTGCATCAGAAATGAGTCAAGAAGGGATCTTTCCTCTCGATCTACTACTAGCTTGTTTCACCACTCCATTTCATGGGATCTCCGATCACAAGGAATAGGTTACCACTAAAGTAGACCTCATGTGGATCTCATACCCATTTCCCTTGATGCACTTTCTATCACATTACGTGATAGACCCTTAGTAAACTGATCTGCCAGATTATTCGACGTATGGACATAATCAACGTTATACCTCCGGAGTTCTTCACCTTTCTGACAGATTTTAATCTTCTCTTGACATGCCTTGTGGACTTCATGTTACTCCTTGAACTGTTGACCTTTGTAATCACAGTCTGATTATCACAGTTCATGGAAGTAGCCGGTATTGGCTTCTCAACTACCAGTAAATCCATTAGGGATCACGTAGCCACTCGGCCTCAGCCCCAGCAGTGTCTAATGCTACGAGTTCTGCTTCCATTGTACACTTCGTTAAGATAGTCTGCTTGCAAGACTTCCAGGAAACAGCGCCACCTCCATGCAAGAACACATATCCGCTTGTGGCATGAAGCTCATCAGCATCAGAGATCCAGTTGGCATCACAATAGCCTTCTAGCACTCTGGGGTACCATAAGTCATAGTACCTTTCAGGTAGCACAACACTCTCTCTAGAGCACGCCAATGATCATCTCCTGGTTTTGAAACAAACCGACTCAGCTTGCACACAGCATAAGAGATGTCAGGCCTAGTTGCACTTGCCAAGTACATCAAAGAGCCAATGATCTAGGAGTATGTTAATGTTGGGAATATGCCCTAGAGGTAATCATAGAGATGATGATATTCCGCTTGTATCCATGATATGTAAAATGTGTCCATTGAATATCCATTAAAGACAACTTATTCTATATTCGTCCTGGGTCGGAGTTCATGTGAGGACACACATGAATATTAGACTAGCACATTATTAGTTGATGACTATGTTTCACAAGTCATGGACATGGAGATGTCGAACTAATAATGTGGGCACATGTATGACATGTAGGCTGGATCGACCCGACATGAGATTATCTCTATACACATCATATACGTTATGTCCTTCGACACCGAGATTGTTGTATGTGCTCGAGATGTGTATCGACTTGCTTAGGGACCGACAAACGCTACTCCGTTCTTCTTCGGGTAGTTATAAAGGATGTCTTCGGGTTTGTCGAGAAGCATGTGAGACATAGACAATCAAGATGGGACTTGCCCCTCTCTAAGGAGAGTGATATCACTGGATCACTCAAGTGATTGGATCAACAAATGCATGGCCGTGCTTGGGTTAAGTGTTAACCCACGAGTTGAACCAAATATCATGAGGCAAGGGAGTAACTCGTATGTGGTCGTAGTGGTTCGTCCGATATGATCATTTGCGTGCACATAGGAGTTGTCACGCCTTGCTAGAGGCCGTCATTTATTGGGCGAATAGGAGTATTCGGCCCATGTCTATGTGTGCGTGA
Source organism: Themeda triandra (assembly GCA_018135685.1). NCBI lineage: Eukaryota > Viridiplantae > Streptophyta > Magnoliopsida > Poales > Poaceae > Themeda > Themeda triandra. Next base: position 414,827 of record JAENPR010000229.1, on the reverse strand, counting down.
ACCCATAGGGTCGCACGCTTAAGGGGCCGGAAGCCTAATTCGAGTTGGACTCGAATTAGACAAGGCTTAGGGTTTCTAATGCGCCTCCAACTCGGGGCACATGAGAGGCGTCTATATAAGTAGAGGGGAGGGGCGCGGCCAAACTCAATCCACGCCTTTGGCAGCCGCCGTCGCCCTCCACGCTCGCGCGCTCCTCGCGGACCTAGCGATCCGAGGCGCATCGCTTCTCCCTCGTACGTGTGTGACACCTCGGAGGTCTGCATCATCGGAGCACGAGGACGAACCGCACGAACCGCAAGTGGTGGGAGGAGTTGCTGGACGACCACGCAACTGCACGGCACTGCTGCGACGCGTTCGACTACATCGAGTCGTCTTCCGCTGCTTCTGCGCGTCTAGTGGTAATCCCGTAACCTGTAACTAGTAGTAGATCCTGGGCGATGAGGTAGAAAAAGTTTTGTTTTCTGGCTAGCGTAGCACCCTCATAACCCTACAGTGGTATCGGAGCTCTATACTACGTTGTTATAGGTTCTGGATGTCGCATATGTGATATGCACGGTTTTAGATGAGTCTCTGATCTTGGTTCATGATCTTGTCGCGTTGGTCTTGTAACGATCTACTCGTACCGGTCGGAATTCCGCCATCCGAGTTAAGTGATACATGTAAATCCAATCACGGCGAGTTAGAGATCAATCAGATTGATCGAATTAAACCCTAGGTCAAGTGCCGAGCGCATGTGATGCGCGGCGGTGGCAGATTGGATCAGCCACCGGGCGCCGGTTGCCGAGAAAAGTTCTGTTCGTAAAACAGCCGTAACTTTTTAACCGTAACTCGGATCGAGACGATTTTTAAATGAAAGTTGTAGAGAAAAAAATTTTACATCCACCCCAAACCAACGGTTTGGCCCGAGCTAGATTTGCGAAAAACGGCTTGGAAGATAGAGTTTTTCGTGATTTACTTTTTGTAGTCGGAATCGGTTACCTCTGTCTAGTGATTTTGATGAACAGATTGAAGAGATGGAGATCTCGAAAAGAACAATGGGCTATACCAAGTCATATCTGTGTTTATGCCGTTCTTACCATGTTCTACTTTCACATGCTATAATGTTTTTGTCCACATTCGTGCGGTAGTGAAGTAGAACGATCCCTCGGTAATGTTTAAGTTTGTGCTCCCCAAACCTTGCACTGTCACTATCTTGTACAATCGATGGTGGGTCTATGAAATTAGGGTGCCATCGATTTTTCTTGACTAGACAGGTTCGTATCGGATACTTACTGCAGAAGGTTTGGTTGCTTAAACAAGGTCATCCTAACGGTTAGGGACCTTGGAGCATGAGAAGTTGGTAACCCAAGCATAGAGATGCTATCCAACAACAAGAGTCATATGCGATATGATTAGCAAAGAGTTGCTTACCGATCTATCATGTCTTCTAGCGGTGATGCTAAAGCTCACTAGTCGACTTGCTAGTTGTGGGTCTTGAATCACTAAGTTTCAATCGAGGGATATTGATTTTAGTGGGAGTAGATCATATTTGATATTATTTACTCTATCATGGATATTTTGTCTTAGTATTTTACATTACTTTTGTTGTAGATTAAATGGCGTCTTCTAAGCAACCATTTACTTTGCGTTCGATCCTTGAGAAAGATAAGTTGAATGGAACAAATTATGCGGATTGGATCCGCAATCGAGAATTGTTCTCGTGGCTGAAAAAAAGGAGGAATATCTAGACACCCCCTTACCGATGAGCCTGATGATGCATCTCGTCGGGCCGTGAAAACGCTTACAAGAAAGCATGTGATGCTGATCTTGAAATAAGCTGCCTTATGCTTGCATGTATGGAATCCGATCGTGCGATGCAGTTCGATAACAATCACTCGAACGATATGATCGTGTCGCTTGAGGATATATTCCAAACTCAAGCTAGGACCGAAAGGTTCAATGTCTCTAAGGCGCTTGCTGAAACCAAGCTAGCGAGAGGGTGCAGCCGTTGGGCCACACGTAATCAAGATGGTTGGTTACACTCGTAGGTTGGAGAAGCTAGGCTTCCCAATTGGCCCGAGTTGGCTACTGATTTCATTCTCTCGTCTCCGCCGCCTAGCTATGGGAACTTCATTGCGAACTACCATATGCATGGGGCGTAGAGGGGCATGAATGAGTTGTGTGGCATGCTTGAAAACAGCGAGGCGACATTAAGAAGCGGTCGGTGGCCAAGTGTTGGCAGTCCGAACAAGCCTAACTTTAAGAGAAAGAAGGGTGGGGAAGAAAAAGGCAAGGCTAAAGATGAGATCTCTAAGCCGCTCCGCCCCCCCCAAAGCCGGACCACCGGCTGATGCTAAATGTTTTCATTGTGGTAAGAATGGTCACCGGAAGAGAAACCGCAAGCCGTACTTGGCGTCCTTAGAGAAGGACGGCGGTAGTAAAGGTACTCCCGCTCATACGCTTGTTGTTTATGTTACGTACATCTTCCTCGCTAACTCTTATATCAATTCTTGGGTATTTGATACCGGATCGGTTGCTCATATTTGCAATACGATGCGGGGAATGATAAGCGTGAGAAGCGTGAAGAAAGGAGAGGTTGATTTCCGCGTGGGCAACAATGCAAGAGTTGCTTTGCGTTGAACGTCGGACGATGCAACTTCACCCGCCATCGGATTTGTCATGGAATTGAATAATTGTTATTTTGTTCCTAGTCTAAGTCGAAACATTGTGTCACCTTCATGTTTGATGAAGGATGGTTATTCATTTGCGAGTAAAGACAATGGTTGTGTTATCTCAAAGAATGATATGTTTGTGGCTCTTGTATCCATTGTGAATGGATTATTTATTTTAAATCTTGATGATGCACCTGTTCGTAATGTTAATGCTAAAAGGCCTCGGCTTAATGAGTTAAGTCCTACATATATGTGGCATTGTCGTTTGGGTCATATAAGTGAAAATCGCATGAAGAGGCTCCATGATGATGGACTTCTAACTTAGTTTGATTTTGAATCTTACGAGACATGTGAGGCTTGCCTTTTAGGCAAGATGACCAAGACGCCTTTCTCGGGTTTTCCCCGAGAGAGCGTCGACTTATTGGAACTAGTACATAGTGATGTATGTGGACCAATGAGCACGACAAAGAGGCGGTTTTCAATACTTCATAACTTTTACGATGACTTTAGTAGATATGGCTATGTCTACCTAATAAAGCATAAGTCCGAAACATTTGAAAAGTTCAAAGAATTTCAGAATGAAGTAGAGAACCAACGTGGCAAGAAAATTAAGGCCTTGCGATCGATCGTGGAGGCGAATATTTGAGTCATGAGTTTAGCAATCATCTTAAGAGTTGCGGAATTGTTCCACGCTTACGCCACCCGGAACGCCACGAGAGAAATGGCGTGTCGAGCGGCGTAATCGGACTTTGTTGGACATGGTTCGGTCTATGATGAGCCAGTCGGACCTACCTTTATCGTTTTGGGGATATGCTCTAGAAACAAACCGCTTTCACATTGAATAGAGTACCATCTAAGTCCGTAGTTAAGACACCATATGAGATATGGACTCGGGAAGAGTCCTAGTTTGTCTTTTCTAAAAATTTGGGGCTGTGAGGTTTATGTCAAACGGCTTATATCGATAAGCTAACACCCAAATCGGACAAGTGTTTTTTCGTGGGATATCCAAAGGAAACTTTAGGATATTACTTCTACAACCGCTCGAGGGCAAAGTGTTTGTTGCTCGAAACGGTGTGTTCTTAGAGAAAGAGTTTCTCAAAAGAGAGAAGAGTGGACAAAAGGTGTATCTTGAAGAAGTTCAAGATGAGCCAGCCGCGAGAAGGACTCTACGAGTGATGCTAATGTAGCGAACAAGTTGAGATGCCCGTGGCCACGAAACACCTCCACAACCACGAAGATCGGCAAGACTTCGCGAATTGCGTGGGGATCTGTTATTGTTGGACGATGACGAACCCGCAACATACGCGAGAGCTATGATGGACTCGTATTCCGAGCAATGGCGAGTGCCATGAGATCCGAGATAGATTCCATGGGAAATAATCAAGTTTGGAACTTGGTTGACCCGCTCGATGGTGTTAGACCCATCGAGTGCAAATGGATCTATAAAAAGAAGAAAGATATGGACGGAAATGTTCACGTCTATAAAGCTCGACTTGTCGCAAAGGGTTTTCTGAAAGTTCAAGGAATTGACTACGACGAGACATTCTCTCCGAGCGATGCTTAAATCTATCCGGATCATTCTAGCAATAGCCGCCTATTTCGATTATGAAATTTGGCGAGATGGATGTTAAAACAGACCTTTCTAAATGGAAATTTGGAAGAGGACGTGTATATGATACAGCCAAGATTTTGTTGATCCAAATAATGCTGGAAAAATATGCAAGCTTAAGAAATCTATTTATGGGTTAAAGCAAGCATCTCGGAGTTGGAACATTCGTTTTGATGAGGTTGTCAAAGGGTTTGGCTTCCGTCGGAATGAAGAAGAGCCTTGTGTTTACCAAAAGGCTAGTGGGAGCGCTTGTTGTATTTCTAATCTTGTATGTGGATGACATACTATTGATTGGGAATGACATTCCTATGTTGCAATCAGAAAGACTTCACCGAATAATAGTTTTTCTATGAAGGATTTGGGAGATGCAAGATACATCTTGGGCATTAAGATCTATAGAGATAGGTCGAAAAGGCTAATAGGATTATGCCAAGATACATATATTGACAAGATGTTGAAATGGTTCAACATGGAGCAATCCAAGAAAGGGTTCTTGCCTATGTCACATGGTATGCGCTTTAGCGACAAGCAATGTCCTTCATCAGATGAAGAGCGCAAACGCATGAGTAAGGTTCCATATGCTTCGGCGGTCGGTTCCATCATGTATGCCATGATATGTACTCGCCCGGATGTCTCATATGCTCTAAGTGTTGCGAGCAGTACCAAGGCAATCCTGGTGAGAGTCACTTTGGACGCCGGTTAAAAACATCCTTAAGTACTTGAGAAGAACTAAGGATGAGTTCCGATCTATGGAGGTGAGGAAGAGCTCGTTGTAAATGGTTACACCGATGCTAGCTTCCAAACTGATGTAGATGATTCACAATCTCAATCAGGTTTCGTGTTCACGGTAAATGGTGGTGCAATAAGCTGGAAAAGTTCCAAGCGGAGACAAAGTGTCCGATTCTACAACGAAGCCGAGTACATTGCGGCTTCGAAGCCGCAAAGGAAGGTGTTTGGATGAGGCGTTTCCTCATTGATCTTGGTGTGTTTCCTAATGCGGCTAGCCCATTGAATCTACATTGTGATAATAATGGGGCGATAGCGCGAGGCTAAGGAGCCAAGGAATCACCAAGAACAAACATGTACGGGGAAATTTCACCTCATTCGACAATTCATCGGTGAAGGTGAAATTAAAATGTGCAAAATACATACGGATTTGAATGTAGCAGATCCGTTGACAAAGGCTCTTCCACACCTAAGCATGAGGCGCACATGAGGTCTATGGGGATTAGACATATTAGAGATTAACTCTAGTGCAAGTGGGAGACTGTTGGGAATATGCCCTAGAGGTAATCATAGAGATGATGATATTCCGCTTGTATCCATGATATGTAAAATGTGTCCATTGAATATCCATTAAAGACAACTTGTATTGATTGGCAATTATGTGAATTGTTTGTGGAACTCTTTTACTTGTATGGTTATTCTATATTCGTCCCTGGTCGGAGTTCATGTGAGGACACACATGAATATTAGACTAGCACATTATTAGTTGATGACTATGTTTCACAAGTCATGGACATGGAGATGTCGAACTAATAATGTGGGCACATGTATGACATGTAGGCTGGACTGACCCGACATGAGATTATCTCTATACACATCATATACGTTATGTCCTTCGACCTGAGATTGTTGTATGTGCTCGAGATGTGTATCGACTTGCTTAGGGACTGACAAACGCTACTCCGTTACTGGGTAGTTATAAAGGATGTCTTCGGGTTTGTCGAGAAGCATGCTGTGAGACATAGACAATCAAGATGGGACTTGCCCCTCTCTAAGGAGAGTGATATCACTGGATCACTCAAGTGATTGGATCAACAAATGCATGGCCGTGCTTGGGTTAAGTGTTAACCCACGAGTTGAACCAAATATCATGAGGCAAGGGAGTAACTCGTATGTGGTCGTAGTGGTTCGTCTGATATGATCATTTGCGTGCACATAGGAGTTGTCACGCCTTGCTAGAGGCCGCTGTCAGCTATTGGGCGAATAGGAGTATTCGGCCCATGTCTATGTGTGTGTGAACCCATAGGGTCGAACGCTTAAGGGGCTGGAAGCCCTAATTCGAGTTGGACTCGAATTAGACAAGGCTTAGGGTTTCTAATGCGCCTCCAACTCGGGGGCACATGAGAGGCGTCTATATAAGTAGAGGGGAGGGGCGCGGCCAAACTCAATCCACGCCTTTGGCAGCCGCCGTCGCCCTCCACGCTCTCGCCTTCGCTCCTCGCGGACCTAGCAGTCCGGAGGCGCATCGCTTCTCCCTCGTACGTGTGTGACACCTCGGAGGTGCTGCATCTGGAGCACGAGGACGAACCGCACGAACCGCAAGTGGTGGGAGGAGTTGCTGGACGACCACGCAACTGCACGGCACTACTGCGACGCGTTCGACTACATCGAGTCGTCTTCCGCCGGCTTCGCGTCTAGTGGCAATCCCGTAACTTTGTAACTAGTAGTAGATCCCGGGCGATGAGGTAGAAAAAGTTTTGTTTTCGGCTAGCGTAGCACCCTCATAACCCTACGTTAATTGACCCTTGCAATTCTTCTATTCTTTCTCGAAATCATGCTAGGGTCATAAGGTGTGGGAGCAGGATCACGATCACGAAACCAAAGCGACTCAACACCTTTTCCACATAGTGACATTGTAACAAAGTTACCCCACCATCACCTTCTCGGATAAGGTTGATGTTTAGAATGACATCAGCTTCTCCCAAATCTTTCATATCAAAATTGCTTGATAGAAGATTTTTCACATCCTCAATGACTTTGAGGTTTGATCCAGAGGTCAATATGTCATCAACATAAAGGCATAGCATGACAGCCTCACCTCCACCATGTTTATAATACACACACGAATCCGCCTTATTCACAAAGCAAATCCAGCGGTAGTGAGAGTATTATCAAACTTTTCATGCCACTTTGCTTAGGAGCTTGTTTCAGGCCATACAAAGATTTTAACAAACCTACACACCTTGTTCTCTTGACCATCCGCAATGAAACCATCCGGCCGATCCATATAGATCTCCTCATCCAACTCTTTATTTAGGAAAGCTGTCTTTACATCCATCTGATGAATGATAAGACCATGAGAGGCTGCCACGGCTATCAAAGTATGAATTGTAGTCAATCGAGCCACAGGTGAATAAGTGTCAAAGAAATCTTCCCCTTATTTCTGGGTATATCCTTTGGCCACAAGGCTTGCCTTGTACCTCTCAATGGTACCATCAGGCCTAAGATTTTTCTTGAAAATCCACTTGCACCCTATAGGTTGACAGCCATAAGGACGGTCCACGACCTCCCATGTTCCATTACCCATAATAGATTCCATCTCACTCCTTACTGCTTCCTTCCATAAGTCAGCATCAGGAGAAGAATAGGCCTCTTGTATGGTGGATGGTGTGTCTTCCACAAGGTATACTATAAAATCATCACCAAAAGTTTTAGCAACTCTTTGCCTCTTACTCTTGCGTGTGACTATAGTATCATCCTCCTCAGGGATGTGCAAAGGAGATTCCTCAGCATGATCTATGGGAATAGATAGTTCTTGCTCATTTGAAATTATATTCTCATGATTTATTTCACTAGGTGTAGACCTCTTTGGAAACTCATTCTCAAGAAATGTAGCATCTCTTGATTCCATGATAGTATCAACATACATATCAGGCACATCAGATTTTATAATTAAGAACCTATAACCAACACTATGGAAGGCATAGCCCAGGAAAATACAATCCACAGTTTTAGGCCCTAGCTTATGCTTCTTGTTTATTGGCACATTCACTTTAGCCAAACATCCCCAAGTGCGCAAGTAAGAGAGGTTTAATCTTTTCTTCTCCCATTCCTCGAATGGTGTAATCTCTTTGTTCTTTGTAGGAACTCGTTCGGGACATGACACGCGGTCAAAATTGCCTCACCCCACCATTCCTTGGATAATCCCGCTGTACTCAACATGGCATTTACCAAATCAAGAAGAGTGCTTGTTTTTCCTTTCGGCAATCCCATTGGATTGTGGTGAGAATGGAGGTGTCCTCTCATGAACAATTCCATGTTCCACACGTAACTCATCGAAAACATTAGAGAAATATTCACCTCCTCTATCAAACCTTAAACATTTTATTTTCCTCTCAAGTTGGTTTTCAATTTCAGCTTTATAGGACTTAAAATAATTCAGCGCTTCATCTTTTGTTTTTAAGAGGTACACATAGCAAAATCTGGTGGAATCATCTATAAAGGTGAGGAAATATCTTTTGCCGCCTTTAGTTAAAATTCCATTCATCTCACAAAGATCGAATGAACAAGTTCTAGAGGTGCCAAATTCCTCACCTCAACAATTTTGTGGGGCTTGCGGGGTTGTTTTGATTCAACACAAACATGGCACTTAGACTTTTTGACTAGGTTAAATTTAGGAATTAAACTCGGGTTTGCTAGCCGCATAAGACAACTATAACTTGCATGACAAAAGCGTGAATGCCACAAATTGGATTCATCGGAAAAATCAACGAGTTTACCAACTTATTACAAACATCATGCAAGGATAGGCGGAACAGGCCTCCACAATCATAACCTTTTCCAACAAAAGTACCATGTTTAGAAACAACACATTTATTCGCCTCAAGAACAACTTTGTAGCCATCTTTACAAAGCATAGATGTGCTAACAAGGTTCTTCTTTATTGAGGGCACATGCTGCACGCTCTTCAATGTCACCGTCTTTCCCGAAGTGAACTTCAGAATGACCGTACCAACACCAAGAATATGAGCACGCGACCCATTTCCCATCAACAAGGCGCCAGACCTCCCGACCTGGTAAAAAGAGAACAAAGAAATATCAGCACACACATGTATATTAGCACCACTATCCATCCACCACTCGGTGAATTACTGACTGAAAGAACAAATGGTAAAGAATTACCATACCCCACTTTGTTCCATCTCGCAGCCTCCGTAGTGACAACATTTGCTTGACTTCTTCTCTCGGGTTGAACTTGTGATCTGGGCAATCTCTAGCCCAATGCTGTTCACTCCCACAAACAAAGCAACCTCCCTTGCTTTTGTTGGTGTTGTTCTTCTTCTTAAACTGTGCCGTTTGAATAGGCTTTGAAGAATTCTCTTGCTTGTTTTGTTTCTTCTTTTTGAACTTGTTGAATTTCTTCTGCACCACATTTGCAGAAGCGGTCTCATCACCTTTCCCTTTGTCCTTTGCCCTTGCCCTCTCTTCAACATCAAGAGTGCCAATGAGTTCCTCAACATTGAACTCCTGCCTCTTATGTTTAAGAGAGGTGGCAAAATCCTTCCAAGAAAGTGGTAACTTGGTGATTATACCGCCAGCCACAAACTTGTCAGGAAGAAGACAAGGGAATAGTTCGAGTTCCTTAGCCAGTGCCTGAATCTCATGAGCCTGTTCAACTATAGATCGGTTCTCAACCATCTTATAGTCATACAGCTGCTCCATGAGGTACAGCTCACTACCGGCATCGGTCACCCCAAACTTTCCAACAAGTGCATCCCACAATGCTTTCCCAGTGGGAAGAATGATATAGCTCTTCTGAAACTTTGCATCCAATGCACTGATCACTGCCCCTCTAAAGAGGTTGTCATCTGCCTTAAACTTAGTCCTCTGCTCCAGAGTCAAGTTTTCAGGCTCGCCCTCAGCGGCGTGATAACAAGACATAGTAGTCAACATAGTTCCATCTTAGCTTTTCAAAGCAAGAAATTCTTTCCATCAAAAGGACCAGGTTTTAATGCAGCAGCAAAACCTCTGACAGAAAAATGCCTATCATTAGGTTTTTGGATTGTTAGAATATTAGGCAATTTCCATGTCAATTTAATTCCATAAATTAACAAAATGATGATGATATTTATATATTCGTAAATAAAGATCATAGCATCAATCATGTTCAAAAGAACATGAACCATATGATTAATAATCATGCAAAGCATATCATAATCAAAAGACATATAAACATGACATATATTGCATAGCATCAAGATTAAACATGTATATCATGGCTGAAAAACAGTTGCATAAGAAACATCTCAACAGCTACGGAACATGCGAGAGAACAACGACGAAACATTTTAACGGACTATTGGAACAGATAGATAAAACATATAACAGACAGCAAGAACAGAGACAATATAAGGGCTGAAACGATGTCCTGGATCTAGTGAAACATAGCGACAACACATACTGAAGCATCGCATAACAGCTATCAAAACAGGCATTATCAGAAACGCGAAAACTAAAGAGGAGATGAACAATTCATACCCTCCAGTGAAGGTTCCCTTCACTCCCGAAGCCAGTCCATCTTCTATCGCCATGATGAAGACTTGCAGTAGCCGATCTCTTCTCCGGGATGTAGATTAAGAAGACGAACTCTTCCCAATGCGAAGAACAGCAACGATGGAGGAAAGATTGGGCAGTCGCGAAGACGCTCCCCAAAAACCTAATTGCCGACCCCCCGTGCATGGTCTCAATCGGCAGAGGCTCCGGAGGCACCTGCCCTCTCGCTTCACCGTGCGCACGGATTGACGAGATGGAAATTCTCTGTTGCTGCTGGAGGATTGCGGTTCTAGTTATGTGATCTCTCGATTTGGAGGAAGACTTATGTAGCCCGCGGCCAGGAAGAGGAAGAGGGAGAGGTTGCGCAGGAGCTGAAGAGTTAGACGGTAAGCGAAGAGTTTAACAGAGTTGAAACTCCCGTATGTGAGTGCTAAAAAGTTAACACGTCACGTCCGTCCGCCCACGCCCACGCCCACGGCCAGGCCGGCGGCGGCGCGCGCACGCGTGTGGCACACCTTGGTCCTTTTCCTTGCTTCTCAAATTAAGTGGAATAATTCTCACAATATAAGTCAAGTCAAAGACCGTTGGACTTCCAATCCGGTACAATAAATATTCTCCACAATTACACACCATAGAGTTTATTTGATTTATTAAATCTAAAATGGGCCTAGCCCATAATAAATCCAACACTAACAGATGTAGCTGCAATAAGAAGATGAAAGAAATTGAGTTAACCACATTATTTGTGTGTTGTTATCATTTTACTAAAGAATAGTATGTAAATTGGATGGGTTGCCTCCACCCATTGAACAAATATATGTTCAAGAAGACATTCGCATAGAGCTATCTCTCGGCAAACACGGGGCATGAGAAACTGGAATTAGAAGAATGAGAGCCGAGAATGTATGCATTTTTTATGGGATCACAGAGCCTATTTATTTCCTCTGATATTTAACGATCAACAAGCCGAAAGAGTATAAACCTAGATTGGGCAAAAGAGTGTTGCAAATAAATAAACATTAAATAAAAACATGCAACACGTGGTAACTTAATGAATCTATTAGATCTTGCCAAATCTAAAAGAGCCGATAACTAGCCCCTAAACTTAGATCTTAGCCTGCCGCACGACTCATGACCTAATCAGAGAAACTTTGGTAACTAGCTCCTAGCTAATCTTAGCCTGCCGCACGACTCATGACTAACACGGAACCCTCTTGGTTCAATGCTTAAATACACCGCATGATACTAAGCATTGCAACAAGACTTCTTGCATCACATCTAAATCCGCCGCACGACACTAGACATGATAACAAGGTTGCCGGGACTTACGGAGGTCGACGGATCGATTGGCCCTCTCGAAGAACTCGACGACACGACTAAAGGACTCGAAAAAGGTGGCACGGGGCCGATTGTATTGATTTGGTTGTGAACCCTTATTACAATGGTCGAGGGTTTATATTTATACCCTGGACAGAACATGAGTCCTAAGCACTTACGAACTACTCTAAACAAAATTGGAAAGACCAGACACGCTAACTCTATCCATAATCGGAGTCCTTGACCATCACGACTCCCTCCCTTTCTGGCCAGCTTCACCTTTCCTTCTTTTGCCTTCAAACGAAGCCGTTTACCGACCGCTTGATCATTTGCCGAACACATGGAAATTAGCCGACCGCATACGCATTTGCCGAACTGCTCTCTCTGCTCCTTGCAGGCCCACCTGTCATATCCCTGACCAAATTCTGGTGTTAACACATGCCCCCTCAATTTCGAGATAAAAGGATTTTATTTCGAAATTGACTATCAGCGCTTCTCATCTAGGTCAGCACCACCAACACCCGCAGCCGCCACCCGAGATCTGCTCTCGCTGCTATCTTCAATGGCGGCGGAGTCTTCAATCAGCTCCATCATGGCGACAGGAACTCAAGAGGAGCTCTTGGAGGTAACCCTACTTGCTTTACCTATTCGGCAACTTTCTTGAATCGGTTTCCAGATGCATTTTTTGATCCATTCGCTTCAATCTCTTTTTTAAAGGAAATGAAGAATGAAATCTTGATCTCCAATCTTGCATATCCCGGGTCATTTTTTCTTGGTCCAATGGGAGATTCTAATCCAAGGGACTTTGTTGAAAAGGAAACTTTGAGGATCCCATTCAAATCTAGAATTGCTCCCTCAAATAGATGGCCGAATACTTTCAAAACTTGGCCCCTTCCCTTAGTCACAGGATGGCGTGACTGGTACCGCAGGATGCAATCTAGGAACAGCGATTTCTGGGAATCACAAGACATTTAACACTGCTTGGAACTTTCACTAGCCGAAATGCCCAGGAATGATTCTCTTCTGATAGCCGCCTCTCACTTCTGGTCTGATGCTATCAACGCATTTCTCTTCGGTCATGGCCCTATGTCAATTACTCTGTCAGATATCTTCATGATGACTGGTCTGAACATCACCAAGCCAACCTATCCCTCTAAATACAAAAGCACTAGTTCTCAGAAGGCAGTCAAATCAGGAGGAGGTTGGGCCAAGTATGTTCAGACTTATGCTTCAAACGGCCCTGTGTCTGATAAAGAGTATAGGGCTTTTATGAACATGTGGCTATGCAGATTCATCTTCTGTGGCAAGTCCAATGAGCCAACTCTGAATCACATAGTGATGGCTGAAGAGTTGGCTGCAGGCAAGCTGATTCCCTTGGGGAAATATCTGCTGGCAGCGTTCTATCATATGATGCATCAGATCACTGCCCAGATGAGGAATCAGGGTGAAATCTCTTGTGTCAATGGACCATGGTGGCTTCTTCAGATGTGGTTGCAATTATATATGCATCAAATTGTTTCTGTTGATCTCCACAACCTGAACTTTCCTTCAATCAACTATGCTGAAGGTGAAGATCCCAGATACAAGGCCTGTCAGACATATGGAGAGGCTGCATCTTCAATTATCATTGATTTGGACCTGGGCCATCTTTTTAAGATCTTCTACAAGGGATTCAACCAAGTAATCTGGTTCCCCTACAGAGAGAATGAAAATTTAACCCTCCCTTGCAGATTTAGCTATGAGCTGGGCTGCATAGATGATGATTCCGGGGACATTTTTAATTCTTTCATCAAGCCCCGTGCTCGCCGACGAGAATTTCATAATGGTCGGTTGATAAATTCAACTTATGAATTTTACAACCCAAACATGGTTGCCGAGACAGTTTGGACTTGGTCACCGCCCCCAAGGCCATATTTTTCAAGCATCATCGGACCCGGGAGACATTGCTGAATATAACCGAGGCCAATAAAGTCTTCAATCTTGGATGCAAGCTTCCAACATATGAGCCCAATCCTTTGGTGATAGTTGAAGCTACTCATCCTTCCTTCAACCTCTGGTGGCAAGAATGGCATTCTCATATCTTCAGAGCACAAGTTCACCCTTTATGCCAAGTCTTAATGCCCTCATTTTCTTCTGATGATGAGGTACACATTTACAGCCACTTTTACTTTATGTCTCTGTTCTGTTTCTAAAACATTCTTTTGAACAGGACAATGCTCCTCCAAGTCCTCCAGAAGTTCAGTACTGGCGACCTGGTCCCAATGCTGCTTTGGGGTATGATGCTCCAAGCTTGATAGTTTTCAACAAAATACCTGCCGATGACACAGTGCTCCTGAAGGACCTTAAAAGAAAAACCCCTTCTTCTCCTGTCAAGGACACTGCAGTCCCCAAGAAAACAAGATCAAAGAAAGCTAAGCCACTCCCTCAGGTATGAATGCTCTTGATCCCTCACTTTCCATCTGTAAATGCTTTTGCATTCATCATTTCCTTTCAATAGGTACAGGCCAATCTTCAAAGTCCTGACAGGGTAGTGATTTTGGAGAACTCTCCTGGAGCCTCTGCTGATCAAGCAAACGTCAATGAGCCTATCACCAGCATGCATCAGGCAGATGACCAAGCAGGTGAACAGGAAGCAGCAGAAGGAATCCCTTCTCATCAGGCTGATAAACAAACAGACATGGCAACAGGCAGTCCTCTTCATCAGTTAGGAGAAGCAACAGAAAATATTCTTCTTCAGGACACATCAGTTTGAACTCCTTCGGCAATTCAAGATGTATCAATAAGCCATGACACCGCTGCTCATGAAACAGCAACTGTGTCAGTCACTCAAAGCCTTGATGCTACTCAGGAGGCCATTGACCAGACTTTTGCCGAAGAGGTATTATCTTTAATACTTCTCAGTCATTTCTTGTCTGAATTGAATCATTCGGCTAAAAATAAACTTTTCATTCTGTCATCAGGGTACTGCTCTCCAACAGGCTAGCTTCTCTCTTATTGCCGAAGAATTTGCCGATGACGATGAAGTCTCTTCCAGTCGGCAATTATCGTCAGAGAGTCAGGTTAAACTGAAGGCCATAATTTCATTCCTGGAGAGGGATGTTGTTGACCTGACTCGGGAATCTGACAGAATAAGAGAAATGGCAGAGCCAGTTGACCAAGAACTCCCTTCTGATCTCAAGGATGCTATAAACGCTTTATCTCATCTTGATGATCACTTTGCCATTGTCAAGAGGGCACATAAGAATTTGTCTGACAAGACTACCTTGGAGACTGACAAGGCAACCAAAGAAAAGCAAGTCAAGGAGCTCTACTCTGAATTCAAGTCAGCTAAACAGTCTTGGGACACTTTGGAGCCTGAGTTGCAGAGTATGAAAGATGAGAGGGCTAGACTGGCAGCCTAGTTGGCCCAATTGGACGCCAACATTCAATCTCATGAAGCCAAACTTGCGACTCTGCCACCTCTTGATTTGGCCAAGACCAAGATAAGCTCCCTTGTCAAAGAAACCAAGCAAATCAAGGGCAAACTGCAGCAGATCCAAAATTCTGAAGTTGAAGATAAAAGAGCCCTTGATGAGGTTAACAAAATCAAGACTGATGCTCTGAATGTCATCGGTTCTTATCGAATATGTAAAACTTTTGACTTGCGGGATAAAATTTGTAAACATTATGCTCGAATGTATTGCATCCGGCAAAAATTTGCTTCCTTTTGGTTTAATATTTTGTTTTGTCTCTTTCTTCTCTGCTTTTGTTATCATTCGGCTGTCTTTAAGTGTAATTATACTTTACCTGTTCAAATCAGCCGAACATAACCGCTGCAGACTCCAAGTGTTCTTTTAGCCGAATAGCTTTTGTCAGCTTAATTAGCCGACCGAGTGTGTTGGCAACTGAATCGTCAGTGGTGATGGGCTCGGCCCAACTCAACATCGGCCCATGGGTGTGGAAACCCTACCTTGTCGATTGGCTTTCCTGTAGTCTCGCCACGGCTCTCACGTTCATAAATAGGACCAATCGGCTCCCACAATCATCACAACAAGCACAAGCAGTTGCTATTATCCTCAACCTCTTCCACTTCCTCTCCGCCTTCAAGCTCCAAGAAACCCCACCACCATCCATGGCGAGCGGCGGAGATCGCAACAAGCGTCCTGCCCAGGACGAGGCAGAGAGCAGCAGCAACCTGCGTCGGCGGTGAGATCCTCAACCTCCTGAGTTATTCCGATTGATGGTTTTCTACCCGATCTGAATCCTTGCCCCCCTGCGGTTGCTCATATTCTCGATCCGTCTCAGGGTTACTGGGAACACCGGCGACTACGTCGCCAACATCCAGAGGCGGGTCGCCCGGGCCGGCACCCACACTGCTTCTTCCGCTCCTGCTCCCGCGGTGGATGCGGCGGAGGGAAGCAGCCGTGGTGGCCGCCGTCTGCAGTAAGAGACAACTTCTCTATCTCACCGATTTCTTCTAATTTAGCCGATTCTGATTACATCCTGTCTGTAGGACGGCGAGGATCAGCACCGGCCAATGGCGCTTCTTGGCGCCGGCCGCGGCGTTGGACGCTTCTGCCCCCGCGCCGGCTCCGGCTCCAGCCCCGGCTCCCGCTCCTGCTCCGGCACCGGCTTCTGCCTCGGCCTCGACGGGGTCGGCCTCTTTGTACGTCCCCATATGGGAGAGGGACGACGTGGAGGTCCCGCCGTACAGCCGCTACGATGTTGCTGCGTACCGCCGCGAGCGGGATGAGGCGATGGAGCTTCTTGGTGAAGAAACCAAGAAGTTCGGGATCGCCCAGCTGGAGTTGGAGGACAACTGCCGGCAGATGAGCGAGGCCATCACCAGTATTCACTTTTCGCCAATTGCCTTCAACCCATCTTCTTTCCGATTCATCTGCTCACTGATCCACCTCATTCTTTCTTTGCAGACCTCACCGCGGAGCTGGACCGCTTGAAGGTGGCGGCGACGGCGGCGGCCAACCACGTGAACGCCCAAGGGGCGACGCTGGTGGATCGCCTTGAGGCGGTGCCTGGTCAGGTCGACCAGGTTGCTCTTCATGGCGTTCGCCTCGGCACCGCGCTCAGCCTGGCGGGGATGTCATCCTGGACCGGGAGCAACTACGCCCAGATGCTGACCGGCTTCCGTGATGGGCTTCCTCACGAGGTCGACGGCATTGAGGGCATCCTGACGGGGTACGACGCCCACGGCGACGCCATGGCCAACGCCAACAACCCGGAGTCCGTCCTCAACAAGCTCTTCACCGAGGAAGAGGAGTAGCTTGTAATAGGATTGGCACGGGTTGTAAATAAAATTTTAATGAAGAAATGTTGGCCTCCTTCCTGTTCTTGTCTGTCTGTGATGGCGTTCATCGTAATTGCGTCCTTGCAAATTTTCCTTAGCTAGAACTTGCTTGCAACATTCTTTTCGAACGAAAATCTCCCGAATGCACAATGTTGCTTTAGCCGATTAGATCTCGGCCCTGTTCCACGACTTGACGTTTTGTAGCGTAGCTCTTCAATTCTCTTTATCTTCTCCCGATAAACCTACCAACTGGGAGAAAAATCAAACTGTTCACTCATACTTTAAAACTTGACTAAAGGCGATACAAGCGTATCGGCTATTTTTGTTCGAAAGACGATACACACGATATCGGCTATTTTGTACTAGAAGCGATATAGAAATATCGGCTATCTTTCTCCAACTTCTTTCCTTTGCTCTGAAGGCGATTTTATTCAATCGGCTATGTCATATTTACGTCAGAATCACAGTTAAGATCCAACTTCGATACTTGGATAAAACTTCTTAAGATATCTGCCATTGATGGCCCTAGTAAGTTCTTCTCCAAATAATGTTTTCAATACATACGCATTACAGTGCACAACCGACAACCCGAAAAGGTCCTTCCCAATTCGGAGACCACTTGCCGAATATTCTATCTTTGGTACCAATCGGCAATATCGTCTTCCGAGACCAATTCCCCTTCTGCAAATTGTTTAACCTTAACTCTCTTGTTGTAGTACTTGGCAACACGTATTTTATTCTTCTCGATGTTCTCTAAAGCTTTAAGACGAATCAAATGCAAATCTTCCAATTCATCCATCATCAAATCCTTATAATCTTTTTCCGTCAGATCCTTTTGCAACTCAACTCTTCTTGATCCTGATTGCAATTCCCAAGGCATTATAGCATTATGTCCATATACCAACTCATATGGAGATGCTTGTGTAGATCCATGACAAGCCATTCGGTAAGCCCACAATGCTTCATTAAGGACCAAGTGCCATCTCCTTGGCTTCTCATCAATTTTCTTCTGGATAATTTTGATCATAATCTTATTTGATGCTTCTGCCTGGCCATTGGCTTGTGCATAATAAGGAGAAGAATTGTACAACCTTATCCCCTTGCTTTCAGCGAAGTCACAAAACTCTGAAGAAGTGAACTGAGTCCCCTGATCAGTTGTAATGGTCTGTGGGATCCCAAACCTATGAATTATATGCTCCTTGACAAAACTGATCATATTCTCTGATGTGACCTTTTTTAAGGGAATAGCTTCAACCCACTTGGTGAAATAATCTGTTGCTAGTAACACAAATTTGTGTCCTTTGCTAGATGGAGGATTGATCTGTCCAATTAAATCTATACCCCATCCTCTGAACGGCCATGGTTTGATTATTGGATTCAAAGCAGATGCAGGTGCTCTTTGAACATTACCAAATATCTGACAATCTCGACACCCTTTGTAATATTCAAAGCAGTCTTCCAACATAGTCGGCCAGAAGTACCCTGTCCTTCTGATTATCCATTTCATTCGGTAGGCCGACTGATGTGCACCACAAGCTCCTTCATGGACTTCAAACATAATCTTCTTGGCCTCTTCTGGACTCAAGCACTTGAGCAACACTCCATCTATAGATTTGTGGTACAACTGATCATCAAGAAGTACAAATTTAAGTGCTTTATACCTGAGCCTTCGGGAAACCTTTTGAGATGGGTCTTTTAGATAATTGATAATGTCACTTCTCCAGTCATTACTTATCTGATCAAAATTGAAAATGCCTTCCTCTGCTGCATAGACTTCATGATTTTCCCGATATCCAGAGGCTGTTTGAGCTAATTTATTTGCTTCTCCATTATTCTCTCTGGGTATATGATGCAAAGTAACTACTGAAAAACTTTTCAGGAGTTTCCTACACTGTTCATGGTACCCCTGCAACACATCATTCTTGCATTCATATTGCCCTGTCAATTGATTGATCACCAGTTCAGGGTCACCAAATACTTCAACAGCAATAGCCTCCACTTCTATTAACAGCCGAAGCCCTCTAAGCAAAGCCTCATACTCTGCTTGATTATTAGTGACAGGATACTCAATTGCAAAGGCAAACTCAAATGTATTTCCTCGTGGGGATATCAAAAGAATTCCAGCACCACCACCTTTGTCACATGATGATCCATCAAAAAACAATGTCCATGGGGCAATGTGAATCACATCGACGATAAATCACGATGTTGAGTAATAAAATCGGCAATTGCCTGTCCTTTCACTTTGCTTTTGCCGACTCATACCTTAAATTGAACTCGATAGTGCTAATATCCATTTGCCGATTCTTCCATTTAAAATCGGCATTGACAACATGTGTTTAATTGCATCAAAACTAGATATCACCACACATTCAACATTTAACAAATAGTGCCGAAACTTCGTGCATGAGTAATAAACACACAAACAAATCTTTTCTATAGCCGAATACCTTGTTTCGGGATCTAACGGTTTTCGGCTAAGGTAAGCTATTACTCTTTCCTTTCTGTCAAATTCTTGCATAAGGGCCGATCCTATTGTTAAGATATCGGCCGCCACATACAGCTTGAAAGGCTTTTCAAGTTGTGGAGGTACCAACACCGGTGGTGTCTTCATATACTGCTTGATCTCGTCAAAAGCCTTTTGCTGTATGTCACCCCAAACAAATTTTTGATCCTTCTTGAGCTTCAACAATGGAGAGAAAGGCAACACTCTTTCTGATAGATTGGATATAAATCTCCTTACAAAATTAATTTTGCCCAGCAATGACTGTAACTCTGTAAGGTTAGTTGGGGGCACAACTTTGTCTATTGCTTCCATACTCTTTTTCCAACTTCTATCCCTCCTTTGTGGATTAAAAACCCCAAGAACTCACCAGCCGAGACTCCAAAAGCACACTTATTTGGATTCATCTTTAAGCCATGCCTTCTTGTGCACTCCAGAGTCTTCCTCAAATCGGCTAAATGTCCGTCATGGTCTCTGGATTTGACCACCACATCATCAATATAAATTTCTACAATTTTGCCGATCAGCTCGTGAAAGATATAGTTCATGGCTCTCTGATAAGTTGCACCGGCATTCTTCAATCCAAATGTCATCACTATCCACTCAAACAATCCAATGTGACCAGGACATCTGAATGCTGTCTTTGCAATATCTTCAACTGCCATGAAAATCTGATTGTAGCCAGCATTGCCATCCATAAAGCTGATGATTTCATATCCTGCTGCTGCATCCACTAGTAAATCGGCAACTGGCATTGGGTAACCATCCATGGGAGTAGCTTTGTTGAGATCTCTGAAATCTATGCATACTCTCATCTTCCCATTCTTTTTGTAAACAGGTACTATATTTGAAATCCACTCTGCATACCTGCATGGCCGAATAAAGTTTGCTTCGATCAGTCTTTCAATTTCTTTCTTTACATCGGCCAATACCTCCTCCTTATAAATCTTACGTGGAGGTTGTTTGAAAGGACGAAATCCAGGTTTTATAGGCAACTTATGTTCAACAATTGATCGATCCAATCCAGGCATCTCTCGTGCAATCCCAAGCAAAACAGTCTTTGAACTCTTTCAGCAACTCTATTAATTTCTTTTTATATTCTGGGTTTAAACTCGCACTGATATACATTGGCCTTGACTTTGTGCTATCACCAACATCAATCTCTTCTAATTTGTCGGCCGACATGAAACCACGACCCAGTTTGCCTTTGTTGCCATCGATTGGATTGCCCATTAAAAATTACTGTCAGAGCCGACTGCTTGGATCGGCTGTTGATCTCTGTCGAATACATTGACAGGACCTTCTCTCCATTTCTTTCCCGAAAGGCAATCTTGTCCATCATACTCCCAATAAGCAGGTTCAGAAGTGGCAACACTCACTGAATCGTCAGCTTGGACAATCTCTATATCATCCCCTATCCATTGAATAAGAATTTGATGCATAGTTGATGGTACACAGCAATTAGCATGGATCCAATCCCTTCCAAGAAGCGTGCTATATGCCCCCTTGCCATCAATGACAAAGAAAGTAGTGATCAACGTCTTGGATCCAATCATCAGTTCAACATGTACCGCTCCACGACTATCAGAAGCATTGCCAGCAAAATCTCTAAGGATCATGTCAGTCTGCAATAAATCCTCACTTGTCATGCCAAGCTTTTTGAAAGTAGCATAGGGCATGATATTGATAGCAGCCCCTCCATCAACAAGCATCTTGGTCAAAGGTTTGCCGTTGACATATCCCTTCAGGTATAATGGCTTCAGGTGACGGTTTTTAACTGGCTTGTCAAAGATTGCCTGTCGAGTCAACACAAGTTGAGCCATCAGGTTTTGACATTCAGTTTCATCAAAGTCTGAATAGACTTCATCTTGAACTTCTTGATCTTCAGGAGCTCTAAACTCTAATGGAATAAAGAACACCATATTAGCATCAGCCGAAGGACCCTGTCCATCGTCCTTTTTCTTAGGACGCCATATTGGCTTCTTTTTGGCTAATTCCTGTTTCAACTCCTGATTTCTCAAACGCTGAACCCTTCTCTTCTGGCTTTTCCGCAGACCAGGAGGGCACCACTGACCCTTTTGCCACCTGTATGAACTTTCATCCGTGTTATGAGCACTGCTATGAGCCCAAGCTTGGTCTGCCAATCTTTTCCTTCGATGTTCATCAAAACTGTTTATTTTTAGGCGCCGATCGTTCTCTGGAAATCTCATTCCGAGTCTATCATGAACGGGTCGGCGGTTGACTCGAGATTGCTGTACTCGAATGCGGTCACCGCATTCGGGACAATTGTTTACGCGGGCAACTTCAAGCCTTCATTCCAACGAGTGTCGAAGAAGGAACAGTTCAATGAGACTGTTCTTGCTCTCTCCTCCCGTACTCTTCTTGTTCCCTTTGGCGCACTTCGCTTCATATCTCGACGTTCAGCCATGAACTGCGCTCCTCCTCGATATCTTTGCTGCTCCTCTTCATACTCCACCTTCTTTTCCCACCGCCACTTATTCGGCAAGTGTCGTCTTGTAACTCGCGCTTTGGCTCGGCATGTATTCGGCAACTTCCTTTGATCGCATCGAAGTTTGCCCCTTCTCTGTTCGGCTATTTCTGAACTGAACTTGCTGCACTTCTTCTTTGGTAACTTGCCGATCAGGGTCAACAGCACCGCTCTCTTTGGCTCTTTCAGAGGTCAAAACCTTCATCTTTCCCTTTTCCTTAGATTCAATGGCATCCACCATGCCTATAGAGAAAGAGACCATGTTCTGAGGGAATGGGTTCTTGTCTACTTTCATTTTGCCATCAAATCTCAAGTGTCCATCTTGAATAGCCTTCTGAATCTTTACTCTGAACACTCGGCAATCATTGATATGATGAGAACCCGTGTCATGAAACCCACAGTACTTCTTATCTTTTACTCCTTCAGGGCGTAGCATAGGATGTCCTTCCGGCAACTTGATGCGTCCCTCTTTAATCAGATACAAAAAGAGCTTATCTGCCTTGCTGACATCGAAATCATAAGATCCCTTCTGCTGCTTTACCCATCGTTGACTGACTAAAGTAGGCTCTTTTGCCCAGTTCAACTCTGCAGCAGCCACTTCATCTTCATCTTCATATTCAGATGCTTCTTCTAGGAATCCCTGATACATGTCAGTGGTTGCAGTGTTCTTCTGAAAACGAGCATCTCTTCTGAACCCTTGGGCTTGATTGCTCATTGCCGTCAGTTTCTGTGCAAGCTGTCCAAGGTCTTCAAACTCCATGCCAAACAACTTGTCTCTGATATGTGGCAGCATGCCTGCAATGACTAATTGCGCGAGTTGATCATCAGGAATAGTCAGAGAATAGCACATGTTCTTTGCTTCTCTGAATCTGCGAAGATACTCCATTGGTGTTTCAGTAGTCTTCATCCTCATAGCCCACAGATCAACCATCTTCTTCTCATTGGTTCCTGTGTAAAAGTATGCATGGAACTTTTGCTCCAATTCTGCCCATGTACCAATGGAATTAGCCGGCTGCGATGCAAACCATGTGAAAGCCGGCCCTGTCAGAGACATAGGAAAATATCTAATCCTCCAAGCTTCATCAGCAGCAGCTTCTCCAAGTTGCATCAGATATCTGCTGACGTGCTCAATGGTACTAGTGTCATCCTGACCAGAGAATTTGGTTAAATCTGTTGGTGGCTTGACCCTAGGTGGAAGAGCAACCCTATTGTACCATTCTGGAAAGGGAGATTTGTACGTATAAGTTGGATTCTTTGGCTTAAGGCCGAATTGATTCTGCATCATATCAGCCATTCTGCTTAACAGAACATCATTGGCATCCTGTGCTCCCTGTCTCCTGGAAGGCACTCCTGACGCACTCTTGTACCCCGGATTCGGCAAAGCACTCAGAGCACTGTAATCGGTAAACTCATTGTACCCATCTCCATATACACTCTTCTACAATCTGTTTGCCACTGGAGCAATCTTGTAAGCTGATGCAGGTACATCTGTTGTTGCACCAAAGGCTACTTGACCATAAGTTTGCTGATCGGTAATAGGAGGCTTCTCTTTTTCATCGTGAACAGCTCCATCCTTGCTTGTACCGATCATCTCTTCTCCTCCAGTTGACTTTTGAGTGTTGAAGTACACAGGCCCAGAAAGCTCCCCAAATCTTTCTTCAAAGCGTTTGTCAACTGCTGGTCCGAAGATTTCAACCATGATTTTGCGGAAGGTGCCTAGAAAAGCTGTGTTGTGATTCAACATAGTGTCCCCCACAGCTTTGTAAATGGCTCCAACCACCCTTTGCATCTCCTCCTCGTCAGTAATATCAGACTGACCAGCGAGAAGAACTCGTGGCAGCGATTGCTTGATCATCACTCTGCCACTCTTGTTCTTGGAAAAAGACATCAAACATTTCTGCTGAAACTGCTCCATTGCTTGCTCTATCATCTGTCGTTGCTCTGGCTGCAGCTCATCTATAGTCACGTTCAGAACGTGACTGTTGTCAATTTTCGATCCCATCTTAGATTGCGAAGTGTCCCATCGGGCGTGCCAAAAAGTGTGTTGACACAAAATGTGGCGCACTGTGTCTCACACACAGCAAGCCGGAAAGCCTAGCTTCAATCGGGTGCCCGGGCGTCTGAATCCGGAAGCGTGCCAGTCGATTTGACCTGAAAATCGACAAGGGATAAAACAGTAAGATCATAACTGGAACGTGATGGGTGAGACCAGACAGTTCCATCTTTACGGCCCTGAAGCCACTTACGACGACATATAGCTATAGAAGCTATCTTCCAACAGATTGCAATTCATTCGGCTAAAGTAACATAACTGGTGTAAATAGAACGAACTTGCCGAATACGGTAAATGAAGACATGTTTGAACAAGATTAAATCATTTAAAGCATATCAAACTATATCTCGGGTTTAAAGCATCATCAAGCATTTAATAACTAAAGATAAGTAACTTATAAATATAAATCTATTAGACAACACATGCATAGGTTACTCCAACTAGTCTGCCGCACGTCTAGCCTTCATAAACCCATCAAGCATAAACTCAAGCAAGCTAATCCACCGCATGATACCACTCACGGAAATTTACACCACTCCTTACCATTAGATCAATCCACCGCATGATACAATCTAGCAATAAAGAGCTAAAAGCATGTAATTACCTAACAGATCTATAAATACTCGCTACATGTATAAGCATAACCGCATCGGCAAGATTGCCGAATCGGGGTCCATGAAGAAGGAACAAACAAGTAACATGTAAAAGGAGCCTATCAGATTAAACCGATCTCTAGTCCACCGGATGACTAGCTCTAGAGTAACCCAAAGACCTGCATCTGCCACACGATACTCGGTCCTGTCAAAGCTCATCTACATCCAACGTGACTGAACCCACAACATGTAACAATCTAAATTGGTCTAATTCGGCTATATGAGCTTGATCTACTCGATATTGAATAAACATGAAAGGAACGATCAACAAGCCGAAAGAGTATCATCCTAGATTGGGCAAAAGAGTGTTGCAAATAAATAAACATTAAATAAAAACATGCAACACGTGGCAACTTAATGAATCTATTAGATCTTGCCAAATCTAAAAGAGCCGATAACTAGCCCCTAAGCTTAGATCTTAGCCTGCCGCACGACTCATGACCTAATTAGAGAAACTTTGGTAACTAGCTCCTAGCTAATCTTAGCCTGCCGCACGACTCATGACTAACACGGAACCCTCTTGGTTCAATGCTTAAATCCACCGCATGATACTAAGCATTGCAACAAGACTTCTTGCATCACATCTAAATCCGCCGCACGATACTAGACATGATAACAAGGTTGCCGGGACTTAAGGAGGTCGACGGATCGATTGGCCCTCTCGAAGAACTCGACGACACGACTAAAGGACTCGAAAAAGGTGGCACGGGGCCGATTGTATTGATTAGGTTGTGAACCCTTATTACAATGGTCGAGGGTTTATATTTATACCCCGGACGAAACATGAGTCCTAAGCACTTACGAACTACTCTAAACAAAATTGGAAAGACCAGACACGCTAACTCTATCCATAATCGGAGTCCTTGACCATCACGACTCCCTCCCTTTCTGGCCAACTTCACCTTTCCTTCTTTTGCCTTCAAACGAAGCCATTTACCGACCGCTTGATCATTTGCCGAACACATGGAAATTAGCCGACCGCATACGCATTTGCCGAACTGCTCTCTCTGCTCCTTGCAGGCCCACCTGTCATATCCCTGACCAAATTCTGGTGTTAACAAGGAAAGATTGGGCAGTCGCGAAGACGCTCCCCAAAAACCTAATTGCCGACCCCCCGTGCAAGGTCTCAATCGGCAGAGGCTCCGGAGGCACCTGCCTTCTCGCTTCACCGTGCGCACGGATCGACGAGATGGGAATTCTCTGTTGCTGCTGGAGGATTGCGGTTCTAGTTATCTGATCTCTCGATTTGGAGGAAGACTTATGTATCCCGCGGCCAGGAAGAGGAAGAGGGAGAGGTTGCGTAGGAGCTGAAGAGTTAGACGGTAAGCGAAGAGTTTAACAGAGTTGAAACTCCCGTATGTGAGTGCTAAAAAGTTAACACGTCACGTCCGTCCGCCTACGCCCATGCCCACGCCCATGCCCACGCCCCGGCCGGCGGCGTGCGCACGCGTGTGGCACACCTTGGTCCTTTTCCTTGCTTCTCAAATTAAGTGGAATAATTCTCACAATATAAGTCAAGTCAAAGACCGTTGGACTTCCAATTCGGTACAATAAATATTCTCCACAATTACACACCATAGAGTTTATTTGATTTATTAAATCTAAAATGGGCCTGGCCCATAATAAATCCAACACTAACAGATGTAGCTGCAATAAGAAGATGAAAGAAATTGAGTTAACCACATTATTTGTGTGTTGTTATCATTTTACTAAAGAATAGTACGTAAATTGGATGGGTTGCCTCCACCCATTGAACAGAAATATATGTTCAAGAAGACATTCTGGCATAGAGCTATCTCTGGCAAACACAGGGCATGAGAAACTGGAATTAGAAGAATGAGAGCTGAGAATGTATGCATTTTTTATGGGATCACAGAGCCTATTTATTTCCTCTGATATTTTAATGTTTCCAAAATTGTAGCCAGGAGATAATACTTACTCCAGTAGCACAAAAATTAAAAGATTATTCCACACCACACAACACACGTTATTTGAATAGAAGGTCAACAGCAATTGTCAACACACAACATGGTCTCCCTTTAAAACTCTGTCCAACCGAGCCAAACCCTCACAAACTGCTCGGCAGGTCAGCACACATGTAGTGTCCACTTTTGTTTGGCCTCCAATTTCCATCACACCATGCATGCAGGCACCTTTCATATGAAATCAATTATTCGTAGAGACCACCACATCCTCGTCGTCAGAGCATATGTCAGAGACGCCACTCCGAGGCCACCATGATGTCCAGATGCCATAGGTTTTCTTCTTGTGTAGATGTGAGTATGTAACATGTACTTCTAAGCAGTGTTGTCCACCACTAGCTCCCAAATCCCACCAATGCCAAGGAGACAATGACGTCCAGAAGCCAATGGTGTCCTTGTCCCAGCATGCCGATACTTTGCCGGATGCTTGAAGTGTGTGGAATTCTGGGATTGGGGAACAACCGGCGATCATGTCTTCCGAAGGATAAGTGGAGGAAATAAATCGTTCTGTTGTATTGTTACATAAAGTGAAAATTGTTGGTGGCATCATTTATTGCTAGGCATTCTCTAACATAATACAACAATATGCACCAATCGATGCAGAAGTTGGGATATTAATATTTTTCTTTTTCTGATAAATTTCTCTAACATAATCACACAATGGACATCATTGTTTTAATTGCTCGCATAATGCCGAGCTTAGCTGGCATGGTCCACTACACCACAACACCGCATCACCGTCAGACATCTGACGGTAAAAGTTAAATTTACCGATGGATAATCTGTCGCTAAAGATAGCCGACAGACCATATGTCGCTAATTTCTCATTTAGGGATTTCCTGTCTGTTGCTTTAGATATAGACATTTAACGTTGCATTATTTGTCGCTTAGAAGCTAAGAATATAGTCAGTTTGTCTGTCGCTAAAGAAAATGGCCCCACACTTATCTAACACGCCCTGCCTCTATCTAGCTTGCTTGCAAATTTTAGCATGTTTAAATATTAATATTGCATAGTAAACTAAACTTGTGATAAAAGTGTTAGTAACTTAGTATACATTATTGTTCATAAATGGATAAATCTTTCATATGTTGACATATAAGTGTGTGAGAGATGTATCATTTGTAAATTATAGATTTATATAAGGTTCTTTTATAACTTTTTCATTTAAAATCATCTAGTGTTCTAAAATACTGTTCAAAGTTGTCATATTTTGAAATTTTAATTTTTTGAATTGTTAAACTAGTGTAATTTCTCATCCCATCTCTGACTATAACTCGTTACTTACGCAAAGGGACTTATATAATTGGTAGAAATTTTTGCAAGAGTGTTTAATAAAATTTTATCAAATAGTGCATAAATGTTTATTCTTAAACAAAACAATTAAGATATATATTTTTAGCGGAACTAATAAGAAATAAATATCCAACTAATTTGGAATACCACTACTTGAAAAAAAAACTTTAAAAGGTCATGCAAGCGGCCAACCGGGGCACGGGCGGGCAATGCGCTTTGGGCTAGCTTCTCCCGCGAGCCCATCTACGGTGCAGCTCTTCATAGCCATCCATCCCCTAATCGGACGATCAGCCTTCTCCCTCGATTGATCAAAAACCGGCTTCCCCAAAAACCCTAGCCTGTTCATTTCTTCCCCCTCCGCTTTTCACGCACGCAGCAGCCAGCCGCCACAACGACAACGCCGAGCGTGGAGAAGAAATGGCGGCCGAAGCGAGTCCTGCGAGCCGGTCGCGGCGACATTGCGGCGGTGGCTGTCCCGTGCCGCCCTGCACAATCTACTCATGGGAGAACCTGAGGGATAAGATAATAGACAATTTCAAAGGTTTCTCAAGTGAGTCATTGTCGTCGGCGGACTTGTTCAGCAACAAACATGACAAGGGGGAGCCGCTAAGGGATTACTTCTAGAGATTCTTACACCTCAGGGCAAAAGCGCCAGATGTGCCGGACAGCGTCGCAATAGAGGCAGCA
This sequence comes from Themeda triandra, assembly GCA_018135685.1. Classification (NCBI taxonomy): domain Eukaryota; kingdom Viridiplantae; phylum Streptophyta; class Magnoliopsida; order Poales; family Poaceae; genus Themeda; species Themeda triandra. Next base: position 386,027 of record JAENPR010000229.1, on the reverse strand, counting down.
ATCAAAGGTCTCCGCATCGGACCCTTCGCAAGCCACTTAGCGAGGGAAAAGCCAGCCACTATGGAAAAATTGCATGAAGAATTCGAGAAATACTGCAGATCAGACAACGATCTCCGAAAAAGACTGGATGAAGGCGAAGGCCAGAGGAAAAGGTATTCCGGCAGGAACAGCAATAGAGACAACAGGTCCTATGATAGACAGAATTCTCAGCAAAGACAAGTCTTTAATGTGCAAAATGGCCAGCCTCAGTGTTCGGCAGACAAGGAGCCAGGAAACGGTCAAGATAGGAATGCCCAGGACAATCAAAGTTTCAACAAGAGCAAGTCAAAGAACTGGAATAAGAACCAGAAACCGAGAAGGCATTATTGTATTTTCCATGGGGAAGAAAAGGGGCATAGCACCAAGGAATGCCCAGAAACCAAAGAAACAATGGATCAGATGAAGAGCAAGCAACAGCCGCCTCCAACTGCTCAGGAACTAGCCAGACAAGTGAATCACACCTTCACTCCGCAATACCATTAGCAGTACAACCCAAGCTACCCAGGGTATACTAACAGCGCTTTCCCTCAGCAGAATGTTGCACAATAGTATTACCCACCGTCCCTGCCAGCATGGCGGCCTGTGCAGTACCAAATGTCTCAGTACAGCAACCAAGCGCCCGTCAGAGCTGAAAGTGCGGTCACATACATCAACACTCGACCTCCACAAATATCTATGATGGAGACACCTGAGCCGTCACATCATCAGCAACAAAAGCAGTACGCGGCATTACCTCCGCCTCCGCAGCAAAGGCAATTTGAGGCCCTTCCAGCACCTCCGCAGCAGGTCACCTGCCCCAGTACCATGCCAAAGGTTTAACCTCCGGTTGAGAATCAGATGAACCCTCATTCTGCTCTGCCCACAATAGGAATGATACTTCCAATAGCCGGAGGCTCAGCGATGGAGTTCGAAACAAAGAGACAGAAAAAAGATCACCTCCTGTTGGGGGGAACAACCTCCGCTAGGACCACCTACTTAGCTCCGCGGCCCTAGCATGGGCCAAGACAGGCAAAACGGCTAGGCGACTTTAGACAACCTTCGCTCTGGGCGTCCCGACACTGCGAAGGTCGCTAGGCTTGTCCTAGCGATACGGCGAAGGTACGACATACCTCCGCGTTCAGGCTCTCTAGTTCTCTTGTCGCGCAGGTACGTGAGGGTTCAGAGGAGCTTCCCAGGACCTTCGCGGTGGGCGGAGTTCTCAAGGACCTTCGAGGATGATAGCTTAGCCGCCTGGCATCACAGGCGGCGGAAGACCTCCGGACGATCGCTCACGGGATCAAGACGAGGAATGGTGAAGGCCTGACGCGTGGCGGCACCAAAGGGCGACACGTGGAGCTTCGAAGGCATGACACATGGCGTCCTGGGATAGGTCTAAGAGGAAATGTTTTTAGTTTTGCAAAGTACACAATTGCCCTTGTTAAGGCCCACTTGTAAGTGTGATCAAGGTTGAAACCCTATTGTAAAAAGCCATTTGACCCTTGGTATGGCCTATAAATACCAAGGGTATGGCAAGTGTAAGGGAGGAGGACCCTCAACATTTTTGATCCCAGTTAATGCAAAAACCCCAAAGGGGGTCCACTGGCTCTTGACTCACTTAGGTAGTGGTTTGGATCCCACACCCTGTTTGGGAGACCTTCGCCCTCCTCCTCCGGACCCCGGCGAAGGAAGGGGGGCAAGCGTTTGTACCAACAGTTGGCGCCGTCCGTGGGGTTCGAACAAAAGAAGCAAGCCATGGCTCCAAACATCAGTGAACTTTCCTCAGCACAGGGGACCAACGCGGATCCGACCCTCGGCGGCGGAGGTGTCGTTCCGCCAAATCCTCTCTCGAGCAACCTCCGATTGAGCAGTCGGCCAACCTGGCAGTTGATCCCGACCTTGACCAAGTTGCACCCGGAGGTCGGCGCGAGCGTCGGTGGTCGGGGACATTATCATCCAGCCGCACCCCCATACCTCCGGAGGTGGCATCGCCAAAGAATTCACGACCGACGGCGAAGCTTCGGAAGAAGAAAAGTTGGCCGGGCATCTAGAACGGCTCCAAGAAAGCATCCTCGCTGGCAAAAGCCACCTGGAACAAATCAACAAGGAATCAAGAGCTGCAACCATCCAGCGCAGAACAGAGGAAGCAGAAGCAGAGCTTCGCCGCATTGAACAAAGCATCGAGCGGCGAGGCGGACGCGGAGGTGAGAAACAACGGAGACCCGGCTCCCCGGGACATGCGCCCGCACAACCTCCGATCGAGCAACGCAAGATCCCCACCCACCACACCCGAGAACCGGACCTCCGCGCCAACATATTTTACCGGCGGCCAGGCGGAGGTGTCCCAGAGCCAAGAGCAGCGCCGCGGGTCCCGCACTACGACTCCAAATCCCCCCTGTCATACGACCTCCAGATCACCGAGTGGCCCTAGGGCTTCGCCATGCAACATCTACCGTGGTATGATGGCTCCTACGAGCCACGCCAATATCTAATGTCCTATGAAGCTGCCGTCTCAGCCTCCGGAGGTGATGAGGACATCATGGCCAAAGCCTTCGTGATCGTGGTGAGAGATATCGCTCAAACCTGGTACAGCAACCTCCGGCCAGGATCCATCAGATGTTGGGATGACCTTCGCGAGAAAATCTGCACGAACTTCAAAGGTGTCAGTCGGTCTGCGGCCAAGGCCACAGCTCTCCTCAATTGCAAGCAAAGAGTCGATGATCCATTACAAGATTGGTGGAAAAGATTCCTCAATACCAAGAACCGCACCCCTGGCATCATGGATGAAGTCATGATTTTGGCAGTGACAAGTTGCATCCAGCCGGGACCATGCTCATCGAAGCTGTCAAGAAGGGAACCGAGAACCATCGCTGAGCTATATGACATCATGGAAAAGCAAATTAGAGCAGATAACAATGAACGTGTCAAGTCTCAGTCGTCCCAACCTCCGCAATGTCAACAAAGAGAGCGCAACCTGAACCCTCGCAATGAGTACCCCCGCATCAACATGGGAAACGTCAACGCCATCGATGGCAGTAACGATCAGCAAGCTCGGCAGCACCTTCGTCTGCCCAGACAACCCCCGCCACAAGTCGATAGAAGACCCGCCAACTCGGATCGCGAGGCGGCAACCTCCGCGGCTGCATTATTGCCATTTACGTGGAAAAGCCGGCGACCACTACACCAAGCGGTGCGTATGGTACATCAAGGGGCTTGAGTGCGAGAGACGGCCAAGCCCCACCGGCTCCGCGGTAGGAACACAGTCAACCATACCCGCGAGCGGCTCCGAACCCCCGCAACCGCAACCAGGGATACAACCACAACCATCGAGCTCAGCAACCCCCGTATCAGCAACCAATTTACTACCCTCAACCGCCCTTCGCTCAGGGTCAATATGCTCACAACCAGCAGCAGCAATACTACCACCGCCAAGCACAACAGCAGTATCAGCAACTTCAGCCAATCGCCCATCAAACCCAAGCGCAAGCCTTACCTCCGCCACCACCCCTACCAGCACTACCTCCGCCACAACCAATCAAAATTCAGGGAGAAACACAGGGAGCACAGACAGCGATCAACAATCCCACAGCTACCTACGGGGTCATCAAGGCTATTTTCGGAGGTTCAGGGGAGGATTATGGCAACAAAAGACAACGCAGAGAGCACTTTCGCCGGGTCAATCAAGTAGCCTGCGAAGGTCATCATAGAAATGATCACTGGTCGCACATTCCCTTGACCTTCAACAGCTCAGATCTCAAGCTCAAGCAATACCCACATACTGATGCGATGGTCATAGAAACAAACATCGCGAGTTTGGGACGGTGACCAAAATCCTTGTGGACAATGGCAGCTCCGCCGACATCTTATTCACATCCACCTTCGATGGCATGAAGCTCGACGAAATAAACTACAACCGGCAGGACATCCGCTATTCGGGTTCGGAGGCCAGCAGATTAGAGCAATCAGAAAAATCACTCTACCAGTATCCTTCGGCAACAAAACCATCGCCCGAACAGAGCACATCACCTTCGACGTAGTTGATATCCCATACAACTACAACGCCATCTTCGGGAGGGGCACCATCAATCAGTTCAATGCTGCAATTCATCCTGGTTACCTCTGCATGAAAATGCCAGCGCCTGGAGGTATCGTAGCCGTCTACGGAGACCAAAACACGGCCAGAATAGCGGAGCAAGCAGCCACTCCGGGGTAGCAAAACGTCCATTGCCTGCAGGAGAGGGAACAAAGACAGCAGCAAGAAGAAGAACGAAAAGAGCAACGAGAAGCAGAGCCGAAAATCGACGCAGCTTGGTTACCTTCGCGCGCGCAGTCGGAGGAAGAAACAAAAAAGATCCAGCTATTCCCAGACGATCCTGAAAAGAAAGTCATTATATCAGCTCTGTTAGATACCGAATTTGAAGCTCAACTCATCCAGTTCCTCCGTGATAACAGCGATGCCTTCGCATGGTCGGCCTCGGACCTCGTCGGTGTAGACAGAAAACTTATAGAGCATCACCTAAACGTCAGGAAAGGTCATCCTCCGATCAAGCAAAAGCTCCGCCAAATGTCGGAAGAAAGGAAACAAGCCACCAAAGTGGAGGTAGATCGGCTACTAAAAGCGGAGGTTATTCGCAGGGTCAAATATCCAACCTGGCTCTCTAATGTGGTATTGGTACAAAAGAAGAACCTCAAGTGGCGAATGTGTGTCGATTTCACAAGTCTCAACAAGGCATGTCCAAAAGACTGCTTTCCACTACCCGGGATAAGCACCACGGGTGGACGCTGCCGCGGGGTGCGAGCTTCGTCTCGCTCGATTGCTTCTCCGGCTACCATCAAATTTGGATGAACAAGGACGACGAAGAAAAGACAAGCTTCATCACCCCCGATGGCACTTTCGCGGAAGAATGGCGAGGGCTCTGCAACGCAGCCCAACCTTCGCCCGCATGACGGCGGAGGTCTTCAAAGATGATCCAATAGTCTCGGCTTATGTTGATGACATTGTGATCCGAGCAAACTCGAATCAACCATATAGCTGATCCGGCTTTGAACCTTCGACAAGCTCAAAAGGCGAAGCTCAAGCTCAACCCGAGAAGTGCATCTTCGGAGTCGGCAAAGGAAGCTCACAGGATGTCTTGTCTCAGCTAGAGGAATCGAAGCCAATCCAACAAAAATAGACGCAATCATTTCCATGTCACCTCCGACGTCAAGGAAGTCTGCTCAGCGCCTAACCGGTCGGTTAGCTTCGCTTAGCAGATTCATCTCACGGTCTGCAGAGCGGGGGCTGCCTTTCTTTGAGGTGCTCAAAACCTGTGAACCTTTCAAATGGGGCCCCGCCCAGCAGGCTGCCTTCGATAGTCTCAAGCAGTACTTACTCAAGTTAACAACCCTCGCGAGCCCGGAACCTTCGGAACCGCTACTGTTATATGTCGCAGCTTCGCCCCATGCAGTCAGCGCTGTTTTGGTCAAAGAGACCCTCGAGGAACATCAAAGACGACAATTGCCCGTGTATTACGTATCAGAGGTCCTCGAAGGTCCCAAGAAGCATTATTCAGAGCTCGAAAAGATCGCATATGCGGTGGTTATGGCTGCAAAGAAGCTCAAGCACTATTTTCAATCTCATCCCATCACAATACCTTCGCATGTCCCTTTGGATAACATCTTCAGAAACCCAGAGGCAGTGGGCAGAATCGCCAAGTGGGCTTCACAACTCAGCGATTACGCGCTAACCTTCATTGGCAGACACACAATTAAATTGCAAGCTCTAGCAGATTTCATCGCAGACTGGACCCCGGATCCTCACAACAAGGCTGAAGACATTGTACATGTGAACGGAGCGTGGGGCGCCCAAGGGGCCGGAATCGCAGCAATCCTAACTTCACCTTCGGGAGTCCAGCTCAGATACGCTGCAAGACTCGAGTTTCAATGCACCAACAACTCTACCGAGTATGAAGCCGTCCTCTTGGCCCTCGCGAAGCTTCATGCCCTTTCTGTGCGCCGGGCGATCATCCGGACCGACTCTCAGGTGATCGCTGGCCACATCGAGAAAACATTCAAGGCAAAGGATCCGGAGCTACGAAATACCTTCACACTGTCCGCAGCGAAGCTTTCTTCTTGGGCATCACCACAAAGTCCATCCCTCGCGGCGAAACGGGGAGGCGAGACGAAATAGCGAAAGCCGCAGACTCAATCATCTCCACTACCTCCGGACGTCTTCTTTGAGACCTTCGCGGCACACCTCGCAACCGCACGCATCACACCTCCAGTGAGAATGGTCAACATAATATCCAGCGAAGATTGGCGGGCCTCTATCATGGCTTACATCAAGGGCTTCTATGAACCCGAATCGAAGGAAGAAGAAAAAAGAATGATTCAAAGAGCGCGAGGGTATAAAATCGAAGGCCAGAACCTGTATAAGGCCTCGGTCACGGCTCCTTGGCTAAAATGCGTCGCCACAAGTGAAGGTATCGCCATACTCAAAGAAATCCACCAGGGCATCTGTGGCTCGCACAATGGCCCAAGGGCTCTAGTCGAGAAGGCATTCAGGCAAGGATTCTATTGGCCCACCGCTTTGTCCGACGCTTCCTTGCTGGTGCGGCACTGCGAAGGTTGCCAGTGGGCCGCCAACCATTCAAACAGACCCGGGGCTTCGACCACTTTGATCTGCCCGACATGGCCAATGCAGCGTTGGGCCATGGATTTGGTTGGACCCCTACCGACCGCTCCTGGAAGACTCCGCTACGCGGTGGTGGCGGTGGAGTACTTTACCAAATGGATCGAAGCTCGAGCGCTTGCCACCATCACCTCCGCTACGGTACAAAAGTTCTTCTGGCAACAGATCGTATGTCGCTTCGGCGTCCCAAGGGATCTCACAGTTGACAACGGAACCCAGTTTGACAGCTTCGCCTTCAAAGAGTTCTGTTTCCAAATCGGTACCAAAATCCACTTCGCCTCAGTCAGGCATCCGCAGTCCAATGGACTAGTCGAAAGGGCCAATGCAATCATCCTGCAAGGAATCAAAAAGAACCTCACGAGACAAGCCCTTTGGGCAAATGGGCGGAGGAGCTCACCACTGTCGTCGGGGTCTCACAACACCTCCGTGGCGGGGCCACCGGCATCACTCCGTTTAAGCTGCTCTATGGAGAAGAAGCCGTGCTCCCGAAGAAGAGCTCCGCCACGGGTCACCAAGAACTACCTCCGATACCAACACTCAAGATGAAGCGCTCGACAAGGACCTACTCGAAGAAGTAAGGTGCAAAGCAGTCAACAACCTCCGCAGCTACCAGGCTGAAACCCAGAAGTGGAGAGACAAGAAGGTCTCACCACGTGACCTCCGCCAAGGAGACATGGTGTTGATCAGGAAGCAGAACGTGAAGATGGCAGGAAAGCTCCAAGACAAGTGGCTTGGCCCTTACATTATCACAAGCTCCGCAAGGCAAGGCGCGTTCCACCTCCAGGATGCCAAAGGTCGCAAACTACCACACACATGGAACATCGACGACCTCCGCAAGTACTACCCTTAGCATCTCACAAAGAACTATGTAATCATTACCTTCGCATTGTTTTTTCCTTCTCTCCTTCGCATACACAGACTATCCTTGCACTCTTTTTCCTTATGTCCAGGGCATGTGAGGCATGAAAATTATGTAATATAGCAAAGTTTTACTTCTCTGAGATTTGCATGTCAACCACCGCTGAAACGGACTAGGCTATGCCTCGCCCTCATCAGCAGCCGCTATAAATGCAGGGATTGCATCGGGCCGACAATCGACCCCAGTCGAAGGTCACCCCGATGCAAGCCCATCCACAAACCCCGCCCGGTCGGGCCGGGGCTGCGATGAAAGCAAACTCCACCTCGACCCCGCGAGAGGGAGAGGAGCGGGCTATCAAATTCCGCGAGACCCCGCCCGGTCGGGCCCGGGGCTGCGATGAAAGCAAACTCCACCTCGACCCCCGAGAGGAGAGGAGCGGAGCTATCAAATTCCGCAGACCCCCGCCAGTCGGGCCTGGGGCTGCGATGAAAGCAAACTCCACCTCGACCCCCGCAGAGGGAGAGGAGCGGAGCTATCAAATTCCGCAAACCCCCGCTAGTCGGGCCGGGGGCTGCGATGAAAGCAAACTCCACCTCGACCCCCGTAGAGGGAGAGGAGCGGAGCTATCAAATTCCGCAGACCCCCGCCCGGTCGGGCCGGGGGTCGCGATGAAAGCAAACCCCACCTCAACCCCCGCAGAGGGAGAGGAGCGGAGCTATCAAATTCCGCAGACCCCCGCCAGTCGGGCCAGGGGCTGCGACGAAAGCAAGCTCCACCCCGCTCCCTTTAGAGGGAGAGGAGCGGAGGCACCAAAATTCCATAGACCCTCGCCAGTCGGGCCAGGGGCTGTGGCGAAGGCGAACAATACACCAATCCTCACTGCGGAGGTGCAAACCTCGACACACCCTCGCTTCCCAAACCAAAAAGAGCACCACTACAAAGTACACATCACCCCCAAAACCAAAGCTAGTGATACAAAGCTTCTCCCACGCACAGTCAATGTAGCCCAGTCCCAAAACCTCTCCGTTCAACACTAAGCTTCAACCCTTCACACGCAGCCAGCAACCCCTCATATATAGCCTTTACCCGCTAAACCCTCGCCGTACAAACCAGATAGCGAGTTAAAAGCTCCGTACGCCCACCTAACTACTGCACCTACCCCAGTACCTTACAAATCCCAAGCATTCAAACCAGATCACAAGCCATCACATCAGCCCAACACCAGTACCATCAAAACACGCTTATATAAGCAAGATCCAATAGCCAAAAACAAACACATCAAGCCATGTCCGACCATTAACAAAAAACTTTAGGAATAAGAGGAGTCAGGAAGGAGAGCCCAAGCCAGTGTTTGAGCCGAAGGTCTTGATTCTGCAGTGTAGCCACTTTAGCACCGCTCCAGCTAGCCCCAAAACAATGCCGCCGCAACCCCCGCGCTTAATTCCTCCGAAGGTCAGGAGAATGAAGCGCAATACCCTTACCACCTCCCACTTGCACACACCCTTCGACAGCCACCTCCGCGGCCAAACCCAGCAGCTTTATACAGTCACGCGCAAGGCCACAACTTGACGCCTGGCACTGCACAAACCACCGCTGGGAACCCAGGAAAAGCAGCACTAGAATCAAAGTCCAAGCAGGCAAATGCAAACAAACTAGTCCTCGGCTCTAGACCCGGCCCGCTCACGACTGCCGCGACGCATCCAACCTCCGTGGCTCTACAACCTCCGGGAGTGCCTTAGCGACCAAGGTTCATCATCAGTCGGAACCTCCGGCGCAAAAGGCAGTATTCACCCATTAGAATAGCCGTTCCAAAGGCCAAAGTGGCGCCATGTAAACACATGTAGGCTAAGCTCTGCTTACAGTTTGCGCAAAAGATCCTGTATCAACTAAATACAAATCTTTGTAACTATTACTACCTCCGAAAACTTGCGCGAGCCTCGCTTTTGAAAAGTTGGGCGTCGCTGCGCTCTTATACCACCGAAAAACTCATGTGAGCCTCGCTTTTGAAAAGTTGGGCGTCGCTGCGCTCTTACACCTCTGAAAACTTGCGCAAGCCTCGCTTATGAAAAGTTGGGCGTCACCGCGCTCTTATACCTCCGCAAAAGCGAGCCTCGCTTTTGAAAAGTTGGGCGTCGCTGCGCTATTACTACCTCCAAAAACTTGCGCGAGCCTCGCTTATGAAAAGTTGGGCGTCGCCGCACTCTTATACCTCCGCAAACATGCGCGAGCCTCGCTTTTGAAAAGTTGGGCGTCGCTGCGCTATTACTACCTCCGAAAACTTGCGCGAGCCTCGCTTTTGAAAAGTTGGGCGTCGCCGCGCTCTTATACCTCCGCAAACATGCGCGAGCCTCGCTTTTGAAAAGTTGGGCGTCGCTGCACTATTACTACCTCCGAAAACTTGCGCGAGCCTCGCTTTTGAAAAGTTGGGCGTCGCCGCGCTCTTATACCTCCGCAAACATACGCGAGCCTCGGTTTTGAAAAGTTGGGCGTCGCTGCGCTCTTACACCTCCGAAAACTTACGCGAGCCTCGCTTTTGAAAAGTTGGGTGTCGCCGCGCTCTTACTACCTCCGAAAACTTGCGCGAGCCTCGCTTTTGAAAAGTTGGGCGTCGCCGCACCATTAATACCTCTGAAAACTCGCACGAGCTTCGCTTTTGAAGAGTTGGGCACTACTGCGTTTCACTACAGCATTTCATTACCCCCGCGAACAAGCACAACTTTCATTAACAACAACAAGTTAAAAGTTCCCTTTTACAAGTCACCTCCTCAGGCGACCTTGAGGGTCAACATAATAATGCAACACTCGACCACGCTTCCGCCAAGACCGTGGTCGAGTCACCTCCGCGGCCATAGATTGCACTACCCTTTCCAATATGTCGTCAACAAGCTCGTCCGCAACCATGCCAACAAATTCCTCCACATCCGTGAAAATTATCTCACGACCAGCAACACATTCATCGTCCTCGTCGTCGCTAATGACCACCACCTCCGGGGGAGGTTGCCGGTTTGCGTCGGTCTCATCGTCGCTGTCTTCAATAAGAATCGGGGCACTCCAAGAACCTCGCCAGCTTTTTACCACAAGAGGCAAGAGGCCTTCAAGCACCCTTGAGCGAAAACACTGCCGGAGATCACGCGTGTCTATCTCCACCGGTTCCTCCTTCGGAATAAGCAGTCCGCCACTACCTCTGGATTCCCCAGACCGTCTCCCACGGCCAGCGGTTCGGAGAGTTGGCGCGATTTTTGAACTGACCGATCATACTTCGCTACTCTCCACCACCAAATCCTATCAAATTTTGCATGAGGATTTTTGCCCCTCAGATTAATCCAGCTGGCTCCTGTCATGAAAAAATCTTGACGATTCAGCATCAGCGGAACCACGTTAAAAATAGCAGGCCCAAAATCCAGAGGAACCTGCGCAGTGAAGGCACACGATCAGTGCTCGCTAAACCTCCGCCCTAACACACGCAACCAAAACCCTCGCAATAAACAAGCGGAGAGACCTTGGCAGAACGCCAAAACACCGATCGAATTTAAGAAGAAAGAAAAACCGAAGGTACCATCAACCGACCAAATCAAGAAGCCTTATGGCCCAATGTATCTTACAGACGCCCAGAGTACACGCAGTGCAATTCGTTCGAAAATGTTTCTCTCCAAGTCTCACCAAAAGAAGACAGGATCAACCAACCATACTCTAAGCCTGTTCACCGGGGGTAACACCAACCTACTCATCAGTCTCCTGCGCGCCCGTGTTCACGGGCCCTGGCACCGAACCTCCGTCGGCGGACGTCCCGGTGGTCGTCGTGGCGTTGCCCTCCTCCGGAGGTGGTAAATCCTGCGTCCCCTCCGCCAGCACGTCCATCTGCAAAAGCCAGGAAAATCCTTTTAGAAACCAAGGCAACTCAATAATCGGAAACGATTATTCACGGACAAGAAAGACACGCGATCCTTACCCCCGCAGCAACTTCAGTGACAATTTCGTACGCCAGTCTGGTACCTCTGCAGACAGCGAACTTGTCGAAAGCCGCATGGCCCACGGAGGCAACCAGCGAATCCTTCCTTGCCTCATGAACCTCCTCCACGGTGGGCCAGCGGAAGTCGGCGCCGATGATCTTGCGGGCGTGCTTACTCCCCGCATCCCTAAGGGCGTACGCAGTGGCCGAACCCCCGCAGAAAATCCCCGCCTCGACCGGTAGTGGGTCAAAAAGGGCGTCAAGTAATTCAGTTCATTCTTTAGCCACTCCGCATAACCTTTGGCCAGGTTCGGCGGGCGAGATCGGCTGTGGGAGCCCCGCCGGTATGTGCCCGGCTGCGCATCAAAGACCCCTTCACCTCCGCCATGCGGGATACAAGGGCGCGCATCAAGTCTGCCTCCCTCTTTTCTGCATCAATAGCACGCTTCTCAAAACGTTCCTTCTCACCCTCAGCATCCTCCGCCCGCTTCTTCATATCTTCAAAGTCTTTGTTAGCATTCTGAAGCTCCGCCCTCAGGTCGACGCTCCGTGACACAGCAGCATCGCAATCTTCATAAGCCTTCTTATTAGCCTCGCGAAGCTTATTCATATCAGTTTCGTGTGAAGCTTGCTCCGCGAGGAGCTCCTGAACTCGCCGCTCGAGCTGACGGTTCTGCCTTTCGAGCTCCACAATCCTCTTCTGTGCTTCAGCTTCATCCTTCGAGCAATGCTGTCGCGTGCCCCGTGCAAGCAGAATAGCCTCAATCAACTTCGCCTCGATGTCGATCAAGTTATTTTCAACCTTCTGGCCTGCCAGCAACAGCTCCGCCTCGGGCACACTGACGCACCCAAAAGCAGGGACCAAAAACCTCCGCTCCGCATCGCTGCAGATCAACCGGCAATCGTGAAGGTCGGCGCTAGTGTACAGGTGCGCCTTAGGGTCCACGACCCCCGCTGACTGGGCAAAGTAGGGCAAGGAACTCGGCGATGCTTCACCCAAACCCTTCTTTCCAGGCTCCGTATGGGGCGGAGGTACAGCTTCCTTCCCGTTGACCCAGACATGGATCCCCTCGTACTCCAGCAGCTCGCTACGAGCGCCGGAGGTAGTCTCAGCATCCACCATAGTCAAATCTTGGTCTCCCCCTCCTTGTGGCTCCTCCGCCGCCTCTTTGCCTGCAGCTTTTTGCTGGACCTCCGCAAGGACCTGCTGCTCGGGAACACGAACCGAAGTGATACCCACATCCTCTTCCACCTTGTTGCCTGAATGACCCGAAGGAGACGAGCTGCCAGAAGACTTGTCGTCGCCACTGCTGCTGCTGCTGCTGCTGCCACTGCTGACAGACAAGACCGGAGGTGGTCTTGGCACCGCCAGTGAAGCCAAAGAAGGCACGCGTCCTCTGCCGCTCCCTCGTCCCCGTCCACCCCTGGGCGCCAGTGGAGGTCGCTGGGCGACAGGAAGAACGTCCAGTGCCTCCTCCGTAGACACAGCAGAAGAGAAGGCCGCGCCAGAGCGAGTGGTTCCCGTCGCCAACCCACCCCCGCGCCCGCCAGCCGACGTCTTCCGGATCTTTCCGCCCCCACAACCACCTCCGCCGGCTGGAGTGGGGACATCATCGCTAGCCGAGACCTCGGAGGTCTCCGAGGCTGCTTCTGTTGCCGGCCGCTTCTTGGCCCGTTTCTGCTTCTCCTTCGTTGGGGCAACAGCTTCCGCCTCGCCCCGGTACTTGATGCCAAGTAGGTCATAAACCCGGTTCACCCGGGTGACCCCCTCCATCTCCTCCTTCATCTTCCGTTGCTCTTCGGCGTCCACTTTCCCGACGAGCTCCACCACCTCCGCTTCCACCACACAACGAATCTTCTTCAAAGCCTCCGCTTCGCTCGAAGCGGAGGAGAGCTCCTCCGCCCAAGCAACACGGAGGTTCGGCAAGTTTAGGTCCTTCAAAAACTCGTACCCCATAGCCGCATAAGATGACGGCCCTTCCTTCACCAGGCCTATCCAATCATGGTCGGCTTTCAGAGGCACGACCTTCGCACAGTGATACTCCGCGAACACATCCCGCTGCGTCATACACCGAGAGAGGTCCCGCATCGCGTCCTCGCAGAGCCGGGATCCTTGGTCGGAGGCGGTGGTCACCTTTAGAGTATCCTTGTCCGGGAGCGGGCGAAGGTCGCCCGCCAAGTCACACCCCTTTACATCATCCAAGCGGTAATAGAACCATCTGCTCAGCCAACCCTCCCACTTGTTCTTCTGAGCTTGCACCGGCACCTTCGCGTTGTTCCGTCGACGGAACGTAAGAACCCCGAATTGGCTGTCCTCCGTCATCGTCTTGTCGCCTTGGTCACCGTCTTTGTCTTCCTTTGCACATGCAAGCTGTGCACCTTCGCGAAGCCCTCCACAGTCGGCTCCACCCCCTCCGAGTGACATCCCCACACAAATGCGCAAAGCTTCGGGAAGCTATTGGGCGTCAGGTGGTGGAACTGCACGCTGAACTTCCGCAGTGCGCCCAGCACTAACGGGTGCGGCGGAAACCACAGCCCCACTTCAAAGAAAGCTTCAAACACCACCACCTGATTGTTGTCAGGGTGCAGCGTCAGCACACCTCCGGGAGCAGTCGCCCTGCCCCTCTCCAGCCAACCTCTGGCAGCGAATCTATCGAGATCCCCCGCCGCCATCGAACTAGCTCCGATCTCATAGACGGGGAGGGTGCTAACAGTGCCCATGGCGTCAGTCCCCTTCGCCTCAGATCCCCTCGCCATTAAACGACTACCTTCGCCTCTCCTTGATCACCTCCGCCTCACTTGAATCACCTCCGCTCCCACTCACAACCCCCGGCTTCCTGATGCCTCTCACCCCCGCACGAGTCTACAACCTCCGGATATGAATGAGCGAAAGCAAGCGCGCAGTGGAAAGCGAAGATGCGAGAGCAGGTAAAAAGCGTCCTTTTCACCCACCCTCACTATTTGTAAGCCGGGGGGTTTTTCACCGCGGTAAAGGCCGGCACAAATCTCTAGGACCCGGTGATCCAACGACGGGGAAAGTGCCACGTAAACCCTAACTGTCCCGTCACCGCCGCAGCGGCGAAGCCCACTCAGGCCCATTAATCAATTAAAATAACAAAGCGCAACTGGGCCCAGCTAAAACGAGCCGCGAGCAACGGTTGGGCGTCGCTGCGGAGGTGGACCTCAGGCCACACGCCACTGGATCATTCCCCCTTTTTTCTTAAGGGCGTTGCTCCGACCCCGCCAGTCGGGCCGAACCATCGTGGGGCTACTGTTGGGGGGAACAACCTCCGCTAGGACCCCCTACTTAGCTCCGCGGCCCTAGCATGGGCCAAGACAGGCAAAATGGCTAGGCGACTTTAGACAACCTTCGCTCTGGGCGTCCCGACACTGCGAAGGTCGCTAGGCTCGTCCTAGCGATACGGCGAAGGTACGACATACCTCCACGTTCAGGCTCTCTAGTTCTCTTGTCGCGCAGGTACGTGAGGGTTCAGAGGAGCTTCCCAGGACCTTCGCGGTGGGCAGAGTTCTCAAGGACCTTCGAGGATGATAGCTTGGCCGCCTGGCATCACAGGCGGCGGAAGACCTCCGGACGATCGCTCACGGGATCAAGACGAGGAATGGTGAAGGCCTGACGCGTGGCGGCACCAAAGGGCGACACGTGGAGCTTCGAAGGCATGACACGTGGCGTCCTGGGATAGGTCGAAGAGGAAATGTTTTTAGTTTTGCAAAGTACACAATTGCCCTTGTTAAGGCCCACTTGTAAGTGTGATCAAGGTTGAAACCCTATTGTAAAAAGCCATTTGACCCTTGGTATGGCCTATAAATACCAAGGGTATGGCAAGTGTAAGGGAGGAGGACCCTCAACATTTTTGATCCCAGTTAATGCAAAAACCCCAAAGGGGGTCCACTGGCTCTTGACTCACTTAGGTAGTGGTTTGGATCCCACACCCTGTTTGGGAGACCTTCATCCTCCTCCTCCGGACCCCGGCGAAGGTAGAGGGGCAAGCGTTTGTACCAACACCTCCGATTGGTGAATAATGTGGCTGTGCAGGGAGCACACCGAACAACAGAGTGGTCTAAGGCCCAAGTTAGTTTTTCAGAAGAGGACCTCCGATTGGAGAGTTACCCTCACACCGATGCAATGGTCATAAAAGCAAATGTTGCAGGATGGGAAATAAAAAGAATACTAGTTGACTCTGGGAGTTCGGCAGACATCATATTCGCAAGTGTTTTTGATCAAATGAAACTCAGCCGGTCTCAGCTACAACCACCTGATACACCTCTGATAGGATTCAGAGGTAGGAAGATTCACGCGCTCGGAAAAATTTCACTGCCCGTGTCCTTTCAAGATGGGGACAAGGCGAGAACAGAATACATTACCTTTGATGTAGTAGACATATACTACCCATACAATGCAATCCTAGGAAGAGGATTCGCGAACAAGTTCAATGTGCAATCCACATGGGTTACCTTTGCATGAAGATACCAGCACTGCATGGAATCATCACGGTTCGAGGAAGCTAGAAAGAAGCCAGAAACATAGAGAGAGCAATACACAAGGCTCACAGGAACATAAACACAGTAGCATCAGATGAGCCACCAGATATGCCCGGGGGAAAACAGACATGAAAGATCAGGAGGACACGATAACAGTGCCGCTCGACGAGGCAGTGCCAAACAGGAAGGTCATGATCGGAGCAAATCTATCAGAAGAAGAACGAAGAGAATTGCTTAGCCTTTTGTCCAAGAACAGAGATGTCTTTGCATGGTCAGCAGAAGACCTTAAGGGAAATGGGAGAGACATAATCGAGCACACTCTAGATTTGAACAAAAACGTGAAGCCAAGGAAGCAAAGGCAAAGGAAAATGTCAGAGGAATGAACTTTGGCTGCCAAGGCGGAGGTGCAGAGATTATTGGATGCCAATGTCATACGGGAGGTCAAATACTCAGAATGGTTAGCAAATATGGTGCTTGTCCCAAAGAAGAATGGTAAAATGTGAATGTGCATCGACTTCACTGACCTGAACAAAGCATGCAAAAAAGACCCATTCCCGCTACCAAGGATAGACGCCTCAGTTGATAAGGCCGCCGGGTGCAAAAGATTCTCTCTCCTGGACTGTTTTTCGGGATATCATCAAGTCTGGCTCAGGAAGGAAGATGAGGAAAAGACAAGTTTCACTATCCCAACTGGCACCTACTGCTTTGTGCGAATGCCTGAGGGGCTCAAGAACGCAGGGTCAACCTTCGCAAGAATGGTGCAAGCCGTACTACGGTCTCAGTTGCAGAGAAACATCATAGCCTACGTAGATGACATTGCCGTAGTAAGCAAAGAGCCGGAGAACCATCTAGAAGATCTCAAGGAAACCTTTGCAAACCTTAGGGAGGCCGGATTAAAGCTAAACCCAGAAAAATGTGTCTTTGGAGTCAGCAGGGGAAAAATGTTGGGGTATGTCGTTGGACCCGAAGGCCTCAGGGCCAACCCAGACAAAACAAAAGCCGTCTTGGCCATGCCGGAACCGTCAAACAAAAAAGAGGTCCAGCGACTCACAGGAAGAATCATGGCCTTGAACAGGTTTATCTCCAAATCAGCCGAGCACAGCCTCCCTTTCTTCAAGGCACTCAAAGCCAACGAAAAATTTGAATGGGGACCAGAGCAATCAGAAGCTTTCAGACAGCTCAAGAAATACATAGCCGAGGACCTAATGGTGGCAGCCCCGGATAGCGATGAGCCACTCCTGTTGTACGTATCAGCATCAGCAGGGGCAGTAAGCACGGTACTTGTGCAAGAGAGACAGATAAACGGCAAGCAGGTGCAGCAGCCAGTATACTATGTGTCTGAGGCATTGCAGGGAGCTAAGCTGAACTACACAGAGATTGGTAAAATAGCATACGTAGTAATCACGGCATCAAGGAAGCTAAAGCACTACTTTCAGGACCACACCATTCTGATACCGACATCGCAGCCATTAGCCAAGATCTTGAACAACAAAGGAGCCTTAGGAAGAATAGGCAAATAGGCTACGAGAATTGTCTCAGTTCGAGATCAAGTTCGTCGCCAGAACAGCAATCAAGTCGCAAACACTAGCAGATTTTCTTTCAGAATGGGTACTAGCAAATACCTCCGAATCAAAATCGGAGGTATCCCACTGGACACTTTTCACGGATGGTGCCTAGGGAATCCAGGGAGCCGGGGCCTCCGCAATACTGTTTTCACCATCAGGAATCAGGACAAAATATGCAGCTAGACTATGCTTCAAAACAACAAACAATACGACAGAGTATGAAGGTGTCATATTGGGGTTGACAAAAGCAAAGGCACTCGGAGCTACTCATGTGCTGGTAAACACAGATTCACAATTGGTAGTGGGACAGGTTGAAAAAGAGTACACCGCGAGGGAACCTGAACTCGCAAGATACCTACAGGTCATGAGAGGCCTTGAGAAAAGATTCAAGGGTTTCACTCTCAGGCATATCTCGAGGGGAGAAAATACAGAGGCTGATGAGTTAGCAAAGGCAGCGACAAACAAACTTGACATGCCGGTAGGCACTTTCTACAAAGAGGTACAGCAACCAGCCACGGCCAGGTTAAATAGAGCATTTGCAGAGGTACTACTAATTCAATCAGAAGACTGGAGGCAAGCAATCATAGATCAAATCAATGGCAATCACGTAACCACAGATGAAGCCAGCACGGTGAGGCTGGCAGCTCGAGCAAGGAGCTACACCATAATAGAGGGATAGCTATTCAAAAAAGGCATAGTACAACCACTACTCAAATGCCTAAGCAATGAAGAAGGCCAGGAACTCCTACGCAGCATTCACGCAGGGATTTGTGGATCCCACATAGGCCCAAGGGCATTATCTGCAAAAGCTATTCGCCAAGGTTTTTACTGGCCGACTCACATAAAAGATGCCCTGCGCATAGTAAAGACGTGTAGTGCTTGCCAAAATTACTCAGCAAACCAAACCAAACCAGGGGGGAGACACAGCTCATCCCACCAACATGGCCTATGCAAAGATGGGGTATGGACCTTGTTGGGCCACTCCCACCAGCTCAAGGAGGCAGCAAGTACACGGTCGTGGCAGTAGAATATTTTACAAGGTGGATTGAGGCCAAGCCACTATCGACCATCACTTCAGAAACAGTAAAAAAGTTTTTCTGGCAAAACATAGTGTGCAGATTCAGTGTCCCAAGATCCCTAACAATAGACAATGGAAAGCAATTCGATTCTGACAAGTTCAAAGAGTTCTGAAGAAGCATTGGTACTCAGCTGGCCTTTGCCTCAGTGTACCACCCAGAGAGTAACGAGGCTGTTGAGAGGTCCAACAGAATCATATTCTCAGCAATCTCAAAAACACTACACAGTCTGAAGAAAGGAAAATGGGTCGAGGAGTTGCCTAAGGTCGTGTGGTCTCACAACACCAACATCTCATGAGCCATCGGCTTCACACCCTTTAAGTTGCTGTATGGACAAGAGGCTATGATGCCGGAGGAGTTAAGGAACCAAAGTCTCCGGGTCACAAAACAAGCACTAGCAGAAAATGAAGAGTACAGCAAAGAGATGATAGAGGCAGAGAGACTAGAAGCTGTAGACAACATAGTCAAGTACCAAAACCAAATGAAAAAGTGGAGCGATGCCAAGGTGGTAATCAAAGACATCAAAGAAGGAGATTGGGTCCTCTGCCGGAAGCCAAACGCACCAAACGCAGGGAAACTGCAACCAAAGTGGGAAGGACCTTACCTAGCTCACCAAGCAGGAAGGAAAGGATCGTTCCTCTTACAAGATGAGAATGGGAAAGTATCAACCCACACCTAGAATGTGGACAACCTTAGGAAATACTACATCTAAAATGTAAGGAACCTTCGTAAATCTATAAGCGGAGGTATCCAGTAGTTCATTCTCATGTTTCTTTTCTTTCCCTTTGAACCGGATTGCACTCTTTTCCTCACGCGGGGACTCCTTATCGGAGGTGAGGTTTTTAATGAGGCAACTCCATTGTAATCAACCTCTACAATATATAAAGAGGACCCCGACAAACACCAGAAGGTAGCCAAGTCGAAAGCAACTGGCAACGTAGCTGCAATATTCGACGAGAGCTTTAAGCATCAAACGAGGTCACTTCAAACTTCGCCTTGATCGGCGGACCTCAAAAAGATTTGTAAGCGACCTCCAAAAAAGGTTGAAAACCCCTGGAAAAAGACCTGGTAAGTCAGGCACCAAGGGACAAACAAAGCCTAAAAAGGCTTCACCAAAATCGGAAAAAGACCCAGCAGACAGCCAGGGCACCAATATTAAAAGAAGAGTCGCTAAGCCGACCAAGCACACATCAAGCCTCCGCAAAACCAGCGGAGGTACCACAATCACATCTCGCAAAAACTGAAACAGTCAAAGCATTTTAGTCGACACAAGCAAAAAAGGCAACCAAAAACAAAGAGGAGGTAACACGCCTGCTGTGCAAACCGCTCCAGTCCATTAATTTGCATACAGGTACAAAATTAAGGCTACAAGAATCGTCAATGCCTTAGCACTATGCAACCTAAGCTCAAGAGAAGGCATGCTATTTTTTACTATTACAATCAGCAAACGAGCCTGCAAAAGAGCAAAGAGCGTTGCAAAGAGCCTGCAAACTGCCAACCGACACACTTCATACTAGCCCGCCCCACTACAAAGCCAAGCGCTGCAGGACGATCTCTCAGAACAATGGACCAGGTAACAGGCATAGTTGTATTCATTGCCGGATACCACTCCAGACCTCTCAGCAGAAGAGCGACACACCATTGCGATGTAGCCATTATGAATTCTTAGTATCAGCCTCAAAATACATCTAACAGCAAAGTCATGCGCTCATGAAAATAAAATATTGGCAAAACTACATAGAATGACCAAGCATCATCAGAAACCACAAGCCTTATATAGCCCAGGAAGGAAGAAGGCAAATAAATGCCTGTCCAGAATCATAAGAAGTAAACACCTTGATCTGCAATCTAGTGCATTAAAGGATCAAGCTCCGTATCATAGCCTTTAGTGGCAATCAAGCAAGTTTAACCACAATGTACCACCAGCAGCAATTGTTTCTGCACTTGAGCAATTATGAGAGCATATCACTAGAAATTAAGCATGAAAATCCACAGCATTCACTAAGAAGTGTACCAAAGAGATCAGAAATAATTAAGTCAACAAGCCATACCAAGGCCTATAAAAGTAAGCGGCCTCAGCATCCACCCCTAGTATCACACACGCAACAAGTAAAGAAAGGAGGGATGGAGGTTGACGTATATTTACAACAGCTCCACAGTAGCAATAGAGAGACAGCGTAAGAATTCGTAAGCAGAGGGCCACATAGACCAAAATGCACACCACCCTTTTCTTCAAAGCATGCACCAACGAGCCTTTCCTCAGAGAAAAGAACGGGCTAGGGGGGACACCGTGTAAGAATTCGTAACGTCCCCCAATCCCCAGTTAAAATCGCTCAACTAAAGCATGGAATATCACATGGGAGTGAGCCCGAGGATTGGTGGTACCTAGCGACAAGTTGAGAGTCCCCACTAGCAAGGGACCATGTCCAATTAGCTATAGCAGGAGAAAAGGCAGCGCTAAGGTCCTAATCTCCATGCCTTAGCATGGAACCATGTAAGCCGAGAGCTAACTACTCAAAAGAGCAATAAAAGGTGCCTAAGTGAAAGTCTCCGGAATCTCATCAGAAACCTCCGTGTGAAGATCAAGCATAACACAGAGTAGCGTGGCAACACGCGGAGGAAAGTTTTCAAAGCTACAGGCAAGTGAAGGCATTGCCTCCGTGCCAACAAGCACAGCCAAAAATTTCAATACCTTAGTACCAAGGCAATGTAGGCCATTCGCAAAGACAGTAAAAAATTGATCATCCAAAATTTTCTTTGCGAAACCTCCGCATACAAAATAGAAACCTCCGAGTTACAATACAGCATACGAGATAAGTCTTAAGAAAAAGTTGCAAGCAAACATGTACATTGCCTCAGGGAAAAACAAAAAGGCAAAAATCAAAAACAAGAATACCAAATTTAACAAGGACCCCGGCACGCTAACGACCCAACAAAGGTGTCGCGCCTATCGTCCAGCTGAGCGCAAACAAACTCAAACATTTCATCAACGCTACGATGAGGAAACACTGACCGCCAGCAATCCCACAAAAAACTGCTAACATAAACACCATCGCGCATAAAGGTCGCAGGATCCACCTCCTGCACAGGCCCTAAATCGGAGACCTGCGCAGGAGGATTCACCCATAAGTACCATAGCATGCACAAAAGGAAGTTTATTTACAATACGCGCACATAAGGCGCCATAGCAAAGGCAACAAGTGTTTTTACATTACGAGAAAAAAGACCCTAGTCTACCTCTTCTCCACGAACGTCGCGGGCCTCAGCGGTTTTCTTAGCATTAAGTGAAGGCTGGCCGACGTCTTTATCCTGCCCTTCTTGCAAGGTCTCCACTGACGAACTCACACGAACCTCAGGGCGCGGCTGAGGCTCTGTCTGCACCTCCGTTTCGGCTTGTGTCCCTGCCGGAGACGCGGTCACCTGAGGGACTTGCATGCCTCCGCTGCAACCTTGCTTGGACGTTCCACCAAGGGTCGGAACACCTTTCACCACGAGCCTTACCGGCGTCCGACCTCCGGCAGCAGCCTTCAAACACGCAAAAAACAAACTTAAGAAAGCAACCAATAGAAAAAATAGCAGAAAAGGAAAATGAACAAAGAGTCTACCTTTCGCATTGCAGTAGCAGCGGCAACGGCCTCCACCCTGCGAAAAGGCGCCCAGAAGGATCTCAGGAAGCTCTGCACAGTCTTGCGGATTGAGCGTGAGGTCTCCCCAAGCTCCGATGGGTCGGAGATCTTGGGAAAATCTATAGTGCTGATGTCAAAGCCTCCGCGGATCAAAGTTTTCACTAGCCCAGTAGCGGAGGCCCTTGCCGCAAAATCAGACACACCTCCGACAAACAGGGACAGCTTCATCAAGTTAGACTTGATCCAAGACATCAAGCCCGTAGCGGTGCAGTCAGCGGGAAGAGGAGAGGCAACCCCACCAAAATCTTCAAGAGCGGACAAGTATGCCTCCGCAATTTCAGCACCGGCAACCCTGATCTCCTCGATCTCTGCAGCCAATCTCTCCGCCTCCTTCTTGAAGGTCTCCGCGGTCCCTTCCATTGAGGTCAGCTGAGTGCGGAGGTTCTCAGACACCTCTGTTGCTTTCTTGGCACGTTCCACAGCAACGTCCTTGGCCTCATCGGCAGTTTTGAGTTTCTGCTCCAGGTCCTCGACCTTTTTCTTCAGGGCCTCCGACTGCTGCTGCGCCGCCTCCAAAGTAGAAACCTTAGCCGTGAGATATGTCTTCTCGCGACCCAGGGTCTCAACCTCCCCCTTCAGGACCTCAATAGCACGGGTACGTTGGGCAAGTTCCACAGCCCCCTGATGCTCAATGGAGAAGGCCATGTGGTGAGTCTAAAACAAGAGGACAGGAGTAAGACAATGCAGCAAAGAAAAGAGAAAAGATCAAAGGCCAAAGTATGCTCACCATGCAGTGATGTTCTAGTTGAAGGCGCAGCAGGCGTTCGAAGGGCAGCTCATCAAGATAATTATCAACTTTGGCTGGGATCAAAGCAAAAAGAAACCAGAGGAAAAATGAGATAAGTGTAAGCCTAGAACAGCGCAAACTTGCGGAGACAGCAATAAAATTATATGGCAAAAAACCTCCGTAATGCTCAAAAATATCATGAATATTCAAGCCCCACGCACCGAAAAAAAGAGAAGACATACAAACATATCTTTATGAGCCAGTTGTGCAATCAACGTGCGAACGAAAAATAAGGCAAGAGTAAAAAACTTACCTCCAGAAGCATGAGCGGCGGAAGTAGAACCTCCGCCCGGAGGCTGAGTCCGAGCACCCCGCGCTGGGAACACGCGCGCCAAGTCAACGCCGGGCGGAGGCTTCATACTCCCAGCAATACCGGCAAGCTCAGCTATAGAATAAAAAGGTTAGAGGTCTTCTTAGACTCAATGATAAAAAAGTGTCCAAGAAACACGACCAAGGCAAAAATTGACTTACGAAGAGAAAGCCCGATCACCGGACCCTTGTTCCCGGGAGCGGAGGCCCGTCCTTCGCCGGAGGCCTGCCCGGCAGCGGCCTTGTCAGCAACAAATTCGGCATAGGAGGTGCTTCTCGACAACTTATGACCAGGACTGCCAACAAAATCATCATCAGAAATTTCGTCTGGGATATCATGAACCTGGTGAGCCGGAGAGAGTGATGCCTCAGCATCTCCGGCCTCCTCGTCCTCCCCCGCTTCTTCCTCGCTCTCACCAGCCCCATCGTCTTCAGAGCTAGACAGCTCGGTGAAGGCACTGGGGAAGGGATGGACCAACACCTCCAGCGACGGAGCCCGCGCAGCAGCAGAAGGTTGCGGAGCCAACTCTGTCTCCGCTGTAGGCGAGGGCTTCGCGGGTGCCCCGGCCTCTTTGGCGACCTCTTCTTCCCCGTCGTCGCCCTGGTACCCAGCCTCAGACGCGTTTGGAGACGCAGATGCGGAGGCCCCAGCAGCCTCCAGCTCGGAGGTCCTCTCCTTCTTGGAAGGCCCGCGACCAGCGCACGAGCGTTTCCTCTTTTTTGACGCCTTCGCCTTCATTGTAGCAATGGCGGAGGCATTCTTCAAAGACTTTGGTTCAATCCTTTGGAGCACCTTGCCGGGGACAGGCCGGGCGGAGTAAGGAATCTAAAGCTCCTCAAAAACACTGTTCAGACGCGGCATGATGCCGGTCTCCGCCTTCCAAGCAAGGTACTCACACTCGGAGACCTCCCCGATAAGTTCCACGACTTTCCTCTCAATACGATTCACGAAATTTGTCCCAGTTTCCCCTCGAGGCAAACTGAGACCAAAGATGGCAGTTCCTTTCGGACAATCTCAAACTTGGGCCTTTCCTTAGCCAGAGGCCAGCAGCCGAAGGCCACAATTTCCTCCAGTAGGTCACGACCTCTGGAGTATTTGCAAGCTAAAGCGAAGGCTTTCCTGCAAGATTTCTCTCGAGCGGCGGCCTCAGCAGAAGAAGCGGGCAGTGGCTTCAGGTTGGTGTGGGGCCTCTCATCTCAGTCATGGCGAGAGGCCAATGGGTACCTCACAATCTTATTCCCATCATCGTCGGTCCCTGTGACACCAATGGTCTGAACATAGAACCAGTACTCCATCCAATCGGCCGGCTCCCACTTGCCCTTTTGGCACTAAGAGATCTCCAATCGCACCTCCTGAAACCTCTTTGCCATAAAGGTGCAGGCACCAAATTGAGCCTTCATCTTCTCCTACCCAAACAACCGTGGTTGCTTCTGCAACTCATAGTGCTTCACAAAAGTATTGACATCCGTCTCTCCGCCATACGACTCCACCGCCCAGACAAACTTGCTAAGGTTCAGGAAGGCATGAGGTGTAAGGTGGTGAATCTGAGCATTGAACTCCCCCAGAACTTTCCTCAAAAAAGGATGGGCCAGCAGTCGGAGGCCGCAAGTAAAGAAGTCCCTAAAAACGACAGCATACCCCTGAGCAAGAGTTGGCTCAGTCTTTGATCCCGGGAGTTTGGCGCGACCAACCGGAATAACACCCTGCTGCTCAAGGTCTTCGATCATTGCCTTGGTCATCTTGCTGGGACCAAAGTCGTAGGTAATGGGCACCATACCTTCGGGACTATGCGAAGGGACGAGGTCGTCGACGGAGGTAGTGTGAGCACAACACGGATGGTAGCTGGCTTGACGACGGGGCTGAAAGTTTCCTCATAATCAATGCCGGGGTGTTGAGTGAAGCACCGAAGAACCCACCTGGCCTTGTAGCGATCAAGAGAACCGTCAGACAAAAACTTGTGGCGGTAGACCCATTTACCGATGACGATGTTCACACCCGGCGGTCGGGGAACCAAGCTCCAAGTGTTGTTGGCCAGGAGAGCATCATACTCAGATTGCATCGCCCAGCGCCACTGAAGATCGGCGAGTGCAGAACGGAGAGTCTTCCGGATCGGCGAGAGCGTCGCCGTGTGCAGGTTGAGGCGATCCACCGGCTGCCGAAAGCCGGTCTTGCCTCGAGTCTGCATGCCATGGTCATTGATGACCGGCTCAACGGGTTGAAGGAGCGCGATGGCGGTGCGGCCTCCTCTGCTGGCAGCGACCTGTGACGTGGTGTCAATAGGGGCAGCAGAGGGGGCCGAGTTGGCGTCGTGTGCACCAGGGGCCGCCGAGCCGCCCGTGCTGGAGCCTAGCTCGACAGTAGGCAGCTGAGCAGCGGAGGATGGAGTGCCACCGCCAGGCCTTGCGGGGCCGCCCAAGTTGGAGCCAAGCTCGACAACAGGCGGCTGGCCAACCGATGAGGTCGGGCCGGTGACTTGAAGAGGTGTCCCTGCAACCACAGTGCTACGCCCAATGGGCATAGGAGAATAGTCATCGTCATCCAAAAAATTAAGAGTGGCTGGATCCAAGGGTGTAGTCGACATGTTTGAGAAGGAGAACATGGATTCATCGAATGTAACATGACGAGAGATGATGATCCTTTTGGTTTGAAGATCTAAATAGCGATAACCCTTGTGATCGGAGGAATAGCCAAGGAAGACACAGAGGGATGATCGAGGGGACAATTTATGTGGTGCAGTGGAGGACAGATTGGGATAACAGGCACATCCAAAAACACGAAGATGGGAATATGTGGTAGGAGTGCCGTAGAGGGCAAAGAATGGTGTGAGCCCTCCGAGAGTCTTAGTGGGGTGGCGATTTAAAAGATAGGTGGCAGTATGTAGGGAATCGGCCCAATAGACAGGAGGAAGGCTAGCCCGAAACAGCAAGGAACGCACAATATTGTTAATAGTGCGAAGGGCACGTTCGGCTTTACCATTTTGCTGCGAGGTGTACAGGCATGACATGCGAAGAATGACGCCATGCGAGAGGAAGAACGTGCGGGCCGAAGAGTTGTCAAACTCACAGCCGTTGTCGCACTGGACGGCTTTCACTAGGCTGCCAAACTGTGTACGCACGTAGGAGAAAAAAATTAGTGATGGTGGCAAAAGTATCGGATTTAAGGCGAAGTGGAAATGTCCAAGCATAATGAGAAAAATCATCAATGATTACGAGATAATATTTGTAACCGGACACGCTAGCAACAGGAGATGCCCAAAGATCACAATGTATTAAATCAAAAATTTTCACAGCACGAGAGCTAGATAACTGAAAAGGGAGGCGAACATGGCGCCCTAACGGACAAGCATGACATATGTGCTCATGTTGTGGTTTATTACATGAAATAGCCTGGGTGCTAATGAGCTTAGACAATGCTTCGGAGCCAAGATGACCGAGACGGCGATGCCACAAGGTGGATGTAGGAGTGGCGGTGAGGACATGGGTGCTACTGCTGCTGGTAGTCGGAAAGAACGGGTATAAGTTGCCCGTGCTATTGCACCTGGCGATCACGCTCCGCGTCTGTAGGTTATTCACAGAAAGGCCAAAGGGGTCAAACTCGATAGAATAGTTGTTGTCAGTGGTAAACCGCCGAACAGAAATCAAGTTCTTAATAATGCTAGGGGACACGAGAACATTATTTAGAACAAGAGGACGATGCGGTGTAGGAAACGAGTATGAACCAGTGGAGGTAATGGGCAAGAGGGCTCCATTGCCTGCGATAATAGACGAAGGATCTGACGAGGAAGGTGAGCGAGAGGATGAAAGAATACTAGAGTGAGCAGTCATGTGAGACCCAGCACCGGAGTCGGCATACCACTCGGTGGTGTTCGGCGGCGTCAGGGTCATCGTGTTGAAGTTGTTGATGAGAGACGCCTGATCGAAGGAGCCGCCAGCCATCGGGTTCCAAGCGGCGTACGAGGGGGTCCCGCAGATGGAGGATGCGCCTGAGAAGGAGCCACCAGACCCGCCATGCGCCACCGGGCCATAACCAGGGGCTAGAAGCAGCCTGTCTTGTTTTGATGCCACACATTCAATCTTTAACTATCTGTTGGACAGAAGGTACGCTCATCAGCACCTTTAATGTATAGATGCGGGATTGATATGTTGTTACAAAAAAATATAATGGACTGACAAATCATATAACTAGTTTCGTGCAACTTCATTATGAAATGTAAATAAACTAAAATCTTTTCTGTTCGCTCTGGTACTTGGAAAGTACAATTATGTTTGAACCATATTTTATTAGGGTGGCCAGTTGCACAGAAAGTTCCCCAACTATGCATCGTCCTGAGTAATATGGATACCATAAAGGCACCAAGTGTGGATGTTACACTTCTTATCCACAAACATCAATGAGTGCCTTCTCAGGTGCCGACTGGCTTGAAGCATCGATGATTTTCATTGAATGAAATCCAATTGTTTAGCAGTGTACCCTGCATAATTTTGCAGCATGTTTTGGGCAATACAAAATACTGCAGTAGAACTACATATCGATCCAATAGATGCTAAATGACAGTGACATGTTCATTGTCTAAGTACCATTGTCATACAGCATACATCAAATATATTGTTTCCATTTAGAATCAGATTACTTCTATTAAATTAGCAATAAAATGTCTTAATAGTGCATACAGTTGGTATAGTACGTGACAAGATGAATTGGAGAAGTTTTTTTTTTTTACAATTTGGAGAAGTTTATCTTAGTATAAAACTCATGTGATGGTTTTTTAGCAAGAAAGGACCAAAAGAATCCATTAGTTATACAACAACTTGGGTGGTCTGTGTAAACTAGTTCAACAACTAGTAAACTACCCAAATATGTACATTAATTATTAGAAATTTGTGTATATTAGGTATATATGCTGCTTGTGTCAACAAATATATGCTCACTTGATATGCATTGTGGATAATACCTGATATGGCCAACTTGAACATGAGAAAGAGGAACATGAAGCAATACAATGTAGATGGATCATATTACACAAAAATGAACATATTTGCACAAAAAAACAATCCATTTTGGACAAACACTTGTAATCTTTATTCCCCATAAGCACTAGATACAAGATGTAAACTTACCACCATCCACTACTGGATTCTGCTTCCTTGCCGAGTGCCGGCCGCACTTGGCAAAGCCTTTGCCGAGTGCAAAGAAGGCTTTGCCGAGTGCAGCACTCGGCAAAGAGCCTTCAGCAAAGAACCCGTAGGTTATTTGCCATGAAAGCACTCGGCAAAGTTAAAAATGAGAAAAACGTTTAAATAAAGTTTATTT
Organism: Themeda triandra; assembly: GCA_018135685.1. Classification (NCBI taxonomy): domain Eukaryota; kingdom Viridiplantae; phylum Streptophyta; class Magnoliopsida; order Poales; family Poaceae; genus Themeda; species Themeda triandra. The sequence continues at coordinate 357,300 of JAENPR010000229.1, read as the reverse complement.
TTCCATGTTTTTAAGCACAAGGTTTATTTTTCATTTTTTTGCATAGAATTGGTTCCCCACATATTGTACTCAACCGAGAATAAATTGCTTATTTGAAGCCCTAAGTGATTTCAAATTAGAATAAAGTTTGTATATCTTGAGAAGCTATGCAACTTTGACTTTTTTATTTGAATTCATCTAGTGTTTCAAAATTCGAATTCAAATTTTCTTTGCCTATTGTTGTTTTTTACACTAGGCAAAGAGGCTGCATTGCTGAGTGCCTCTTTGCCGAGTGCCCGAAAATAAACACTCGGCAAAGTAATAAGCACTCAGCAAAGAGCCGGATTCCGGTGGTGATCACCATGTCAAAACTACCTTTGTGTGAATATAACGGAGGGTAAGAACAGAGAGAATAAAGACAAAGAACAACAGACACCAATTGTACACAACAGCAGAGCTGCTGGGTTTATGGAGATTATGGTCCATGGCCAGCAGCTTAGTCAATCTGTAGTATGCAGCATCTATGTGATATAATCCTTTTGACTGCCAAAAAATCTGCCTCAAATGCATCATCTTGGATAGTAGGCGGCTCTGTTTTTTGGACAAGCAAGATCACAGTCATGGGGTTGTCAACTTTAAACATGTAACTGTCCAGCACTAGCCTCTCGTGCAATACACATGGTTTGCCACGCGGGCGACATTTGGATTACAGTATCAACTTGCCAAGTTGTTGCAGGTATATATTTTAATACCTTAGTGATTATTGCTGGACTAAATCCTCACCCATCTGCAATGTTATTATATATGGTGCATTTTTTCACTCTAATGATATGGTGCATAGTTATTATATATGGCATAACCTTGATTGATTCCATGCAATACTAAGGATTGACAAACTGCAGGCAGTATAGATTACTTCTCTAATTTATGAAGGTGTGGTTATAAGCTTTGGTTTCCATACATTGGATATGACTCTCCATGTCCCACAAAAGTTTTTTCTAAATTAGCCATCCAGTTACGAAGCTCTTGATTGCTGCAAAAAAAATTTGCTCAATTCTTTCATTGCTTTTGCTAGGCATGCCTTCATAGTTACTCAAACAACTGGATTCCAGGATAATTATCATAGTTGTTGACTATGTTTTTTATGAGATGTTGCAGCTTCTACTACTACTCTTTTTGCCATATCCACTCAATCCTTAGATACATTCATACAAAAGTGCCGATTGTGAGTATGAGTTCTTTGTCCACGCATACTCATACTAATGTAGTTCAAGCCAGCCCTGGCATAAGGTAAGAGTAATTATTCATAAGCAACATCTTGTAACTATGTTGTTCAAGCCAGCCCGGGCATGAATTTTTTGTTTGTTACTAATGTAGTTCAGTTCGATATATGAAATACTTATTGTTTTTTAGGAGTGGTTGATGTATCTGATTGCAGAGTACAAAAATTTTAGGAACTGGACTATTTATAAGATGGTACATTTTCTAGGCACATTGTTTTATTGTGGGCTAGAAGTATTTTAGAAACAATATTTACTTGTAGAGGATTATACAACTTGGTAACATAAAGATAAATACAAATTTTAATTGTTGTTAGTGCACGTTTCAATCCTTGAGAGAACCTGTTGTAATTATTAACATCCAGGTGAGAGTCAACTTGTGCCAGGTTTTTGCAAAATAAAAGCAAGGGCTTCCACTTTTAAATGTCTTTCTGGCAACTCCCTATGCAGTTACGCACTACAGATGACTGAACAATGGCTTCATGTGGAAAAAGATAAGGCATGTTGATATGTCCTTGGAAAATAAATTATGTTCTCTATACGTGCAGTATTGTAGCATGAATCTCAAGAAATGGAATGGACATTCCAAAACATAACTTCCCCGAAAATCGCACCTTCAGCATACTATTTCCCACCCAAACGAGCTTCTCTTACTGTCAAAAAAAAAAAAAAAAAGAGCTTCTCTCTTTTTTCATTGTCGTCCATTGTCTCGGACAGGATGCAGCGGATTGATGCAAATACAGAGTGAGAGTTGTTTGGTTTGAGCACTGATCTGTGATTTCGGTGGTTGCATTAGCAATTTTGGCCAATCTTAGCTAGTTTGAGAGTGTAATGCTAATGCCAAGTTCTTTAGCAGGATAAATTTTGTTGCGTTTATTTAGGAAAGCAAATGGTGCTAGTATAGTCCCTCAACTCGGGAAATCGGATATGTGTAGCTACTAGACCACGCATCTGTGTAAAAAGTTGAGTTACACTGTGTAGAAGTAAGCTTGAACCACTTGTCCCGAAACCATGGTGACTGAGATCTTCTAGTTTTCACACATCTTTTAATTCATATTCAGACTGCTGTCAACCGGGTTCCATGCAAATAATGACTTATTCTTGCTGACAGCGTGATCAAGCGTGAAGACACTAAGTGGTACAGAATGGTGCACACGCACAGGTTATGGCCGATGATGCCACCTTGGAAGACCACCAATGCTACGACGAAAAGTTCCCACAAGCAGTTGTGTACACAGGAACAGAGCTGCAGAGCAAAATGCAACATCACATTCTTTGCGAGCAAGGGGTTTCCTGATGACATGTTCAGGTGGTGGCATGCACTTCGGTTGGCCCCAACACTGAGTTTCTAGTACGCGTTTTCCCTTCACCTCCCAATCCAAGGACAACATGCACGCACATTTCTTTTCAACTCGGTTGTCATCCATATATCCTCTTTCTGTTACTGTATACTCTTTTAGTACTGTTTTGGCACTATATTGTGGAGCTAGATGTGGAACTGAGACCACCAGTTACACCACATATATATGGACCTTGAGGTGATTTTCTATCACCGCTATTGGGTTCCAGTCTATCCTGCTTTTATCACTGCTATTAGGAACTGCTAAAAGGTGATTTTCTATTGCTATGCTTTTACTCATATGAATAGCCACATTCTGCAATGAGTGGTTGGTCATCACACAAAAACTTGTAATGGAGGCGATGAAAAACAATTAATGGAGGCGGGCAGAGGCACGCGCCAGCATTGTTAAGTCATGGTTAATCATGATTTTTGGAGGCGGATGCCCCTGCCCGCCTCGGTAAGATCAAAGCCCACCTGCAGGGCCATTTCAGAGCCCACCTGCTCCGAGCTGCTCCAAAGCCGCTATAGCCGCGTCCCCGCGCGTAGCTGCCACCACATCCGGCGTCCCCGCGTGCCGCAGCCACTGAATCTGGCATCCCCGCCGCAAGCTGATGGACTCCTGTGTGTGCCCCTAGACGAGCAGCCCTATCACAAAGAGAGTGAGTGAAATGGACAGAGGAGAGAAAAAGGAAGGACGCCGAGGATGGGGAGTACCTAATCGCTGCAGATCCACCCGTGTGCTCCCTGTCAAATCCACTCCGTGCGCCCAGTTGTGACCGCGGGGAGGCCAAGCGCGGCTGATAGGGAGGACGCGCGTCACCGACGACATGAGAGAGAGGGTGCCATGCTGAGAGAATAAGAGGTAGGGAGCCGTGCGACGTGGTGAGAGGTGAGGGAGGAGCCACGCATTGCACAGACGAGAGAGGGATGGAGATGGGCCGTATAGAGGAGTGGAGAGGAAGGGAGGTTAGTGCGGCACCGTGGACGATCGATTAGAAAAATTATTATATGTTTTCTCCTGTTTATTTTTCATTCCTCTCACTAGAAAAATCATTTCACCAGACTTGGCAGCAATGAGAGCGAAATGTTGCCATGGGTCATCATATTGCTAAGTGGGCACTTTAATATATGATGTAGAATAGTTATGGCATTTTTGTTTGTTCTGGCTACATGTTTCATTGATCAGAAATTAGGTCTCCTAAAATTGTTGCTAGACTAGGAGGAATAACAACAAATTTATAGTTAGTGTTACCTTATCTCCGGGATTATCGACGTGCTCATAGGCTGCAAAAATGTTCTGTAGACCACTAGCCAACTATGAATCACAGCCCTGTGCATTCCCACCATTGCTGATCCGACTCATGCAAGCCTTGGAGGACCTTACGAGAGAACACACCAGGGTTGCATCCCGTTCCCAGGCAACATCGAAATATTGAGCTCGGGACCCACATCACCATATTGGTTTCTGTGGACAAGCTGCTGCTGCACCCATCTAGGTTTCTGTCGATCCTCACACTAAGTATCTAGTATAGACATTCCCTTGGCATCCACTTCATTGGATCTCTGTTATTGTTGGAGCCAATATGGAAGATGGTCCAGCTCCCCCTTGAAGAGGCCTGGCATAGGAATAATGGCGGAGGCACTCATAGGATGACAGAGGCCTGGCATAGGAATCATGGCAAAGCTGTTTCCAAAGCAGAGGCCTAGAGCAGGAATAATGACAGAGGTGTTCCCTAGAACAGCGGAGGCATTCCCCAAGACAGTAGAGGCCCTTCCAATTGTACAACGGAGATTAGGATCAAGTCAGCAAAGGCATATGTGAGGGGCGTTGGCTAAGGACAATGGAGCGAGGCAGTTAGCAAAGGAGAAGACCTAAGATGCCCATGTAGATTATGCTACTGCACATGAATATTTTGACTATATGACCGTGCTGCCTAGGGTAAATGCTGTAAAAGAGTGAATGAACCCCATGTAAGGAGAAGCTAGTAATAAAAACCCTAATTCTTGTGGCTATAGCTTTGGTTCTCTCTCTCTCTCTCTCTCTCTCTCTCTCTCTCTAGGCGGAGACTCAGATAGAGGCAGAGGCATCCACTCTTCTAGATCTCACATGGCAAAATCCTAATAAGTACCTTGGTCCTTCTCCTTTGGACATTTGCCCTGCCTCAATTTGGTGACCCTCTACCAAGAACCTCCGTCAGAGGATCTCATACGATAGGCATACGTTTTGGACCTCCACCCGGGAAATCCACGTGACCTATGCTAGGAGCTCCGTCTTTTGGACTCATCTTCCTTAGGCGGAGGCCCGAACCTAAGTCAAAGGCCTCCGATCACCTCACCCTTGTTAGGAACAGTTTTCCCAACAATTATTCAGTGAGGTATCTCTTCCTTTCTGTGTATAATATGCTTGTGTCGCTTGATCACCTTGCATGCATGAGTCATTATTGACCTTAACTATTATCTTCTCATAATGAGGTAAGTGATCCTAATGCTAATCATGTATATGTTCTAATGATATGATTCAGTTGATGGTCTGAGTTGCTAGGTTTGCTCTTTTATCTTTGAGTTGGCTGGTTAATTTGGCTGTCTTTATATAGTTTACTTGAGTGAGTAGCTAGTGATGATCGTAAATTCTCCAGCAGTGTATGTTTTTGTAGCCAACCAAAGAAGTCATTTAATTAGTTCTGTTACTCACCGAAGTTGCTTTTTGTGAGTGCAGTCTAAGTCCTATGGTATGAAACTTCTACTAAACTAGTCTCATGCAGCTCTTTTGTAGGGCAAATGGTACATACGTATACGTAGTACTGCAACAACTACTGAGGTAATGAAATTGTACATGTGTAGCTGCTAAAGCATGCATCCATGTACACTGCAGAGATGTTAGAGCACTTGTGTGAAAATAAGATGACACATGACATTATATGTGTGTGTTCATTTATTTTAGTGTGGTCACATGCTCATATGTGTCGGAGACCATGGTGACCGAGATTGTCATGTTTTAAAATATGAGCTCGATCAATCATATTCGTTCCGCTACTCAGCTAAAAAATTTCTTAGGACCATGATGACTTCGGCTGGCTTAGAGCATGATAATGCGCCCCTGCCACAGATATGATGGAAAAAACGCTAAGTGGAACACAAAAGTCCGCTAAGTGGTACACAAAAGTCAACAAACATGGTACACAACTACCATTGCATGTTGACCGATGCTACAGCAAATCACTGCTTCGTCAACCTGTGGTTGCCCAGACTCGTGCAAGCCTCTAGTAAAAGGGCACGCCTGGAATAGTGCGCATGCAGGGATATATTTGAAGAGCCAGATCCCCGCCTTCCTGCTAGGTCAAGTAGTTTCTGATGCACGGATTCAGTTGGCCCCAATGTACATTTGTAGTGTCCACTTCCCCATAGCCTCCCATTCCGAACACACCGTGCATGCACACTTCTTCCACAATCTGATCACCCATCTATCTAGCCAGTATTATTTGTACTCTGGTAGTATTGTTTGGGAATCTAGAGGTCTAACCGAGACCACTGCATGTAGACATAGTACATATATTGGGTTATAGGTAATTATTTCCTCTTTTATCGTCCGCATTGGAACTAATAGGTGATTTTCTATTCAGTGCATTTACTCCTATACATATCCATATCGTAGTTGATAATTAAAGGTTTGTTCATCATTACTGAATATATCTTTCACATGGTACTTGATCCCATATTGGATTAGCATGTGTCATCCAGGAGCAATTGGAGAGTCTGAGAGTGTCACTGGTCAGAGCAATGCTGTACTGTCATCCCATGGCATCAATTACAGGGGACATGGTTTGTCAAAAAATACAGGGGATACGGGGCACCATCTTTGCCATTTCTGGGGCCAATCAAGAAGTGTTAGTCATTACAGTGGCAAGTTGAATTTATTAATATTAAATAACAACTGAAAGAGCCCGTGCTAGAATCTACGGGCAGGGCTACAAAACTATCTGTTTTTTTATCGTTAGCATGACGCTAGCATTTGCAGACTGACCACACTATTATACTGGTTTGCTATAGTTTGTGCTCCTAATACTCAACATGACAGGACATTATCGGATCTAGCTGTGACAAGAAAATGAAAAGACAATTTGAATTAATATGTGTGTTCTCGATCATTTTGCTCAACAATCATGTTCGAGAAATCAGGAAAGAGGAGAATGAGAACTGAGTATGTGTTTTTGTTCGGAGCCTAGGAGAACGGAGCTCCTTTTTTTTCTCTGATATTTTGATTGTTTGAAAAATGGTTTACAAGTGGAGATACAACATAAACTACAAGCTAATAGTGGATCCAACACATCTGCTCAGCACTACAAAAACCAAAAGATTAGATGCACATCTCACATTATCACAATCATGACAGTATCCTTGCATTGGCTCCAATTAACCAAGCCAAATGAACACTAATGCACCGAGGACCAGGATTATCTCGAACATGTTCAACACGCCATGTCCACTTTCCTTAGGCTTCCCAATCCCAGCAGACCATGCTGGTACCTTTTGTTTCGAATCTATTATTCGTAGTGGTGTGCTGCGTGGAATAAGGGTTGCTGCAGCTATGAGGCTTGGCGTTCTTCTTTCATACTCCCTCCGTCCCAAAAAGGATGACGCTATGGAAACATGCCAGTCAAACTTTCTCAACTTTCTCAACTTTCATATATTTTTGAATAAATTTATTAAAAAACTTGACTTAAAGATCTTTCTGATGATACTAATTACTTGACATAAGCATTTATATGTTTCAATATAAAATTGCCGGTATTTTGAAAACGTTGACTTCTCGGTAAGTGAGAATGACATCTATTTTGGGACAGAGGGAGTAGTGCCTATGAAGTGGAGGCCGTGGTGATGTATACGCTGCATGCTTCCCAATCCAACCACCATGAGGCGATGACGATCTCCAGAAGCCATAGGTGTTCTTATTTTCTCGATGTGCCAAAAAATATCATGAAGAGGAGGAACACGTGTTCTCTATTTTCCAGTTGCCTTATATTCCCAAAACATAGAACAGAACACATTAGTTTTGAGACCATTGGATCCTTCCTCTTCCTCCCAATGTGCCATCAAAGGTTTCAAAGTGTGGAGGGCCTGGTGTTCTCTAGTCTTGGCTTTTCTTGAAGTGTGTGGAGCTCACTGTTCTTAGAATGGGAAACACAATATATGTAAGCAACCGTGGAGCCAGTTATCCAATCTACTCATGGTGGAACTATTTTCTTTTCTTATATTATCAATTACAATGAAAATTATTGTTGGTAGGACAATGCATTGTTCGGCATTATCTATTTTGTCTAGTTTGCCAAACAGTACCACATCGAGTCAGGTGGGACTAAGCATGAATTCGGTCGAAAAATGGTCAAAAAGTCCTTTATTGTTTTCTACTTTTATATTTAAATACGAACGCGAAAGAGAAAACGATATAGCCAGAAATGAAAACGAAAACGAACTTACTGTATTTCGAAATTGAACCAATTCGAGCGGAATTATGTCGAACACGGTCGGCATACGGAAATTCAATACGAAATACCAATCCACGGTGCATAACTTTAAACATGTGCATGACCAAACTAACAAGTGCATGATTTATTTCAAGTGCACACAATAGAATAACGGGTGTATGACATAATCAGAACAAGCAATTAATAGGACATAAACAAATACAGTTCATCCGCATGATCCATGATGTCAGGATCACCTTCCATATCATTCGCATCCTCATTGTCCACCTCACCGTCCTCATCCGCTTTCTTGTTATTTTTCTACAGGTTTGCAAAGTTAATTAAAATTAGATGTAGCAAATAATATATTTCATAGGAAGTCATAGAAAGCAGTCAATAAACATACCTCAATTTTCAGTGTAGCCACAACATTAGACAAAGCTTCAACCTCAAGATCAGTCACTATTTATCCAAGCTTAATAGAATCTGTAAAAATAATAAATAAAAAAATTCAATGCATTATTTGGCTACAAATACAACTATCTAGCTAGAAAAAACAATTAAAATGAGCACATACCGAATTTCGAATACGGTACATACCTAATATAATAAAGAAAAGTAGAAATCGGTCGAAAAAGATCATATCGAATTTTTCCCCGTTTTCGAATTTTCTGTTCGAATTTTGAACCGAATTCGAATTTTTCCGAAAAATATGAAAACGATTAGGTCAAATGTAGAAAACGATGCAATTTGGTCGGGAATTTTCGTTTTCGTTTTCAACCTTAGGTGGAACGGTCCTTATGAGTGCTTTATTTTCTAAGTTCTTCGTGCTCTGCGTCATCGTCATGTACGGCATACATCCCTCGCGCCGAGGAACGAAGGACACCGGTGGCGGAGCGAGCGGATGGAATGGGTTGAGGCATCGAAGGAACCCTAGAAGACGTCTTTTTTTAAAAAAAAAAATAAAACATCAACTATAGTAATTGAATCATAATCCCTAAATATAGTACTTAAAATATAATTTTTACATTTATGAAGTTACCGTTTTACCCTTGATTAAAAAGTAAACTACAAAAACACAATTACCCCTCCTATATTTGGAATTGCCTCCCACTCAGTTTTCGGAGGCCCACCCGTAATAGACACGTCAATCGCCTCCCATTGCCTCTCCCCCATTTCCTCCCATCGCCTTCAGCCTTTCTGGCCGTTGGATCGATCGCTGTGAGCCGTTGAAATTCCCCACAATCATTGTAAAAAATCTCTTAAAAATAATGTTTTGAGGCATGGTTCCCAGATGCCTAACCATATCGGTTTGCAGAGTGGCCTGGCAGTTTGGTAGTACCAACTAGTGAAAAGAACAGGATTTAGTAATAGTCTTTGCTCGACATGGTTGCATGATTGTATCCAAATTAACCATATATTATAGTGCCAACTTGATCTTGTTTCCCGTACAGACGACATTCTCCTGGTGCTTTTCGATGTAATCTTACCAGACTCCATACCTCTCGTATAGGAAAAATAGAGAATTTTTATGGTGTTTTGGGTGGAACCGGTGGTTCCTCCCATCAATTTGTTTTTTCAGCCGGTTTCTTCCCTAAATTATGATTAAGGGTAGTTTAGTACTTCTGCTAATCTACAATTTCTCAACTACCCCCTATCCGAATTCCACACGAATCCACTAACTGCTGCTCCCACGGATCTGCCGCCGCGAGCACGACGTGAGCCGCGCCGCAAGGAGAGATTGACGACGTAATATGTTCCTTTGGTTGATCTCGGACAGGATGAGCATGTCCCTGCAGAACTTCTTACTTCTGCTGCTTGTCGATCGTCATGCACCGCTTGACGGCGATTTTGGTGCTGCTCTTCGTCAGGATCGGACATCCTTGTAGACAGAGTTGTGGCTGCCGTGGCCGGCACTCACTGTGCGTCGAAGCTGTCCATGGCTTCCTGCAGCCCTTCTTCGGAGAAGATCGTGAACGCGGCGGCACCCTGCTGGTGGTGCGGCGATTTCATTTCTTTGTTCATCAAAGAGAAGCAGGCTGCCGTGTCACTGGAGACGCGTTTTTGTTAACTCCTGGAAAAGGCAACTTCTTCTTTCATTCATACCAGAATCATCATTTTTATTGATTTGGAGAAGCTGCTCCTAGGACGTCGAAATATGATGACACCCTTTAGAATCAGTTCCGCACCCACATATTTTTAGATTCCGGCCCCACAACTCAAGTTCCTCTCATCCAGTTGCTCCTATTTTTAGACCATCGGACCTAAGGAAATGGATAGCTCACGTTATTTCCAAGCGTGGTAAAATATCTCAAAAAAATAGGGACCTTGGTATTTTTCATCCCATAGCAACCAGAAGAAATCAAGCACACCAGATAGTTAGTCAAGAAGTGCTTCTTGTGAAGGACAACCTTGTGACAATAAGAATTTGGGCCAATCATTCCCCAAGTTGTTCTTCTAGGCTTCAACTGGGGCATTAGTTTTCAGTTGCACTGAAACGAGTACCACTCGGTGGGCCTGTTGCGCTCCAGCATCTTTATAACAAATCTTGCTCACAGTGACGGGATCAAGGGGGGCACTAAGCGCTGGGGTGAAGTGATGGAACCAGACAACTACATATTTTGCAGTTGTCGTATGACTTTGCTCTAGATCAATACATGCAATCTAACTCTTAGCAACAACATATGTAGGATTAAATTATTCTTTGAAAACAAGTCCATGTTCAACTGTCTCTTACTTCTTTCACCCACCAAGCACTTTCATGTTGCCAGAAATACCAAAGGATCCCAATGCGAGCATTCACAAAGTGAAAAAGTAGTCCAAAGTCAAAATAATTGTTCACGGTGGAAAATGAGCAAAACATATCGGACATAAGCTACGAAACGAATGAAGCAACCACCGATGCATGCAAAATGAAGAGTGTGTTCAGGAGAGCAGGAGTGGTTACAGCCTAATTACCAAGAAATAAATTCTCTAGATAAATATGCCCATTCAAGCAGTGAACAACATAAAAAGGTGAGAAAAATTGCCTCTAGCAATAAAAGTCACTTCACAACCCAACTCATATGAGTGAGGGCACATAAGAAAGAGAAAAACAAAGTCATGTGCTATACTGTTATAAGGTTTTCTCTAGCGGCATGCCACCCACTCTAGGGTAGTTCCCTACTAGTTGTGTACAATCAATGTGACTAGTTCCCTACTAGCTGTGTCCAGTAAATGCGAAGAGCATGACGAAGGAGAGCAAAGACGATGGGACTCCTTGAATACATGGCACAACCTTAAGGGATCAGTCCTCATTGTACAAGGGATCTGGTGAAACATCCGAAGGACACGTTCATTGTTTAATAGACACAGATGAGACAGTGTGTGAAGCCTTGGGTGCACCTCACACAATGGGAAAGAGGACTTAAGGAGCTGCGCTTAGGATTTTTTTATAAATTGTGGTGTTCTAAACTCTAGTGGGTAGTGGCAAGCCGTCACAAGCCATTCTTGAGAAGCTTGCCCGCAAAAACAAGCATTTCGTGTCAAGATTTTGATAACTCTTTTTGACCCTCTTTACATCAAAAGGTTTTGCCCAGGTACTTGGACAAGTTTGCTTTCCACCGCTCAACAAGAGCTTCGGGTGGCCTCCTGACTGTCTGGAACAGTAGTCAATTTGAAGGGACTGTAGTCCAAAGCTCTTCTCAGGCCATCACATTGATATTCGTCTCTAAGCTAGACAACAAATGCTTCCATCTGTCCAACATCTATGGACCTTCCAGTGCCTACATGGAAAAATTCAACTTTGTCACCTGGCTCATAAATATGGACACCAATGACTTTGATGAATGGATTCTAGGTGGCGACTTCAACCTTTACAGGAGTGATGAAAATAGAAACAAACTTGGAGGAGACATTGCTGAAATGAACCTGTTCAATTACGTGATTACAAGCTTGGACTTGACTGACATCCCCTTTAGTGGTAGAAATTTCAATTGGAGCAATATGCAAGAAGATCCTTTGCTTGTAAAACTAGATTGGGTCCTTTGCTCCTCCACTTGGACAATCACTTATCCTGCTACTTTTGTCCAACCTCTTGATAGACCAACTCAGACCATATTCCTTATGTTCTCCACATTGGCACTGCCATCCCAAAATCAAATTTGTTCAGATTTGAGAACTTTTGGACTGAACACCCTGAATTCCTTGACACTGTAGCTCTCCACTGGAACAACGCTGCCTACCATGCCAATGTTGCAAAAGTCCTAGCTGCGAAAGTGAAACAAGTCAGATCAGGACTAAGGAAATGGAGTAAAAAACTCTCTAACCTGAATAAACAAATTCACAACTATCAGTGGGTCATTTTGATTATGGACAGATTAGAAGATCAAAGAATCCTCTCTAGAATGGAAAGTGCATTCAGAAGACTGATCAAAAGGCATCTGGAAACCCTGCTTGAATCCAAAAGAATCTACTGGAAACAAAGAAACACTGTCATATGGATTAACCTGAGTGATTAAAACACCCATTTTTTTCACTCCATGGCCACTATTGCTCACAAGAAGAATTACATTGTTACTCTTAGTGATAATGATGGCAATCTCATCCTAGATCATGATCAAAAAGCCAGCATGATTTGGGAGGCTTTTAAGAACAGAATGGGTGTCTCTAAATTTAATGGAATCAGCTATGATCTTGCTGACATTCTCACCACTCATGATCTAAGCTGCCTTGATGGTGACTTCAGTAATCTGGGGATAAATGCTGTCATCAAATGTTTGCCCAACAGTCATGCACTAGGCCCAGATGGATTCCATGGTCTATTCACTAAAAAATGTTGGAGCATCATTAGAAATGACTTCATCAGGCTGCTCCATGACTGCTCTCAGAATAATGTGGATTTGCAAAGCATCAACTCATCCTTCATAGCTTTGATTCCAAAAAAGGACAATCCAGAGAGTGTTAATGACTATAGGCCAATCTCTTTATTAAATTACTCTCTGAAGTGCATTACAAAAATGCTATCTACTAGACTTCAGTTAGTTATCCTGCAGCTGATTCATACTAACCAATATGGTTTCATGAAGGGGAGAACTATATAAGACTGCCTAGCATGGTCATTTCAGTTCCTACATCTATGTCACCACTCAAACAAAGAGATTGTGATACTCAAACTAGATTTTGAAAAGGCCTTTGATAAGATATAACACTAGGTGATCTTAGAAGTCATGAGGCATAAAGGATTTTCTGAAAAATGGATTCAGTGGGTCAGAAATTTACTCTCAACAGGAACCTCCAAAGTTCTCCTCAATGGCATACCAGGGAAAAGCTTTCCTTGTAGAAGGGGTGTCAGGCAAGGGGACCCCTTATCACCTCTAATCTTTGTTCTAACAGTAGACCTCCTACATAGCATTGTCAATAAAGCCTGGAGAGATGGGATCTTGAAACACCCATTGTCTGATTAGATACTAGGGTATTTTCCAATTGTCCAGAGATGACACTCTCCTCATCTTACCTAGAGATGCTAGAACCATCTTCAATCTGAAATGTCTGCTAAAGAGTTTTCTGATTCTACTGGACTGCATGTTAACTTTTCCAAATCAAACATGGTGCCCATCAATATGATCCAAGAGAGGGCCCTGCATCTGGCCAACACTTTTGGATGTCTAGTTGGCTCCCTCCCCTTTACCTATCTTGGTCTCCCGCTGGGAACCACCAGACCCACAGTAAATGACTTCACACCTATGGTCAGCAGGATTGAAAAGAGAATGTGTGGCATCAACAAATTTCTCTCATATCATGGCAGACTGTTATTAGTCAATTCAGTCTTCTCTGCTCTCCCAACTTTCTACATGTGTAGCCTGAAATTTCTCCACAAGTCATTAAGCAGATTGATAGTCTCTAGAAGAAATGTCTTTGGAATAAAGGACATGTTGATAGAAAGGGCAGGAACTTGGTTGCTTGGGAAACTGTCGGTAAGTCCAAAGAGGAAGGTGGTCTAGGAATCATAGACATAGAAAGTAAGAATGATGACGTCTTGATGAAATTTATGGACAAGTTTTACAACCACAGTGACACACCATGGGTGCAGCTAACTTGGACACACCTTTACTCAAACACCACCACACCACCTCAATCAAGGACCCCTGCTGGATCCTTCTAGTGGAGAGATGTTCTGAAGCTCTTTGACAAATATCATAGCATGAAAAGATGTGTGCCAAATAAAGGAAATTCAGTCCATCTCTGGACAGATGTTTGGGTGGATCAGGCCTTGAAAGATAAGTTCCCCCAACTCTTTTCCTTTGCTAGAAAGCCAAAATACTCCATCAAATTCTACCTTGATTCCACATTAGAAAGGATTTTTCTCCCAACTCTATCCTTACAGGCCACTGAATAGCTGGATCAGCTTGAACATATCATCAACACAAGAACATGGGACACTGATATAAATGATGTGTGGAGTTACATTTGGGGGTCTCAAAGCTATACAAGCAAGAGGGCATACAAACTTCTCAGAGGCAGCAACCCAACCCCTCCCATGTTCAAGTGGGCATGGTCTACAAGCAATCCAGGGAATCACAAATTCTTCTTTTGGCTTCTCATCAGTGACAGGTTGAACACTAGGAACATCCTGAAGAGGAAGAAGATGCAACTTGATGATTATAGCTGTGTACTTTGTAAATTGTAATCTTGACTCTGAAGAAACTTGGCTACATCTGTCCTTTGAGTGTCAATTTAGCAGGAGATGTTGGGACAGTATGCAAATTGTGTGGGACCTGACAGTGAGCCCCATGAATATGGTGATCAAGGCAAGAACTGACTTGAGAGATGCAATCTTCAGGAACTGATGATCACAGGGTGCTGGACAATCTGGACGATGAGGAACAGCATCATCTTCGATAATGGGCAGAAGTGTGAAGAGGCCTGGAAGCATAAATTCAAGCCTGAACTTGGTCTAGTGTGTATTAAAGCCACCCCGAGGAGTGAAAAACTCAACCATTGGAGAGATTCCTTTATGTAAAAGTCTGTATTTTTTCATTTGGGCTTGAAAGCCTTGTAAATTACTTGTAAGCTCATTCTTACATTCAATTGAAAAAACAAAAAAAAAGGGGTTGAGGACTCACCGACCGGTTCG
Organism: Themeda triandra; assembly: GCA_018135685.1. NCBI lineage: Eukaryota > Viridiplantae > Streptophyta > Magnoliopsida > Poales > Poaceae > Themeda > Themeda triandra. The sequence goes on along the minus strand of JAENPR010000229.1, from coordinate 342,123 downwards.
GTCAAAAAAAAAAAGATTTTGATACCATGTTATTAAGTGAACAGCTAGCCTCGATCAAGACTAATCCCCAAAAGCACCCAGTTTTGAGGCCTCCTATTTCCAGTACATAATGACATCATCTTTCCTCCAGTACCAGACTTGTCTTCAACATACTTGTTCCTGTTTACTGATAAACAGCCCAAAGCCCAAAGGCTTGGCTTCACTGAAACCAATCCATTTCAACTCCGACTAGTACTATGATTATGGTGCCTATGTGTTAGTTGTGCCACATAGATTAGTCTTATAACCATTTTAATAGCTATTTTTAATGTTTGATGAGTTGTTCTAAACTTTTTGCAATTGTGCTCTTTTATCGGTAGTAGTTCAGTAGGAATGGCAATTACAAAATGATGCATCTAATGTAACAACATTCTATATTCAGGTGTCATGCTCTTGCAATCAACAGTCTGTCTGGTGCTTATCTTTTCTTGAATACGGAAAGTACTTGCGCATTCTTGTATTTAAGTAGAAGAGAGTTTTTACATGGTTTTCCGAGGTGGCCACAAGGTTTTCAATACACTCCGCCACCTCCGGATTTGGGACATAACGGATTACTCACGCACTAAACAATCTAGTTTTTGCGCCCCGGAGTCGATCCACAGGTCGGCGGTGCGCTTGATGGTGTTGAGGATCTGTTGGATGGTGGCCTCGTCGCCCCTGAAGCATCTAGCGTTCCGTTCCTTCCAAATCTCCCAGGCCACCAAGGCGAAGAAGGTGTCGGCTCCCTTACGCTTGTCCCCATGCCACCTTTGCCTACACTGGTCCCACCAGACTCCGATGGTGTTTGCTCCAATATATCCTTGAAGTGTCCGCCTGAAGGACGGCTAAGATGCACCGCCAGATTTGCCTAGAGAAGGTGTGTGGGCCTTGCCATTTCTTGGAATCTTGACAAATTTGAGAGCCCAGATACACATGGTCCTTTATTTTTGCTAATCTACGTGAAAAGCCACTGTCATTCTCAAGAGCACAACGGCAAACTTGGATCCAGCATCCTTCAGAATCATGGTCAGAATGAGCAAGCAGAGCGCCCTAACCTGAGCCTGTCTGCCTCTGTGTGGTAGCTATATGGCGCCACCCCTTCCCTATAGGCATCACGGTATCCTGGCACATTACCCATTGGCCTCCTATTTCTAATAAACTATATATGTAGACCCTTCTTCCCAACTCATTTTTACATCCTGCTATCTTCCAATGGAAGCTTTACTCCCTGTGGCGACAGCTAGAGCTTACTGATGTGTACTTGACAACAGCAATATGTAACCTATCACCATAGCTTACAACATATATAGGCACAGTATGATGTGCAAATCGCAGGTGTTTCATGTTGCCGCTACCCATTTACTTTCTTAAAAAAAGTACGTTCCTGGAAGATCATAAAGAACAATTTACAAAAGTTATTGCACTGACACAAGTTGTTGATTAGTAATAAAGACCGCATGACAATTAATTGATGACAAAGCTTGATGCAGATATTTAGTGGCATAAGAAGAGACTAGTATTTCAGGATACAATTTAGCACCTTTTCTTTGAGTGTGTAGTGATTAAGAGATGTTGGAATATTGTTTCTGAGATTTTTGGGTGCTAACATTGGTAAATTTTGGATGAGCAATAAAATAAATCGTGTGCTGAATATTGTTTCTTCTATAATCTTTTGGTCCATTTGGAATCTTAGGAATTCTATTTGCTTTCAGAGGAAAAACTGGAAAGGTATGGAAATACCTCTTTTCAGTATTGCTGGTCTGCATCAAAAGTGGATGATTTTGTATCCTATTGACAAGAAAGATTTGCTTCAAGAACGTATCAACAAGATCAAGATGGAAGCAAGAGAAGTCTTATGGCTTCCCTTTGGGACTCCAGCTATCAGTTGAAGCTTCAGAAAGGAGGGTAGAGCAAACTGCTGCAGCACGGGGTGTTGACTGATGTGAGATCGACAGGAGAAGAGCAGTCAGGTTTGCCGTGGTGGCATGAGCTGAACCAGGCCTTCAACATGGAGTAGCTTCTCTCTGGACCTGGTGTTTGGAAGAAAAAGAAGAAAGTCTGCCAGTTTTTTTTTTTTTTTTTTTTTTTTTGATGGAAACTGGAGGGGTTTACACCCCTACAGCATTTATTAAAACAGGGAAAAAAGTGTTTCGATACAGGAAGGAACAAACAAAAACGAAAAAACAAACTGCACTCACCCAAGTGAGCTCAGGAAACAAGAAAAGAAAGAAGAAAAATGACCCTAATAACCGCTATAAGTCTAGCTAAACTAGATTTGCAATCCATAAATCAATCTGAGGTAGGAGGTCTCTCTTGGCCCTAAAAAGAAGCAGCCTCATTTCCTTCTTGAAAGAGTCCAAAGCTTGCTGGACAGAGGGATTAACTTGCTTGAAGATGAAATCATTTCTAGCCATCCAAATCGCCCAGGCCATCAGGATGATTATCACCATGTAGAATTGAACACCAAGCTGATCCTTGAAGCTCTGAAGAATTTGAAACGGGTCAGCATCTAAATCAATCTGAATACTGATGCGTGCCCAGCATTGCTGAGCAAAAGGGCATTCTAGGAGTAAGTGAGCCAATGATTCATCAGCATCCCCATTGCACAGCACACAAGTATAACTGGGAAGCTGCATTCTCTTTCTTCTCAACAGCTCTCTGGTAGTTAATCTGTACCTTTTTTTTTTTTTTTTGCGGGTTTAATCTGTCCTTTAGAACAAGCCAATAGAAAACTTTGTGCTTGGATTGACATGAAGATTTCCATATCCACAAGAAGGCCGGGTGGATGTCTTGATGCCCTTTTAAGCTTCTGTAAGCTTTCTTCACCGAGAACTTACTGGAGTTCCAAATATAAGACCAGGAATCTGGATTGTCAAGGATATTAATCTGCTGCAAATCCGTTCTGAGCGTTAAGAATTGATCATAGGCCTGCTGTGATAAAGGCAGGTGAAACAAGAGCTGCAATTGGTTTTGATTCATTGCATCATGAAGGGAGATGTTCCTGTTTTTAGCAAAAGAGAGTAGTTCAGGAAACCTACTGCAAAGGAGCTCCTCCCCCCAAAGATCATCCCAGAAGAAACAAGTCTGCCAGTTTTTGTTTCGCTGTAGTTTCAGCTTTGTTGTTTCTTCGTAGTAGTGCTCTTTACCCCCAGGTTTGGGATGGCTCTGTAAAAACTTTAAGTCCAGGTGGACGTCTGAATTTTCCTTTCTGGAATTGGCACTGTAAAACTTTTATGGTCTTTTAATATAGTTGAAAGGCCGGGGCTCGATCCCTTGAACTCAAAAAATAGTTGGAAATGAGCATACAAATAGTGCAGTTTCCAGCTGTTCTTCTCATATACGTGACCCACTACTATAGTACTATCCGCAAAAAGCAATACAAAAAACAATAAGTGAAATTAAGAGGAATTTAAAAACAAAATAAATAAACCAAAAAGGGAAATAAAAAAGCAGCAAACGAAAAAAGAAAATGAAGCATTTCAGCTGCAAGCAGAGTCTTTGCCAGATCATTAGGGTGAGCATCTCATACTGGACGGGGAAAGTACTTAAACAAAGGTAGAACAAGTCATGTGTTCAAATGTCGGTTCTCTTCAATGATTGATCCTAAAAATAAACAAGGGTTCTATGGTAAGCTCGTGAACTGCGGGATCTCAATAAATTGCCCCTTGGTCCAATTTCCAATGTCACTACAGCACGTTCCATTATAAGAGGCATTTACAAATGGCTCCAAAAATGGTCAGAACGCCTTTGAAGACATTATGAGACATTTATTAAAATCTATATCTATACCTACTAATAAAGAGGCAAAATTTCCGCTGTTTTTTTCGTCCATCTCCGATCTCCATCCGGATTGCATTAATTATATATCTATTCTATACCTATCTATATATATCTATAAAGAGGCAAAATTTCAACATCTTTTATTGGTTCGGCCTTTTCCTCCAGCCAGCAAAACTAAACCTGAAAATCAAATCTACGTGTACTTGATCGGACTCTATAAGTAATTAGAAAAGGAAACAAACACTCCGACTCTAATTCTAGACGGAAATAGCAAGAAGGCAAGCCGATGGCAGGGCCTTCCAGTGTCCAATAGGGACATGACACATGAGTGCCGTATATTTTTTCTTATATTTTTTGTCCTTTTTTTTTCCTTTTGGTGTTCTTTGTATTTATTTAATCCATCCATCGCTATTTTTCTGTTTTTTTAAGTCTGCTTTTCTTATTCTTATATAGTTCTATATCTAATACAACCTAGCTATTATACTACAATACTAACACATAAAAATATTTTCAGAATAAAAATACACAAACAAAAAAAGACGCTTCGGAACCGCACGCTTCGACGTGACGACCTCCCTGTGTTATGTGAAATTGGTCGTTCTATGCCAACAAGCAGGCGGCACGACCCCACCAGGTCGCGCCTGTGTCCATTGCTGCAGGCCATTGCCGTGAAGACAAGCCTCCGTGCCATGTCATGCGAAAAGCAAGAGCTGTCGAGCCACTGCCGCGCGGACAAGACCCTAGGCACATGTCACCATCGTCAGGCGCGGATGACCCTGTTGTAGCGAGCACCGCCAGCGTAGCAACTATTATGCGACCTAGCGTCGATGTCGTGCTGCCTCGCGCTAATAATACTCCATGCGTGTACCAAAAGAGTAAGTGGGAGGACTGGACTCTGAAAGAGAGCGAGAGGGAGGATGGGAAGAGAGAGAAGAACAACGCCGACGCCACGTAAGAAAACGGAGGCTCGAGGCACTCCTGTTACTTATTTCTCCATAATGTTTGGCTTTACTACCGTTGCAACGCACGGGCATATTTGCTAGTGTCGTCTAAAACTTGGAAGTAAAAGGTCTTTTGAGGCATGTATTCAAAATGCCTTCTAATATTAACATTTAAAGGCATTTTCTACATGCCTAAAATAGTATTTAGAGGCATTCTGTAGAATGCCTTCAAACACTAATGGAGGCAGTATTAGAAATGCCACCAAAATCATGCTATGCTATGAAACTGCTAGCAATATGAAATCAACATGATCCATTTCAGAGTGCACCAATAAGAACATGTTACCATTGTACTTCAAACATTTTAATCTTGCAGACATACATAGTTACATATGTAACTAGATTGCATTGCTCCCTTCAAGAGAGATAGAAAGACTGACATGTTCACATCACAGTTACATACATATGCAAGCTGCTGTCCTTACTTGGGAATTGCTCCTTCTTGAAACCAAAAATGTCCCAATGAGTGAAGGTATATAAAAGTGGTGTCCTAATGCATTACTGTGCCTTAGAGGTCATGGGGATCACCACCATATTACACTGTAGGCCACACCGGAGGACAAGCTGCGCTGGCATCTTACTATGCTTCTCAGCCAAGACCTGCAAATTATATTACAGCCACAATGCCAAGTTAGCTGATCACAATGGCACCAGAACTGATGATATTGCCAAGTATCCAAACAATATGTACCTACTTGTATGCCTAATAGCTACTTAGAAGTGAATAAGATAAATCGAGATAACCTAGTTGCAGCTTCTTCAAGCTATCTATTCGGCATCGAGCCTGGCTGCCACCTGCTGGGGTTTGACGTTAGCATGATGACAACTCTTACTATTTACTATGTTCCTGCATGACAGAGGAATTAGTTGACAGTTAGCCAAAAAGTTTTAGAGAGCTAATGAAGTTCCTTTTTTCCCTATCTCTACGGAGACACAAATGAAATGACTTGGACCAAATTGGATATGGAAATCGAACTGACAGGCATGCTTTTTTTCAGATTATAAGTCCTAAAACCCCATGAACAAGAGCAACAGTGATAGCAGCCGAAAGCGAAAGGCAGAGGACAAAGAAGAAACTTTGCCCCAGAAAAACAGACCAAGGCACAATTAGGTGCAGACTGATCACAGGACAGTTAGGTGCAGACTAATGTCTACAATCTGAAAAGGTTTGTATCCGCATACAACTTAAAGATCAAATTAGCAAAAACCAATCATGTATATGCTCATGCATTCCTCAGGCAAAACATCAATAAACATCGACAGAGAAATAAGCAACAAGTTGACAGTTCTGTGGAGCAAATATTAAATGTTTGACATACTCTGAATAAAACAATAGCTACTCATGTCAAGCAGGGGAGAAGAATATCTGCAAGAATTAATTAATTTATTGGATACAAACCTGTCAATACTCTCTGCCTTTTCTGTGGAAACTGGTGCTTTCTACAATGAATTATTTGGATGCTTTCGCAATTGCTTCAATAGAGCCAATGGATTGGGCAAGCTTAAAAGAAACAAATAAAGACTAGCATCATTACCAATCAACATGCCATGGTACATAACATGGAAAAAATAAATTGAGAGCGGGGAAGGTTACAGACATAAATCATTGCCCTGTTTAGTGTGAAAATTTGATTGGTTAATGTTTTGTACCTCATATGTGCCCTGCTGACATATATAATTGGCTTAGATGGAGTCATGGATTGGGGACACACATCAATGACGTCATGCAGGAGGAGTGATGCATACCTGGCCGTGACTGATGAGGCCGTCGCGGATCTGATAGTCGGCACCGAGATCCATGCGGAGTGGACCTTGCCTTCCGGTCCGCACAAGGGAGCACCCGGGTAGGTGTTGCGAGCAAGCGAGCACAGCGATACGACGTGGCAGATAAGAGTGCTGAGGAGCTGAGGAGGGCTGACCGCGGCTAGGGTTTTGGCAAGCCGCTCCCGCGAGGTAGAGAGGGGAGCAAGGGGACGTCATGCTCCCGCATGACCCGCAGCAGGGTGAAGGTCGTACATCCGATGCCACAGTGCACGCAGCCAGAGACATCCGGTGCGGCATCTCGTCGAACCGGTGGAGGACACCGCGGCAGGTGAGGAGCCTCGACGGAAATAGAAGGCGAGGAGGCCAACGAGGGAGTGGAAGGGGGGAATGTGGAGCATGAGGCAGGACTCCCGTGTGTACAGGATACGGCCCAAGTGCCTTTCAAATTTAGAACTTTTTAAGGCATTTTTATAGAAATGCCTTTGAGTAAAAGGAAACTAAGGCAAATTTTAATAAAATGCCTTTAACAAAATGCCTCTAATTAAATGACGTGTTGTAGTGGCAGTAGTGGATCTGAGGAGCTGCATGATTTGCCCCCGTGGAGGAGCGGTCCAGCTGCCAAGCAATGCAGGAAGATGCCTTTCGCTCTGGCTTCTAGGGAGGCTAGCGCTCACAGTGTGGTATTGGCAGACTTGGAGGTCAGAGGTCTTGGAGGCAGCAGGCGAGTGGGGCGCTCATTTCTTTATGCCTAGTGTAGGGATGGTGAACGAAAGCTGCTCAAGTGAGCTCATAGTGACTTCACTCTTCACATGTTGTTATAGCTGAGATTTCCGACATGCCTCTGATTCCCAAGGCACATGGCCGGGCACCAAACTTCTTACTCATTAGAACATTCTAGCTCTCTTCCGCTCACTTGTGGTTGCATTTTGTCGACTTACTTGCTGAACAGAATGCACTATGTAGTAATATATATAGGCTAGGGCCACTGTTGATGTAGATATCTTGTTTTTTTTTTCGTAAATAGAATCAATGCTCCAGTTCGAGCTGTAGGTTTTGAACTTTTCAAAGCCACGGACTACTCTGTAACCATTTTCATTAAGTGTATGCAGAAAGCTAAAGAACAAAAAAATTAAGCATTCTCTAGACTCAAACCGCAACCTCACACACATTAGCATATGACCGTCTTCTACCACTGCCCCACACAATTTTTAATGAAGTCAAATGAAAAAGCTTCAACTTTAAGATCTTATCAAGCACTACAGCTTTTGTACTAGACTTGACTCCGTCTGAGGTTGATTAGAAAATTCAAAAAAATTAATGTCAAAATATGTGAATTTAACACATTATGAAATATTATTAGGTTTGTATACAACCTCTATTTTGGTCCAATATAATTTCTGTATAAGTGAGATCTTGATGGTACAATGCCGGTAGGGAAAATTTCCTTTGTCGTTGCACTTTTCTGTGGCAGGACAGCTACACAGGCGTAATGAATATAACTAAACAGAATCAATATATTTCACTGTGCGTATATGACCAACAGAATCAATATCATTTTTTAATTGATATATAGACGGTATTCTAATGGAAGGAGTTTCATGTTGGTGCTATGCACATTCACTCTTCAAAACAACTAAATATCTTGGTTGGAGGTGAGGTCTGGTAAACAACACTTACTGTGATTGGAATGACCTGGCCGAAAGTTGAGTACGAAAGATTCGCAGCCAAGAATTGGTCTGTTTTGTTTCAGGATCAACAAAATACGAGAAATCAGCCAATGAATAGTTGTGGTAATGTATATGAGATGAACAGCTGTGATCTGCAATAGTCGTATGATTATTTCCTTCTTTTCCTTTGTTTTCTCCTTGGAAAGTTTTTTTATTCTCAAGAAAAATTTGAATGATGGTAGCACATTGCAAGCTCTATTCAGTGTTCTTCATGCACTTATGGAGCCGCACAACAGCTAAGCAGGAGCTGGAGCTGGAGATAGATGATGAGATCCTGTGTCCATGCCTGACCTGGACAGCAGCTGGCCAAGCCAAAGCTAATCTCCTCTCAAGCAGCTTCATGCGCAGCCATCTATGAAATGCCTAGCGCTCACTCTGTTATCCAGGGAGGCAAGAGCTCACAGGGCGGTATTGGGATAATGGGAGGTGAGAGGTCTTGGAGGTAGCAAGCTGAGTGGGGCGCTCATTTCTTTATGCCTAGTGCAGGGATGGTGGACGAAAGCTGCTGAAGTAAGCTCACAGTCACTTCGTTCCTCACATGTTATAGCTGGGATTTCCGACTTGCCTCCGATTCCCAAGATACATGGCCCGGCACCAAACTTCTTACTCATTAGAACATTCTACCTCTCTTCCGTTCACTTGTGGTTGCATTTTGTCGAGTTACTTGTTGATCAGAATGCACTATGTAGTAATATATATAGGCAAGGGCCACTGTTGATGTAGAGATCATGCTATTTTCTTCTTAAATACAATCAATGCTGCAGTTGGAGCTGCAGGTCTTCTACTTTTCTAGCCATGGACTATTCTGCAATCATTTTGATTAATTGTATCCAGAAAGCCAAAAACAAAAACAAGTAAGCATTTTTCTAGACTCAATCCATAACCTCAACTATTAGAGTGTGCAGCGGAATCCGGCCCAGCTTGTGCGTCCACGAGCCGGTAGCCCCTCGGGCCCAGGCGCACCGGAGCCAACAACATATTTAGGCCTTGCCTAACTCAACCCAAAAGACTAGTCTGATAGTGATAGATGAGGGCTGCCCCCGCTTTATATGTTGCGCACCTCCACCATCATTTACCGATGTGGGATTAAACCCAACAATCTCCCCCTGTCACATATTGGGTCCAACTCTTCACATCACACCACAACGTGCGATCTCTAGAAGACGTTTTTAGGCCCCGAGTCCAACACACCATACCACACACACAACCCCGTATATCCATGTGACCTCTGAGATGTTAACGGCCCCCGTCACCATGTGACCACCGAGATTTTCTAGGTTTTTTTCCAACCATGGGCTCCAATACCACTTGTTAGAGTGCGTAGCGGAATCCGGCCCAGCTCGCCCGTCCACGAGCCGGCAACCCTCGGGCCCATGCCCACCAGAGCCAACAACATATTCAGGTCTGAGTGCTCTTCTCAAAGTGCATCTTCCTGCTCAATGGAAATGGCGCAAACGGCAGCATTAGGAATTAAAAAAAATTTAATTGGTGAAGGAATATATTTATGAAGATTAATAGAATATACGACATATGACTGAATGGTGATTTTCAATAGTAGCATATTGACAAGGCAACAATTCCTCAAACCACAATGCATGGAATAAAATTGACACAAGCAAAAAGAACTAATTCCTCATCGGAGAATTCATATAGATATCCTATCGTTGTTAAACTTGATTGAATAGTGATTCTCAATTTTCTGATCCTGGGGAATAAACACACCTAAACATCAGAAAATGGCACCGCACACAAAACAGTACAAGGCCAAAGCAACCGCCTACTAACTGCTTCCCCATTACCTAAACTACCATCTCCCGATCAATCAGCACACCACCTGCGACGTGCAGATTTATATGGATACCAAAAGTTCTGAATAGTGAGCACAGCTGCACTCGCTGTTACCTCTTGTTCCGTATCCGCATCCGTATCCGATACCGATATGCGTATCCATATCGGTGTAACTTAGTAGAGCACAAAACAAGATGAAGAAACAAGCTGATAAGAAGAGATCATTCAGACAATTCAATGTTGGTGATTCAGTCTTTGTGAAAATTCAGCCTTATGTTCAAACAACTTTGGCTGCTCGGTCCTGCAACAAGTTAGCATTCAGGCACTTCGGACCATTCTTGATCATAGCCAAGATAAATGATGTGGCTTATGAACTACAACTTCCTCAAGGCTGCCAGATATATCCTATCTTCCATGTGTCTCGGTTGAAGAAAGCCCTGTCTCCACATGTAACACCCTAAAATTTGCATGATTTTAAAATAGTTAAATTGACTTATTTTATGCATATTTGTGAGCATTAAATGTAGGCAAAATATTAATTTTAGAAAAAAATAAAAGTTAACATAGGTCAAGAAGCATGTGTGAGCATTCATGCTGGTGCATTATTTTATTGTGTGCAGTTTGGTCTTGCTTTGGATTCAAAAGGATTTAAAAATCCATTTCAAAACTCTTTGCAAAAGGTTCAAATAAAAAGAAAAGGGTTTTACTTTTCCCTCCAAACCCTCCCTGTCATCTGGCCCGAAGGCCTTTCTCTCGGCCCAATCCGGCCAGGCGCCATCCTCCTCTTCCTCGGGCCCAGTGGCCCTTTTCCTCCCTTGCCGGCCCGCTAGCCATCTCCCCTTCCCGGGCCGCAGAGCCAAAGCCAGCCCAATCAAGCAGCCACCTCCTCCTTTTCTTTTCGGCTGATGCTCGGGGCCCGCTTGTCGGGGTCGTCCCTCACCTTGCTCTCGTCTCCGAACCGGACTGCTCCGGCAGAGGCCGACGTGGCTACGACTTCCGAGCTCGCGTGCCGCCCACGCAAGCCGCATCTTAAATAGCTGCCGCCAGCGCCGCCTTCGCGTCCTTTCTGAACCCACGCGCAAGTTGTTGCCCTAGATCAAGCCGCTCAGAGCCGCCGCGAACCCTAGCTTGCAATCCGCTGACGCCACCGCTCTCGAATCCACCGACCCGCCGCTCCGTTCTCACCGTGAGCAAGTCGATGAGCTTCTTTGCTCGATTTCGCGACCTCCGGAACTTTTCTTCATCGTTTTCAAGCTCAATTTTGATCTCTGTGTCTTGCCAGACTTTGCAGGAAGCCCGTCGTCGCCGTCGATCGCCGCAAGCCTTCCTCGGTCCACCTCGGTCTCCATCCTCTCGTCTGGTGAGTTCGCCTCGAGCTCCTCGTTCGATCTGTGTTGATCCCGAGTCTCCTCGTGGTATCTAGGGCCGGATTCAATCTCGCCAGCGAACTTCCTCGCCGCCGGCCATGGCAGCCGCCAGGTCGGTCGTCTTCCCCGGCGAGCCCCTCCTCCTTCAATCCTTGGTTCTAATCTTGGCCGATGATCCAGATCCAAGGGATCAGATTAGCCCATACCCCCTTCGTGGGTCTGTTTTGCATAAAACCCCCTATAGATCCATCTTTTCAATTAAGAATCCTCGTCCACATCAGATAATCTATTTTTCATATTTGTTTTATTTTGAAAATAGTTTTGTTTATTTACAACTTTGCCACTGAGTTCAAAAGCTTATAACTTCGTCGTTTTACCTCCAAATCGAGTCGTTCAAGTTGCGTTAGAATCGTAATCTCACGATATATCTGTTAGTGTCACTGTTTGGTGTACTATTCTAATAGAAGTCTTTTGTTTACTTTGCGTATGTATGCTCGGATGCTTGTATGTTGTTGCTTGTTGGTTGCAATTGAGTTCAGACGGTGAGGCTTTCGTTGAAGGCCCAGAATTCTTGGGAGATCAGCAGGAGCTACAAGAGCCTTTGGATCAAGGCAAGTATAGCATGGAGCATCCTTGTTACCTATTCATCTTAATTCACTAGTCATGTTGCATGTGTCTAATTTGATCACCCTAAGGATATCCCTAGCATTTGTTACCCTGTACCTTGTTACCGTTGGGTTGTTTATGCACAAGGGTAGTATTGCTAGTGCTTCAACTATGAATATTGACTAATGACTCTATGCAACAATGACTAAAAGATGTTTGTTTAGCAACATAGTATAAGGGTGCAGAGCTCATGCGGTTTCATGATGCTTTTGACCCTTCCCTAAGGACTTATCTGTCGGCAAAAGCTGGGACTTAATGTGACGCTGTGAGAGCTATATGGCTCTGGCTCTAGTTGTTCATAGGATCTATTCTAGCGAGTTAGAGGATCTGCAAGTCGGGTATAGGGCGGCTTCTCCATGGTGTGTATAGCCGAGTAGGAATGTGCCACTTTGGGAGGAGGGTTTCCCTACATCCGATGACCCTGCGGCCCTAGCTTGTTAGACGAAACTATGGATGGCTTTATAGTGAAACCCTGCTCACTCACCTTGGAAGTGTTAAGAGGTTGGCCGCCTCGGGCAAATGGGAATCACGACTCACATGTAAAGGGTACACCTCTGCGCAGAGTTAAATCGATTGATCGTCCGTGCCCACGGACAATGCGGCCCGAAAAACTCATGGAATAGTACATGGATGTGTTGTTTAATTATGAGATAAAATGTTGCTTCATATGTTCTATATTGTGGTGTCAACTTGGGTTTTGCATAACTTGCTTAACAACAGGATTAAAACTTGATCAACTAAGCTAATGCAGTTAACCGTGTCAACCTTTTGAGCTTCATATACCCCCATGTTATGTTTGCTAAGTACGTTTGTACTTACACTTGTTTTTACTTCAATACATGGAAAATCCCGGATGGGTAACAGATCAAGATTGGATTGAGAGCTATCATCACGACTACTAAGTTTGAGTCAACCAGTCGACGAGTCCCTGTGTTGGAGCTTCCACGTGGAGAGATTTATCGTATTGATCTATTTATGTTAGAGATTATGTGTTATTTATTCATTCGTTTTGTAATAAACATTGAGATGATACATTATTACAGTTTGTCAACTTATGTGAGCGACTTTCGGGGGTTCACGTAAGGTTTGTATGCGCCTTATTCTTGTCCTTAAAAATAAGGTGTGACACCACACACTCCAGTTCATTCCATGCTACCTGATCCAGCTGACAACGTTCTGGTACCTGAAACAATCCTTGGTCGTGGTTTACACCTCCACAACAATGCAACTGTGCCTCAGGTGTTGGTGAAGTGGTCCAATCTGCCTGCCGAGTTAGCAACTTGGGAAGATGAGGTGGCGTTGAAGCAAGAGTTTCCTAGAGCTTCGGTTTGGGGACAAGCCGTTTTTCGTCGGCCGGGGGGGGGATGTCACCAACACCAGATCATCGGCGTCTGCAGCAGGTACGTCATCTGATGCAGTCAAGAGCCGAGTCGGAGATCAAGCTGACAAGAGAACAAGAAGGCCTAATTTCTGTTTCGGCCCATCTAATGGGCGAACAGACAAGGTTCCGTATGTAAGCACAGCTTTCCCTTCCAGATAAACTCGATCAGAGTAGAAGAACTCGAACCGTGCCAATGGCGACGGCGCGTGATCTCTCGACGTTGGTCGGAGTCGTGAGTTTACCCTTTTCCTTGTATCGTCGATCAATATATCGTAGTACGGTTACAACCTCGTGAATAATACTAGGCTGGACAGAGACGCTTATGATTCAACAGGTATCAGCGCACAAAATGGCAAGCATTAAATTAAACACATGGAAGGATAAGAAAAGACAACACCTCTAGCAAGCTACAAAACACGCTGTGCAAGTTTTTTTCGAAAAAGGATATTCAACAGGCTGTGCAAGTGAAGCATCCGATCTAAATGATGACAGAATTCTTGAAACCAAGGACTTCACAGGTGATGCCAAATGTGTCCATTGACGCAACATGTACATTGCAAAACGGCCTCACGGTACGCCGACGGCTCTGCATGCCTCTAACCAAAAGTCCCACACCAATGTGTTGTGCTTTTGCGGAAGCAGCGCAACCGCCCGCATCAACATTGCTCACTCACGCCATACCAGCGGCCATGGTTGCGTGCACTTCAGTTAGCCCACACAGTCTGTGTCTAGTAATTTAATATCATATAGTGCTCACTTTCCTATCGCCTTCCATTCCAAACATACCATATAGATGCAGCTTTCTTTCCAGGACTTCTATTCATCCATCTCTCACTTTGTTTTAGTCTGTATTCTACTCCAATTGTTTGTGCACTTTGTTGAGCCAGATGAACTGGAAATGGATACCAAATTATATACAGTATATATTTTCGTCCACTACCTTGTGACTATTTTATATTCTTTCATCACTGCTTATGGGATGGTGGTAGGTTCTTTTCAGTTATTGTGCGTTTACTCGGCTGAATAGTTGTATATACCTTGAAGTGAAGGTTTGCTCATGTGCCATATACATATATATATATATATCTCTCTATCTATATATATACTCTCTCTATCTCTATATATATATATATATATATATATATATATATATATATATATATATATATATATATATATATATATATATATATATATATAGTTATTCCCGGAGGATGTGTCGGCTAGTAGTATGATACAATAGTGTCACCTTTATAAGATCGAACATGTAACTAGCTTAGCCATTCTTTATCATCAGCCACCCAAGAGGTGAATAAACATGAGCTAGTCGTAATAGTAACAAACTAAATTTGTTACCGTGAAAATCCAAAAATATTTTTACGACAAAATGTGAAAATGAACATGTTTCATCCATTGATATCGAATTTTAGGAAAATAAATTTTGCAGATGCTTCCAGACCGTAGGGAAACAATGCTAAGTCTACCCAATAAAATCCCTCCACTGAGATGGCCCTACTTGGTACACCCAAAAATTGTACCCAGAAAAACAACTCCATATGAAATAAACCGTCCAGATTTCTTCTTAGTCTTCTCTCTCTTTACTCATTCAAATCCAATGGCCACGATCACATGTATAGTCCTTCTCCACCCTCCCATCGCTCCCACCCGCGCCCGAGCCCTTACATCCGCTCAGCACCGGCACAGTTTGATTCCTCATCGTGTCCTTTTCTTTTACTAGTATATTGCCCGTGCTAACGCTACGGTGTAATCTAGAAACATGATCCAACTAACCAATCTATACATACTGGTTGACCAATTCAATCATGTGTGAACGTCTCCTGCTTGATGATATTGCCAGGCTTCTCTACTCCAATTTTTGCCTCTTATTTTAATGTGGCAAGTTTTTGCTTCCTTGAAGCTAAAATTCAGAAGCCAAATAAATTAATATATCACTTGCAAAAATAAATTACCAAACCTTGAGATGTCCACCGCACTGCAGCAAATTTTGTTGCCTCTTCTCATATGCCCATCAAAAAAAAGTTCGGTTAATTTCAGTTAAAAAATGATTGTACATGTGTGAATCTATTTTTTCGCGACCGCGCCTTACCCGTTTTTCAATAAGAGTTACATGTGTGAATCTATGTAAAATGTTGTTTGTGATGGGTGACCTCGGTACACATATCTATTATCATCACAGTCCACATGTACAACAATTAGTTAAAGTTAAAAATCTAGTGCCAATAAGTGAATTTCCACAGAAAAGTTCATACAGGTTTCTGAATTATTTCGCAAAAGAATTTTCACGTACGGGAGCTTACGTAATCTTGAGCTCCTTCTAGTGTGCGTTTATCCTCGTCCTTCCCCTGCATAGCGACGCCGACATCCATAGCAAACAAAAGAAGAAGAAATATCAGAAGGCAATTAGAGGGAGAAGGATGGAACATCGAAGGAACACACCTAGTCTCTGTTGTTGGAGCCTATAGTCAACTCGTCCATTATCATATGATTCTTGTGCTAGTGTAAATGACCGGCGGCTTCTTTAAAAAACCATCGGATCACTATGTCCATCGTCTGTTGGAGCAAGCTGGTGGAAGCGACATTCCTAGCATCAAGTATGTGTCCGATCCTAGCAAGTATGTTATCAGCACCCAGAATCTTGGCAATGATCCCCCAAACTACTCTTGCAACAGGGCAAGTGAAGAACAAATGATTAGCATTTTCATCTTCTAAACAAAATTGACATTTAGAATTCCCTTCCAACTTTCTCTTGAGAAGGTTATCTTTGGTCAGTAGAGCATTATTGGATAGAAGCCACATGAATATTTTGATCTTTGGGGGGGATCTTCCCCTTCCGAATCAATTTGTGACTATTTCCCAAATTATCACTTGTCATAGCATCATATAGAGACTTTACAGTAAACTTTTTGGACTGACCAAGTCTCCAGACAATTTGGTCATCCTGATTTTGAAATTGGAAGGTATTACTATCCAAAACAATTTTTTCCCAACAAAGACGTAGTTCATCAGATAACCATCTTCTCGAATGTAATCTGACATCTACCCAATTTGACATCAGCTACACTTACTTCTTTCGGATTGCAGATGCTAAACAAAGAAGGAACAATGTCCTTAAGCGGTCTATCATATAACCAAGCATCACTCCAGAATCTGGTTTTTTCCCCATTTTTTATTTTAATGTCTCTTCCTATCAAATACAAATTCTTGACCTTCAATAGGTCTCTCCAGATTGGAGAATCAGTGGCTTTATGACCCACAAAAAATCTGTTATCTTTTTTCAAGTACTTGTATTTAGTGATCTCCTGTCACAATCCTTCCTCATGTTCCAGTTTCCACCACCACTTTGCCAAAAGGCTATAATTCATTTTCCTCAAATCTTTTATACCTAACCCCCCATGTTCCTTACTCTTACATATTTTGGCCGACTTTACTAAGTGGTATTTTTTATTTGTACCTCCACCTTGCCAGAAGAATGTTCTTCTAATTCTGTCCAGTTTGTCTACAATAGTTTTGGGACACATGTATACTGACATTTGATATATGGGGGAATTGTTGAGACAGTTGCATATCAGAGTGGACCTGCCAGCAATAGACATGGTTCCACCTTTCCAGATATCCAGCCTTTTGTAGCATTTGTCCACCAAATGAGACCAATCACTCAAATGAAGCCTACTAGGACTGATTGGGACCCCAAGATACTTGATGGGGAAGTACCCAATCTGACAGCTAAAGATATCAGCATATTGCTCCACAAGATTATCATCATCACTAATGATCAAGACTTCATTGTTGGAGAAATTGATTTTTAAACATATATAACAAGAGTTTAAGGTTTCTGGCCCCCTCTATATCATGTTTAAGGAAAATTATGGTATCATCAGCTTATATGATCTATCAGCCCAGTGAACAGATTTTTAACTTGAGCATTTTCAATCATCTTAGTCAAACAGTCAGCAGCAAAGTTAAACAATATAGGAGACAAGGGATCCCCTTGTCTCACCCCTTTATAACTTTTTATGTAAGGCCCAGTGGTGTCATTTATTTTGACACTCACGGTGCCACTAGTAACTACTTATTCAATCCAACCCCTCCATTTTTCACAAAAGCCTCTCATCAGCATGTGTTCAAATAAAAGTTTCCAATTCACTTTGTCATACGCCTTTTCGAAGTCCAACTTTAAAATAAGTAGTTATATCAGTTATTGTGCTTTTACTCGACTGAATAGTTGTATATACCATGCAGTGAAGGTTTGCTAATGAGCAACTTATATATATATCTATCACAATATAGTTATTTCCAGAGGATGTGTCGGCTAGTAGAAACATCCAATAGTGTCACCTTTATAAGATCTAACATGTGACTAGCTTAGCCATTCTTTATCATCAGCCCAGGGGACCATCTGTCTCATCCACCCAAGACGTGAATAAACACGAGCTAGTCATAATAGTAACAAACTAATAAATTTGGTACCGTTAAAATCCAAAATTATTTTTACAACAAATTTGTGAAAATGAACATATTTCATCCATTGATATCGAATTTTAGGAAAAATAAATTTTGCAGATGTTTCCAGACCGTAGGGAAACTAGTATATCCAGTCCAGGGAACATTATGTTGTAGGTTCTAGTAGTGTTCTATTTTCGTTTTAAGGGGAGGCTACTGTCGTCAGACAATCTACTGTTAACCTTTGCTTTAGCTGTTACAGCTGAACATGTGACGAATTGCTAGATATGATGGAGCAGCAAATATGAGAACGAGAATGAAAATCAGCTAACCATCATTTATATACTAACAAACAAGCCCTTACAAGGTACAATCTGTAATGTTGTATTAATCAAGTATTGAAGATTGGCCCGTCATAAATTGGTCGCTATTGTGTGCACTTGTTGTGAGCTCAAGAAACGTGCCAGGTGATCCACATCTATCCATGACCATCATGCTATCACCCTAGTTTTCTATGTTTCATCTGAAGGCACGTGAATGCCTTAAATTTGTTATCAGATTACAGTTTGCTTGTGTTCACTGAAGCTCTACCAATATTTCAATCTTAGCATGCAGCTCTGAAATGAATTTTCTCGACATTTGCCGGTCAATTATTTGCCCAGGTACATGGTTGTTTTATAAGAAGCCGGCTCGCTACCAAGCTGCTTCCTGTTGGTTCACCGGATTAGGTTGCCGTGCGGGCATGTCTGATATTCTAAACCACGCCACAACTTTTTCACAGCTTGTTGGATGGGCATATTCACTGGCATGATGATGCCTTTTCAATTGATACACAATTATTGAAACTCAGTGCACCATAATTATGAATGCGAAAAGGATTCCCCATTATTCAAAATATGAATATGAAATGAAATATAAATCTGCAGCTAGATAACAGAGCATGCCATCAACAGAGTAAAAAAACACAAGAAATTCTAGTGGTTGACAGCATGCAGCAAGAAAGATCGGGTTACTTCTGCTGCTCCAATGATCAAACAGATGGCAGAGACCGAACCATACATCAGGCGGGTTGTGTATATGAGATTGTGTCAAAAAAACTAGTCTGTTGTGGTTGGAGCCCTCATTTGTGTATGACGACACGGCAATCTAAGTGCGAAGTGTGTTACTACCAGTATTACACAAAGGCAAACACTATCATAGTTTGTTCAACCTTCCTTGGTTCTTCACTTTCCACTATAACTCTCAGCTGCCTCTCAACTATACGTATGTCGTTTCATGTATGCATTTCCCAACGCTTTTTGTTCATGTATAATATTCTGCAATGACACCACAGTGACCTTTTTTGATGGACATTCTCTCCTCTCCCTTTTGTCCACGCTTTTCTGAATGCTGGAACTCTGCGGATCTCAGGTGTGATGAGGCCTTTTAAAATTGGTGCTCAGCAAGCCTCCTGTCAGCGAAATTTAAAAAGCTCAGACAGGCCCTGAAAAATTGGAGTAAGCAACTATCCAATCTGAACATGCTGATCAGTAATTGCAACACGGTCATATTTTTCTTGGACACCCTGGAGGAATGCCGAGGACTGTTCAATACAGAGAGTAATCTGAGGAAAATAATTAAGGGGCAGATCAGTAAGCTATTGCACTACAAAAATATTTATTGGAGGCAAAGACACACTGTGAATAAAATCAGATTTGGGGATGAATGCACAAAGTTCTTTCATACTATGGCAACCATATCTTACAGGAGAAACTCAATATCCCAACTTCTCAATGGTGAAGGGGCAGTGATCACTGATCATGCAGGGAAGGCAGAAATGATTTGGCATGCATTCAAGGGAAGAATGGGAATTACAACCAATCCAACGATGCTACTCGACCTACACAACCTGATTACTTACCATGATCATCTCAGTGCGTGAGGCAAGGGGTCTCGGGTTCGAATCTGACACACAGCAAGGGAAGTCTCCAGGATTTCTGTGAGACCCGGGACTAAAAGTCCCACCCTGGTTCCCAAAACCGGGAATAAAGGGGGTTGGGAACCGGGAGTAGAACCTCTTTCTCTACTAGTGAGCGCCATGTCTCACTCTTTCTCTCTTGCTTGGAATGTTCACCCGAGGCTGGCGACTTTTGCTGTTGTAGAAGTCGCCGGCTCGTGGCGGGTCCGGTCACCGCCTCCTACATGTATTTTGTTGACAGATAAGGTGAGAGGGTGCTGGCAAGGTAGAGAGGCAGGCCCTATCTCTGCTAGGACCGCCTCTCTTGGCAAGAAGACGATGACTGCCCTCTGATAGTGGGAATATTATGGGAATAGCTGGTAGTTAGGAGGGCATTTTCGTCATCTAAAAGCCTACTGGCTTGTATAAAAGGACCCTGAGGGGGGATTGTAAAGGGATAGGCTAATTTTTATATGAGTGGCTGAATAAGAAGAGAATTTATTCAGTCAAAAAAATATGAAGATAATTGTATGATTGATCTCCACCTCTCGACTTGATTGCTTTATTTCGCTGTTCTAGGGCCTACCGCTTGGGGCCAGGAACAACAAGAAGCAAGCCGCTGGCTATGATGCATACCAACAAGATGTGCTTCTCTAATAACAAAAATCCTTAATTTTGGTCCCCAATCATCTGATGGGAAAAATATGAAGCCAAGATACATTTGGAATAACTCAATCTTGCAGTAAACAAGCACTGTCGGTGCTGTGCCACACAAACCTATGGTCCTGCACTTGTCGTGGATGGCAGAAATGATGCTAGCTACTAGCGCATCTTTTCACTGTGGATGGAGATGCTACTGCCCCAGTGAGGATGCTTCGACCACAAATGCTGGAAGTGAATTATAGAGGAACCAGTAGTGAGAATGGTTTTCAAGCCAGTACTGAATTATTGATAACACTTCTAGTAGTACATTGTCTTTTGTTTTATATTTTTTCAATAAAGAAATTTCTATTTTGCACTGGGAGCTAGTTCTTGCAATCTTGGAAATACCTTTGTATGGATGTCGTTGGAAATGTTTGATGCTTCTTGGTGCTTCATTAGCGACACTGAAGTCACCCGATGATTTGTTGAGAACATAGTTCTGATCCGGATGCTGCAGATGTTCCCAGTGATATGTCCTCGATCCACTCTATACCACAACGGGGAATCATTGCTTGTCAGGAATTGATGGGGACATACTAGACATAACACTTCCGCTCGGTTGGGCCGGGGAACACAAAGTGGAAGAGGCCAATGACGAACATAATTGGTGTGGGGGGGTCATGGGAATGCAATGGCTAACATGCATCGTGGTGATACAATGGCTTCAAGAGATCTCTTGAAATATACTGTGCTGGGCAACGAGTCTCAGCGCAGAACATGGGCAAGTGACAAAATAACCACAAGGAAGGATAGAAAAAGACAGCAACACCTCCAACAAGCTAAAGAATAAATTGTGCAGTGAGATGTGCAAATGTTCAGCAAGTTCTGCAAGCAGCCCAAGAGTGGCACATTCCTTAGCCTCATCAAGATGTACCCGCGGCCATGGTTGCTGAGATGTGCAAATGTTCAGCAAGTTCTGCAAGCAGCCCAAGAGTGGCACATTCCTTAGCCTCATCAAGATGTACCCGCGGCCATGGTTGCTGGCACATGATAGTTAGCTGTCGCACTACGTGTTGAGTAATTTCGTCTGATGTAGTGGTCACTTTCCTTTCGCCTCCCATTCCAAACATACCATGCATGCAGCTTTCTTTCCGACACTTCTGTTCGTCCATCTCTTACATTATTTTAGTGTGTACTCTACTCTTGTTGTTTGGGTACTGTGATGAGTAGGAGGTGGAGCTGATACAAAATTATGTATACTATATATTGTTGTCCGCTACCTTGTAAATTATTTATATTCATTTATCACTCCTAGTGGGAAATGTTGGTCGGTTATTTTCAATTATTGTGCCTTTACTCGTCTTAGTCGTTTGTATCTTGCAATAACTGTTTGCTCATTGAAAGTGATTGAGCTGTTGTTGTATTCATTCACAGTGTCAATACATATACAAGTGTTGGAGCCGTAGCATCCATACAATCCTAACCGCTATCCTAAAGACTAGGATGAGCCTAACTACATTAGTCTAACACTCCCCCTAGTCTAATCAGGGGCATTGCCAAGAGTCAGAATGGACCGAAACTACTGGAACAGCGAGGTAGGAAGACCCTTGGTGAAGACGTCGGCGTACTGCGATGTCATGGGGACATGGAGGACCTGAACATGACCAAGTGCGACTTTCTCTCGAACAAAGTGGAGATCGATCTCAACATGCTTCGTTCGCTGATGCTGCACTGGGTTGCTGGAGAGATATACTGCACTGACGTTATCACAATAGACTAAAGTGGCTCGGCGAGGAGGGCGGTGAAGCTCGAACAGTAGTTGTCGCAGCCAGGTGGCTTCAGCAATGCCGTTCGCCACAGCACGGTATTCAGCCTCAGCACTAGATCGGGAGACTGCGTGCTGACGCTTGGACGACCACGACACGAGATTATCACCCAGAAACACTCAATAGCCAGAGGTGAAGCGACGAGTATCTGGGCAACCAGCCCAGTCAGCATCCGTATAGACGACGAGCTCTGTGGGTGATGTGCGGCGCATAGTCAGGCCAAGTGAAAGAGTGCCTTGCAAGTACCGAAGAATCCGTTTGAGGGCCGCGAGGTGGGGCTCTCTAGGATCATGCATGTAGAGACACACTTGCTGAACAACAAAGGCGATATCTGGGCTAGTGAAAGTCAAGTACTGAAGAGCGCAGCAAGACTGCGGTATTCTATGGAATCAGCGAAAGGAGGTCCATCTGCAGATAATTTGGAGTGTACATCAACAGGGGTGCTGCAAGGCTTGCACTCACTCATCCCGGCTCTCTCCAAAATGTCCTGAGAATACTAGCGCTGAGAAAGAAATAACCCACTGGCAGAGCGTGTCACAGAGATGCCCAAAAAATGATGAAGCTGACCCATGTCCATCATAGCAAACTCACACTGAAGAGCCCCAATAATATGTCGGAGGAACTCGACAGAAGAGGCAGTGAGGACGATATCATCCACATAAAGCAACAAATAGGCAGTAGCTGATCCTCGGTGGCAAATAAATAGGGAGCTGTCCGACTTGGTTTCAACAAATCCAATGGAAGAGAGATATGAGGCAAACCTGTGACGCCAAGCTCGAGGAGCCTGCTTTAGTCCGTATAGAGATTTGTTGAGTCGACAAACCAGGTCTGGACGAAAGGAATCCACAAAACTAGAGGGTTGTACACAGTACACTGTCTCGGTGAGGGTGCCATGTAGGAAGGCATTCTTCACATCTAACTGATGGATGGGCCAATCCTGAGAGAGAGCCAGAGAAAGAATTACCCGAACTATGGCTAGCTTGACAACCGGACTGCAAGTTTCATCATAATCCAGGCCAGGGCACTGTGTGAAACCTCCAAGGACCCAGCGTGCTTTGTAGCGATCGAGAGACCCATCTGCATGGAGTTTGTGCCGAAAGATCCATTTGCCAGTAACAAGGTTGACACCGGGAGGGCGTTGGACCAAGCTCCAGGTGTCATTGGCGATCAGTGCATCAAACTCAGCCTGCATAGTGGAGCGCCAATTGGGATTTGATAGGGCATCGCGAACTGAGCAGGGCAAAGGCGACATAGGAACAACGTGGAGGTTGAGTCGATCCACAGGTTGTGTGATGCCGTCCTTGCCACGTGTGCGCATGGAGTGCACATTGTCGACAGGAGCGATGGAGATCGGCGTGGTGGTGAGCGTGCGTCCGGTGGCCGCGGCACTACTGGTAACAACCAGCGCACGAAGCGCAGGGGCAGCAGCGCCGGCCTGGGACGTGGTCGGCGATGGGGTGCTGCTGGTCGCAGCGCCAGCAGGTATCCCGGCGGAAGAGGAGCCCGGTGCAGCACCTGGCGATATGGTCCGTGAGGTAGCTGTGGAGTGCCACCGGTGGCCACGGTGCTACTGGCAACGGCCTGTGCAGGATGCACAAGGGCAGCAGCACCCGGTGACGCTGCCGGCGAGGTGGCAGGGGCGCTACTAGCAGCATCCTGTGCAGGATGCATAGGGGCAGTAGTGTTGGTCGTCGGAACGAAGGGCCCAGTGCCGCTAGGGATGCGAGTACCTGTAGTCAGAGCTCTTGGCCATATAGGTGTTGATGTCTATTAAGTGCTACTGAAATAAGGAGGGTTCCACAAGCGCACAGAAAGTATCATCGTAGCATTTTAACCAGGAGTAATCCAGGTATCGTTATTTATAATTTTACCACTGGGAAGGGAATGCACTGGATAATGAGTGATGAGCAATGCACATGCAATAATGGAGAGCTCAACCTTGTCTGTATCGATCATCTCATACAGGGTAAGTGTGACATAAAATATAGGAATGAATGATAATTAACATAAGATAAATGAGAGCATTTAGCCACATAAAATAATAGTAATAAGCCATCTCAACTTAGCACTCTAAGCTTATAACACTAGCATGGACTAGGATGATCTAGGGTGTAATCCTATGTTATTCTAACTATAAGGTCAAAGCATAAAATGATTAGTGCAAGAACATCTAGCAGTCATGGCGGGAAAAGGTTACATCTATGCATAGTGATATTACCAGAGAAGACTAGAGACATAGCAATGACTTCAATGTAATAGGGGTATTCTGCTAGACCTATACTCGAGAGAAGGGCTACAAAGGACTCTACAGGACTGTCACTCCCGCGATCTACCTCACGATCCGGAATATAGGGTGCAATCGCAGATAAATACGGTCTAGGCACCACGCCTACACAATATTTATCACTCACCCATCGATCTAATGAGCAAGCGCTATACGATCCTATGCATAAACACAATTCTAGTCCAACTATGCTAAACATATAATCAAAGTAAACTAAGAACAATATAATTGAGAACATAATCAAATAGAGCAAAGTCAATTCTGATATAATAGAATAGAATAAAGTACTATTCATAGTATTACGAACAATGATGAATATTACAAGAATGTAGAGGGGAATTACCAAGAACTCCGACAGATCCGGACTCCAAGCTAGGCTTGATTCCCTCTAGATCTATTCCTATGTAGCTATGCTACTAAACTATGGAGCTCTAATTGAGATGGTGGCTCTAGCTTCTCTGAATCCTCTCAGATGAATGAAGAGAGAATGAATTAGGGTTTTACCCAGGGGCCAGGGGCTCTGAATATATAGCCCCCTAGGATGCACCACAGCCCTCGGATCAAACCGACCTAAATGGACGATAATTATTCATCCTCAAAGGCGGTGGAGGTAGGATCCGCGAGACTCAACCTGATTGGTTGAAGTGGGGAGTCGGCCGCCCCTGGTCAATGCCAGGTGGGCCCTCGCTTTCAGGTGTCGCCTTCTGGAGTCTTCTAGAGTATACAATTTTACCCGTTCGGTCTTTATCTCTATGTAATCATGACATGTGTGCCTCCTTTGGTTCTCTTTCTGATAACCCCCTGCAGAAATAGACAATCACCAAAACTCATGGAATTCTATCAGTGTAACCCCTATATCTAACAGGTAAACTCATATTAGTCCTTTCTCTTGCTGCATTGATGGTATAAAATTGATACTTAATGACCATCAACAAACTCCCCCAAGCTTACCTTTTGCTTGTCCCCGAGCAAAGATAGACTCAGTGATGGATCAGGAGTTGCTAGAATGCTTTCACTCCTCACAAGTACACGTGCGTTCAAACAAGAACTCTCCTCCGGATTAGAGTGAACTATTCTGACTCAAAACTTACTCATATTACCTTTCACCATGGGGCTTGTAACCGTCACTTGGGTCTTGAGTAGTTGAAAGATAGAACGGTCAAGTCATGTGCCATGTTTCTCGCTCTTTGATCAACTATTATCCCAGAGTTTTTGCAAAGTCTTGAAATAAAACTCAGAGTTCCTTGTATGAACCTCTCAGGTCTCTCATTTGTGGTATTTCTGGATCCTCTCCAAGGCATGAGTAGTGTATGCCTTCTCTCTTCTCTCAGAATATGTGGTATTTGTGGAACTAAGGCATAGTGGAAAGAGCCTTCTCTCTCTCACCCTATTTCTAATAGGCTTATGTGGAGCTCATAGGTGGGGAGACACTCAAACTCACTTGCATATGTTGCATAGTTAAGACATGGATCCAATAGGAACTAAAATAATAATAAAGTCATATGTGGCATGAGAATGAGGAAATGGAATGGATGATAAGATGATGATAGGATGATGATGGGATGATGGTGATAAGGAAATGATTATGAGGGGTGATCACTTGGTGAATCATCTACTTCTTACACTTGCTCCTTTGGGGATAACATGTCTCCCTTTATTTGGAAACCTTGAGACTTTTTGAAACTTCTTGAAAGGAAGGACTTGGCTACTCTTTTCTTTTCTCTTTTTTTTCTTCTTTTTTTAGAGCAACCAATCCTCTGAAAACAAAACTTTAGCAATGGGGAGTGTATAACTTGAAATGATAATGACTGGAGCTTTTATGTAGGCAAATGGAACGGCGATGATTATTCTAGATGTTCACTCCCAGGATAGGAGTAGAACCTTTTCTGGATGAAGGGAAATGAATGGCGTATGTATATGTGGATGAAGGGATAAACGGATGGATGGATGGATGGATGGATGCGTACTCCCAGGGTAGGAGCAGCATAGGTGCGTATCTCCAGGGTAGAGACAGCACAATAAATGGGGAATGTGTACTCCCAGGGTAGGAGCAGCATAGGTGCGTATCTCCAGGGTAGAGATAGCACGATATGTGGTGGATGTGGATCTATATGTGGTTGGTACTTCGAGGGATAGAAGTAGCACAGAATGAATGTAGTAGTTATAAAATGGGTGCATGCTTCTGAGGACAGAAGTAGCATAGATCAATGGATGGAGAGCACATAGTATTGACTTTGACTGCATGACTGATTCCTTATGGGTCCACGGCATAACCACACTCAATGCTTATAAAGACTACACTCAAGCCTACAATATGATCTATATTAACAGATGGGTTTTCCTAATCTAGTAAGCATGAATATATGGCTGTGGTAGGAATTTAAACTCTCATCATAAAGGAACTCATCATGCAGGAATTTAATATTTTCACAGATAAATTCTCCTGAACTCTAGTATCTCTAGGAACAAGATGGACAGCAGCTCAAAACTTTTCCCATATCATACCCGTCAACGACCTAGACTTAGATCAAGTGTTTGCTACCCACAAGTTTCAGGTTCAGAGCAAATCTCAAATCTAAACAGTTGTGTCCAAAACTCGGGAGAGTGCAAGGTTGAAAACTAGGTACTTGAAAGGAATTACGGCAGAGCAACTATTCATCATCTCCATGTAGAGTTTATTCTAGGGGATAACTTAAAGACAGATTGCAAGAGCTCTCCAAAAGTAGAAAAGATAAATAAAGAAATCTTTCTGGGTTTCTATGGTTATGCATATTTTTTAGTTGTTTTAACTAAGCACATTCTAACATGGCATAAATAGATAAGTTGGAAACACTTAGCTTGGTACACGGGGGATGCTCTCCCCCAAGCTGGATGCTGACATAGTCTGCTGATGTTGCTGACAGGCACTGAAGACATTCTAGTCCTCCAGGAGTGCCGTTGATGGTTGCTGTTGGAGACAGCGTTCAAGTGTCGCAGGCAGCACTCCGATAGGGGACTGGATGTCCTTCTGCCTGTTAGCTCTTCTTGATCCTTGATGTTCTGTGAAGCTCAAAATAGACAACAAAGCTTGTGGAACTGATTAAGCGTTAGTGATAAAACCTCTAGGCCTTGGTTGTCTAGAACTTCCCTAACTTAAACTTGTTCTAACAGGATCACAAGAAATATTTTTGTCTTTTTATTATTTAAGGAATGCAGACAGGAAAAGTAAATATGCTGAGAAATTATTTTTGTGCCACCACAGTGAATGATTATCCACATGGGGCTTTAACGATTTTCTGAATACGAATGCACAACATCTTTATTTTCTTTTTCTAATGCAGAGATAAAAGAGTAAAGGTGCAACTAAGATGCAATAAATATGCTAAGGTAAAAATTCAATGCTAAAAAAAGTAATGCTGATAAATACCAAGTTACCTCTTGGTGCGGCGTTCGGTGGTTTTAAGTCCTCCGAACAGGACTTGTCATGTTCGCTCATTTTTCAAGGGGCGCATTGGCTGGCGCCTCTGATGATGTCGCCTCTTGTGTAGGAATGGTTTCTGATTTTGCTTTTACCTTCCACACCTTCTTTGTTGGAGAGGGTGACCTTGAGGGGGAAGCTTCTTGGATCACTTGTTTTTCTTCTGCTGGTAGCACCTCTTCTTCTTCTATAATGTTCTTCTCTTCTGGGTACCGGTCTTCATATCTTGATACTTCTCCCTCATAGTCAGCCCATCCATCTGTAGTGATGTTCTTTTTGTTCTGGCGATGGGTACGCTGCCTTCTCCTTGCTCTGTTCTTCTTGGACTCCTCAGTGATTATATAATTATTGTTGAAATAGCGGCGTACCTTCTCAGTGGGAAAGTGGAAGTGAATCTCTCCTGTCCCAATATAGATGATAGCTCTGGTGGTGTTCAGGAATGGTCTTCCTAGGATGATTGGAGGATCGTAGTCATCTCCCATATCGATGACTAGAAAGTCTATGGGGACATAATGGTCATCTATTTGGATGAGGACATCCTTCACTTCTCCTTCGACAAAACGGAATGTCTGATCTGCCATCTGCAGCTGTGCATAGGTGGGCTCCAAAGGCATAGTGCCATATAGATACTCATAGGTTACCTTGGCCATAATGTTGACGCCCGATCCGGTGTCACAGATAGCTTTATTGAAAGAGCTTCTGTTGATGGAGCATTGAATAGTTGGGACACCTGGTTCATCCTTCTTGATCAGACGTGGGGACTTGAGTAAGTGGTCATACTCCTTGTGGACTGCAGTGACCATCCTCACTGTTCCGTCTTCTTGGTCTTCTTATCTTTGTTCTTGCTCTTCTTAGGTGGATTCTTCTTCTTCTCACTGTTCTGCTGATGAGGGTGTGCTGGGAACTGCAGCACTCTGTTCTTGAAGAAGAAGGTCTCTCTCTTGCCCTTGATGTTGAAGATGATCTTGGCAGTGTTGGCATACATTAAAGCTCCAGCAGTGTTCAAGAATGGTCATCCCAGAATGATAGGGGACCTTTCATCACTGCCTATATCGACTACCACGAAGTCTGCAGGGACATACGAGTTGCCTACTCGTACACATATATCTTCTAGTATTCCTAAAGGAATACGGAGTGACTGATCTGCAAGCTACAAGCACATGGTTGTGTATGCTAAGGGGCATCTGAATAGCTTCTCATATATCACTCTTGGCATGATGTTGATGCTTGCACCGAAGTCACAGATTGCTTCATTGAAGTTGGTACTTCCAATGGAGATCAGAATGACTGGTCTCCCTAGATCGCCCTTCTTGATTGGTAGAGTTGAGTCAATCCATGACCCTTCCGATGGATCACTTTGGCTATCTTCTACATTGAATATATCAACAAGATTTGCAGTCTCGAGCTCTTGGGTTGTCCTGCCAGTTTACCTTGGCCAGCAGAGGGAGCAAGGTTAACAAGCTGTTGTACCTGTGACTCAAGTATCTTGTTGAAGCTGAGCTGACTCTTGATGGCATTGGAAAAGCCATCCATTCTGTTGCTGAGTGTCTCTAGGACCTTGTCATTTGATGTCAGCTTCTTGGACAGGTTGTCCATCATCTTGCCTTGATTCAGCACTAACTCTCTTAAAGGCGGCTGGTTGTAATTATTGTAGGAGGAGTTGTTACCTTGATAATTGCTTGCATAATTGCCTGAGTAGTTAGGCCTCTGCTGCTGATTCCAACCTTGATTTGCTAAGGATGATAGTAATTATTATTGTTGTTGTTGTTATTGAGGTAGTTCACGTCCTCCTTCAGCTCTAGGCAGTTTGCACCTGTGTGCCCAGTCCCTCCACACTCTTCACATGTCATGCGAGCATCATGTATATGCATGACTTCTTTCTTCTTTGTGGCTCTCTCATCGAGCCTCTTCATTAGAAGGTCCATTTTGGCAGATAACGTGTCTACCTCCTTCAGCTGGTGCATTCCTCCACCTCTCTTGCGGGTCTGAGTTCTTTCTTCACTCCAAACTTGGTTGGATGCCATCTTCTCCACAAGAGCTGTGGCCTGAGGAATAGTGAGTGATAAGAATGCACCTCCAGCAGCAGCATCCATCGTCTCACATGTGCTGTTGCTGAGCCCACGGTAGAATGTCTGCATAAGCAGCCAATTCTCCATGCCATGATGAGGACATTCGAGGATGTAGTCTTGAAAGCGCTCCCAAGCTTCTGGGACAGTCTCATCATGATGTTACTGAAAGCTTGATATCTTCCCACGAAGAGCATTTGTCTTGCCCATGGGGAAGAACTTCACCAAGAAATTGGTGGAACATAGTGCCCACGTAGTATTCTTCTCCTTATTGGCATAGAACCACTGCTTCGCTCTCCCCAAGAGTGAGAATGGGAAGAGGCGAAGTAGTATAGCATCTCTAGGGACATCCTTGATAGTGAATGTGCTACAAATCTCCAGGAAGTGTTGGAGATGAGCACTAGCATCTTCATGGGCCTTCCCATAGAATTGGCTTGCTTGCACCATGTTGATCGGCGCAGGCTTGAGCTCAAAAGCTCCTTCGATGTCCGCAGGCGGTCCAAGACGAATGTTGTCCGTAGTTGGAGCTGAGAACTCGCGGAGTGACTTGTTCGCCATGGCTTCAAACGCTGGTGTAAAGTCTCGAACGAAAGGTTGACTTTCTACTTCCGACAAACTTCCAAGTTGAGTTGATGATGATGATTGATTGGTCTTCTTCAACTTGCTTCTGGCCTTCCTGAATAAAGCTTATGGATTGTCAATATAATTATCAGGAAGAATTGTCTTTTTCATACATTACCCTGCATAAGATATGAGATAAATGAAAGACAAGGGTAAGGCTGTATGAGTAGAGAATGGTGACAGTGCTCAATCTCATTATTTAGTGCAATG
This sequence comes from Themeda triandra, assembly GCA_018135685.1. Classification (NCBI taxonomy): domain Eukaryota; kingdom Viridiplantae; phylum Streptophyta; class Magnoliopsida; order Poales; family Poaceae; genus Themeda; species Themeda triandra. The sequence goes on along the minus strand of JAENPR010000229.1, from coordinate 311,128 downwards.
TTGCTCATTATCCATTGGCTTTCAACCTTCCCCGGCAAAGGCGCCAAAAATGCTTGTTGATGTCTATTAAGTGCTACTGAAATAAGGAGGGTTCCGCAAGCACATAGAAAGTATCATCGTAGCATTTTAACCCGGAGTAATCCAGGTATCGTTATTTATAATTTTACCACTGGGAAGGGAATGCACTGGATAATGAGTGATGAGCAATGCACATGCAATAATGGAGAGCTCAACCTTGTCTCGTATCGATCATCTCATACAGGGTAAGTGTCACATAAAATATAGGAATGAATGATAATTGACATAAGATAAATGAGAGCATTTAGCCACATAAAATAATAGTAATAAGCCATCTCAACTTAGCACTCTAAGCTTATAACACTAGCATGGACTAGGACGATCTAGGGTGTAATCCTATGTTATTCTAACTATAAGGTCAAAGCATACAATGATTAGTGCAAGAACATCTAGCAATCATGGCGGGAAAAGGATGCATCTATGCATAGTGATATTACCAGAGAAGACTAGAGACATAGCAATGACTTCAATGTGATAGGGGTATTCTGCTAGACCTATACTCAGGAGAAGGGCTACAAAGGACTCAACAGGACTGTCACTCCCGCGATCTACCTCACGATCCGGAATATAGGGTGCAATCGCAGATAAATACGGTCTAGGCACCACGCCTACACAATATTTATCACTCACCCATCGATCTAATGAGCAAGCGCTATACGATCCTATGCATAAACACAAATCTAGTCCAACTATGCTAAACATATAATCAAAGTAAACTAAGAACAATATAATTGAGAACATAATCAAATAGAGCAAAGTCAATTCTGATATAATAGAATAGAATAAAATACTATTCATAGTATCACGAACAATGATGAATATTACAAGAATGTAGAGGGGAATTACCAAGAACTCCGACAGATCCGGACTCCAAGCTAGGCTTGATTCCCTCTAGATCTATTCCTATGTAGCTCTACTAAACTATGGAGCTCTAATTGAGATGGTGGCTCTGGCTTCTCCGAATCCTCTAAGATGAATGAAGAGAGAATGAATTAGGGTTTTACCCAGGGGCCAGGGGCTCTGAATATATAGCCCCTAGGATGCACCACAGCCCTCGGATCAAACCGACCTAAATGGACGATAATTATTCATCCTCAAAGGCGGCGGAGGCAGGATCCGCGAGACTCAACCTGATTGGTTGAAGTGGGGAGTCGGCCGCCCCTAGGGGGGAGTCGGCCGCCCCTGGTCAATGCCAGGTGGGCCCCCGCTTTCAGGTGTCAACTTCTGGAGTCTTCTAGAGTATACAATTTTACCCGTTCGGTCTTTATCTCTATGTAATCATGACATGTGGGCCTCCTTTGGTTCTCTTTCTGATAGCCCCCTGCAGAAATAGACAATCACCAAAACTCATGGAATTTTGTCAGTGTAACCCCTATATCTAACAGGTGAACTCATATTAGTCCTTTCTCTTGCTGCATTGATGGTATAAAATTGATACTTAACGACCGTCAACAATAGGCGAAGAGGAATCATCAGCATCGTCCAAAAACGCAAGTGTGTTAGGATCCTGAGGGGTTGTGGACATCTTGGAGAATGGAAACAAAGTCTCATCAAACACAACGTGGTGAGAGACAATGATCCGGTTAGAATGAAGGTCGAGACAACACACAAGGAGGAGTGAGGCGGTAATTTATGTGGAGCTGTGGACGAGAGGTTGGGATAGCAAGAACAACCAAAAACCCGAAGATGGGTATAAGAAGGCTGAGTGCCGTAAAGGCGAAGAAAGGAGTGCGACCATGTAGGGTTTTGGTTGGGTGACGATTTATCAGGTAGGTGGCGGTGTGAAGAGTGTCTGCCCGATAAACCGGAGGAAGACTGGCCTAAAAAAGAAGGGAGCGCACAATGTTGTTAAATGTGCGAAGAGTGCTCTCAGCACGTCCGTTCTGTTGTGAAGTGTATGGACACGACAGACGGAGGACTACACCAAGGGTAATGAAGAGCGTGTGGGCCGAGGAGTTATCGAACTCGCAACCGTTGTCGCACTGAACTGCCTTAATGGGAGAGTTAAACTGCGTGCGCACAAATGAGAAAAAGTTAGATAAAACACCAAAGGTATCGGACATGAGGCGTAAAGGAAATGTCCAGGTATAGTGTGTGCAATCATCAAGAATGACAAGATAATATTTATAGCCAGACACACTAACAACTGGAGATGTCCAAAGATCACAATGTATTAAATCAAAGGTGTGAAGCGCTTGAGAATTTGACATGTTGAAAGGAAGACACACATGGCGTCCTAATTGGCAGGCATGACAAATTTGATCAGGGAGACGCATACAGCAAGAAATAGCATTGGAACTAATGAGCTTTAACAATGCCTCTTGACCGATGTGACCAAGGCGATGATGCCAGAGGGTGGTGGAGGATGAGACGGCAGTAAGGGCGGTGGTGCTACCCGGTGCTGGTGGAAAGAACAGGTAGAGGTCACCTGTGCTATTGCACCTGGCGATCACTCGCCGTGTCTGCAGGTCCTTCACAGATAGGCCATAGGGATCAAATTCGATGGAACAATTATTATCAGTGGTGAAACGACGAACAGAAATCAAATTCTTAATAATGCTGGGTGAAACTAAAACATTAGAAAAGAGGACGCCGTGAAGTAGAAAAGGAGTGTGTCCCAACAGAGGTAACAGGAAGCAAGGCTCCATTACCGACAATGATAGATGAAGGACTTGATGATGAAGTAGGTTGAGAGGAGGATAGTATACCAGCGTTGTTGACCATGTGAGAGCCAGCGCCGGAATCAGCATACCACTCACACGCCGGTGGATTCTTCGTCATGGTGCTGAAGTTGTGGACGAGCGATGACGTATCCCAGGACCTTCTATGCATCGGGGTCCATGGCTGGAGCTGCTGTTGCGACTGCACGGCGCCTCCATAGCCAAAACAAGGAGGGGCGCTGATGAGGCCGTAATGTGATGGCGGCGGCCCGGGAAAGAAGTATTGCTGCTGAGGTTCCGCGTGCATGTGGATGCCACTGATACTGCCCGAAGGTGCCGGGCGGATGCTGCCAAAATTGCATCTCTCTCTCTCTTCTCCTCCTCCTCCTCTTCTTCTTCTTCTTCTTCTTTTTTTTACTCTAGAATCTCATGAGCAGACGACGAAGCCTCTGGTCCATACAGCTGTATCCGCTCACGCACGGATGAGGCTGACCGATCCCGCGATCCGGCCTGGCACAGGCGAGCGGACTTCTCGCGTAGGCCACCAAGGAACGAGCGGCAGCCCGAGCGATCCGCTGGACACGCGATCGGCCGGCCGTCCGGCGGTCTTCACGCGATGCGCATCACGTGCAGACGCGTCCTCGCTGCGCGACGGAGAGGGCCGGGCGTCCAGCGAACTTCACAAGAAGGGCATCACGTGCGGACGCGTCCTCGCTGCGCGACGGAGATGGAACCGCGACGAAGAGGATCGACGCGTCCTCGGAGTCAGCAACCGGACGTCGATCGGATCAGCGATGGGCGAAGGTTGCGGAAGAGCAGGACCGGCGATGATATCGACAGCACTCCCGGCGATGGAGTCAGCAGCCGGGCGTCGATTGGACTAGCGGCGGGCGAAGGTTGCGGAAGAGCAGGGCCGGCGATGGGATCGACAGCACTCCGGGCGACGGAGTCAGCAGCTAGGTGTCGATCGAATCAGCGACGGCGTAGTAGATAGGCCGGCGAACATGGTGTCCAGCGGCAGCACGATTTGGGCTTGTGGAAGCGAGGAGAGGCCGGCGAGGGACTCGGCGGCGGCGGCTCTCGGGTTAGCGGAAGCGGAGAGGTCCTGGAAAGGAACCTTCTCGTGATACCATGAAAGTGATTGAACTGTTGTTGTATTCATTCATAGTGTCAATACATATACAAGTGTTGGAGCCATAGCGTCCATACAATCCTAACCGCTATCCTAAAGACTATGATTAGCTAAAGACTAGGATGAGCCTAACTACATTAGTCTAACACTCATAAGCACCATTTATATATCTATCACAATATAGTTATTCCCAGAGAATGTGTCAGCTACGTGTGAGGATTCGATAGTGTTAGTGTCACCGTTTAAAGTTGGAACATATCACTATGTTAGCAATCCCTTCAAACGAGCCCAGAGGACTATCTATCTCAACTAATAAAGCAGTGAATAAATACGAGCTAGTATTTAAATTTTTTATCGTTAAAATCCACAACTTACATTTTTTATTTTTAAAATCCACAATTAATTTGTACAACAAATTGTGAAAATGAAAGTATTTCATCCAATGATATCAAAACTCTAGGGAACGAAAATTTGCAGATGTCCCACGTGGATCTGCATGTTTCCCACAGTTCAGACCATAGAGAAACTATTTATCCCCTAATATTTAAAATGATTAATAACACTCTACATTTCTCTAGAAACAATGTTTCCCCTATTGGGCAACTGTTTCCCCTCAAATTTTGATATGTTGCCTGGTAAATCAGGTCAATATATGTTGTAGGTTCCAGTAGTGTTCTTTTTACATTTTAAACCTAAGCAGAGGCTAGTGTCGTTAGGACATGGACATTCTATTGTGTTATGCTGTGCTTGAGCTGTATAGTCCTGAACATGTGAAAAACTCCTAGATATGAGCAGCAAACATGACAACGAGACGGAAATCAGTAATCATATGTAGTATATATAATAACAAACAAGTGCCTTACATGGCACAAATGAATGCTGGATGCTGTGGACCTCACAGGCGTGATGAGGCCTTTGTAAATTGGTGGAGGGAGATAATTACCAATGTGGAAAATAGGTTAAAACTATCTAATATATTTGAAAATTAAATCAACTATATATAAATGTGAAGGCTGAGTAACATATCATGCCAGTGTGAAGAAGTATGGAGTGACCAAGTAAAAAAAGTCACTATACTGGTCAACTGCATGTGGGGTGAGAAAAATTGGGTCACCAGTTCTGCAGTGCAGCACATACTCATCGGGCATCGGCAATAGAACAAACAAAAATGTTGTACAACAATAAGGTATTCTGACAATGTTTTACATAGCCATGTTGTTGCACTTATTTTTTTGGTGGTGCATATAATGTTGGGGAGAATTCAAAGTTTCACTTGAACTGCATTCAAATACAAGAAAAACTTTTATGTTTTCCTTTTTTCTCCTGTTTCTAGCTTTTAGACTAGTCCAACCACGTGACCCACTTGCTAGGTCACTTGTTCTGTGTAGCACCTCAGCTAGACACATCGGCCGACATAGCAATACAACAACTATCTCGATGGTTGTCTTCCTCGTGGAGGAAGCTTCCCAATTCCTCCTTTCCTTTCTCCCACATGATCTGAATCCCTCTTCTATTGTCCCTTTCCAGTCCAATTCTAGCCACACAACTATTGTTGGGAATATGCCCTAGAGGTAATCATAGAGATGATGATATTCCGCATGTATCCATGATATGTAATGTGTCCATTGAATATCCATTAAAGACAACTTGTATTGATTGGCAATTATGTGAATTGTTTGTAGAACTCTTTTACTTGTATGGTTATTCTATATTTGTCCCTGGTCGGAGTTCATGTGAGGACACACATGAATATTAGACTAGCACATTATTAGTTGATGACAATGTTTCACAAGTCATAGACATGGAGATGTCGAACTGATAATGTGGGCACATGTATGACATGTAGGCTGGACTGACCCGACATGAGATTGTGTCTATACACATCATATACATTATGTTCTTTGACCTGAGTTTGTAGTATGTACTTGAGATGTGTATCGACTTGCTTAGGGACTGACAAACGCTACTCCGTTACTGGGTAGTTATAAAGGATGTCTTCGGGTTTGTCGAGAAGCATGCTGTGAGACATAGACAATCAAGATGGGACTTGCCCCTCTCTAATGAGAGTGATATCACTGGATCACTCAAGTGATTGGATCAACAAATGCATGGCCGTGCTTGGGTTAAGTGTTAACCCACGAGTTGAACCAAATATCATGAGGCAAGGGAGTAACTTGTATGTGGTCGTAGTGGTTCGTCTGATATGATCATTTGTGTGCACATTGGAGTTGTCACGCCTTGCTAGAGGCCGCTGTCAGGTATTGGGCGAGTAGGAGTATTCAGCCCATGTCTATGTGTGCGTGAACCCATAGGGTCGCACGCTTAAGGGGTTGGAAGCCTAATTCGGGTTGGACCCGAATTAGACAAGGCTTAGGGTTTCTAATGGGCCTCCAACTCGGGAGCACATGAGAGACGCCTATATATGTAGAGGGGAGGGGCACGGCCAAGTGAAATACACACCCTTTGGCAGCCGCCGTCGCCCTCCATGCTCTTGCCTTCGCTCCTCGCGGACCTAGAAGTCCGGAGGCGCATCGCTTCTCCCTCGTACGTGTGTGACGCCTCGGAGGTGCTGCATCTGGAGCACGAGGATGAACCGCACGAACCGCAAGTAGTGGGAGGAGTTGCTGGACGACCACGCAACTGCACGGCACTGCTGCGACGTGTTCGACTACATCGAGTCATCTTCCACTGCATCTGCGTGTCTAGTGGTAATCCTGTAACCTGTAACTAGCAGTAGATCCTTGGATATGAGGTAGAAAAGTTTAGTTTTCCGGCTAGCGTAGCACCCTCATAACCCTACAGTGGTATCAGAGCTCTATACTGTGTCGTTATAGGTTCTGGATGTTGCATATGTGATATGCGTGGTTTTAGATGAGTTTCTGATCTTGGTTCATGGTCTTGCCGCGTTGGTCTTGTAACGATCTACTCGTACCGGTCGGAATTCCGCCATCCGAGTTAAGTGATACATGTAAATCCAATCACGGCGAGTTAGAGATTAATCAGATTGATCGAATTGAACCCTAGGTCAAGTGCCTAGCGCATGAGATGCGCGGCGGCGGCAGATTGGATCGGCCGTCGGGTGCCGAGTTGCCGAGAAAAGTTCTGTTCGTAAAACGGCCGTAACTTTTCAACCGTAGCTCGGATGGAGACGATCTCTAAACGAAAGTTGTAGCAAATTTCGAGATGGACCCAACCGAATCAACTCCGTCAGATTTGATAAGATTAGAATTGTCAAAAGAGGTCCGCAAGATAGGGTTTTTCGTGATTTACTTTTAGTAGTCGAATCGGTTAACTCTGTTTTGCAGGTATTGATGACTGGTATAGCCCTTATGTGTATGTGATGCATGTATGTAATTAAATCATGGCTTGCACATCATGAGGATGACAATATGGGCTGGAGCCACATAGATATTGTCAAAATTATTGTAATGGCCTGCGTGCCAATCTGTGATGATACTATCCGTGACTATGTAATTTTAATTCACTAGCTTTGGCGTTAGTGATAGTTAGTCATGGCGGATTCATCACTGAAGGATGGCATACATGGATTTTGGAGATGGAGATCACCATGATGAATAAATTGATGAGATGGAGATCTTGAAAAGAACAATGGGCTATACCAAGTCATATCTGTGTTTATGCCGTTCTTACTATGTTCTACTTTCACATGCTATAATGTTTTTGTCTACATTCGTGCGGTAGTGAAGTAGAATGATCCCTCAGTAATGTTTGAGTTCGTGCTCCCCCAAACCTTGCACTGTCGCTGTCTTGTATAATCGGTGGTGGGTCTATGAAATTAGGGTGCCACCGATTTTCCTTGACTAGACAGGTTCGTATCGGATACTTACTGCAGAAGGTTTGGTTGCTTAAACAAGGTCAACCTAACGGTTAGGGACCTTGGAGCATAAGAAGTTGGTAACCCAAGCATAGAGATGCTATCCAACAACAAGAGTCATATGCGATATGATTAGCAAAGAGTTGCTTACCGATCTATCATGTCTTTTAGCGGTGATGCTAAAGCTCACTAGTCGACTTGCTAGTTGTGGGTCTTGAATCACTAAGTTTCAATTGAGGGATATTGATTTTAGTGGGAGTAGATTATATTTGATATTATTTACTCTATCATGGATACTTTGTCTTAGTATTTTGCATTACTTTTGTTGTAGATTAAATGGCGTCTTCTAAGCAACCATTTACTTTGCGTTCAATTCTTGAGAAAGATAAGTTGAATGGAACAAACTATGCGGATTGGATCCGCAATCTGAGAATTGTTCTCAGGGCTGAGAAAAAGGAGGAATATCTAGACACCCCTTTACCAGATGAGCCTACTGATGATGCATCTCTGCGTGAAAACGCTTACAAGAAAGCATGTGATGCCGATCTTGAAATAAGCTGCCTTATGCTTGCATGTATGGAATCCGATCTGCAGATGCAGTTCGATAACAATCACTCAGCAAACGATATGATCGTGGCGCTTGAGGATTTGTTCCAAACTCAAGCTAGGACTGAAAGGTTCAATGTCTCTAAGGCACTTGCTGAAACCAAGCTAGCAGAGGGTGCAGCTGTTGGGCCACACGTAATCAAGATGGTTGGTTACACTCAGAGATTGGAGAAGCTAGGCTTCCCAATTGGCCCAGAGTTGGCTACTGATTTCAATCTCTCGTCTCTGCCGCCCAGCTATGGAAACTTCATTGCGAACTACCATACGCATGGGGCGGAGAAGGGCTTGAATGAGTTGTATGGCATGCTAAAAACAGCAGAGGCAGACATTAAGAAGCAGGTTGGTGGCCAAGTGTTGGCAGTCCAGAACAAGCCTAACTTTAAGAGAAAGAAGGGCTGGGAGAAGAAAAAGGGCAAGGCTAAAGATAAGATCTCCAAGCCAGCTCCGCCCGCCCCCAAAGCTGGACCACCGGCTGATGCTAAATGTTTTCATTGTGGTAAGAATGGTCACCGGAAGAGAAACTGCAAGCTGTACTTGGCATCCTTAGAGAAGGACGGCGGTCGTAAAGGTACTCCCGCTCATACGCTTGTTGTTTATGTTACAGACATCTTCCTCGCTAACTCTTATATCAATTCTTGGGTATTTGATACCGGATCGGTTGCCCATATTTGTAATACGATGCAGGGAATGATAAGAAGTAGAAGCATGGAGAAAGGAGAGGTTGATTTCTGCATGGGCAACAATGCAAGAGTTGCTCGTTGAACGTCGGGACGATGCAACTTCACCTGCCTTCAGGATTTATATTGGAATTGAATAATTGTTATTTTGTTCCTAGCTTAAGTCGAAACATTGTGTCGCCTTCATGTTTGATGAAGGATGGTTATTCATTTGTGAGTAAAGACAATGGTTGTGTTATCTCAAAGAATGATATGTTTGTGGCTTTTGCATCCATTGTGAATGGATTATTTATTTTAAATCTTGATGATGCACCATGTTCGTAATGTTAATGCTAAAAGGCCTCGGCTTAATGAGTTAAGTCCTACATATATGTGGCATTGTCGTTTGGGTCATATAAGTGAATGATAGGCTTCTAACTTCTAACTTTTTGATTTTGAATCTTACGAGACATGTGAGGCTTGCCTATTAGGCAAGATGACCAAGACGCCTTTCTCGTGGTTTTCCCGAGAGAGAGTCTCGACTTATTGGAACTAGTACATAGTGATGTATGTGGACCAATGAGCACGACGCTAGAGGCGGTTTTCAATACTTCATAACTTTTACTTGTGACTTTAGTAGATATGGTTATGTCTACCTAATGAAGCATAAGTCCGAAACATTTGAAAAGTTCAAAGAATTTCAGAATGAAGTAGAGAACCAACGTGGCAAGAAAATTAAGGCCTTGCGATCCGATCGTGGAGGCGAATATTTGAGTCACGAGTTTAGCAATCATCTTAAGAGTTGTGGAATTGTTCCACGCTTACGCCACCTGGAACGCCACGTAGAAATGGCGTGTCTCGAGCGGCGTAATCGGACTTTGTTGGACATGGTTCGGTCTATGATGAGCCGAGACCTACCTTTATCATTTTGGGGATACGCTCTAGAAACAACCGCTTTCACATTGAATAGGGTACCATCTAAGTCCATAGTTAAGACACCATATGAGATATAGACTCGGGAAGAGTCCTAGTTTGTCTTTTCTAAAAATTTGGGGTTGTGAAGTTTATGTCAAACGACTTATATCGATAAGCTAACACCCAAATCGGACAAATGTTTTTTCATGGGATATCCGAAGGAAACTTTAGGATATTACTTCTACAACCGCTCAAAGGGCAAAGTGTTTGTTGCTCGAAACAGTGTTTTCTTAGAGAAAGAGTTCCTCAAAAGAGAGAAGAGTGGACAAAAGGTGTATCTTGAAGAAGTTCAAGGTGAGCCAGTCGAGAAGGACTGTACGAGTGATGCTAATGTAGTAGAACAAGTTGAGATGCCTGTGGCCACTGAAACACCTCCACAACCACGAAGATCAGCAAGACTTCGTGAATTGCGTGGGGATCTGTTATTGTTGGACGATGACGAACCCGCAACATACGCGAAGCGATGATGGACTCGATTCGAGCAATGGCGAGTGCCATGAGATCCGAGATAGATTCCATGGGAAATAATCAAGTTTGGAACTTGGTTGACCCGCTCGATGGTGTTAGACCCATCGAGTGCAAATGGATCTATAAAAAGAAGAAAGATATGGATGGAAATGTTCACGTCTATAAAGCTCAACTTGTCGCAAAGGGTTTTCGGCAAGTTCAAGGAATTGACTACGACGAGACATTCTCTCCAAGAGCGATGCTTAAATCTATCCGGATCATTCTAGCAATAGCCGCCTATTTCGATTATGAGATTTGCGATAGATGTTAAAACAGCCTTTCTAAATGGAAAATTTAGAAGAGGACATGTATATGATACAGCCCGAAGGTTTTGTTGATCCAAATAATGCTGGAAAAATATGCAAGCTTAAGAAATCTATTTATGGGTTAAAGCAAGCATCTCGGAGTTGGAACATTCATTTTGATGAGGTTGTCAAAGGGTTTGGCTTCCGTCGAATGAAGAAGAGCCTTGTGTTTACCAAAAGGCTAGTGGGAGCGCCGTTGTGTTTCTAATCTTGTATGTGGATGACATACTATTGATTGGAAATGACATTCCTATGTTGCAATCAGAAAGACTTCACCGAATAATAGTTTTTCTATGAAGGATTTAGGAGATGCGAGATACATCTTGGGCATTAAGATCTATAGAGATAGGTCGAAGAGGCTAATAGGATTATGCCAAGATACATATATTGACAAAGTGTTGAAACGGTTCAACATGGAGCTATCCAAGAAAGGGTTCTTGCCTATGTCACATGGTATGCGCTTTAGCGACAAGCAATGTCCTTCATCAGATGAAGAGTGCAAACACATGAGTAAGGTTCCATATGCTTCGGCAGTCGGTTCCATCATGTATGCCATGATATGTACTCGCCCAGATGTCTCATATGCTCTATGTGTTGCGAGCAGGTACCAAGGCAATCCTGGTGAGAGTCACTGGACGCTGGTTAAAAACATCCTTAAGTACTTGAGAAGGACTAAGGATGAGTTCCCCGATCTATGGAGGTGAGGAGGAGCTCATTGTAAATGGTTACACCGATGCTAGCTTCTAAACCGATGTAGATGATTCACAATCTCAATCGGGTTTTGTGTTCACAAGAAATGGTAGTGCAAAAGTTTGGAAAAGTTCCAAGCGAGGAGACAAAGGTCCGATTCTACAACAAGCCGAGTACATTGCAGCTTCGGAAGCTGCAAAGGAAGGTGTTTGGATGAGGCATTTCCTCATTGATCTTGGTGTGTTTCCTAATGCGGCTAGCCCATTGAATCTACATTGTGACAACAATGGGGCGATAGCGCAGGCTAAGGAGCCTAGGAATCACTAGAAGAACAAACATGTACAGCGGAAATTTCACCTCATTCGACAGTTCATCAGTGAAGGTGAAATTAAAATGTGCAAGATACATACGGATTTGAATGTAGCAGATCCGTTGACAAAGGCCCTTCCACAGCCTAAGCATGAGGCGCACATGAGGTCTATGGGGATTAGACATATTAAAGATTAACTCTAGTGCAAGTGGGAGACTGTTGGGAATATGCCCTAGAGGTAATCATAGAGATGATGATATTCCGCATGTATCCATGATATGTAATGTGTCCATTGAATATCCATTAAAGACAACTTGTATTGATTGGCAATTATGTGAATTGTTTGTAGAATTCTTTTACTTGTATGGTTATTCTATATTTGTCCCTGGTCGGAGTTCATGTGAGGACACATATGAATATTAGACTAGAACATTATTAGTTGATGACTATGTTTCACAAGTCATAGACATGGAGATGTCGAACTAATAATGTGGGCACATGTATGACATGTAGGCTGAACTGACCTGACATGAGATTGTCTCTAAACACATCATATACGTTATGTCCTTTGACCTGAGATTGTAGTATGTACTTGAGATGTGTATCGACTTGCTTAGGGACTGACAAACGCTACTCCGTTACTGGGTAGTTATAAAGGATGTCTTCGGGTTTGTCGAGAAGCATGCTGTGAGACATAGACAATCAAGATGGGACTTGCCCCTCTCTAATGAGAGTGATATCACTGGATCACTCAAGTGATTGGATCAACAAATGCATGGCCGTGCTTGGGTTAAGTGTTAACCCACGAGTTGAACCAAATATCATGAGGCAAGGGAGTAACTTGTATGTGGTCGTAGTGGTTCGTCTGATATGATCATTTGTGTGCACATAGGAGTTGTCACGCCTTGCTAGAGGCCGCTGTCAGCTATTGGGCGAGTTGGAGTATTCGGCCCATGTCTATGTGTGCGTGAACCCATAGGGTCGCACGCTTAAGGGGCTGGAAGCCTAATTCGGGTTGGACCCGAATTAGACAAGGCTTCGGGTTTCTAATGGGCCTCCAACTCGGGAGCACATGAGAGATGCCTATATATGTAGAGGGGAGGGGCGCGGCCAAATGAAAGACACACCCTTTGGCAGCCGCCGTCGCCCTCCACGCTCTTGCCTTCGCTCCTCGCGGACCTAGAAGTCCGGAGGCGCATCGCTTCTCCCTCGTACGTGTGTGACACCTCAGAGGTGCTGCATCTGGAGCACGAGGACGAACCGCACGAACCGCAAGTAGTGGGAGGAGTTGCTGGACGACCACGCAACTGCACGGCACTGCTGCGACGTGTTCGACTACATCGAGTCATCTTCCGCTGCATCTGCGCGTCTAGTGGTAATCCCGTAACCTGTAACTAGCAGTAGATCCTGGGATATGAGGTAGAACAGTTTTGTTTTCCGGCTAGCGTAGCACCCTCATAACCCTACAACTATGAATCCAAGGCCATCGATGTCCCGAACCACCCATTGAGACTTAGTTCAGCCACAACCATGCCCCCTAGATCCCCTGAGCACCCAAATTATACAGTCACTACTACTGTTTCAGCATCAATCAGAGCTACCCCTCGTGCTTTGCACGTTGGTTAGCAATGACACCTATTTCTCAATATCTCTCTCACGATTGCTCGCTATCTCCGGCCTTGAGGACCATGACGGGGTGGGTGTCCAAATCATGTAGAGAAGAAGAGGAGGAAATGGAGATGGTGACGGTGACTCGATGAGTGGTGGAAATGAAATTGAAGGAGTGTGCGTGCGCACTAACACAACAGCACGCACTGCTGTAACAAATTTTTCACCTTTTAATTACATAAATGTCCTTATTTTTATTTTAACAAATAGGCCAGAGACTTTGTTCCAATGTAACCTTCTTCATTAGCATGAGTCTTGTGGCCATGTGTTCATAGTAAACCATAGACAACTTCTACAACCATTTTTTTTAGAGTAAAAGGGCAAACGCCCCTGCCTTTAGCATTACCAAAGCCAAACATTCAACATTTACAACGCTGTTTTAGGCGGGATACGCCTGGCAAAGTTTTTGCACCGACCTCTCCTGGCCTTATTTCTGAGCAAACCTACAGCCATCTACTGCTCAAGCACCTCGAAACTAGGATTAACTCTCCTGATACATATTAAGGATGAACATGAATACTCCACTAGCCTATTACACCAACTCTCTGTTCTTCAGAATGCACCACTTCATCCCCAGCTCAACTTCTGCTTCTTCACCCATCTTGTCTGCAAGCTTCGCTTCCACCTCAGCAGGGTAGGTTGTAGCCCCCTTGTCCCATGCATGCTTGTACATGTACTTGTCCCAGACATTCTTGACTTGGCTCACCAGCAGATTCTTGTTCTTCTCGAAGCCACCATCTTGAGGTTGTTCACTTTCAAAGTGAACTCTTGCTTCCTTTCTTGTGGACACAGCAGTATCCATGGTTGCACCATAACAGCTATCCTCATTATCAACACCCTCACATCTAGCCATTGAGTGCCCTGAAAAAGAATATCATTCCTTAGTTTCCAGAGCCCCCACAAGGCTACAGAGCACACAATGTTATCTACCAGAAATCTTTTGTTACTCAACCACATTTGGCCAATGGAAAGAAAATCACTACCAACAGTCCTATTCAATGCTTCAGAGACATATTCCCACATTTGTTTAGCAACAGCACACTCAAAGAAGAGATGGTGTACTGTTTCAGCCTCACCACAAAACAAACAAGTCAGGTCATCTAGATGCTTCCTAATATTCAAGTTATCTCTAGTTAAAACTTTGTTCTTAGAGAGCAACCAGAGAAAAAAATGTACCCTAGGTGGAACATTTAGACTCCAGACCGCAGGTACATGCACCAAATCCACCCCTCTATGATTCACTATTCTATAGAAGGATTGAGAGGTATAAATGCCACTAGTATTGTACAGCCAAACTAGAGAGTCCTCTTCCTCAGTGAAAGAGATAGTGGAAGCTAGTTGAAGGATCTCATCCCACATATCCATAATTCTCTGATCAGCTCCCCTCCTAAAAGTACACTTAAGTACATTGCCATCCCATAGATCTGCTACAGTCCCTGACTTTTCATGAACTAAAACATAAATTTCCCAGAACTGAATAGCTAAGCTTGAATGACCCAACCAGTTATCTTCCCAAAACTTAACTTTTTTACCATTCCCTATTTTCCATTTGTACCCAAAATAAGCTGCCCTAGCAGCCCACATCATTCCCTTAAAAAATTGAGAAGCCCCTCTTTTCTTAGTACAAAACAGATTTGGCTTACAAGTCCCATACTTATTGTCAATGACCTGTCTCCATAGTTTCTGCTCTCCAGCCTCATACCTTTTAACCCAAGAAGCCATTAGACTAACATTAAGGTCTCTAAGATGAGGGATACCCAAACCTCCATATTCTTTCAGCAAAGACACTGTTTGCCGGTTCACTAAATGAATTTTATTTTTACCCTCAGCATCACTCCAAAGACAATTTGCTAGATGAGTATTAAGCATCTCTATAGCCCATAAAGGAAACTTAATGAAAGAGAGCAGGTACACAGGTATACTAGTTAGACAAGCTTTAATCAACACTACTTTCCCAGCATAAGACAGCAGGTTCCCTCTCCAGCTAGCTATCCTTTTCAACATTTTATCTACTAAAGGTTGAATATCTTCTCTCCTAAGCTTCTCAGGGTGTAGGGGAACCCCTAAGTACTTAATAGGAAAGGTACCCAGGGGGCATGAGAACATATGAGCTATCTCATGTGCTTCCCCTCCTCTAAATTCATAGGAATAATTTCACTTTTGTTAAAATTCACTCTCATCCTAGAGATCTGCTCAAACCAGAGAAGAATCCCTTTCAAATTAGCTAAATGCCTTCTATCTGCTCCAGAGAAAAGTATTGTGTCATCTGCATATTGCAGAGAGATGATTCCACCATCTATAAACTCATTACCTAGCCCCTTGATCAAATTTTCTTTAGCCCCTTTGACTAGCATCCTAGTTAGCACATCACCTACCAGATTGAACAAGAGAGGGGAGAGGGGGTCTCCCTGTCTCAACCCCTTCCCAGTCCTAAAATATTTACTCTCTTCTCCATTAATGATGACACCTACTGACCCCTTAGTAACTATTTTCTCAATCCAACTCACTCAAGTATCACTAAAACCTCTAGATCTCAAAATTTCAAACAAAAACTTCCAACTCACTCTGTCATAGGCTTTTTCATAATCTAACTTAATCACACACCCAGCTTCTTTACTCTTATTAACACTATGAATCAACTCATGGGCCACTACTACACTCTCCAAGATGTACCTCCCTTGAATAAAAGCACTCTGTTGAGGGGCTACTAATCTATTGATCACTCTTCCTAGTCTCAGAGTTAGTGCCTTTGAAAAAATCTTAAAGCTACAATTTAGTAGACTAATTGGTCTAAATTTTTTCATAGAAGTGGCTCCCTCTTCCTTGGGAATAAGGGTCACTAGAGCAAAATTAAGTCTATGTAGATCTAGCTCACCTCTCTGGAAGTCATTAAAGAGATCCACCAGATCTCCTTTAATAACATCCCAAAACTTCTGATAGAACTTGAAAGAAACCCCATCAGGGCCAGGTGAACCATCTGAGTAACTAAAAACTACTTCTTTAATCTCCTTTTCAGAAAAAGGCTGAGTCAGAATATCATTTTCCTCACTAGTAACCAAATCCTTATCTTCCCAAAAGTTTGTTGCTAATCTAACATTGGCCCTATCCTCCTTGGCAAACAAATTTTTATAAAAATTCACAGCAACATCTAACATTCCTTTTTGGTCACTAACTAGCCCAGTAGGACCCTCTAGACCATCTATTCTTTTCTTCCTTCTCCTATGGTTAGCCACAGCCTGAAAATAAGCTGTGTTCCTGTCCCCTTCAGCAATCCACCTATCTCTAGATCTCTGCTTGAACTTAATTTCTTCCAAAGCCCATATCTCATCTAACTTTTTAGATACCTGTTTGAACCTAATCCTCTCAGCAGCAGTAAGACCCCTAGCATCAAGCTCACTCGCTAAATCATTATACTCTAAGGCTAGCTCTGTCTTCTCCCTATTCATACTTGCAACCTCATTTGCAGCCCAGCCCCTAGCATATCTTCTCAGAGTTCTAATCCTAAATTGCCATTTATCTATATTACTTCTAGCTGCAAAAGGTAATTTCTACAACCATTTTAATCTCTGTTTTTCAATGTTCGGTGTAATGTTCTAATTTTTTGCACTTGCATCATATGCATGTATGTGTGAATACTTGTGCGGGGCTTTTGTTTTTCTGTTTAGTAGAGAGTAACAAGCTGCAATTTGTCCAGTACCACGATCAACAATAGTTCGTCAAGAAAGAAAAATTTCATTATGAGGCTCATTGCAACCATGATCGCTTTGAGCAAGTTGGCACCCTCGGCTTGCGTGTATCTACAGCCATAAGGTAACAATGGCAGCGCCCAATTCCTAGTTCCTAAAGGGATCTGTTTCATGTTGATGCCACTCAATCACTTTTAACGGAAAACGATATCTTGCACGGAAAGATCTGCTTGTTAGCACTGCTATTGAACTGACACGGGTAGTTGAGTTCAATAGGAATCTGTAATTACACCCTTTGCATAATTTCTATAAAGAAACTAAGATTGTACCCTTTAATCATGGGAACAGAATCAGATTTTGATTGATTAGAAAGTTAAGTGAGGGATATATGCGTCTATTATCATCTCTCTTATTTTGTCTAATAATAGCTAGAATGCTCCATATTACAGGACAGAGAGAGTATGTTGCTAATCACCCAAATACATTTATAAATCATATAAATGTGTCCAGTTTGACAAATCACTAAGCACTTTACTTGCTTGATGTTGTACTTTATACCTATTCTCCCTTGAGGTTATGAATCACACTTTTATGGGCACACACACACACGCATAACAAGGCTCCAGGTCCGGATAGATTTCCGGCAGAATTCTACAATATATTTTGGGGGATAATAAAGAATGATCTCCTACCTCTCTTTAGTGATCTACACAGAGAGGCCCTAGACCTTCACAGTCTTAACTTTGGAATCATTACTCTAATTCCTAAAGTTTCAAATGCTACTAAAATTCAGCAATATAGACCAATTTGTGTCCTCAATGTGAGTTTTAAAATATTCACAAAGGTCGGCACAGATAGGTTGAATAAGGTTGCGAAGACTGTTGTCAATCCAATGCAAACTGCCTTTATGCCAGGCCAGAACATCATGGAAGGTGTCGTTATTCTACATGAAACCATCCATGAGTTACTTACTAAAAAACGGGATGGCATCATTCTCAAAATTGATTTTGAAAAGGCTTATGATAAGGTCAAATGGGACTTCTTACAACAAACCTTACGTATGAAAGGTTTCTCAGCTAAATGGTGTAGATGGGTACAACGTATGATCTCAGGTGGAAGTGTGGGAATTAAAGTTAACGATGAGGTTGGCCCCTACTTCCAAACCAAACGTGGCCTAAGACAAGGTGACTCAATGTCGCCTATCTTATTTAACATCGTTGCAGATATGTTAGCTCTTATGATTAATAGAGCAAAAAACGATGGTCAAATAAGAGGAATTATCCCCCACCTAGTAGATGATGGTCTGTCAATATTACAGTACGCAGATGACACCATCATCTTTATCGATCATGACCCAGAGCAAGCAAAGAATTTAAAACTTTTGCTATGTGCTTTTGAACAAATGTCAGGTCTTAAGATCAATTTCCACAAGAGCGAGATCTTCTGCTATGGTGCAGCCAAAGAGATGGAATCCTATTATACCACTCTGTTTGGGTGTAATATAGGGGAATATCCCTTCCAATATTTAGGGATCCTAATGCACCATAGACAACTCCTCAATTTAGAATGGAGGAAGGTGGAAGAACGGTTCGAACAAAAACTCTCTTGCTGGAAAGCAAAATACCTCTCTTATGGTGGGAGACTTGTTCTTCTTAATTCTGTTTTAAGCAGTCTACCCATGTTTATGATGTCCTTTTTTGAGATTCCTAAGGGAGTCCTAAAAACTTGGATCATTTTAGATCAAGGTTTTTCTGACAAGGTTATTCGGATAAACATAAATATAGACTTGCCAAGTGGAACATCTTATGCCGCCCCAAGGACCAAGGGGGTCTAGGTATCCTTGATTTGAGCTTACAAAACAAGTGTCTGTTAGCCAAATGGTTGGTTAATTTACTCAACATAGATGGCTTGTGGCAGTCAATGCTAAGAAATAAATACCTAAGATCTAAAACACTCACTCAAGTGTTAGCCAAACCTAATGACTCTCATTTCTAGAGAGGCCTCATGCATGTCAAGGATGAGGTGTTGGCTAATGGGTCCTTTAATATCAAAGATGGGACCCATACGAGGTTCTGGGACGATACATGGGTAGGAGATAAGCCCCTAAAGATTAATTATCCATCTCTTTATAATATAGTAAGAGATCCACACGCAACTGTTTTAAAAGTGTTGACCTCAACCCCTCTTAATATCTCTTCTAGAAGGGCTTTGGTGGATAATAGACTTTTAGAGTGGCAAATCCTAGTAGCAAAAATTTCAAATGTTGTTTTGGTGGAAGGGTCGGATTATTTTAAATGGAATCTAACCAGATCTAGGTTATTTTCTGTGCGATCCTTGTATCTCCATCTCATTGATACACAACCACCTTTTCAGCATAGGAAAATATGGAAGATGAAGATCCCCCTAAAAATTAAAATCTTTCTTTGGTTCCTCCAAAGAGGTGTTACCCTAACCAAGGATAACATTGCTAGGAAAAACTGAAAAAGGAGCCAGAAGCGCATATATTGTAATAGGAATAAGACTATTCAACACTTGTTCCTCGATTGCCCTTGTGCTAAGATGATTTGGAGGATCATTTTCTTTGCTACTAGACTACAACAACCAAGATTTATTCGCCATATGTTTGGCAATTGGCTTAGTAATCAACATAAGAAGGTCAAAAATATGATCTGGGTTGGGGTAGCTGCTTTGTGTTGGGCTATCTAGAGATGCCGGAATGATGTTATTTTTAATAAATTAAAAACTAATTCCATTATGCAGGTTATTTTTAGGGGAGCGTCGGTTGCGCTTAAGGGCTCACTGTAGCGTGAGGAGGAGACCAAGGACGCACTCTCGGAGATGAGCAAGAAATTATAGATGATTGCTCTAGAAATAACAAACAGAGGGTGGAAGAATTTATATCGTCTTCAGTAGTCCTAGTCGCTTGTTTTAAGACTTTGGGTCTCCTTTTTCCTTCATTATGTTCACAACACTGTAATAATTGGCTGTGTACATCTACGGATGTAGAAGCCGGATATTTTATCCTTTATCTAAAAAATATGTTGCCACACCATTGCACTAGTTCCTTCTCTGCAATCGGAGGACACACACAATACACATCTGGTGCTTATGTACAGACGGGTTGAGAAACAAGTGCAGACTATAGGTACCTACTAGAATCCACAAAGCTCACTACAAATATGTCATAGTGGCATGAGAGGAGATAGTTTTACAGGTTATATGGAAATATACAGAGCATGCCGGAGATAGGACTCTGCTCGTAGTACTGAAATATGAGGCATATAGAAAGTTAGAAAGGGGCACTATAAGAGTGAACATATAGACTCTGTTCTGCTGCAATGTGTTGGTAGGTGCACAGTTCTGGTACAATTTTTCGTGCTGCATTTTCTATTGGAGGGTAAAATACTGGCCCCTATTATTTCAGCAGGGCCTATCTGCCGTTCACTAGTACAAATGTGGTCTACTCCAGCAGTGTCTATAGAGCGCGCAGCCATGCACATGCATCAGCGCAGACATGTCCACCATATACCAGGCTGGACCAAAGATCCATGACACCTGACCGTCAAGCTGGTCGCTCAATGGAGATCTTATTTAGGAGCAGGAAAAATCCATTGGACGTGGGGGAAAGTGAAGGTTATCTAAGGAAGCGTAGAGATAAGGTGGAATCGATCTGTAATGTATCTCAGTAACGTTGCTAGAGATCCAATGCCAGATGTGAACAGCTAAAGCTTGTGTAGTGACTCAAAGTTCTTAAGCACCAGATGGTTTGGGGTTTAGGGTTGTTTAGTGAGATTTTGTCCAGTTTTTTAGTCTGTTCATATGTATCCATGAGGAGCATGCTGATCACCTCTAGCTAATTTTTCTTCTATCCATCTGAAGGCACGTGAATATATTAAATCACCACATGCTTGTATTTCCTGAAGCTATAGTGCTCTACCGAGTGAAGTATATATTTCAATCTGAACATGCAACTCAGGAATACCGAGCTACTCATTGGTTCTTTACCTTAGAGCCATACATCATTGGCAGCTAGGTTCACCATATTTGGTTGCATTGTCACCACAACTTAGAACAAATGGTAAGGGTCGTCAAACACGACTTGGTATAAACTTTTAGCAGACACATACTTGTATTAAGATAGTTCATAATGAGATTGCGTGAAAACTTGTGTAGTACTAACGTTGTAGTTCTCTGATTAAATGGTGCTTATCTTTATTCGATGTCTGGGCTGTTGCTCTAAGCTTCTATACTCGTATTCCAAGAATAAATGGTGCTTTTGTAACTTGAGTAGACAGTGTGGAGTAAGTGGGTAACCAGCTGCAGTTTTTCGATGACCAGGATCAGCAATAGATTGCTAAGAACGGCAAGTAATAAAATATGTTGCTAATCACCCAAATACATTTATAAATCATATAAACGTGTCCAGTTTGATAAATCAATAAGCACTTTACTTGCTTGATGTTGTACTTTATACCTATTCTCCCTTGAGGTTATGAATCACATTTTTATGGGCATATGTTGCCACACCATTGCACTAGTTCCTTCTCTGCAACCGGAGGACACACACAATACAGATCTGGTGCTTATGTTTCCATTAGGCCTCGTCTTTTCTGCGAGTATTGCCAAAATTGAGCGTGAGAGCTTGAAAAGGCACAATACCCTTGGCTTTCCCTAATTTCCGTGATAAGGGCATGTACAATGGGCTCCTGTGTGCCATCTGTATGATGAAAATTTTGCAAATAACACCTCCATGGACAGCATTTAAGGAAGACAGAGGTGGAAGCCGCACTACAACATGACTCACATTACAAGGCATTTAAAAATGCCTCCAAAAGTAGTTAAAATGCCCTTAAAGACCTGTTGAGGCATTTATTAAAATGCCGATTAAAGCATGGAAGTAAAAGGTCTTTTGAGGCATTTTTCTAGAATGCCTTCTAATATCAACATTTAAAGGCATTTGCAGGATGCCTATAATACTTTTTAAAGGCATTCTAAAATGCCTTCAAACATCGATGGAGGCACTTTAAAAATGCCTCCAAAACCAAGGTATCCGTGCAGCCTTTTCTATACCAATATCAAATCAGCACAATTCATTCAATAACGAACAAATGTGAGCAATCATTAACAATGTATCCATCAAAATATTGAAACCTTTCATAGACATAAGTTTCTATACAAATTATTGGCAGTTGACTTCATAGAAGCACTCAATTAAAACAATGCTAGCACAGTGAGGAAGTGATGATGTTCAGACAATGCAAATCAACAGGACACCATAAGCTAAGCTGCTAAGGCCAGAGCTCAACTAGCGCTAGGGTATAAGGTGGACGACGATCCATCACATCCTTCTCTGCTTCGCTGCGTCTTCTGAAAGGTAACAGCAGCCCTCCAGCCCTGCAATAATAGTAGCCGTGATGATGACATTTGGGCTCTGAACAAATCATGCCTGAGTATAAATCTCTGAGATTGAAGCGGTTAAGGACAAACAATGTTTACATTTCCCACAAACCATCAAATTCTTTGGCTGGTTAAAGGTAGATAGTGTATTATCCTTGCTTGGTTCCTCACCAGGGCTATCTTCACTCAGCTACAAATCACAAAATGAGTTTGAGATGAATAGGACCTTTCCTCAGGATCAATATTAGGATGCAAAATGTCCCCTGAGAAAACAACTGTAAGTTGAACTCAAAACAACAGCTAAATTCAGATTAGGAGGCTAAATGCAGATCCCAGTCAAATCAAAGTCTATAATGTCAGAGATTCATCTCGTGCAAGGAGAGATATGATGCAACTTTGGTAATGTAAGGAGAGATATGATGCAACTTTGGTAATGTAATTTTGTTACTAAAATTGTTTAAAATGTAACCAATTCAGAGCTATATGAGTTCAGAGTATGGCATAGTATTTAGCATCACAAGAGATTAATCACATTGATAAATTGGTAAATAATTAAAAACCATTGCCATCGAAACAAATGTACTCCAATGTCCAGTATAATGGGCAATAAGTCAATAACTAAACAGCTATGCTAGGATTTGTAAGTCATAAACATATGCAGCAACAGTGAGAAAGAAATTGTAGGCTCGAAAAGGAAACAAGTGATCATGTTGCTTACAAGGGCACAGCAGATCAATGCGAAAGTCAAAAATGTTCTGTTAAGTTAAGGGTACACTAAGATTCCAATATAGCTGCTGAATTAGTATTTTGTAGCATAAAAGAATTATAGGAGCCTAGATTATCGATGTTCCTCAGTTTGTATGGAACACGAGCTATCCAGTAATAGTTTAAGCATGACTGTACAGAAGAAAGCAATTTCATCCTAAATTTCGTCCTAGATCATGCAAAGTGGTAACTGAATAAGGAACAGAGAGCATTCAGAATAAGGGAAAATAGACCAAACTTAAAGCTGACACGGTGTTTAGTCTATCCTATTCCTAGTACCCACTGTCAAATTAGAATCCAAAGTATATAATGAGCTATATAGGCTGGAAACCAAGCTAGCAATCGTGAAGATCTGATTCCATGTGGCACGTAGCAGATCAGGGAAATAGGCAGTAAATCAGTAGCAGTAGCAGGAGCGAGAGCAAACCTGTAGAGCACATGCAAATCAATGGCAGCAGCAGGAGCGACAGCAAACCTGCAGACCACACACGAATCAAGCGGGTTGTGGGCAAGGAGATCGAATAACTCAGCTGGGTACCCAGAGAATTCAGGGATCAATTACAGGAGGAGGTACCGTTGCAGCAGTATGCCGAGGAGTCGGGGAGTATGGGCCGTCGACGACCTTCCCCGCGACGAGGCTTCGATGGCGGCGACATGGTGAACCGAGATCAAATAACTCAGCAGTCCCCATCTCTAGCCCTCCATGAGCGGAATCCAGGCCAACCGCGTCGGATCCGCCTGACGCGCTGGTTCTAGCCATCCGTCGGCCTAGCCGCGACTGCGACTAGGCAGCATTGGCCGGCGGAGGGCCTGATGCCACCATGGGAGTAGGGTCATCGTCAGCGCCGCCATCGGTCGAGGAGAGCGAGGCCGCCGCCGCCGCTGCTGGTGGAGTCGCGGGCCGCCGCCGATGGTGGAGTCTCGGGCCGCCGCGCCTGCGTCCGCTAGGGTTTACGGGCAGCGAGAAGGGCGGCGACCTGGGAGGCAGGAATTTGGGTGGGGATTTCTGTGAGATTGCGTGCAGTTGGGGAAGGAAGACGGTGATGTTGTGATATTTTGTTTGCACGGAAAAAAAAAGGAAAACAACGGATGAGGGAGGTGGGAACCGAACTGAGAGCGCGTGCCTTGGGTCAGGGTGGCAGAGGATTCGGTACCGAGCGGGAGGCCGGAGGAGGGTTCGTGGCCGGTATTCTACGGTCTACGCTGTACCAGAATACGAAGACATTTTGAAAAACGCCTCAAAAGGTCAGGTAATTAAAGGCGTTTTAGAAAAACGCCTCCAATGCTACATATAATTAAAGGCGTTTTTAATATTTGCCTCTAAAAAGGGTCATTTTAGAGGCCTTTTAGAAAAATATCTTTAAGTAAATGGAATTTAAGGCAGTTTTATAAAAATGCCTTTAACAAAATGCTTCTAATTACTAATTAGGAGATATGTTGTAGTGCCGTCGTCTAGTGAAAGGATGTCCTCGGCTTGTGTTCCAACAGCAATAGACACTGTGTTGTAGGAACCATCTATTTCAAGCACTAAGGGCATGTACAACCGTGAGATAGCTGCTGTCTGCAAGTTCTTAGAATTGACAACAAAGACGGTTAAAAAGACAGCGGGTACAACCAACAAGCAGCTGCTGTCTTTTTGGGCTGTCTACAAACTATTGAATGCTTGCATGTAGCCATGATCAATGATGAATAATATTTCTACGTACCATTGTGTTGCTAATGGATGGAAAACAAATTCTTCAAAATAAATCATACATTATATAAATATATTTCTATCTAAACATGGAACTCAGGAATACCGATGAGCTACACATTGGCTCCCTACCTAAGTTATACATCATCGGCAGCTAGGTTCACCAGATTTGGTTGCATTGTCACCACAGGTCCACAGCTTATAACAAATGGTAAGGGTCGACCACGACTTGGTATCCCAATCAAAGCCTTTATGTACTTGTGTTCGGAGCTTAAATGGTGCTTTTCTAAGTTGAGTAGACAGTGTGGAGTAAGTGGGTAACCAATTGCAGTTCTTCGAGGACCAGGATCAGAAACAGATTGCTAATATGTTGCTTCTTATTGCTAATCAGACAAATAAATTTATAAATCATATATATTGGAGTCAGTGCGACGTCATTGTTTGACGTAGAGCGTATAAGGGCATTGTACAACCCACAGACAAGGGGTCATCTGTAAAGGCCTCGAATCAGGTCGTACAACTCTCGTCTATTTCACTATCTATAAGATATTTAATGCTTTGTAAGTATTTAAGATTAGTTATGAATAATATTTTGTATACCATTGTGTTGCTCTCTGTAGAAAACGGATAAACTATAGTAAGTGCAAGTAGCTACATACACAAAAGCAATTGACTGTAGATTCATGATCAACAAAGGGAGGAGCGAGCTGATCTTCTGTTCATCTTGCTTGCCATTTCATCGAACACCCCTTGGCCATCACAAATACCTCTCAGCTTGCAGTAGAAGCGTGGTCTAGACGAAGACATTATTGGAGCTAGATGAGGACTGCAGCAGTGCAGCTTGCAAGCGAGCGCGTGTGACAACGCCAGTGGATGCGGAGGCCTGAGGGCACGCAAGCGGCGGCAGCGATGGAGTGCGGCGAGCTGCGTCTGAGGAGGAGGGAGTTCCACGGGCTAGCTGCGTACAAGTTGAAATTTCACGTATGCGGCTATGTGCAGATGGATCCGGAGACCGTCGATTCGAAGCCGACGACTCGTACAGCGCGACCTCCCGCAGCGTCGCTAGCCTGGGAGCACGAGCCGTAGCGTCGTCTCGCGAGACGACGACATCGCCCGTCTCCTCGTAGCAAGGGTGTTTTTCGCAAAAAAAAAAGGGGCATACAGACGACTCCTACAGCCGCGCTGTACGTGCCCTAAGGAAGAGAGAGATGGCCGTCGTCTGGTGAAAGGAACCATCTACTCGAAGCGCTAATCTAGTGCCAAAGACGTTCCTCCTGCTCCTTCTGGTCCGAGGAACACGCCGTCAACACTCCTGACTATGCCGCGACAGCTGTGTTGTGGTTGCTGTCGACGATGGAGCTGACGAACGACGATGGAAGCTGTTCACAAACTACTGCACGCTATTGAGAAAGGCGAGGTCGAGGTGCACGATGGACAGGATCCGGCGGTTGGAGGGCCGGTGGCGGCTCCTCCACGCCGGAGTGGCCGGTGGCGGCGGCGGCTCGGTCCACCATTTTTTTTCGTATGCGGCTGTCGCGGTCGGGGTCGGGGACGGGAAACGAAGAGTCTATGGTCTGAGTGAAAGTGAAGGGGTAAAGAAGGGTAATTTTGACTTTTTTCAGTGTACAGTGGAAAAGTTCACAGTCCACCCTAACAGAAGTAACAGAAGGCCATTTTCCTAACAAAATTTCATTTCAAGGCCAATTTCCTAACTTTAAAAACAGGCCACTTTCTTAACATGTTTCGTTTTGAGGGCCATTTTCATAATTGGCTCTACTTCTTATGAATGGGCCTTTGAGATTTCTCTTGGAATTTTAGGATTTGTTGTTGGGCCAAACCCATCTAAATTCCAACAGATTAAAGGCCCCTCCCGGCCAACTCCAGCGTCCCAAGCCGGCGTGAAGGGATTCGGAGACACACTGCGACCCCATGGCGAGGGAACCGTGTCGGCGCCGACGCTAGGAAGGCAGTGGCCGGCAACTGCGGCCGGAGACGACGGATGGCGCCCTGGCGGAATGGGGCACGTGCTCGCAGCGGGGAGGCCATGGGGCGGCAGATCCAAAGTTGGTGTAATCCCCCGGCCCGTTAGAACCCTGTAGTAGTTGTGCAGTTGGCCCATGTAGCCCTTTGGCTCATGTGGAGTGGTTGTTGGTGGGTTTAGTACAACCTTGGAAGTTTAGGAGGGTGAGGGCCAGCATATAATCCTTGGCGTTCCAAACGTATCGCCTCCGGGTTAACGCTTTTACACGAAGCGAGGACGAAAGTGTAAGCCAGGTGCTATGGGTATGCAGGCCCGTTCCACGTGTGGAGTGGGCCAGATAAGCAGTTTTTGGACGCGGGGTGTTACAGTTGGGGAGCCCAGATCTGAGGAAGTGGCGGTGGGAGGGGCAGAAGTGGCCCTGCCGCTGGAGCTCGGCGGAGGCGGCCGCCGGCGAGCGGTCGGCGGAGGTCAGGCGCCTCCGTGGAGAGGGAGCGCCCGCGCTGCAGGGGCCCACGGTTGTCGCACGGCCCGCAGGTGATGGAGACGCACTTGGGATTTTGAGTGGCTCTGCGTCCGGAATTCGCGCATGGGATCCGCCCTCGGCGTCGTTTTTCAATGATCTAAAGAGTCTAAACCTACAAAACAATAATACCACCAGCACCACCACGGAAAAAAATTGGGTGGACGAGGGGGTGGGGGTCGGGATCGGAATCGGGTTGGGCCGGGTTGAGTTTATGGAAAGACTAAAATACCCTTTAAAAACAAAGATAACATTTTGTGGAGACAATGAGAGGTAATGAGAGGCAAGATACAATCAGCGTAAAAGAACTCAAAACTGAAATGAAATAGAAGTCTTGGTAAAACAGAGCTTTTCATCCACTGCGGGGAAGTGAGGACTGGCCATCTAAAAACAAGCAATCATATTGGTTGACTGCATGCAGCAAACAATCGGGCCACTTAAGCTCCAGCCTGCAGCGCGTCCACATCAGCAATGAAACACAACAGCTGTATTGCTCCAATGCTAAAACAAGTCATTTCACGATGGCTATCTATAATGGGATTATACGGCTCTGTTGCTCCAACCACTTGTACTCCTGTGTCTCAACAAATGCCTCTAGTTGTCCCAATTTTTTTTTTTTTTTTTGGAAGAGACACATCTTCCAGGATGGTTGTGTATAATGAGATTGGATCAAAAACTACTAGTCTGATAAGGGTGGAGCTCTCATTTGTCTACAACCACACAGCAATCCTTGCGTGGACTACTACCAGTATTATACTGGTACAAATATCATCATAGTTGGCACCACCTTCCACAGTATTTCACAGTGCAGTATAACTCGGCTTCCTCGCAATAAGGTAGGTCCCCTCGTGTGCGTACTTCCCTTCTGCCTCGTATTCCCAACAACACCACAGTGGCCTTTTTTGATGGACATTCTCTCCTCTCCCTTTTTTCTACGCTTTGCTGACTTTTTTTTAGATAAAAGATAATCAAATATCCGGCCTCTACACCAGAGGGTGTACACAGCCAATTATTAAAACGTAGAGAAAGAAATCACGGATCGCGAAAAGAGAGAAAGCCAGAGTCTTATACATAGACCCGGAAACTAAAGCAAATGAAATAAGTGCAGAGGGCGTCCATGGCTTTCTCGTCACGCTGCAGCCGAAGACGTTGTCGACGGAGCTCCTACGGAATGGATCACTGCCCTCGTGCACGATCAGGCACCCAACAATGGTGGCTATGATGACGATCATGATCTCCTTGCCCTCGTGCTCCCCCAACCGCCTTCATCAAACCCTCATCGATGAAGACGAAGGCTTCGTACCAACAGGGTGATGGAAGAGGAACGAAGTGGACGCCTCCAAGGGGGGAGCGGCGTCCGTAGACGTCGCCGTCCGGGCTTTTGCCCTAGCCTCAACCAACACACCTGCTATGGGACAAGACCTCGTCGATCGCGGGATGCCCCAATGGCCGTGGCAGCCAGCAGCCGGCACGGCCCTGCCCGCAGTTGCCGCAGTCATAGGATGGACTGCACGCCGCGGGCCAAGCCTGCTCTAATCCGGCAGAGGCAACCGCCTGGACCACCAGCCACAGCCAAGCACGACCACCATCGCCGGATCCATGGATCACTGGATCCATGACCAGGGAGCCAAGATCCGTCTCCCCATGCCGCCACAGGCGACTGGAGTTATCGAAGATGCAACCGTTGGAGGAGAGAGGTGGGATGGGGGAGGCTACCATCGGAGATACCCGGGGAGGCTGCAGACGCCGGATCCGGGCGTGGAGATGCCGGATCCGCCATCACTGGTGCCGGATGCGCCACCGGTGAGGTTCCCGCGACACCACTTGCTCCGATGCATTCTCGCCATGGGAAGGCCCAGCCGTTGCCCTCACGGCCGTCCGCTGGGTTGTGCCAGCGTTGGGCTCCGACGACGGCTGGGGAGGCGAGGGATGGGGGCAGCTGCGAGTGGCGGCGCTCGGTGGGTGCCGCCCGAGTTGCCCTAGGGTTGGGCGACGCGGGGGCCTTCCTCGGACTGGCCCTATCATGAGACTTCTACGCTTTGCTGACTGCTGGAACTTTGCGGATCTCACTAGTGAGATTTGGCCCTTTTAATGTGGTGCACAATTTATTGAAATCCTATGAATGACAATTTGGATTGTGAAAAGTAATTCAAAACTATCTAATATATTTGAAAATTGAATCACTATAAATGTTAAGGATCAGCCACAGAGCATGCCTAGTCCGAGTAAGTGAGGAGTCACCAAGTAAAACAGAGTCAGTATACTGGAACTGAGAAATTGGGTCACTTAGTAGCGCTGCATCGTGCAGCACATTCACATAGGCAATATATAGAACAAAACTTTTGTTATGAATGTAAGAAAAATTTAGCAATGTTGGATAAAACTCCAATCCTTGGCCATGATTTTGGTTTTCATCTAATACCTAGATTTCAATCAAATACCTACATCTCTACTACATATAATGCACCAAAAAAAACTTCATTAAGTACACCCTCAAAAATCTCTACTACATATAATGCACAAAAAAACTTCCTTAAGTACACCCAAAACAATGAACACCGCAGTGCTCCACTGGCGGTGGCGCAGGCGAGCTGTGGTGCTCCTCCTCCAGTGGCGCAGGTGAGGTTGCGGACAAGGGCGGTCCCAGCAGCAGTCATCTATATAGGCTTGGAGGCCGTCGCTGGCAGCGGATGCATCGAGGTCGGTTCAGATCTGACCTGGAATTGGGCTAAACGGTTGTGTCGGAAACGGTCTCGCTGGTCGGCATTAGGTTTTTATTTTGTTTTTCCTAAACGAGAAAACCACGGCAGGTTTTCTTACGTGGCCACCGTGGTTAATCGATTAACCGCAGCGGGCAAAGGTCCCCACCACGGGAAGACCACAATTTACCTTGACCTTTCCACGGAGTGCCGGATGCCATTGACCATTGTGGGAAATCAAAAACGCCCGCCGTGGATAAGATTTGTGTAGTTGTGGAAGATCGTCCCATAAACATCATGAATGCATGTTTCATGTGTTCTCGATGGCTTTTCCGGAGACCAAAATGTCCGTAGCTTGCGCATACCTCCAGTGGCTATATCTAACACATGTCAGCTGCTGGTTCAATTCTATGATCTGTCATGCATGGTGTAATTATTGTTCAACCGTTAATCTTTTGTTTTGAATGATTGTTAATTTTTATAAGTTATGATCTCCAAGGGATCAAATTTTGTAATTTTTCCATAACTTATGAGTTGAAATTTGATACTTTAACAAATGTGGCTCATTAACAAATGTCCTGGGAGAAAAATTGGGGCGGAATAAATAAAACTGTCTAAGACAGATTCAGGAACCAACTAGGACAGTATTCATGATCTTGGCTTGATCTGACAAAACTAGCTTAGACGGTTCTACGAACTAGCTTTGTTTGGGCAATGTGGATACTAACAGTACAAAACCGCTGGTGGTATTATATTTTCCACCAGTGATGAAAGGCTAGTGAAAACTGCTGATGACACTTTGCTTGTCATGCCAGGAGATGCAGTCAGTTTATTCAACTTGAAGGGAATTTTAAGACCCTTTTCAGATTCAACAGGGCTCAAAGTCAACTTCAATAAGAATGATGAGAGAACCACTCACCTTGCAAGAAATTTTGGGTGCAATGTGGGACAAATGCCCTTCACTTATCTGGGTTTACCCCTGGGTACCACCAAGCCAACTATTTCTGACTTCTCCCCCATGATGAATAGAATTAAAAGAAGGTTGGCTGGTGTGAGCAGATTCCTTTCATATAATGGAAGGCTACTCCTGGTTAATTCTGTTTTCTCTTCACTTCCCACTTTTTATATGTGCACACTAAAACTCCCCCCATCAGTCATAAAACAAATTGATGTTTATAGAAAGCATTGCCTGTGGAGTAAGGGTGATATCAATAGAAGAGGAAATTGTCTAGTGGCATGGGAAGCAGCCTGCAAATTTGAGGAGGGAGGATTGGGTATCATTGTCATCAAAGCCCAGAACAATGCCCTGCTTATGAAATATTTGGATAACTTTTACAGAAAGGCTGATATACCCTGGGTCAATATAACATGGAGTAAACTTTATGCCAATCCTCAAACTCCACCACATGCTAGAAGTCCTATGGTCTCTTTTTGGTGGAAAGAAGTTCTATCCCTATTCAACACTTACCAGACTGTAGCTACATTCAAGGCAAACACAGGTGACACTCTGATGATTTGGGAGGATAAATGGTTCACAACAAATTCTGCTCAGAATGCCAGGGAGCTGTTTCCCCAACTACACTCCTTCTGCAGGAAAGGTACTTACTCCCTAAGTTCTTCATAGAACAGGAACCTGATAGATTGTTCAGGTTACCTCTCTCTCAGCTTGCTGCTGATCAGCTCACAGTAATGTTGCAAATGATAGAAGATACCAACATGGACAGTTCAGTCAATGATGCTATTAGCTACTGCTGGTCCGGGGGGTTATAGCAGTAAAAGGGCATATGTAAAAGGGCACTTTTTGTCAATTAACTGGAACCTGAGTCTGGAGCCTCTGGACATGCTGATACAAGCTAGACAGGACTTTGGCCACAAAATCTTCAGAGAATTGGTGATTACAGGCTGCTGGTCGATTTGGCTGCTTAGGAACTCAATCATTTTTGATAGGGGGCAGGTATCTCTTCAAGGTTGGAAGATGATTTTCCAAAGAGAGTTTGGTCTTGCTTGTGCAAAAGCCAAAAAAGAAAGGGCAACACAACTCAATATTTGGAGAGATAGCAAGTTTCAATGATTTTAGTTCTTTTTCTATTTGGGCCTAGATGCCTTGTAATTTATTCCTGTTGTAAAAAGAATGCTCTAATCTTTCATTTAATTGAAAAGGAAAAAAAAGAGAGGTAGGGAGCTTCCCTGCCGGTTCATTCAAAAAAAAGGCTAGGGAAAATAAATAATTTCCACATGCGTAGTTAAAAACTGCTAGCATTGACAAATCTTTGCTGGTGGTACCCTTATCTATGTCACCGGCTGGTGCAAATGATGTCACGGTAAAAATACGGTACTCGCTGGCATTACCCTACTGCAGCGTGCTTGCCCTGCCATGGCCATTTTGCGCTGCACCGCTTCGGAGCCAATAATACTTCAAAGCTCGATGGTAGTCGGGCAGAGATTGTGCTTGTAGACTGAACTTTAAATACGAACATGAGAAAAATCAAGTGGAGATATGTCAAATAACTCGGTACAAACACCAGATAAGAGAAGACAGAGCAAGCACAACCCGACCAGAGCCATGTCAAGGCGTGCACTTGTCATTGCTGCGTAGAAGCGATGCCGCCAGAACACGTGGCTGCTCACTGTGGACGTATGCTACCACCCGCACCAGCCTAGCGAGGATGTGACAGAGGTGATAATGGTTTCTGTAGCAAAGGTTATCAATAAAATTTCTATAGTCCTCGCACAAAAAAAAACTTTCTAATGTACCTTTTTAATAATTTTTCAATAAAAAAATCTTTATTGATCTTAGACTAATAAGTCATGAGGATACAATAGATCCAAGAGCACTTCAGACCTCTCAGAAAAATGCTTGGATGGACAAAGCTTACGCTGCAACCAGGACCAATGCACAACAAGGCTAAGGAAAGCCAACAGCTCAAAGGATCGTGCAAGAAATGACTTCTTTCGTCAGATCTAAATGCTGAGAAAATACTCGAGACCAATACCCACATAGATGATGCCCTAGAGTGTATGCACTCACATCAATACACGCCACACCTGCAATAAGACCCCTTACTATTGCAAGCTTTTCTAGCCAGAGGACGACCCATGGGGACAAAATGCGCAGTCAGCGAAGGAACCCAAGAGCCCACTTCCAGCTAATTTGCCAGCACCTCATCACATATATTGACCACTTTCCTTTTACCTCCCATTCCAAACATACCATACATGCGTCTTTGTTCCCAACTCTTCTATTCATGCATCTCTCACTTTACATTATTGTGTACTCTGCTTATGTTGTGATATAGGTGGATGTGATACCATACCATATTATATATTATTCTCAGTTTATAGGTGGATGTGATACCATACACCTTTGTTCCCAACTCTTCTATTCATCCATCTCACTCTTTATTACTCTTACTTTATGTTATTCGTCCAACTCTTCCACCATTGAATTATTTACGTTCTTTTAGAGCATCTCCAACAACTCCCTATTCTCACTTGCTATTCTATAATTTTTGGCAAAAACACAAAATCTCTTCTCCAACAACTCCCAATACCAACTTGGTAAAATAGACACTTGGGGAAAAAACACCCTCCGCGCGCGGAGGGCGCGCGTTTCACCCCGCGCGGGCCGGCGCTCGCCCGCTCCACAGTCCCTGGCGCGCAGCTCCACCTCGTGGACCCCGACTGCAGCCTCACGCTCTCCGTCGTGCGCCTCCGCCAGGGGGACCACTCCGTCGCCGTGCTCGCGCGCCTCGTCCCAGAGAAGCCGCCCCACCACCGCCGCGGCCTCTTCCACCTGTTCAGCGGCGGGCGGTTGGACGGTGGCGCCGGGCAGGAGCCCGTGCAGTAGCCGCTCACCCGCGATGTCGCTATGCAGGATGCTCTGCCCGCAGCTCGCGCCCCGCCGGCGCTGCTCCGTCGTCGTGCTCATAGGGACTAATCCTATGATAGATTTTCTTTTGCGGACTTTTTTGAAAAAGTATCAGACACAAAGAATTATATATATGCCCTTGGTTGATTTTAGGAAAGTTTATGGATTAAATTGCAAAGTGGTCATCTCGGGATTTACCTAGTGGGAATAGAGAGTTGTTGGAGAGAGACCTTTTTTTCACTTGGGAAATAAAATACAACGTTGCTATAACACAGAATTTACCAAATGAATTATTGGGAGTTGTCGGAGATGCTCTTATCACTGTTTGTGGGAATGGCTAGTATATAGGTGCTTTTCTATTACTAGGCTTTACTAGTCTGAACAGTCATATATACATATCTTCAAAAGTAGGTTTGCTCATGACCACCATTAATATAGGTGTCACGGGATAGTTGTTCCCAGGCTGCAAGAGTTAGCTAGTAGTATGGATTCGATCACGTCATCACCTATAAGGTCCAATATATAACTAGCTAGTACCTTAGCCATACCTTCTCATCAACACGGGAGATCATCCGTGTCGAACCAAAAACTTGTCATAATAATGTCAAAGTATATTATAAATATTGGTTAATGTTAAATAATGACAGCTTCAACCTATACTTACTGCTCCCTCCGTTCTAAATTGTAAGTCATTCCAAAAATCTTGGAGAGTCAAACTTTTTCAAGATTAACCAAACTTATATGATAAAATATAAACATTTATGACACCAATTAAGTACCATTAGATTTTTCATTGCTTATATTTTCATTGTACATCTATTCAATGTCACAAATCATTAGGGCATGTACAGCCCATAGACAGCAATCCGTCTACAAGTTTTTGGAATCCACGACATAGACAACTAAAAAGACAACTCATACAACCCACAGACAGTTTTGTCTATTTAGTTGTCTATAAGTTATTTAATGCTCGCAAGTAACCATGATCAATCATGAATACCATTTCTATATACTATTGTGTTGCTAGTTGATACAAAACAAATTCTATATAATGATATTATATATAATGTAATACACTGCATTTCATAAATCAAATATATCATATATATAATGTGATTGAAACGGCATGTGCGTTCAGATCAGTAGCATTCAGAGGCAACAGGACACAAACAAAAGACAAGTCACAAAGCACACGATTGCAAGGTTCAGTATCTGAAACTAGCAGCAGAGATACTCATGATCGTCCAGTAACTAGGTATCATTCGGTCTTCTGGGCAGCAATCTTCAATCTTTTTGGCTACAATCTTCGGTCTCCTCAGCAGCAGTCTCCTCGCTAGTAGTCTGAAAAACATAGATGTTCACATACCAATACTCTCTACTCGATAATTTCATATCAACGTTATTTGATAGTGCCGAGCAAGCATCCGTTTGATCCTGTTCTTCGATGTCATCCGTTTGATCCTGTTCTTCGATGTTGGTCTTTTATAAAGCATCTCTCCATTGCAGTCAAATGGTTTTCTACAAAATTTCAAGAAATTGTTTTTGCAAAGTACTTCAACAGGAGCAGTTGACTCAATTATCTCTGAACTTGAAACTCAAGTTTCAACAAAGTGAAGGTTGACATCTACATCAGTTGCCACCCATTCAGAGGAGAAGTCTGTTAGAACCAGGACCGCCCATCTGCCGGTGCCGCTCGGTTCCTTGGAGCCGGCCCGGCCCATCTGCCGGCACCGCTCCCCCAGGTCCACTGGAGCCACAACATATTGCTCTTGGGCCTACACGACCCAAAAGACTAGTCTGATAGGTGAGGACCGCCCCGCCTTATATGTTGTGCTCCCCCACTATCGATTGCCGATGTGGGACTAACCCCAACAATCTCCCCTGTAGTCACACATCGGACCTAACTCTTTGACTCACACTTCTGTGTGGCCCTAAGACGTTTGTCATGATGGGACCCACCTATAGCGGGCTCTCTCGTATGTGTGTGATCCTACCGAGATTTTTTGCGGGCTCTCAACCCGGCTCAGATACCAATTGTTAGAACCAGGCCGGCCCATCTGCCGGTGCCGCTCGGTTCCTTGGAGCCGGCCCGGCCCATCTGCCGGCACCGCTCCCCCAGGTCCACTGGAGCCACAACATATTGCTCTTGGGCCTACACGACCCAAAAGACTAGTCTGATAGGTGAGGACCGCCCCGCCTTATATGTTGTGCTCCCCCACTATCGATTACCGATGTGGGACTAACCCCAACAATCTCCCCTGTAGTCACACATCGGACCCAACTCTTTGACTCACACTTCTGTGTGACCCTAAGACGTTTGTCATGATGGGACCCACCTGTAGCGGGCTCTCTCGTCTGTGTGTGATCATACCGAGATTTTTTGCGGGCTCTCAACCCGGCTCAGATACCAATTGTTGGAACCAGGCCGGCCCATCTGCCGGTTGTTGATACTAGATACGCACACGAAAGAATGATAGAGAAATAATCCGCAAATGCAAGGATATCGGTGAGCACTTCACCCGGGAGATATTCCAGAGTATCGTTATTTATTTATCCGCTAGGAGAAAACGTGCATCTGACTAACCCAAGTCTATACCTAACCCCTGAGCTACACACAAGGTAATGAGCGATATAGAGAGGGTTACTACCACAGTCTTCTTCCAACCTATGGCAAGCATTGCGACTACTACTCTATGGGAGCACGTAAAAAAAGACACCACAGAGTATGCTTAACCTAGCACTTTTGGACCTACCTTACCTACTGACGGGAAATGGGCTACAAAGGTAACAAAGGGACTGTCATCTCCCCCGCTACTACCACGGTTCCGGCCAGATAGGGAGCATCTACAAGTGAACTTAGCCCAAGCACCACGCTTACGCTACGAACGATTACTCTATTCCCAACCGGAAGCGAATAAAGTAAACTCATAAACCAAAGAGCAATAATAACAAGAACTTACAAGTATCATAAGTTGAATTGCAGAATGATCCTAGAACCAAGCCTCGGGTTAGGATACTTGATCCCACAGGTACAACCAGAGAGGAGACACCGACATGCCAGGCTTCCTCCAACTCTACCTCCACCCTATACTCTCTCTTTCTATCTTGAATGCTAGGCTCTAGGGAGAAGATCCATTCAAGGGACCCCCTCACCTGATCCTCTCTGGAAATAATGAATTAGGGTTTCAAGGGATGCCTCCTCCAGGGGCCAGGGGCCCTGTTTATATAGCCCCCTAGGATGCACCGTTGCCCTCGGATCAAACCGACCTAAATGGACGATTTTTATTCATCCTCAAAGGCGGTGGAACAGGGATCCGCGAGGCTGACGCTGATTGGCTGAAGTCATGAGTCGGCCGACTCTAGGGTTGGGGCGGCCGACTCTCCACCGAGCCGGTTCGGGCTCCCGTTTGGTCCAGAGCCTACTCAAACCATCCAGATTATAGAATTTTCACCGGTTCTCGATTATCTCTATGTAAACCTGACATGTGGGCCTTCCTTGGGTATTTTTAGCTGACACCCTGCAGAAATAGACATTCACCTAAACTCGTGGAATTATGTCAGTATAACCCCTATATCTAGTTGGTGAATATATTTTAGTCCTTTCTCATGTTTAGTTGATGGTAAAAATTGACACTTATCGACCGTCAACAACTCCCCCAAGCTTACCCTTTGCTCGTCCCTGAGCAAAGATAAACTCAGTGATGGATCAGGAGTTGCTACAATGCTTTCACACCCCAAAAGTACACATGCGTTCAAACAAGAACTCTCCTCTGGATTAGAGTGAACTATTCTGACTCAAAACTTACTCATATTACCTTTCACCATGGGGCTAGTAGCCGTCACTTGGGTCTTGAGCAGTTGAAAGACAGAACGGTCAAGTCAAGCACTATATTTCTCGCTCTTTGATCAACTATTATTCCGGAGTTTTTGCAAGATTTTCAAATAAAACTCAGAGTTCCCTTGTATGACTCTTTCAAGTCTCTCATTTGTGGTATTTCTGGATCCTCTCCAAGGCATGTGTGTAGCGTATGCCTTCTCTCTTCTCTTAGAATATATGGTATTTGTGGAACTAAGGCATAGTGGAAAGTGCCTTCTCTCTCTCACCCTACTTTCTAATAGGCTTATGTGGAGCTTATGGGGAGACACTCAAACTCACTTGCATATATTGCACAGTTAAACCATGGATCCAATAGGAAATAAAATAATAATAAAGTCATATGTGCATGTGAATGAGAAAATGGGATGAATGATAAGATGATGATGATAAGTAAATGATTATGAGGGGTGATCACTTGGTGAACATCTACTTCTACACTTGCTCCTTTGGGGATAACATGACTCCCTTTATTCGGAAACCTTGAAACTTCTTGAAAGGAAGGACTTGGCTACTCTTTCTTTTTTTTTCTTTTCTCTTTTTTTTTAGAGCAACCAATCCTCTGAAAACGAAACTTTAGCAACGGGGAGTGTATAACTTGAAATGATAATGACTGGAGCTTTTATGTAGGCAAATGGAACGGCGATGATTATTTCTAGATGTTCACTCCCAGGATAGGAGTAGAACCTTTTCTGGATGAAGTGAAATGAGTGGCGTATGTATTTTGTGGATGGATGGATGGATGGATGGATGGATGCGTACTCCCAGGGTAGGAGTAGCATAAGCGCGTATCTCCAGGGTGGAGTTAGCACAATATGTGGGGGAATGCGTACTCCCAAGGTAGGAGCAGCATAGGTGCGTATCTCCAGGGTAGAGATAACACAATATGTGGTGGATGTGGATCTATATGTAGGTGGTACTTCTAGGGACAGAAGTAGCACAGAATGAATGTAGTATTTATAAAATGGGTGCATGCTTCTGAGGACAGAAGTAGCATAGATCAATGGATGGAGAGCACATAGTATTAACTTTAACTGCATGATTGGTTCCTTATGGGTCCACAGCATAGCCGCACTCAATGCCTATAAAGACTACACTCAAGCCTATAATATAATCTATATAAATAGATGGGTTTTCCTAATCTAGCAAACATGAATATATGGCTGTGGTAGGAATTTTGAACTCTCATCGTAAAGGAACTCATCATGCAGGAATTTAATATTTTCAAATAAATTCTCCAGAACTCTAGTATCTCTAGGAACAAGATGGACAGCAGCTCAAAACTTTCCCATATCATATCCATCAACTACCTAGACTTAGATCAAGCATTTGCTACCCACAAGTTTCAGGTTCAGAGTAAATCTCAAATCTAAACAGTTGTGTCCAAAACTCGGGAGAGTGCAAGGTTGAAAACTAGGTACTTAAAAGGAATTACGGCGGAGCAACTATTCATCATTTCCATATAAGAGCTTATTCCGGGGATTTAAAGACAAATTAATAAGAGCTCTCCAAAAGTAGAAAAGATAAATAAGGAAATCTTTCTGGATTTCTAAGGTTATGCATTTTTTTAGTTGTTTTAACAAAGCAAGCTCTATAAATAAATAGACAAGTTGGAACACTTAGCTTGATACACGGGGGATGCTCTCCCCCAAGCTGGATGTTGACATAGTCTGCGGATATAGCTGACAGGCAGTGAATAAGTTCTAGTCTTCCTGAAGTGTCGTGGATAGTTGTTGTTGGAGACTGTGTTTGACTGTTGAGGGAAGCACTCCGACAGGAGACTGGAAATCCATCTGTCTGTTAGCTCTCCTTGATCCTTTATGTTCTGTGAAGCTCAAATAGACAACAAAGCTTGTGGAACTGGTTAAGCATTAGTGATAACTCTCTAAGCCTTGAATGTATAGAACCTTCTTAACACAAAAATCTTTTTAGCAGGATCTTAATATTTTTTACAATTTTATATTTTATGGTATGTAGACAGAAAAAAATTGCAACTAAGATGAAAACTTATTTTTATGCCACCACGGTGGATATCTTTGTGGGCTGTCGCACCACAAAATTATTCGCATGGGGCTTAGCATTTTCTGGATGCAATGCAAGACAAAATTATTTTTCTAATGTAGATGCAATAACTACCAAGTTACCTCCTTGGCAAGGGTTCGGTGTTTTAAGTCCTCTAAATAGGACTTTTTGTCATGTTCAATCCTTCGGTGCTTCATTTGATCTCAAAGGTAGAGACCTTGAGAACTGCACCTCTTGAGTTGGTAGTTCTTGAGGAAAGTGTCACCCATGTTCTTTCCTTGTCCAGTGGTCTGAAGCCAAACCATTAATTGTGATGCTGGCAGCATCTTGTTTAGTGTGAATGTTGCACGTTTAGAATTTTATCACTGGAGCACCCTGGGATGAAGAGTAGATGCTTCTAGTGGGCCTCTCCCGACCTTGTGCTCCTCTTATTGTTTCTTCTCTGTAGAGGATTAGTGGACAACACATACCCGAAGGAATATACAAATAATAACAAGGGTAGAGATGTCATTAAGCTAAAGGTCATATTCTATGCTACAGAAAAGATTGGGTTGAAAATTTTAATTAGCATAGAACATCTACTCACCATTACTTCTTCTCTTAAGGATTTATTTTATTTTGTCTTAAGTTTGATTTGTGTGTATGACATGTATAGAAAACAATCAAACTTATAGAGAGGAAGTAATTATGAGTGGAGGGATTGCAAACCTGTGTGCCAGAGCGACGAGGGCTTGAGAAGAGCAAGAGAATTGTTGGATCATCATTAGAGGAGTCGGCGGCCTTCCTCCGCCAAGCTTGTTGTTGCTCGTCACGAGAAGCCAAGTGTGTGTGTTGAATCATCCCTCGAAGTGTGTTGTAACTCCATGTTCTTTAGACAATGTTCATCCTCTGTTCTGAAGTTTGTCGGAGAGGGATCTCAATTCTAAGTCCGTTCAGCAAAGATCTCTCCTTTGCATTCTTCTTTTCGTTGGACTATCCAATCTAGGACAGATAGTTGCATGATCTTCTTTTGTCGACCATTCTTGATTTTTGCTGAGTCTTGGTTGACTAATTGATGTTCATTGGAGATGTAGACTCGGATTCTTCCTTGATGGTCTTTTTCTTCTAGCGGCATGGCGAAGAGTTGCAGTTAATGATACGCCATCCGTCTTGATGATCAAGGAAGGGACTTCATTAATTGTATGCAGGCTTCATCTCCAATGGCATAGGGACATCATCTTGCAAATGTAGTTGTTCATGATCTTCTTGGGCTTGTCGATAGTCAACCCTTGGTGGTGATTGGTTGACACAAGGATGCATGCTTATCATGCCATGCTTGTCCTTGTTGTCGA
This sequence comes from Themeda triandra, assembly GCA_018135685.1. Taxonomy (NCBI): domain Eukaryota; kingdom Viridiplantae; phylum Streptophyta; class Magnoliopsida; order Poales; family Poaceae; genus Themeda; species Themeda triandra. Next base: position 269,870 of record JAENPR010000229.1, on the reverse strand, counting down.
CGTGCAAGATGGTGTCTTGAAGAATAATGAGAGCAGGTCTTTGATTGGCCAAAATGAGGTGAGTTGCACCCAACTTCTCATTGGTGACCATGCTCTAGTTTTGGGCTCAATGCTATGATGTCTTCAAGGTTGCTCATAGCTTGTCGCCTTGTTCATCCACTTCCTTTGGGTGAGTGCTATTGATGTAGATCCTTCTTGTAGCACTCTTGTCTCCTTTGTTCCATCACTGAAGTGGTGATTTGGTAGGTTCACCATGAATAGGCATGCCATAAATTTCTTGAACTCTTTCTTGGACGATGAATGAGCTGTGTCTTCTGTGCGAAGTTGTTCGAGTTCATCATATGCCTTGCTTCATTTCTGATGTGAGTTCATCTCTGGACTTTCCCAATTTGGATTTGGAAGTTTTCCTGCAGGGGTTAGTCAAACAAAATATTCCAACATCTACTATAGCATACTATCGGCTCAAAGATCAACCTAGACACCACGTCTAATTTGACTTAGGAAGGCATTTTAACCTAAGCACCACGCTTAATTTAAAGCCTTTTGAACTAGGATCAGCACACCTTTTGGTTCAAGAATTAAACTAGATACCTTATCTAACTCAATTTAGGAAAACAATTTCAACTAAGCACCATGTCTAATTTAAAAGGCGTATGAAAATACCTCAAAACCTACATATACTATAGCAAACAAAGGTGGCATGAAAGTACTATAGAGATTTACTCAAACAGTGATGAAAGGGCATGATTGTTGTTTAGCAAATTGAGCATGCCTTAAAGGTAGGAACAACCAAGACAGTGTAGCAACATGGCAAGGAATCTATTTATGGAAGTATATCCCCCAAGCTTGAATTTGGCAGAAATCAAGATTGGATGAAAGTAATTCAATGTTGCATAATGATTGGTTGGGCATACCTTGCATTTGTTATTCCTTCAATCTTTTTGTTTCAAACCTGGAAAGGTTAGTGACACGAATACCCGAAGGAATATTTTCACAATTATAACTCTATGCTCATTTAACAGGGGCGCGCGGTGGAAAGGTGAACACTTATGTCATGGTCGAACAGGTGCTTGTTTTAGGACACTAAGCTTGTCCTTGGGAAACCTTCAAGATGTGGAATGGTGAAGTTGTTTCCCCTCCAACACCAATCTATGTGCACTAATCTCAAGATTTAACACAACGAGATCTGCAATGTTTATGGAAAACATATGCATCTACAACCACCCTTTCAATGTCTTTAGAAACAAGGAGCATGATGGGGTTGCAGATCTCGTGTGTGGTAATGTTGGAGAGACTAAGTGAATCAGGAGATTTTTCATATGAGTAAGGTCTTGATGGGGTGCTTTAAGAAGTAACTACTTTGCTCATTGGAGTCTCCATCATTTTTCACTTCCAAGGGTGACTCATCATAAATGTCCAAAAATTCCCTTGAATCATCTCTCGAATTGATCTCATTCAAGGCCTTGTCCATCCATTCAATGGCAATAGCACATAGGTTTTTAATGCTCTCTAGCCATGGATGTTGCTCTTCGTGATCCTCTATATGGTTTTGATGATTCCTATGCATGGGATAGCTAGATGGATTTCTAGGATCATCAGGAGGTTTAGGAGAAAAAGCATAGAATGAGTCATAGGGGTCAAGGATGGGTTTAAAGATGGATTCGTATTCTATATCTGATGTGGGCACAAAAGGGGAGAAGATAAAGGTGGATCCTAGATGGCTTCACTCTCCTTTTATGGCATCACTTGAGATGCCATCCTTGAGTCTTTCTAAGCGTCCTTCAAAGGGATTGGATTTGAGATGCTTTCTAAGAGATCTCTTCCTGAGAAGATTTATAGTGCATGCACTAAAAGATCTCTTATGAAGCGGGAAGTTAAAACTCCTCCCAAAATCATTATCAAAGAGAATCTCTAAGGGTACAATTACTTCTTCCCTTAGGGGACTTTGGAGTACTACTAGTTTGGGATGGGTAGCCAAATCATGGGATTGGAATGTTTACAAAGTGGCTATGGAAACTTCCTCTTCTAGTTTGGGGGATGATTCCTTCTCTACCTCTAGGATGTTATCATGAAGGCTAGTGCAAGGAATGTGTCCACTAATAAGGACAAACCTCACTTCACTAATGGGTAAAGAAAGGAAAACTCCTCCAAAGGTGATATTATCAAGACCCATATATAGATGTTGAAGAAGAACATGGTCTTGTAAGGCTAGGTCTAAACCTAAGTTTATAGGAAGATTAAAAGATTCCCTTAGTGTAGCAAAAAGTTCATTACCTACTTGATTAGAGGATAGGACTTGGGGTTCATTACCCTCTCCGGATGAGGATAGGACCTTGAGTACATTACCCTCTTGATTAGAAGATAGGACTCTAGCTATAGAAAAGGGTTGGCTTTGACCTATTGCAACCACACATGGGCATAGCTCATAGCTAGATGTGAAAATCATGGGCTCTATAGGCTCTAAGCTTGCGCTCATGGGTGCAAGAAATTGATAGATAGGCATGGAATTTGGGTTATCCATATGGACATAAAATAAAATGCAAAAGAAAAATACAAAAAGATAAAAGTATAATACAAGGTTAAGCATGACTTAAGGTTATCTCAGCAGACCGTCTTTCTCCCCGGCAATGGCGCCAGAAATGCTTGTTGATACTAGATACGCACACGAAAGAATCAAAGAGAAATAATCCGCAAGCGCACGGATATCGGTGAGCACTTCGCCCGGGAGATATTCCAGAGTATCGTTATTTATTTATCCGCTAGGAGAAAACATGCATCTGACTAACCCAAGTCTATACCTAACCCCTGAGCTACACACAAGGTAATGAGCAATATAGAGAGGATTACTACCACAGTCTTCTTCCAACCTATGGCAAGCTTTGCGACTACTACTCTATGGGAGCACCTAAGAAAAGACACCACAGAGGATGCTTAACCTAGCACTTTTGGACCTACCTTACCTACTGACGGGAAGTGGGCTACAAAGGTAACAAAGGGACTGTCATATCCCCCGCTACTACCATGGTTCCGGCCAGATAGGGAGCATCTACGAGTGAACTTAGCCCAAGCACCATGCTTACGCTACGAACGATTACTCTATTCCCAACCGAAAGCGAATAAAGTAAACTCATAAACCAAAGAGCAATAATAACAAGAACTTACTAGTATCAGAAGTTGAATTGCAGAATGATCCTAGAACCAAGCCTCGAGTTAGGAGACTTGATCCCGCAGGTACAACCGGAGAGGAGACACCGACATGCCGGGCTTCCTCCAACTCTACCTCCACCCTATACTCCCTCTATCTTGAATGCTAGGCTCTAGGGAGAAGATCCATTCAAGGGACCCCCTCACCTGATCCTCTCTAGAAATAATGAATTAGGGTTTCAAGGGATGCCTCCTCTAGGGGCCAGGGGCCCTGTTTATATAGCCCCATAGGATGCACCGTAGCCCTTGGATCAAACTGACCTAAATGGATGATTTTTATTCATCCTCAAAGGTGGTGGAACAGGGATCCGCGAGGCTGACACTGATTGGCTAAAGTCATGAGTCGGCCGACTCTAGGGTTGGGGCGGCCGACTCTCCACCGAGCCAGTTCGGGCTCCCGTTTGGTCCAGAGCCTTCTCGAAGCTTCCAGATTACAGAATTTTCACCGGTTCCCGATTATCTCTATGCAAACCTGACATGTGGGCCTTCCTTGGGTATTTTCAGCTGACACCCTGCAGAAATAGACATTCACCAAAACTCGTGGAATTCTGTCAATATAACCCCTATATCTAGTTGGTGAACATATTTTAGTCCTTTCTCATGTTTAGTTGATGGTAAAAATTGACACTTATCGACCGTCAACACCGGTGCCGCTCGGTTCCTTGGAGCCGGCCCGGCCCATCAGCCGGCACCGCTCCCCCAGGTCCACTGGAGCCACAACATATTGCTCTTGGGCCTACACGACCCAAAAGACTAGTCTGATAGGTGAGGACCGCCCCGCCTTATATGTTGTGCTCCCCCACTATCGATTACCGTTGTGGGACCGACCCCAACAAAGTCATCATGAGGGATGGAGATGAATCAACCGGCTAGATCCACAAATGGAGGAATCCGCCCAAGCCCAAGGGGATGGATGCCGCAGCAAGAGCGCCATTGCCGCGGCCAGCGGTGATGCCCGCCACCGCCGCTGCCATTCCGAGGCCTTCCTAATCGCGGACGCTTCTGAGCCGTTGGGCTCCGCCATAGCAGCCGCGCCGTCGTCCTCCAGTCTCGCCGCAGTGCTGGCCATCGTTGATGCCGATGTGGGGGACAAAGGTTCTGCTGACGGACGGGAAGAAGAATTTTGGCGCGAGGAAGGGAAAATCGAACACGCCACATCCGGATCCCACGCGCTCGGCTTGGAGACGACATGCCCGTACAACGCGTCTCTCGACCGACGAGAGGCCTGGGAGCACGAGCCGAGAGTGTTGCCTCACCAGACGACGGGGTCCCTGTCTCTTCGGGACGGCGGGGTGTTTTACGCAAAATAAACATCATACAAACGGGGCATACTGCCGCGCTGTACATGCCCTTATGGTTTTCTTTATAATTTTGGTCAAGTTTAAAAAATTTTAACTCTTCAAGATTCTTATAATGACTTACAATTTGGAACGGAGGGGGTAGATTGTAGTGTAGCATCTGTGTACAATGACTTGTTATGGCAGTGGTGTTGACTTGATCCGGAATGCACTACTGAATCTTTAGCACTAAATGGTTGTAGAAAGCATCTCTAGCGACTTGAAGCATATCATGATAATAGATGCAGAAATTTGAAGTTTGCAGATTGATTTTAATTTTTTAAATTAGTTTGTGGATTATGAAGAATATTTATTAAGATTTTCTTGGAGCTATGTTGTGTGTTTGTCACTACTACAGATTTTCATATCACAGCCGGTTCACAACCCTCATCACTGACGGAAAGTGAACCGGCAGTGAGCAAGCGGCAGTGTTGTGAGTGGTACATCACAGCCGGAATTTTCATCCTGGCTGCGATGAGCACACAACACTGCCGGCGCGTAGAATGCCCCGGCAGTGTTATTAGATGACAACACTGCGGCTCTTCTTAAGAACCGACAGTGTTGTAAGAGCGAACACTGCAGGCTCGTTCCAGGAGCCGCCAGTGTTGTCAGGGCCAACACTGCCGGCTGGTTCTTCGAGCCGTCAGTGTTGTAATACACGACACTGCCGGCTCGTAGAATTAGCCGGCCATGTTGGCTCTGATAACACGAACGGCTTGTGCAACGAGCCGACAGTGTTGTTCGGAGCCGGCCTTTGCCCGGCCCGTTGCAGCCGGCAAGATGATGGTGGTTATTTTCAATTTATTTTTTTAAAATTTTAAATAAATTATATATTTTAGTTTTATTTTATAATGCATAATTATAATTATATTAATTACAGTTACAATAATTATAATTATATTAATTACATTTATAATACAGCATCCAAGTTCCTTCCAACATGTTCTGTACAACCCTCAAAATGTAGTTCTAGTTCAATGAAATAAAAATTACATGAGACGATTAAGTTGGCGGGCCAACTCTTCCTTGTACTTCCCTTCGGCTCGAGCAACTGAAAACAATCCATTCTTCGAAAGCACCATGGTGTTGATGAACTCCGCCAACTCCGCTTGGAATGCGGCGATTTCGAAGTCTAACAACATTTCGTGGTTTTGTTTCTTCCGCTGTCATTCCAAAACGCAAACAAGGAATCAGTACAATCATAATTTATTTAAATTATTAATAGACATAGAAAAGAGGATTATACTTACAAGTTTATCTGGCTCGCTCGCAGTGTAGCCGAGGAATCGAAGCATGGCCCACATCACATAGAAGCCGCAATCACATGATCTAAATTAACAAATAATCTTACAACAGGAACAGGTTCTGAGCATCAGCAGGTTCACAAGTTAACAAGGTCGAATTGACCAAAATTTCAGAGATCATTGTAGCAACAGAAGCCTATATAGGCATTCTGTCGAACAGGTAGGGGGCAGGAAGAGAGGAACAAACCGCGTGAACAGATGACGACCGCTTCCGCGCGCTCCTAGATGCCTGTGAGGGTGGACGATGCTCCGGAGATTGCTGGACGCGGGGACGGGCGTGCGAGCTCCGGTGTGGCGGCGGCGATGCCGGTGATGCCGCTGGCTGCCGGTGGTGCTGCTGGCGCCGATGCTGAACGGGGCCGCGGGTGGTGTCAAAATTTTTTGAAAATTCTTAGTTTTCAACATAACATCACTACCGGTGTCCAATGTGGCACCGGCAAGAAGTGATTATTATTTATTAAAAATACTAGATATATTAGTAATAAATAGAAAACTATGTATTCCCATATCAAATTGGCTTTAAATTTTTTTCTAAGCATATAAACAAGTAAACTAAGTCCCCACACATGATCTTAGTTTTTTTTCTAGAGATTTGACATGGTTTGACCATGTTTGACTTGGTCAAATCTTGGATTTTTGTGATAATCCACTTTGACCCAGCCCTAGATGGCATCAAATGCAAAAGTGATGAACACAAGGTCTGTCACACTCATCATGATAAACATTTGGTATAATGGTCAACTCTTCATTTGACAGAGTTTGTACCACTAAAACATTGAATTTTTGAATTTTGGCACCTCGTATCCAGTATTTGAAACCCTAGATGGCCTCAAACTGAAGTGTCTTGAATACCAACTTTGGTCCACTCATCATGAACTACATTTCATACAAAGGCCATTTTTGCATCTGACAAAGTGTTAGGAAAGTGTAGCTCCAAATCCACACGTGCCACATACAATTCCATAAAGTCCATGTGAGATTCAAGAATTTGTGATCGGTGTTGGGTACCACTGTCTCAAATGCAAAAGTGGCCTATTTATCAAATATGTATCTTGATGAGTTATATTACCCTTGTATTCAGATGTTTTCCATCTAAGGTCATTTGGTGCCTCAATTTGACCATGTTTGACCTGGTCAAATCTTGGATTTTTTTGATAATCCACTTTGACCCAGCCCTAGATGGCCTAAAATGCAAAAGTGATGAACACAAGGTATGTCATACTCATCATGATAAACATTTGGTGTAATGGTCAACTCTTCATTTGACAGTGAGCTTGTACCACTAAAACATTGAATTTTTGAATTTTGGCACCTCGTATCCAAAGATTTGAAACCCTAGATGGTCTCAAACTGAAGTGTCTTGAATACCAACTTTGGTCCACTCATCATGAACTACATTTCATACAAAGGCCATTTTTACATCTGACAAAGTGTTAGGAAAGTGTAGCTTCAAATGCAAAAGTGCCCTATCTATCAAAGGTGTATCTTGATGAGTTATATCATCCTTGTATTCAGATGTTTTCCATCTGAGGTCGTTTGTTGCCTCAATTTGACCATGTTTGACTTGGTCAAATCTTGGATTTTTGTGATAATCCACTTTGACCCAGCCCTAGATGGCATCAAATGCAAAAGTGATAAACACAAGATCTGTCACACTCATCATGATAAACATTTGGTATAATGGCCAACTCTTCATTTGACAGAGCTTGTACCACTAAAACATTGAATTTTTGAATTTTGGCACCTCGTATCCAAACATTTAAAACCCTAGATGGTCTCAAACTAAAGTGTCTTGAATACCAACTTTGGTCCACTCATCATGAACTACATTTCATACAAAGGCCATTTTTGCATCTGACAAAGTGTTAGGAAAGTGTAGCTCCAAATCCACACGTGCCACATACAATTCCATAAAGTCCATGTGAGATTCAAGAATTTGTGACCGGTGTTGGGTACCACTGTCTCAAATGCAAAAGTGGCCTATCTATCAAATGTGTATCTTGATGTGTTATATTACCCTTGTATTCAGATATTTTCCATCTAAGGTCGTTTGGTGCCTCAATTTGACCATGTTTGACCTGGTCAAATCTTGGATTTTTGTGATAATCCACTTTGACCCAGCCCTTGATGGCCTCAAATGCAAAAGTGATGAACACAAGGTATGTCACACTCATCATGATAAACATTTGGTGTAATGGTCAACTCTTCATTTGACAGAGCTTGTACCACTAAAACATTGAATTTTTGAATTTTGGCACTTCGTATCCAGTATTTGAAACCCTAGATGGTCTCAAACTGAAGTGTCTCGAATACCAACTTTGGTCCACTCATCATGAACTACATTTCATACAAAGGATATTTTTGCATCTGACAAAGTGTTAGGAAAGTGTAGCTCCAAGTCCACACGTGCCACATACACTTCCATAAAGTCCATGTGAGATTCAAGAATTTGTGACCGGTGTTGGGTACCACTGTCTCAAATGCAAAAGTGGCCTATCTATCAAAGGTGTATCTTGATGAGTTATATCACCCTTGTATTCAGATGTTTTCCATCTGAGGTCGTTTGTTGCCTCAATTTGACCATGTTTGACTTGGTCAAATCTTGGATTTTTGTGATAATCCACTTTGACCCGGCCCTAGATGGCCTAAAATGCAAAAGTGATGAACACAAGGTATGTCATACTCATCATGATAAACATTTGGTGTAATGGTCAACTCTTCATTTGAGCTTGTACCACTAAAACATTGAATTTTTGAATTTTGGCACCTCGTATCCAAAGATTTGAAACCCTAGATGGTCTCAAACTGAAGTGTCTTGAATACCAACTTTGGTCCACTCATCATGAACTACATTTCATACAAAGGCCATTTTTACATCTGACAAAGTGTTAGGAAAGTGTAGCTCCAAATCCACACGTGCCACATACACTTCCATAAAGTCCATGTGAGATTCAAGAATTTATGACCGGTGTTGGGTACCACTGTCTCAAATGCAAAAGTGCCCTATCTATCAAAGGTGTATCTTGATGAGTTATATCACCCTTGTATTCGATGTTTTCCATCCGAGGTCGTTTGTTGCCTCAATTTGACCACGTTTGACTTGGTCAAATCTTGGATTTTGTGATAATCCACTTTGACCCACCCTAGATGGCATCAAATGCAAAAGTGATAAACACAAGATCTGTCACACTCATCATGATAAACATTTGGTATAATGGCCAACTCTTCATTTGACAGAGCTTGTACCACTAAAACATTGAATTTTTGAATTTTGGCACCTCGTATCCAGTATTTAAAACCCTAGATGGTCTCAAACTAAAGTGTCTTGAATACCAACTTTGGTCCACTCATCATGAACTACATTTCATACAAAGGCCATTTTTGCATCTGACAAAGTGTTAGGAAAGTGTAGCTCCAAATCCACACGTGCCACATACAATTCCATAAAGTCCATGTGAGATTCAAGAATTTGTGACCGGTGTTGGGTACCACTTGTCTCAAATGCAAAAGTGGCCTATCTATCAAATGTGTATCTTGATGTGTTATATTACCCTTGTATTCGGATATTTTCCATCTAAGGTCGTTTGGTGCCTCAATTTGACCATGTTTGACCTGGTCAAATCTTGGATTTTTGTGATAATCCACTTTGACCCACCCTGATGGCCTCAAATGCAAAAGTGATGAACACAAGGTATGTCACACTCATCATGATAAACATTTGGTGTAATGGTCAACTCTTCATTTGACGAGCTTGTACCACTAAAACATTGAATTTTTGAATTTTGGCACTTCGTATCCGATTTGAAACCCTAGATGGTCTCAAACCGAAGTGTCTCGAATACCAATTTTGGTCCACTCATCATGAACTACATTTCATACAAAGGACATTTTTGCATCGACAAAGTGTTAGGAAAGTGTAGCTCCAAGTCCACAAAGTGCCACATACACTTCCATAAAATCCATGTGAGATTCAAGAATTTGTGACCGGTGTTGGGTACCACTTGTCTCAAATGCAAAGGTGGCCTATCTATCAAAGGTGTATCTTGATGAGTTATATCACCCTTGTATTCGATGTTTTCCATCCGAGGTCGTTTGTTGCCTCAATTTGACCATGTTTGACTTGGTCAAATCTTGGATTTTGTGATAATCCACTTTGACCCAAACCTAGATTGCATCAAATGCAAAAGTGATAAACACAAGATCTGTCACACTCATCATGATAAACATTTGGTATAATGGCCAACTCTTCATTTGACTTGTACCACTAAAACATTGAATTTTTGAATTTTGGCACCTCGTATCCAGTATTTAAAACCCTAGATGGTCTCAAACTAAAGTGTCTTGAATACCAACTTTGGTCCACTCATCATGAACTACATTTCATACAAAGGCCATTTTTGCATCGACAAAGTGTTAGGAAAGTGTAGCTCCAAATCCACACGTGCCACATACAATTCCATAAAGTCCATGTGAGATTCAAGAATTTGTGACCGGTGTTGGGTACCACTTGTCTCAAATGCAAAAGTGGCCTATCTATGAAATGTGTATCTTGATGTGTTATATTACCCTTGTATTCGATATTTTCCATCTAAGGTCGTTTGGTGCCTCAATTTGACCATGTTTGACCTGGTCAAATCTTGGATTTTTGTGATAATCCACTTTGACCCAGCCCTTGATGGCCTCAAATGCAAAAGTGATGAACACAAGGTATGTCACACTCATCATGATAAACATTTGGTGTAATGGTCAACTCTTCATTTGACAGAGCTTGTACCACTAAAACATTGAATTTTTGAATTTTGGCACTTCGTATCCAGTATTTGAAACCCTAGATGGTCTCAAACTGAAGTGTCTCGAATACCAATTTTGGTCCACTCATCATGAACTACATTTCATACAAAGGACATTTTTGCATCTGACAAAGTGTTAGGAAAGTGTAGCTCCAAGTCCACAAAGTGCCACATACACTTCCATAAAATCCATGTGAGATTCAAGAATTTGTGACCGGTGTTGGGTACCACTGTCTCAAATGCAAAGGTGGCCTATCTATCAAAGGTGTATCTTGATGAGTTATATCACCCTTGTATTCGATGTTTTCCATCCGAGGTCGTTTGTTGCCTCAATTTGACCATGTTTGACTTGGTCAAATCTTGGATTTTTGTGATAATCCACTTTGACCCAAATGACCCTAGATTGCATCAAATGCAAAAGTGATAAACACAAGATCTGTCACACTCATCATGATAAACATTTGGTATAATGGCCAACTCTTCATTTGACAATAGCTTGTACCACTAAAACATTGAATTTTTGAATTTTGGCACCTCGTATCCAAAGATTTAAAACCCTAGATGGTCTCAAACTAAAGTGTCTTGAATACCAACTTTGGTCCACTCATCATGAACTACATTTCATACAAAGGCCATTTTGCATCGACAAAGTGTTAGGAAAGTGTAGCTCCAAATCCACACGTGCCACATACAATTCCATAAAGTCCATGTGAGATTCAAGAATTTGTGACCGGTGTTGGGTACCACTGTCTCAAATGCAAAAGTGGCCTATCTATCAAATGTGTATCTTGATGTGTTATATTACCCTTGTATTCAGATATTTTCCATCTAAGGTCGTTTGGTGCCTCAATTTGACCATGTTTGACCTGGTCAAATCTTGGATTTTTGTGATAATCCACTTTGACCCAGCCCTTGATGGCCTCAAATGCAAAAGTGATGAACACAAGGTATGTCACACTCATCATGATAAACATTTGGTGTAATGGTCAACTCTTCATTTGACAGAGCTTGTACCACTAAAACATTGAATTTTTGAATTTTGGCACTTCGTATCCAGTATTTGAAACCCTAGATGGTCTCAAACTGAAGTGTCTCGAATACCAATTTTGGTCCACTCATCATGAACTACATTTCATACAAAGGACATTTTTGCATCTGACAAAGTGTTAGGAAAGTGTAGCTCCAAGTCCACAGTGCCACATACACTTCCATAAAATCCATGTGAGATTCAAGAATTTGTGACCGGTGTTGGGTACCACTGTCTCAAATGCAAAGGTGGCCTATCTATCAAAGGTGTATCTTGATGAGTTATATCACCCTTGTATTCAGATGTTTTCCATCTGAGGTCGTTTGTTGCCTCAATTTGACAATGTTTGACTTGGTCAAATCTTGGATTTTTATGATAATCCACTTTGACCCAGCCCTAGATGGCATCAAATGCAAAAGTGATGAACACAAGGTCTGTCACACTCATCATGATAAACATTTGGTATAATGGTCAACTCTTCATTTGACAGAGCTTGTACCACGAAAACATTGAATTTTTGAATTTTGGCACCTCGTATCCAGTATTTGAAACCCTAGATGGTCTCAAATTAAAGTATCTTGAATACCAACTTTGTTCCACTCATCATGAACTACATTTCATACAAAGGCCATTTTTGCATCTGACAAAGTGTTAGGAAAGTGTAGCTCCAAATCCACACGTGCCACATACAATTCCATAAAGTCCATGTGAGATTCAAGAATTTGTGACCGGTGTTGGGTACCACTGTCTCAAATGCAAAAGTGGCCTATCTATCAAATGTGTATCTTGATGAGTTATATTACCCTTGTATTCAGATATTTTCCATCTAAGGTCGTTTGGTGCCTCAATTTGACTATGTTTGACCTGGTCAAATCTTGGATTTTTGTGATAATCCACTTTGACCCAGCCCTAGATGGCCTCAAATGCAAAAGTGATGAACACAAGGTATGTCACACTCATCATGATAAACATTTGGTGTAATGGTCAACTCTTCATTTGACAGAGCTTGTACCACTAAAATATTGAATTTTTGAATTTTGGCACTTCGTATCCAGTATTTGAAACCCTAGATGGTCTCAAACTGAAGTGCCTCGAATACCAACTTTGGTCCACTCATCATGAACTACATTTCATACGAGGACATTTTTGCATCTGACAAAGTGTTAGGAAAGTGTAGCTCCAAGTCCACACGTGCCACATACACTTCCATAAAGTCCATGTGAGATTCAAGAATTTGTGATCGGTGTTGGGTACCACTGTCTCAAATGCAAAAGTGCCTATCTATCAAAGGTGTATCTTGATGAGTTATATCACCCTTGTATTCAGATGTTTTCCATCTGAGGTCGTTTGTTGCCTCAATTTGACCATGTTTGACTTGGTCAAATCTTGGATTTTTGTGATAATCCACTTTGACCCAGCCCTAGATGGCCTCAAATGCAAAAGTGATGAACACAAGGTATGTCACACTCATCATGATAAATATTTGGTGTAATGGTCAACTCTTCATTTGACAGAGCTTGTACCACTAAAACATTGAATTTTTGAATTTTGGCACCTCGTATCCAAAATTTGAAACCCTAGATGGTCTCAAACCGAAGTGTCTTGAATACCAAATTTGGTCCACTCATCATGAACTACATTTCATACAAAGGCTATTTTTGCATCTGACAAAGTGTTAGGAAAGTGTAGCTCCAAATCCACACGTGCCACATACACTTCCATAAAGTCCATGTGAGATTCAAGAATTTGTGACCGGTGTTGGGTACCACTGTCTCAAATGCAAAAGTGGCCTATCTATCAAAGGTGTATCTTGATGAGTTATATCACCCTTGTATTCAGATGTTTTCCACCTGAGGTCGTTTGGTGCCTCAATTTGACCATGTTTGAACTGGCAAGTATATCGCTGCCGGCTCGTACACAGAACCGGCAGTGATAAGTACATCACTACCGGTGCTAACCGCGCCCCGAAAGTGATTACTTGTCAAGCCTTAATTATATTAATTTCCTGCTTCGTATGAACAATCGTCTTTACCACAGCGGTTAAGGCCGCGCCCGTGACCGTGAGGCCCGCGCGAGTCCTAATCTCTCGCAAATTTTTCGGGTTTTTAATCATTTTACAAATTTCAAAGAAAAAACTGTTAAACAAATGAAGTAGCGAATAAAGCGGTTATCCTCTCTCGAGCTCGGTGGTTAAGGCATAAATGTTTGATCTGCTGGACCCGCGTTCGAGTCGCAGTGGTGTCAAAATTTTTTGAAAATTCTTAGTTTCAAAATAACATCACTGCTGGTGTCCAATGTGGCACCGGCAGTGATTATTATTTATTGAAAATACTAGATATATTTAGAGAGAGTATATGGATACAATATTTTTCTTCAACTTTATAAAATATTTATTTAGAGAGAGTACATGGATAGAATACAAAATAAATAAAAATTATAAAATTACATATACAATAACAAAGACATATTTTCTTCACCGTCAATATTATCATCCATGTGTATCTACACATTATAACTTGACCACTTGCTTTCGTCCTCGGTTGTGGCCTACTTTCCATCTCTAGCGCAGCGGCAAAGGTCGGATGCAGGCAGCGGCAAGGGTCGGACGCAGCTCGAACCGCACCGGCAGGTACTCCTCGATGGGGCAGTCGTACCGCGACCCAGAGAAATGCGCGACCAACTCGTGCATAAACTTCTGGCATCGCCTTCGAGTAATAACACCACCCCAGGAGAGAATTGCACAAAGCCCGTCAATCTCATAGCACCTCAAATGAACGCATGCCACTGTAGAGGTACACTTCAAGGAATGAATGTACTTGTCTACAATGCACACGATTCACAGAGACCCGAGAATCCAGCTCGTGGGACGGCTCTGTCAATCTCACCGGCACCCCAACATGCGGCTCACTCATCTTCGCAGCATTCTTCTAGCACCACTTGTGTGCACTATTTTGGTGGACTACTATAACACATGCCAATATCTGTATGTGGAGGGCTTTCTCCCAAAGAGAACCCATGTATTTAGAAAACTAGCAAACAACTAGAGAAAGAGGGAGGAAAATGATCACAAACTCAGATAGAGGTTCCAAGCATGATGGCCATTTTATAGCCCCCATGTTGTCGTGGTAGGTGGGAGCAGTGCTCTTGCTGTATTGATCAGAGGGGGCAGAGATAAATTTTTTAAAAAAACAATCTCTACTTTATATCACTGCCGGCGCCTAGATGGAGCCGGCAGCGATGGTCTAACGACATTTTTTAAAAAAGCGCCCAATCCATCCCCGGTGCCTTCCACAAGCCGGCAAAGGATAGGTCCAATGGCATTTTTTAAAAGGCGTGCCCAGTCCATCACCGCCGGCGCCTACATCCAACGGTATTTTTTAAAAGGCGCCCCCATGCCATTACTGCCGGTTTGTGGAAGGAGCCGGCAGTGATCAAAACAACGGCATTTTTTAAAAGGGGAGCCCATGCAGGCCACAGCTCACATCACTTTCGGCCTGCCGCAATGGTCTAATCAATGACAAGACCCGCCGTTGGATTTGAACCCGACGAGCATTATTTTCAAAAATAAAAAATGGGAGCAAAATAAAATAAAGATTTGTAACAAAAAAACGAAATCGAACCCGTGACCACGATCAAGTCCAGTGTTTTTTTAATTTTTTTAGTTTTATATATAGATCACCGCCGGTTTGTTGGTACAAGCCGGTGTTGACGGTCGTTAACTCATAAAATTAACCGTCAACTTAGCATGCAAATGGACTTATTCATAAATACTTGATAGATATAGGGTTACCACCTACGTAATTCCACGAGTTTTGGTGAATATCTATTTCTCATAGGTGACAATTGAAAATCAACCAAGAAGGCCCACATGTCGGGTTTACATAGAGAGAAAGACCGAACGGGTAAAAAAGTATAATCTAGAAGACTCCGAAGGCAACACCCGAAGCCCGGGGCCCACTGCACCGTGGCCGGTCGGCCGACCGGGGAAGGGGAGTCGGCCGACTCCCGGCTCCACCAATCAGGTGGAGTCTCGCGGATCCTGCCTCCACCGACTTTGAAGATCAATAATTATCGTCCATTTAGGTCGGTTTGATCCGAGGGCTGTGGTTAATCCTAGGGGACTATATAAGCAGAGCCCCTGGCCCCTGGGTAAAACCCTAATTCATTCTCTGATTCAAGAGAGAGAACCTCGAGTTCAGAAGCCCTAATGCATATTTCTAGAGAGAGTTAGCTAGAGAAGGGTCCCTCGAATGGATCTATCTCTATAGGGTATTAGTATCAAGAGAGATTGAGAGAGTATAGAGTGGAGGTAGATTGGAGGAAACCCGGCCGTCGATGTCTCCTCTCCAAAGGTACTGCGGGATCAAGTCTCCTAACCCGAGGCTTGGTTTCTAATCATTCGGCAATTCAACTTCTAATACTAGTAAGTTCATTGTTATTATTGTTCTTTGGTTTACAAGTTTACTTTATTCCGCTTCGCGTTGGGACTAGAGTAATCGTTCTTTAGCATAAGCGTGGTGCTTAGGCTAGGTTCACTTGTAGATGCTCCCTATCCGGCCGGAACCGTGGTAGTAGTGAGGGAAGTGACAATCCCTTTATTACCTTTGTAATCCACTTCCGTTGGTAGGTAAGGTAGGTCCTTTGTGCCCGGTTTAGCATCCTCTGTGGTGTCTATTCCTCGGTACCCCCTTAGAACAGTAGTCTCAAAGCTTGCCATAGGTTGGAAGGAGACTGACGAAGGAGTTCTCTCTATATCTCTTAATTCTCACTTGACTAGCAGCCCAGGGGTAGTAGTAAAGATCGGGTTAGTCTATTGCACGTTTTCTCTTAGCGGATAAAAACAAATACGATACTCAGGACTTATCTCCCGAGTGAAGTGCTCACCGATATCCGTGCGCTTGCGGATTATTTCTCTTTGATTCTTTCATGTGTGTATCTAGTGTCAACATGCATTTAAAGGCGCCGTTGCGGGGAGAAAGACGGTCCGCTTAGATAACCTAAATCTTGCTCTACCTTGTACCTATACTTTTATCTTTTTCTTGCACTTTACTTTTCTGTACATTTTATCTTTTTCTATCCTTATGGATAATTCAAATTCCATTCCTATCTTTCAATTTTCTGCACCCACGGAGACCAACCTAGTGCCACATGAGTCATCACAACCTATCCAAACACCTAGCTATAGGCTGAGTCCGCGATTGATTGCTTTGGTCCAAAGCCTATCCTTTTCAGGAGAAGGAGACGAAAACCCTTACCTTCACATTAGAGACTTTGAGCAAACTTGTGACTGTCATCGCATAGAGGGCATGTCCGACAAAACCCTCCGTTGGAAGCTATTTCCTTTCTCATTAAAGGGAAAAGCTAGACAGTGGTATGATAAAGCTGTAGGTAAGCAACAAGGAGATTGGGGATCCTTACGCTCCAACTTTTGCCTAGATTTCTATCCCATCTCCCAAATCGTCGACCTTAGAGTCAAGGTTCTAACTATTAAGCAAGAACCTGAAGAATCTTTGGCCTCATCCTAGAATCGTTTTACTACACTTTTAGCATCAGGCCCGGACAATAGTCTACCAGATCCCATTCTTTTACAACATTTTTATAAAGGTCCGAGTAGAGACAAGAAAAATGCTCGACACAACTTCGGGAGGATCATTCTTGCACATCTCTGTGAGAAAGCAAGATCAATCCTAGACCAAATCCTATCCAAGTGAATTAGACTACCTCCTAGAAGTAGAACCTCAAGTAGCCAAGACAAACAATTGCCGATACACCATCCACCTCGCTAATCCATGTCTTGAGCAAGACCAGAAGACATTCCACTTCCCGATTTTATGCTAGATATTGAACCCGATCTGCTTTTCCGATTTTGGAAACATATTCAACTATCACAAGGTGAAGAAGCCACAAGGCAAATATCACCCAATCAAGCCATGCAATATTGATGAGGATATTCCAATAGGAAAAACCTCAGGAGAGTTAGTGACTGTCATGAGCAATGAGTGGTTAGAAGAGTCAGAGCTTTCCTCTGAAATAATTTGGTTGGATTCATCTTCTCTTCCCATTCATTGCATGATTAACAATGATCGCATAGACGCTCTCTACAATCCAGTTGTGGGTATAAATATCATGTCTACCACATTAACAAAATATTTGCAAAGAAACATGACATTGGCCCCAACAGTGAAGTTCATAAGAAATCTTTCGAGACAAATTCTTCCTTGTTTAGGAATCCTACATGTCCTACCACTTCGGGTAGAAGGAACCCCTGTTCACTTAAGCTTTTATGTCTTTGACATAGGGGATTTCCACCTGTTGATAGGACAACCATTTAGAAGACTTCTTTATGAAGGACAAACGGGAAACTAAACATTTGTTTAGGCAAGAAACTCCAGTTTCCAATGTCCATTTCACACTCTTTAAAAGCTATGACCGAGCCCCATCCACATTATGATCCATTGGAGGAATTTAGAGCAGCTTCTCTAGAATTCCTAGTGAAGCCAGAACTAGAAGATGAAGCTAGATTCTTCATAGAAGAAGAAGCTGACCCTTCCAAGAATGAACCATTAGACGAGTTTACCCTACCACCTAGGCCTCCTATTGAGTTCAAACCTTTACCAGCCGGTCTTAGATATGCCTTTCTAGGAAATGATCCAAACACTCCCCGTCATCATAAGTGATACTCTCACTCGGAGCAGACTTTTCGCTTAATGGCTGTCCTAGAAAAACATAAAAAAGCTTTTGGCTACTCACTCCAGGACCTCAAAGGAATTAGTCCTGCCCTTTGTACCCATCGCATTCCCACGATCCCGATATTCCACCATCTAGAGAACCTCAACGTAGACTCAATAATGCGATGAGGGAAGTTGTTAAGAAAGAAGTTTTAAAACTGTTGCACGCTGGGATTATTTACCCCGTGCCACAAGTGAGTGGGTCAGCCCTGTCCAAGTTGTGCCTAAGAAGGGAGGCATGACTGTTGTCCAAAATGAGAAGAATGAGTTAATCCCACAAAGAACCGTCACAGGATGGCGAATGTGCATAGATTATAGAAAGCTTAATAAGGCAACAAGAAAAGATCACTTTCCTTTGCCTTTCATTGATGAGATGCTTGAGCGATTAGCCAACCATTCTTACTTTTGCTTCCTTGATGGATATTCTGGATATCATCAAATCCCTATCCATCCTAATGATCAAAACAAAATGACCTTTACATGCCCGTATGGAACCTTTGCTTATCGAAGGATGTCTTTTGGGTTATGTAATGCGCCGCCTTCTTTTCAAAGATGTATGATGTCTATATTTTCTGATATGATTGAAAAGATTATAGAAGTTTTCATGGATGATTTTTCGTTTATGGAAAAACTTTTGATGAGTGCCTTGAAAACATAGATCGAGTTTTGCAAAGATATGAGGAAAAACACTTAGTCCTTAATTGGGAAAAGTGTCATTTCATGGTTAGAGAAGGAATAGTGTTAGGACACTTAGTGTCTGAGAGAGGCATCAAGGTAGATAGAGCCAAAATAGAAGTTATTGAACAACCGCCTCCTCCCATCAATGTGAAAGGAATTAGAAGTTTCCTTGGTCATGCTGGTTTTTATCGTAGATTTATAAAAGATTTCTCTTACATTGCTAGACCTCTTACCCGCTTATCGGCTAAGGATGTTCCTTTTGACTTTGATGATGCACTCGCACAATCATTTGAGATCCTTAAGAAAGCACTCATCTCTCGCTCTAATCATTCAACCCCGATTGGACTTTACCTTTTGAAATTATGTGTGATGCAAGTGACTACGCCGTAGGAGCAAAGTGTTAGGGCGACTAAGGATAAGAAGCATTATGCAATTGCTTACGCTAGCAAAACTTTGACTTTGGACCTCGGCTTAATTATGCTACCACTAAAAAAGAGCTCCTAGCTGTTGTCTTTGCTATTGATAAGTTTAGATCCTACTTAGTGGGTGCCAAAGTGATTGTTTACACCGATCATGCCGCTTTAAAATATTTGCTCACTAAGAAAGATGCTAAACCTCGTTTGATAAGATGGATTTTATTACTCCAAGAATTTGACTTAGAAATAAAAGATAAAAAAGGAGTAGAAAACTCGTTGCCGATCACTTGTCTAGAATGCGCTTTGAGAAACCACAGAACTACCCATCGACGACGCACTCCGGACGACATGCTCTACGGAATCAAAAGATCGACCCCGTATGCGAGATATTGTTAATTTTATGGTTACAGTTACATACCACCGGGAGGCAACAAAAGGAAACTTATTCGGAGAGTCGTACTCACATATGGGATGAGCCCTACCTCTTCCGAGTGTGCTCGATGGCCCGCCGATGTGCGCCACCGAAGAAGGAATCAAAATCATTGAAAGATGTCACTCATCACCATATGGAGGCCATTATGGGGTGTTCCGTACACATGCGAAGATTTGGCAATGCGGATTTTCTCGCCAACAATGTATGAAGACACAAAAGATTTTATTCGGAGATGCGGTCCTTGTCAAAGACATGGCAACATAAACTCAAGAGATGCCATGCCACTTATCAACAACCTTCGATCGAGCTCTTTGATGTCTGGGGAGTTGATTTCATGGGACCATTTCCACCGTCGAAGAAATATGAATACATCCTCGTAGCAGTGGACTATGTGTCCAAATTGCCATGCAAAAAGGCAGATAGCTCAAGCTCCAAAAAGATATTTGAAGAAATAATATTCCCAAGATTTGGAGTCCCAAGGATAGTCATAAGTGATGGAGGATCACATTTTATCGACAAACGCTTTGAGCAATACTTATTGAAGCATGGGGTACGTCATAATGTTGCTACTCCGTATCACCCTCGGACAAGTGGCCAAGCAAAAACATCGAATAAACGAGATCAAGAATATTCTTCGAAGACAAGAATAAAATGGGAACGCATGGAAGGACAAGCTTCGATGCACTATGGGCATATCGAACGATACAAGACACCTATTGGGATGTCACCATATCAACTGGTCTATGGAAAGACCTACCACTTGCCAGTCGAGCTGGAATTCAAAGCTCGCTGGGCCATCAAGAAGTGGAATATGGATCTAGAAGCAGCGGGAGAGAAGAGGAGGATGCAAATCTCTGAATTAGAAGAATGAAGAGAGAAAGCCTATCACAATGCCAAGATATACAAAGAAAGAGTGAAAAGATGGCATGACAAGAGAATCAAGATCAAGGAGTTCACACCCGGAGACAAGGTATTACTTTTTAATTCCGGGGTCAAACTCTTCGGGCAAGGAAAGCTTCGAAGCAAATGGGAAGGACCGTTCGAAGTAGTAAGCTCATCATCGCATGGAGCCGTTACGCTTCGCAACAACGAAGGTACGATATTCAAGGTAAATGGTCAACGTCTTAAAATATTTTTAGAGCCCATTGAGGAAATTGGTGAAATAGATGAATTAAACTTCTTTCTCAATTAGGTAGTTGGGCCCGACCTTTTTACTTTTCATTTTTCGGGGTCCAGGGATGTTTTTCCTAATGACAAAAATACGCTAAATAGGTTGCAAACAGCCACCGGGGGGGTCCACATCCGAGTCGGCCGACCCATAGGGGAGTCGGCCGACCCATGAACTCCCCATTCACCATCAGATTTTGCACTCGTGATCCTTCCTTCCTTCGGGAATTTTTGCCGATTAGGGTTTTTGGGATCGCGTTGACGCGTTATTCCTTCGGAGATTCCCTTTAGATACCCTTTAGATGCCTCTCCATCCCCCCTATATAAAGAAGCCCAGCCTCAGGCCAACCTCATTCCATCTAAAGCCTCCTCCTCCTAGCGTCAAAGCTTCTTACGCAGCAATGGCGAAGTCAGAGCCAGAGAATTTAGATAGGAGATTGATCCGCTTCGGGATTGATCTCAACACCATCCCAAGAGAGGAGCCTGAGAGCAAGGCCATCATCCTTGCTAAGCCAAAACCCCTAGCCTCTATTCCTCCAAAACCTCAAGCTTACAGCCATAGCTACTATGCCCAACCATTCATCACTGCACCTAAGCCTTTGCTCCTTGATGGACCTCCACCAAAGGGTCCTATTGTGAAGCTCCCAGAAGGCACCAAGATCCTCCCTCCTAAGCACAATGAGATGCTTATGGGAGTGAAGACCAACAAGCAAGGGGAGATCATCTGTGCTAAGTATAGCATTGGAGAGCGCTCGTATTTCGAGGGAGTCCGTGCTCACCCGAGCAAGGTGAAGTTCGTCCCTTCGAAGGAAGCCCCGAAAGCAGCTCTCGCCGCCTCAGAAGCTCCAAGGAAGCGTCGCAAGACCGTTGTAGACTTAGAGAAGGAGTTAGAAACTCAGCGCGACGTTATTGCATCTCTGTGAAACGCCCAACATGTTCAGAGCAGTAGCATTGTCACTCTCATAGATAGACTTCGTGCGTAAGAGAAGAGGACGAATAAGTTAGAAAAGAGGTTAGACGCTCTAGAGAAGCGAGTTAATTAGATGAGATTTATCTTAGCATCAGAAAGGCCTAGTGTGGTTTAGATTGCTTAGATTAAAAGTTTTAGTTTGCAAGAGTGCTTAGTTAAAGTTTCGATCTTAGCTCCTTTCAATATCTGTAATCCAGGCCTTAATGAAGATGAAATAAAGTTTTCTAGTTATATTTATTATTGCATATGTGTTGCCTCTTTTGTCTCCACCTTGTTGTGAATGAAGATAACAGGAATCTAGTGTGGGGGAGACAACCGACGAAGAAACTAATGGATATCAGCGAACCAGCAAAAATATTTGAGAATATACGATGTGAAGATCACGCACGACGAAGCGGACCCCGAGGGGCCACCTGCCAGAGTTGGCCGACCCATATATGGAGTCGGCCGCCCATGGGCTGAACCCATTTGGCCCCAGCTTTCGTCTACGGTCAGGTTTGCTTCCCTACGTTCCAACTTTTATACCGATCACGTTTTTTCGATTCATTTGGGGAACACTTTGAATTAAATCACTTGCTATATATACTGAGAAGGTAGATAATTTTAATCATGACCCCAAGATAGACTCACACCATGATAATTCCTGGGAATCCCTGTTGCTGTTGGGAACGTATTTTTTAGGGACCCCATTTTACTTAAGTTGTTGAGGACAGTGATATAGCATGGACCATGAGAACCTGATTTCTTGATGTCTAGTTGCTTGGAGAATTTCTTTTCGAAAATCTTAAAATGTTAGCTATACTTCTCCTCTGTGGTTATAAATACCTATAGAGCCTCGTCGATAAAATTCTATAAGACCAGCACATAAGCTTTTTATTTGTGTTGAGAATAGTCTTGGCGGTATTAGAGCCTTAGAAAAGGGTCTCTTACTCATATGATCAAGTGCACTTACACCCACATATATATATCTGCTGCTCCTACATTGGGAGTACGCAAAAACATGCTTTCTGCCATTCATCCATCTCCTACACTGGGAGAAGGATACATACACTTTCTAGGATTTATATATCCGAAAGATTATTATTGTCATCATCATCATCGTATTCAAGAAAGTTATTGTGTCCAAGATTGAGACATGGGCTATGCAAAAATATTGTTAAAAAAAGAAAAAAAGAAAAGAGATAGCCCATGAGCTCCCAAGTATTGTGATCCCAAGAGAAGGAAGTTCAAAGAAGCTCAAAGAGCTATTCAGAAGAAGATCAATTCAAGAGAAGATCAAGCAAAGCAATGTTC
The DNA here is from genome assembly GCA_018135685.1 of Themeda triandra. Lineage (NCBI taxonomy): Eukaryota > Viridiplantae > Streptophyta > Magnoliopsida > Poales > Poaceae > Themeda > Themeda triandra. The sequence goes on along the minus strand of JAENPR010000229.1, from coordinate 246,523 downwards.
AAAAGAAGAGTGTGCAAGAGAGGGAAGGAGCATTATTATCATAAATTTAGCCACCAAATATTCCACACACTTGCACACACTTGATCTAGAGTAAGGTCCCCCTCTCCTTGGTTCCCGTTTTTGACTAATCAATATACACAGGTAAAAATGCTATTCCTTGAAATACCTCAAACTCCATATAAGCCTTAGTAGAATAGGAGGCATAGCCTTACACATGCCTCAAGTGAGTTCCAAAAATACTACATACATTGAGAGATTTGAGTGCTCTATACATAATGGTGAGTTCCACAAATACCACATATAAAGAGTGATTCGAGTGTGCTACATGATGGAGAAGGGTAAGCTAAGTTTTCTTTACAAAAATGTTATAAAAACTCCGAGTGACAAAGATTGATAGAAGACGGATCTCTACTTCGTCTTGTTCCATCTTTCAACTCCCAAAGTTCAATGGTAGACACTTTTGAATCCCGCATGTGGTATGATCGGGGATAATCTAATGTTGATGTCTTGGTTTGAGGTTATGCTTAAAGTAATCCATCCTTTTCCTCGAGACGAGTAAAAGACAAGTGTGGGGGAGTTTGTTGATGGTCGTTAACTCATAAAATTAACCGTCAACTTAGCATGCAAATGGACTTATTCATAAATACTTGATAGATATAGGGTTACCACCGACGTAATTCCACGAGTTTTGGTGAATATCTATTTCTCGGGGTGACAACTGAAAATCAACCAAGAAGGCCCACATGTCGGGTTGACATAGAGAGAAAGACCGAACGGGTAAAAGTATAATCTAGAAGACTCTAGAAGGCAACACCTGAAGCTGGGGCCCACTGCACCGTGGCGATCGGCCGACCAGGGAAGGGGAGTCGGCCGACTCCCCAGCTCCACCAATCAGGTGGAGTCTCGCGGATCCTGCCTCCACCGACTTTGAAGATCAATAATTATCGTCCATTTAGGTCGGTTTGATCCGAGGGCTGTGGTTAATCCTAGGGGGCTATATAAGCAGAGCCCCTGGCCCCTGGGTAAAACCCTAATTCATTCTCTGATTCAAGAGAGAGAACCTCGAGTTCAGAAGGCCTAATGCATATTTTCTAGAGAGAGTTAGCTAGAGAAGGGTCCCTCGAATGGATCTATCTCTATAGGGTATTAGTATCAAGAGAGATTGAGAGAGTATAGAGTGGAGGTAGATTGGAGGAAACCTGACCTATCGGTGTCTCCTCTCCAGTGTACCTGCGGGTGACCCGAGGCTTGGTTTCAGAATCATTCGGCAATTCAACTTCTAATACTAGTAAGTTCGTTGTTATTATTGTTCTTTGGTTTACAAGTTTACTTTATTCGCTTCACGTTGGGAATAGAGTAATCGTTCTTTAGCATAAGCGTGGTGCTTAGGCTAGGTTCACTTGTAGATGCTCCCTATCCGGCCGGAACCGTGGTAGTAGTGAGGGAAGTGACAATCCCTTTATTACTTTTGTAATCCACTTCCCGTTGGTAGGTAAGGTAGGTCCTTTGTGCCCGGTTTAGCATCCTCTGTGGTGTCTATTCCTCAAGTACCCCCTTAGAACAGTAGTGTCAAAGCTTGCCATAGGTTGGAAGAAGACTGACGAAGGAGTTCTATCTATATCGCTTAATTCTCACTTGACTAGCAGCCCAGGGGTAGTAGTAAAGATCGGGTTAGTCTATTGCATGTTTTCTCTTAGCGGATAAAAACAAATACGATACTCAGGACTTATCTCCCGGGTGAAGTGCTCACCGATATCCGTGCGCTTGCAAATTATTTCTCTTTGATTCTTTTGTGTGCGTATCTAGTGTCAACAGCCGGCAGTGATGTCCACGCCTATAAATACATGGCAAACATCCAGTGCATATGCCTGCCTTCTTGTGTTCATTTCTTCCTCTCTCCATCTTGGCTAGTTCTCTAGGCTAGTTTGCTAGTTTTTGTGAAGATGACCTCTCTGTGGGAGAAAGCCTTTCACATACAGATATTTTTATGCGTTGTAGTCCACCACAATGGTGCACACAATAGGTGCTGGAAGAATTCTACTGATATAGCAATGCCGGATGTTGGGGTTTCCGGCGAGGCTCTTGAGAAGTGCTTGCACTTATGTGCTTGCATTCGACGCCCGCGCGGTATTGTCTCTTCAAGCCGGAAGGGGCCATTGTTGGTTAATATTATGCTGTACCGGATTTGGGTAAGGAATCTAGTTCCCCGGCAACGGCTCAAGAAATGCTTGTTAGCAGATCTTAGCGCAATCACTAGAATTAAATAAATGTGACTAGCGTATGGTAGCTAAGCCTACTGCAAACCCGAACTACTACCAAAGAGAGGGTGTCACAATTCCTCTTCCGGCAACAGCCTAAGAATGCTAAGCCAAGCTAAACTCTAGTGACAACGTAGAACTAACCAAAGGGTAACTCTGCAAGCGCACAGGTACCGATGTAGCACTTCAACCGGGTGAGTACTCCGGTGTCGAATTTGTAGTTCGCTCACGGGAAGCGGATTAAGTCTCTCTAGCAAATGTGTGATGGAAATCCGTGGTGGTTCTACTCAATCCAAGCTATTGATATTGATAAAGGGTATGAGTGTTGTTATGAGTGATAACTAAGAGTAACTAGTAGGTAGCTAGCTAGGTGGGAGGACAACGAGTGAGTAAGGACTCCTATGTATCTAACTATACTTCTGTTTTCTAATCTAACTAGTGTAACAACTTAACTAAACTAATGCCTAGACCATCGATGTGATAGGGGAGATCGGCTGACAGGTAGCGTCTCCTGAGGGACTAACTCCTATTCCAGCGGACCTATGACTTTAATGGGCACCCTACACCCTACCCCTAACATAAACAGATATAACTGAAAGGCTGCATTTTGTCACAACCGCCCCCACTGTAATACGTTGGACAGTGAATGGACTTACCACTCAAGAGTGAATGGAATTACCAATCATCGATAGGGTGCATCCACTATTAAGCACTAGCCTAAGCACCTCGCCTAATCTAGTCTTAAGACTCCGGCTACCACGTAAGTAGCCTCGGCCCCAGTTGGTAGTGAAACACACACAAAGGATCTAGACACTAACTAGTTCGAGACTCTACACTAATGAGACTAAGACACAACACTACTACACTAGTATAGCAATGCACTAAGTAAATACGAAAGTAAAGTACTCAAAGTAAAGACTTAGTAAAGTAAAGCGAGACTATATTAATATAAGGAAAGTACTTCGAAAGTAAAGGTACAAGAGCTATACCGCATTCTCCGGAAGACGACTCCGGAGACCCGAGCTTCGCTCGACTCGACTCTAACTCCCACTCTAGACTAGACTACACTACTCTTGATCTCCCAAGAGAGCTTGAGCTTGAGAACACTAATGTGAACTACTTGGGGACACTTTACAATGAGAGACTAGGAAGGTATTTATAGTGGAGGTGGAGTAGGGGTTACTCCGAGTGCCACGTCGGCCGATCCGTGTGCTCTCCGCCATGCGCCGTTGGATCAAACCGACCTTCAACCGACTTGAATGGACGTCTCTCAGTGTAGGACACATGGGAGTCATGCAGGAAGGCGGTGGAAGCGAACCGACCCCAAGTGGGGCCCACCTGCAGGTCGGCCGACCTGGGTCTGGCTGACCTGTGGGTCCCACTGGCCTTCTAGAAGGTCCAGGTGGTAGTGGGACCAGTGCCAAGGTGTCCTGCCACCAAAGGTGGGTCGGCCAACCTGGCCCTGGACCCCTGGTCCACGTGGTAGCTTCCGGTGGCCGTCTGGCTTGTCACGTGTAGTCTTGTCTCGAAGTTGGGTTCACTTGATATCTTGCTTGCTTCCATGTGGATCCTTGGTCCATTGAACCAATCGAGATGGAATGTTGATGTGTGGTACATTTGGATCCGGGATCGGGTTCTCTGAGTTCGGGGACCTGCTTGGTGGTCGGATCCCGGTGAGACCGAGAATCGGGTCGAAGACCTGGGTTTTGGTCTCACGGGGCTGTTTCCAGGCTTTCCCGCATTTCACAAGCTAAGAATACAAGTGGAACTTTATTAGTGATAAATATGCTCATGTGATGCTTATCTTCCTTCTATCGAGGACTGTTGACGGGTTTCTGAGTGTACCAAAACTGGTCTTTATTCCCGTCAACAAGATCCCACAAGCTTAACCTTTGCTCGTCCCGAGCAAACGATTAAAACTTGGTTCGATTGGATCAGGTATTATTACTAAGTTAACATCTCAATAGTACTAAGTGTACAACAAAGAACTTCTCCTTGATTGGAAAATTTAGCAATGTTAACACACCCATATTACTCTAGCACCCATGGGGCTTATGGCATTAACTCAGTCTTGGGATGTTGAAAGACAGAACAGTTTTGACTAGAGCATCTACCTTTCTCATTCTTTTAGCAAGTTTCATGCCAGAGGTTTTTGATAAGTTTTTTCCAAAGAAGTCTTAATGTTCCTCAAATGGTTTCTCTCAAGTCACTCGAGTGGTGTATAAATCCTCACTAAGGCACATATTGTGTTTGCCTTTCAAAGACTTCCTATCTCTAATAACGCTTTATATGGAGCTTGAGTAGGTATGTCAAGGAATAGCGTACTTGCATTGTCTTAGTTAAGAAGAATGAAGTCTTGGACCACAGCAGAGTCTTATCATACCCTTAGATCAAGATGTAAGATGGAATGGATGAATGTGATGGATGATAAAGTAATGAGGGGAAGTGGATGTATGGTGGATGAGGTTGCTCCTTTATTTTATGCTATCTCTTCTCTCTTTTTTTATCTTTTTTTTCAATAGATGCCTAGCCTTTATGAGATGTGTCTCACCTACAAATGATAATTGAGAGAGAATCTCTAACTGTGGAGCATGGAGCAACTCATGGGATAAAGTGGTGAAGGTGCGTACTTCCAGTGTAGAAGCAGCACAAGAATGGTGGTATGGATGATAATGCGTGCTCCCAGTGCAGGAGTAGCATAATTATGATAGTGAGATGCGTACCCCCAGGGTAGGAGTAGCATAAATGATGGATGGTGAGATGCGTACTCCCAGGGTAGGAGCAGCATAAATGATGGATGGTGAGATGCGTACTCCCAGGGTAGGAGCAGCATGGTTGCGTACTTCCAGATTAGAAGCAGCATATTTGGTGATGTGTGGATCTTGATCTTAGGGACACGACAAACCTCTAACAAAGGTTCTACAAGTCTTAACCAAACTCAATGCAAGCAAGTAGCTTATGTAGAAGGCTTATGATATTTCAAGGTATATGTATGGCCGTGGTAGGTATTTCAACACCATTGAGGAACAATTAAGTTTTTCATTCATTTAAAAAGAAAATCTCTGGCAATCATGCGTGCTTAGAACAATAGAGTAGAGCTCCTATCTTAACTATCTCATATCTCACAACAACTTAGACTTTGTATTAGCACTTGCAACCCACTAAGTGATCAAGTTCAAGGTGGTTAAAGGTGCCAAATAATCTAGACTTAGAGAAGTGCTAAGTTGTAAACAAGCACTAGAAAAACATTAACTAGCAATTTCATCATCATTTCCATAGAAAGACCGTTGATGTCTATTAAGTGCAACTGAAATAAAGAAGGTTCCGCAAGCGCACGTAAATATATCATCGTAGCATTTTAACCGGAGTAATCCAGGTATCGTTATTTATATTTTTACCACTTTGGGAAGGAAATGCACTTGGATAATGAGTGATGAGCAATGCACATGCGATAATGGAGAGCTTAACCTTGTCTCGTATCGATCATCTCATACGGGGTAAGTGTCACATAAAATATAGGAATGAATGATAAATGACATAAGATAAATGAGAGCGATTAGCCACATAAAATAATAGTAATAAGCCATCTCAACTTAGCACTCTAAGTTTATAACACTAGCATGGACTAGGACGATCTAGGGTATAATCCTATGTTATTCTAACTACAAAGTCAAAGCATACAATGATTAGTGCAAGAACATCTAGCAATCATGGCGGGAAAAGGTTACATCTATGCATAGTGATATTACCAGAGAAGACAAGAGACATAGCAATGACTTCAATGTAATAGGGTGTTCTACTAAGACCTACCAACGGGGGATGGAATACAGAGGACTCAACGGAACTGTCACTTCCGCGATCTAACACACGACCCGGCCAATAGGGTGTAATCGCAGATAAATACAGCCTAGGCACCACGCCTACACAATATTTACCACTTACCCATCGATCTAATGAGCAAGCGCTATACGATCCTATGCATAAACACAATTCTAGTCCAACTATGCTAAACATATAATCAAAGTAAACTAAGAACAATATAATTGAGAACATAATCAAATAGAGCAAAGTCAAGTCTGATATAATAGAATAGAATAAAGTACTACTCATAGTATCACGAACAATGATGAATATTACAAGAATGTAGAGGGAAATTACCAAGAACTCCGACAGATCTGGACTCCAAGCTAGGCTTGATTCCCTCTAGATCTATTCCTATGTAGCTATGCTACTAAACTATGGAGCTCTAATTGAGATGGTTGCTCTGGCTTCTCTGAATTCTGATGAGAGAATGAACTAGGGTTTCAAAAGAATTGCTTCTCCAGGGGTCAGGGGCTCTGCTTATATAGCCCCCTAGGATGAACCACAGCCCTCGGATCAAACCGACCTAAATGGACGATAATTATTCATCCTCAAAGGCGGTGGAGGCAGGATCCACGAGACTCCACCTGATTGGTGGACATGGGCAGTCGGCCGACTCCCCCCTTTGGGTCGGCCGACTGGCCACCCCGCCAGTGGGGCCCCGGCTTCCCGGGGTTTGCCTTCGGAGTCTTCTAGATTATACAATTTTACCCGTTCGGTCTTTATCTCTATGTAATCATGACATGTGGGCCTCCTTTGGTTCTTATTCTGATAACCCCCTGCAGAAATAGACAATCACCAAAACTCGTAGAATTCTGTCAGTGTAACCCCTATATCTAACAGATGAACTCATATTAGTCCTTTCTCTTGCTGCATTGACGACATAAAATTGATACTTAACGACCGTCAACAAACTCCCCCAAGCTTACCTTTTGCTCGTCCCTGAGCAAAGATAGACTCAGTGATGGATCAGGAGTTGCTACAATGCTTTCACTCCTCACAAGTACACAAGCGTTCAAACAAGAACTCTCCTCCGAATTAGAGTGAACTATCCTGACTCAAAACTCACTCATATTACCTTTCACCATGGGGCTTGTAACCGTCACTTGGGTCATGAGTAGTTGAAAGACAGAACGGTCAAGTCAAGCACCATGTTTCTCGCTATTTGATCAACTATTATCCCGGAGTTTTTGCAAAGTTTTGAAATAAAACTCAGAGTTCCTTGTATGAACCTTTCAAGTCTCTCATTTGTGGTATTTCTGGATCCTCTTTCTAAGGCATGAGTAGTGTATGCCTTCTCTCTTCTCTCAAAATATGTGGTATTTATGGAACTAAGGCATAGTGAAAAGTGCCTTCTCTCTCTCACCCTACTTTCTAATAGGCTTATGTGGAGCTCATAGGTGGGGAGACACTCAAACTTACTTGCATATATTGCACAGTTAAGACATGGATCCAATAGGAACTAAAATAATAACAAAGTCATATGTGCATGTGAATGAGGAAATAGGATGAATGATAAGATGATGACAGGATGATGATGAGAAAATGATTATGAGGGGTGATCACTTGGTGAACATCTACTTCTACACTCGCTCCTTTTGGGGATAAACATGACTCCCTTTATTTGGAAACCTTGAAACTTCTTGAAAGGAAGGACTTGGCTACTCTTTCTTTTCTTCTCTTTTTTTTCTTTCTTTTTCTTTTTTTTAGAATAACCAATCCTCTGGAAACGAACTTTACCAACAGGGAGTGTATAACTTGAAATGATAATGACTGGAGCTTTTATGTAGGCAATGAAACGGCGATGATTATTTCTAGATGTTCACTCCCAGGATAGGAGTAGAACCTTTCTGGATGAAGTGAAATGGATGGATGCGTACTCCCAGTGTAGGAGCAGCATGGGTGCGTATCTCCAGAGTAGAGACAGCACAGTATGTGGAGAATGCGTACTCCTAGGATAGGAGCAGCATAAGTGCGTATCTCCAGGGTAGAGATAGCACAATATGTGGTGGATAGAGATCTATATGTGGGTGGTACTTCTAGGAACAGAAGTAGCACAGAATGAATGTAACAGTTATAAAATAGGTGCATGCTTCTGAGGACAGAAGTAGCATAGATCAATGGATGGAGAGCACATAGTATTGACTTTAACTGCATGACTGGTTCCTTATGGGTCCACAGCATAACCACACTCAATGCCTAGAAAGACTACCCTCAAACTTACAATATGATCTATATAAACAGATGGGTTTTCCTAATCTAGTAAGCATGAATATATGGCTGTGGTAGGAATTTGAACTCTCATCATAAAGGAACTCATCATGTAGGAATTTAATATTTTCAAAGATAAATTCTCCAGAACTCTAGTATCTCTAGGAACAAGATGGACAGCAACTCAAAACCTTCCCATATCATACCCGTCAACCACTTAGACTTAGATCAAGTATTCGCTACCCACAAGTTTCAGGTTCAGAGCAAATCTCAGATCTAAATAGTTGTGTCTAAAACTCGGGAGAGTGCAAGGTTGAAAACTAGGTACTTGGAAGGAATTACAGCAGAGCAACTATTCATCATCTCCATGTAGAGTTTATTCTAGGGGATAACTTTTAAAGACAGATTGCAAGAGCTCTCCAAAAGTAGAAAAGAATAAATAAGGAAATCTTTCTGGGTTTCTATGGCTATGCATCTTTTTTAGTTGTTTTAACAAAGCATACTTTAATAAGGCATAAATAGATAAGCTGGAAACACTTAGCTTGGTACACGGGGGATGCCCTCCCCCAAGCTGGATGTTGACATAGTCTGCTGATGTTGCTGACAGGCACTGAAGACGTTCTAGTCCTCCAGGAGTGTCGTAGAAAGTTGCTGTTGGAGACAGCATTCAATTGTCATGGGCAGCACTCCGATAAGGGACTGGATGTCCTTCTGCCTATTAGCTCTTCCTTGATCCTTGATGTTCTGTGAAGCTCAAATAGACAACAAAGCTTGTGGAACTGATTAAGCGTTAGTGATAAAACCTCTCGGCCTTAGTTGTCTAGAACTTCCTAACTTAAAACTCATTCTAGCAGGATCACAAGAAATATTTTTATCTTTTTATTATTTAAGGAATGCAGACGGGGAAAGATAAATATGCTGAAAAATTATTTTTATGCCACCACGGTGAATGATTATCCACATGGGGCTTAATGATTTTCTGATGCAAATGCACAACATCTTTATTTTCTTGTCTAATGCGAGATAAAAGAGTAAAGATGCAGCTAAGATATAAGTGGGGAAATAAATATGCTAAGGTAAAAATGCAATGCTTGAAAGTAATTGCTGATAAATACCAAGTTACCTCTTGGCACGGCGTTCGGTGGTTTTAAGTCCTCCGAACAGGACTTGTCATGTTCGCTCATTTTTCAAGGGACGCATTGGCTGGCGCCTCTGATGATGTTGCCTCTTGTGTAGGAATAGCTTCTGATTTTTCTTTTACCTTCCACACCTTCTTTGTTGGAGAGGATGACCTTGAGGAGGAAGCTTCTTGGACCACTTGTTCCTCTTCTGTTGGTAGTACCTCTTCTTTTTCTACAATGTTCTTCTCTTACGGGTACCGATCTTCATATCTTGATACTTCTCCTCATAGTTAGCCCATCCATCTCAGTAGTGATGTTCTTCTTGTTACGCGATGGGTACGCTGCCTTCTCCTTGCTTTCTGTTCTTCTTGGGCTCCTCGGTGATTATATAATTATTGTTGAAGTAGCGGCGTACCTTCTCGGTGGGAAAGTGGAAATGAATCTCTCCCCTGTACCAATATAGATAATAGTTTCGGTGGTATTCAGGAATGGTCTTCCTAGGATGATTGGAGGATCGTAGTCATCTCCCATATCGACGACTAGGAAGTCAGTAGGGACATAGTGATCATCTATCTGGATGAGGACATCTTTCACTTCTCCTTCGACGAAGCGGAATGTCTGATCTGCCATCTGCAGCTGTGCATAGGTAGGCTCCAAAGGCATAGTGCCATATAGATACTCATAGGTTACCTTGGCCATAATGTTGACGCCTTGACCGGTGTCACGAACGACGGCTTTATTGAAGGAGCTTCGTTGATGGAGCATTGAATGGTTGGGACACTGGGTCATCCTTCTTGATCGACGTGGGGACTTGAGTAAGTGGTCATGCTCCCCGTGGACCGGTGACCATCCTCACCGTCTCCGTCTTCTTGGTCTTCTTATTCTTGTTCTTGCTCTTCTTAGCTGGATTCTTCTTCTTCTCACTTTATTCTGTGATGAGGGTGTCTTTGGGAACCGCAGCACTGTTCTTGAAGAAGAAGGTTTCTCTCTTGCCCTTGATGTTGAAGATGATCTTGGCAGTGTTGGCATACATGATGGCTCCAGCAGTGTTCAAGAATGGTCGTCCTAGAATGACAGGGGACCTTTCATCACTGCCTGTATCCACTATCATGAAGTCTGCAGGAACATATGAGTTGCCTACTCGTACACATATATCTTCTAGTACTCCCAAAGGAACACGGAGTGACTGATCTGCAAGCAGTAAGCGCATAGATGTGTATGTTAAGGGGCATCTGAATAGCTTCTCGTATATCACTCCTGGCATAATGTTGATGTTTGCACCGAAGTCACAGATTGCCTCATTGAAATTGATACTTCCAATGGAGATCGGAATGACTGGTCTCCCTGGATCACCCTTCTTGATTGGCAGAGTTGAGTCAATCCATGATCCTTTCGATGGATCACTCCGGCTGTCTTCTACATTGAATATATCAACAAGATTCGCAGTCTCGAGCTCTTCGGGTTGTCTGCGGTTTACCTTGACCGGTGGAAGGAGCAAGGTTAACAAGCATTTGTACACAGTGACTCAAGTATTTTGTTGAAGCCGAAGGCTGACTCTTGATGGCATTGGAAAAGCCATCCATTCTATTGCTTTGAGTGTCTCTAGGACTTTGTCATTTGATGCCGGCTTCTTGGACGATTGTCCATCATCTTGCCTTGATTCAGCACCAACTCTCTCAAAGGCGGCTGGTTGTAATTATTGTAGGAGGAGTTGTTGCCTTGATAATTGCCTGAGTAATTAGGCCTCTGCTGTTGATTCCCACCTTGATTCTGCTGAGGACAATAGTAATTATTGTTGTTGTTGTTGAGGTAGTTCACGTCCTCCTTCAGCTCTGGGCAGTTAGCGCCTGGGTGCCCAGTCTCTCCACACTCTTCACATGTCATGCGCGCATCATGTATATGCATGACTTCTTTCTTCTTCATTAGCAGATCCATTTTGGCAGACAGCATGTCTACCTCCTTCAGCTGGTGCATTCCTCCACCTCTCTTGCGGGTCTGAGTTCTTTCTTCACTCCAACCTTGGTTGGATGCCATCTTTTCCACAAGAGGCCGTGGGCACGAGGAATAGTGAGTGATAAGAATGCACCTCCGAGCAGCGGCATCCATCGTCTCACGTGTCTTGTTCTTTGAGCCCATGGTAAAATGTCTGCATAAGCAGCCAATTCTCTATGCCATGATGAGGACACTCGAGGATGTAATCTTGAAAGCGCTCCCAAGCTTCTGGGACAGTCTCATCATAGTGTTGCTGAAAGCTTGAAATCTTCCCACGAAGAGCATTTGTCTTGCCCATGGGAAAGAACTTTGCCAAGAAATTGGTGGAACAAAGTGCCCACGTAGTATTCTTATCCTTATCGGCGTAGAACCACTGCTTTGCTCTCCCCAAAAGTGAGAATGGGAAGAGGCGAAGTAGTATAGCATCTCTGGGGACATCCTTGATAGTGAATGTGCTGCAAATCTCCAAGAAGTGTTGGAGATGAGCACTAGCATCTTCATGGGCCTTCCCACAGAAGCCGGCTTGATTGCACCATGTTGATCGAGCAGGCTTGAGCTCAAAAGCTCCCTCGATGTCCGCAGTGGTCCAGTTCGAATGTTGTCCGTAGTGGAGCCGAGAACTCATGGAGTGACTTGTGCGCCATGGCTTCAAACACTGGTGTCAAGTCTCGCACGAAAGGTTGACTTTCGCTTCGACAAACTTCCAAGTTGAGTTGATGATGATGATTGATTGGTCTTCTTCAACACAAGCTTCGGCCTTCGAATAAAGCTTCGGAACGTCAATATAATTATCGGGAAGAATTGTCTTTTTCATACATTACCCGCATAAGATAAAAATAGATGAAAGACAAGGGTAAGGCTGTATGAGTAGAGAATGGTGACAGTGCTCAATCCATTATGTAGTGCAATGCTGCTCATTATCCTTTGGCTTTCAACCTTCCCCGGCAACGGCGCCAAAAATGCTTGTTGATATCTATTAAGTGCAACCGAAATAAAGAAGGTTCCGCAAGCGCACAGAATATATCATCGTAGCATTTTAACCGGGAGTAATCCAGGTATCGTTATTTATATTTTTACCACTGAGAAGGGAATGCACTGGATAATGAGTGATGAGCAATGCACATGCGATAATGGAGAGCTTAACCTTGTCTGTATCGATCATCTCATACAGGGTAAGTGTCACATAAAATATAGGAATGAATGATAAATGACATAAGATAAATGAGAGCGATTAGCCACATAAAATAATAGTAATAAGCCATCTCAACTTAGCACTCTAAGTTTATAACACTAGCATGGACTAGGACGATCTAGGGTATAATCCTATGTTATTCTAACTACAAAGTCAAAGCATACAATGATTAGTGCAAGAACATCTAGCAATCATGGCGGGAAAAGGTTACATCTATGCATAGTGATATTACCGAGAAAGACAAGAGACATAGCAATGACTTCAATGTAATAGGGTGTTCTACTAAGACCTACCAACGGGGGATGGAATACAGAGGACTCAACGGAACTGTCACTTCCGCGATCTACCACACGACCCGGCCAATAGGGTGTAATCGCAGATAAATACAGCCTAGGCACCACGCCTACACAATATTTACCACTTACCCATCGATCTAATGAGCAAGCGCTATACGATCCTATGCATAAACACAATTCTAGTCCAACTATGCTAAACATATAATCAAAGTAAACTAAGAATAATATAATTGAGAACATAATCAAATAGAGCAAAGTCAAGTCTGATATAATAGAATAGAATAAAGTACTACTCATAGTATCACGAACAATGATGAATATTACAAGAATGTAGAGGGGAATTACCAAGAACTCCGACAGATCTGGACTCCAAGCTAGGCTTGATTCCCTCTAGATCTATTCCTACGTAGCTATGCTACTAAACTATGGAGCTCTAATTGAGATGGTAGCTCTGGCTTCTCTGAATTCTGATGAGAGAATGAACTAGGGTTTCAAAAGAATTGCTTCTCCAGGGGCCAGGGGCTCTGCTTATATAGCCCCCTAGGATGAACCACAGCCCTCGGATCAAACCGACCTAAATGGACGATAATTATTCATCCTCAAAGGCGGTGGAGGCAGGATCCACGAGACTCCACCTGATTGGTGGACATGGGCAGTCGGCCGACTCCCCCCTTTGGGTCGGCCGACTGGCCACCCTGCCGTGGGCGCCGGCTTCCGGGTTTGCCTTAAGTCTTCTAGATTATACAATTTTACCCGTTCGGTCTTTATCTCTATGTAATCATGACATGTGGGCCTCCTTTGGTTCTTATTCTCGATAACCCCCGCAGAAATAGACAATCACCAAAACTCGTGGAATTACATCGGTGTAACCCCTATATCTAACGAGATGAACTCATATTAGTCCTTTCTCTTCTTGCGTTGACGGTATAAAATTGCTACTTAACGACCGTCAACAAAGACTAGCCCACATGAAGCATATATACAAAAAGGGAAATAAAGCAAATAAATATTTTTGGATTTTTGAATTTTTAGATTTTTTTAAATGCAAGAAAACAATAACTAAAATGCAATAAGACAAGAATTAAATGAGAAGGATTAGAAACATACCTTAGATGAACTTACCTTAGTGGGGGAGAGGATCTCCCCCAAGCTTGTCTCTTGCTCACTGTTGTGAGAACCATGCGTTCCACTAGTCCCAGCGGTACTCATCCTCCGTGATGACACCTTGGACCATCTCCAAGTTCTGTTGCATGAGCTGCAACGTGTTCTACTTCCTGGGTGAGTGCTTCGATCTCGGTCGGTGGCTGACGCCTCCCCTGCTGGGGCGAGGGGTATGTGCCCAGGAAGGTGTCCTGGAATGAGGAGGTGCTTCCACGTGGGAAGAGCTCACCTCCTCTTCTTCATCGGGTGCAGCATGAGAGGGACCAGCTTGCTCCTGAGCAGCACGGGCTTGTGCTCTCGTCATTCTGTCCGTCCCTGCAACAGGACAAGGTCTTCCCCTTCTGTCCAGGGTTAGTGTTGAGACATTATACAGCCAAAGTCCCTCATTAGGGAGAGGAATCTCGACTGCATTAGTCCCATATGTCATCTTAAGCATACCACTTGGACCTCTTTTAATTAGACCAACACGTATAAACGTTTCTTCACGAATAATTGGTCTCTCCTTAGGCATAAACTCATAAACATTCCCCTCAAGCACACCCAAAGAGTCAGCAATTCTAGTCATGAATGAAGTAAAACCTATGGGTGTTTCTTGAACCATAGAGTTCTCCCAGAAGTGTACTAGCATTTTGACAGGGGCAAACTTGATTTTATTAACCATGACATACATGAGTTGCATCTCTTTAAGACCTATCTCTGATAAATCAGCCCTAGGAAACAAAGTGATTGCGATCCAATAGAACATAAACCTTAAAGTTGGATTATGAATTTGCTTAGGATTAGGATTTGACCAGTCAGTTGACAAAGCAATTGATTTCCAAAAGACAGCAAAGTTAAAATTTGCTAGAGCAACCTCTTCATCTAGTATGCAATCATGATCAAAGCCTAGACCAACACTCAACTCATTCCAAGACAGGTCGTAGTCATTATTAAACATGCGAAAGTTAACACCGAAAGCATTTGACTTAAGTGAGCAAAGAAATTCTTGGGTGAGTAACTCTATGCCACGTTTAGGAACTTGCCAAAATGAGGACCAACCAATAGTATTGAAAACTATAGCAAAGTCGGTGCTCATACCTGTTTTGTCGAGGAGTTCTTGGTCGAGGTCGGCGGAGTGCTGGAAACCGCAAGTGCGAAGAGTATTCAGCTTTCCTAACTCCTCATGGGTGACCATGAGGTTGCGAATAGGCTCCATCATCCTGCCCGGCATGATGGCAGGAACAAGTTGGTGCACTTGTTCTTCCTCCTCCCTCTCATGACTCCTACCTTCGGATTGGCGAGAGCTCGAGGACGAGCCTTCGCCCTTCTTCTTGCTAGACTTTCGGAAGGGGTTCTTCATCCTAACTAAGCTAGTGGACAAACAAAACCAAGCTTTTCTACTACACTACTACAAGAGAAAAGGGAAATATTTTTGGGTTTTTGGGTTTATGACTACTACTACACTAAACTTGAGAAGGCTTGAAACACTAAGAGAGAAGAGAAGGCCAAGTGAGCTCAAGATGATTCTGCTGGTTGTGGTGTGGGATTGAGCTCACCTTGGGGTGGTATTTATAGGGTTGAAAGGGCAAGGCCAACCTAGCCAAAGGGCAGGTCGGCCGACCACCCCCTTGGGCCATGTGCTCTCGGGTTCCACTTTAGACAAGGAATCTTGCCTCGTGCTTGCAAAAAGTCTGAAAAAGGGGACCAAACCTTGGTCGGCCGACCAAGGATTTTGCCCCCCACTACTTTGGACATGTATTGTCTGGTTGTCTGATAAAGGTAGTGGTGGTCCTGGTCCTAGATTCCTTCTGGTTGATTCAGATTTCTATGTCTAGTGTTTGGTGAAAGAGAAAAGGAAAAAGGGCAAAAGTGGAGACAAGAATAAAGGTTGTACCCTACAATGCATTGCTGTTCCCTATGCTTGCTTTAGTGTTGGGATGTTCCCCAAAGCATTCTCATGCTTAAAGTAGCATCCTAAGCTAAAGTCATGAGCATTGGACCATCTCTCTTTGAATTCTGGCTAGTGGGATGGGCATAGGATCCAAGTGTGTCAGCAGTGGGTGGCAGCTGGATGCCTGGTGGGACCAGGTCCAGGTCGGTCGACCTGGGCTTGTGAGCCCCAGGGCACCCAGTGCACTTCCTTGGATTCCTGCTTCTAGCCAGAGTGAAGAGAGAGGTGGTGGACCCCAAAGGACAGGTCGGTCGACCATGCCTTGGTGGCCCCACCAGATCAACTTTTCTCTAAACACTCTTCTCAAGTTTTATTACCTATATCTAACTTCATTTTATTGAAAATAAAAAGTGCAATTGTGAAAGTAAACATGCAATTGGAAAGGGAAAATGCAAAATGAAAATAAACATGAGATAACTACTGACATACCTGGTCAGCGGAGGGCTCCGTGTTTTAGGTCCATAGAGCAGGACCTCTCCTTTCGGGTTTATTCAGTGGACACCTCAGTCGGTCCCGGAGATGGGGACCGTGAGGGTGTCTCCTTCTTCCGCCATTCTTGCTGGACTTCGGCTTTTGGTTCGGCGGGTTCTTCTTTCGCTTCGGCCTTCTTGGCCGACTTAGCGGTCTTAGTGTTCTTCCGTCGGCGGTGTTGGCGACGCGGCTTCTGGGGTGCTTGTGCCTGCATGTTAGCTTTAAAACCATTGAAAGGCACTTTCACATACCGTCCTTGGACTGACATGTACATCTCGCCATGTTGCACGTAGATAGTGGCATCCACCGTGCTCAGGAACGGTCGTCCGAGAATGAGCGGTACTTCGACGTTGGCTCCCATATCCAGTACTAGGAAATCGACAGGGATATACTCATCTTGAACTCTGAGTAAGATATCCCGTGCCAACCCCTCGGGAAACCGGATGGTTTGGTCCGCCATCTGCAAACGCACATATGTAGGGTGCAACGGGCTCCCTAACAGATTATCATAGGTTACCTTGGACATGATATTGACACCGGATCCAAGGTCGTAGAAAGCGTTTTTGAAGATTTGCGGTCCGATCTGGCAAGTGATAGTCGGCAGGCCAGGATCTCCCTTCTTCGGGACAAACGGTGAATCCACCGTTACCCGAACAGAATGAGAATGAGGCTTACCGAACTTCGTAGTTACCAACCTGACGCCCTCAATAGGGTCCTCAGGCTTTGCCGGAATCTTACCTTGCTCATAAGTGGGGACAGCTGCTACTAATTGAGCTAACTGGTTTTCTAACATTTTATTAAAGCTCAATTGATTCTTCATAGCGAGTTAAAGCTATCCATTTTCTCACTAAGACTTTCTAATATCTTGTCATTAGCCATCATTCTTTTATTAAGACCATCATTAATTTTAATTTGACCAAAGACAAGTTCTTTCAAGGAAGGTTGGTTATTGAAAGAATTACCGAATTATTATGGTAAGTATTACCTGAATTATTATTGTAACCCATACCTTGGCCTTGGTAGAAGGGGCGTGAACTCCATTGCTGTTGTTGGGGCCGATTCCCGTTGTTGAAGTGGTTGTTGTTGTTGTTGTTGTTGTTGTTGCTGACGAAGTTCACCTCCTCCTGAGTCATGGGGCAGTTGTTGCCCGAATGGTCCTCCTCTCCGCAAACCTCGCACCATGGGTCGGTACCCACAGCACAGATAGCGGCAGGAATCTGGATGGCCTCCACTTCCTTGTTAGAGGACGATACCTCTATCTTCTTCATCAGGAGGTCCATCTTGGCAGAGAGCATGTCCACCTCGCTAAGGGTGTGGACACCTCTCTTCTTGGGCTGAAGGCGCTCTTCGTTCCATCCTTGGTTGACCACCATCTTCTCGATGAGCTCCTTGGCATCCCTGACATTGTGTTGCAGGAATGCCCCTCCAGCGGAAGCATCAAGGTAACTCCGGGCTACGCCAGTCAGCCCATGGTAGAAACCTTGAATAATGAGCTATTCATCTATCCTGTGATGGGGACATGCTTGAATGTACTCATTGAGACGTTCCCATGCTTCGGGAAACGTCTCGTCGGACTTTTGTTGGAAGCTTGAAATCTTCCCGCGCAGGACACTGGTCTTACCCACGGGAAAGAACTTCTTGAGGAATGCGTTGGCACATCTGTCCCAAGTTGTCACATTGGCCTTGTTACTGTAGAACCATTGCTTCGCCTTTCCCAACAATGAGAATGGGAAAAGACGAAGGCGAACGGCATCTGCAGTGACGTTCTTGACCGTGAAGGTGTTGCACACCTCCAGAAAGTGTTGGAGGTGGGCATTGGCATCCTCATGTGGCTTTCCACAGAACTGATTTGCTTGCACCATGTTGATTAGTGCAGGCTTGAGTTCAAAAGTCGCATCGCCCAAGTTCACGTTCGGACCCGTAGGGACAAATTCGGCTGACGGCGACAAGAACTCAGCGATGGTCTTTTGAGCCATGACTGCCTCAACAACTGGTGTGGGACTTTCTTAAACGAACGGTTCAGGCTCTGACAGTTCAGGCTCTGAGATGATTCTCTGAGGAGGGACTAGACTGCGTCTAGTTCTCTTCGCAACTTCTCGGGTCTTCGACGTAGTTCGATGGCGGTGAAACCGCTCATGCACTTTGTCTAGAAAAGGATAATAACAAAAAAAACAAGACAAGTGAAGGGTAAGACCCTAACACTACCGAATACTTAAATTAAGAGTAGACCACGGATTCCAATTTGCTAGAAATTATTAATACGACGCTTCCCCGCAACGGCGCCAGAAATGCTTGTTGGTTAATATTACGCTGTACCGGATTCGGGTAAGGAATCTAGTTCCCCGGCAACGGCTCAAGAAATGCTTGTTAGCAGATCTTAGCGCAATCACTAGAATTAAATAAATGTGACTAGTGTATGGTAGCTAAGCCTACTGCAAACCCGAACTACTACCAGAGAGAGGGTGTCACAATTCCTCTTCCGGCAACCGCCTAAGAATGCTAAGCCAAGCTAAACTCTAGTGACAATGTAGGACTAACCAAAGGGTAACTCTGCAAGTGCACAGGTACCGATGTAGCACTTCAACCGGTGAGTACTCCGGTGTCGAATTTGTAGTTCGCTCACGGGAAGCGGATTAAGACTCTCTAGCAAATGTGTGATGGAAATCCGTGGTGGTTCTACTCAATCCAAGCTATTCAAATTGATAAAGGGTATGAGTGTTGTTATGAGTGATAACTAAGAGTAACTAGTAGGTAGCTAGCTAGGTGGGAGGACAACGAGTGAGTAAGGACTCCTATGTATCTAACTATACTTCGTGTTCTAATCTAACTAGTGTAACGACTTAACTAAACTAATGCCTAGACCATCGATGTGATAGGGGAGATCGGGTGACAAATAGGAGGGTAGCGTCTCCCGAGGGACTAACTCCTATTTCAAAGGTGGACCTATGACTTTAATGGGCGCCCTACACCCTACCCCTAACGTAAAAGATATAACTGAAAGGCTGCGTTCCGTCACAACCGCCCCGCCGTAATACGTTGGACAAAGTGAATGGACTTACCACTCAAGAGTGAATGGAATTACCAATCAACGATAGGGTGCATCCACTATTAAGCACTAGCCTAAGCACCTCGCCTAATCTAGTCTTAAGACTCGTAAGTAGCCTCGGCCCCAGTTGGTAGTGAAACACACACAAAGGATCTAGACACTAACTAGTTCAGACTCTACACTAATGAGACTAAGACACAACACTACTACACTAGTATAGCAATGCACTAAGTAAATACTGAAAGTAAAGTACTCAAAGTAAAGACTTAGTAAAGTAAAGCGAGACTATATTAATATAAGGAAAGTACTTCGAAAGTAAAGGTACAAGAGCTATACCAGATTCTCCAGAAGACGACTTCGGAGACCCGAGCTTCGCTCGACTCGACTCTAACTCCCACTCTAGACTAGACTACACTACTCTTGATCTCCCAAGAGAGCTTGAGCTTGAGAACACTAATGTGAACTACTTGGGGACACTTTACAATGAGAGACTAGGAAGGTATTTATAGTGGAGGCGGAGTAGGGGTTACTCCAGCGCCACGTCAGCGATCCGTGTGCTCTCCGCCATGCGCCGTTGGATCAAACCGACCATCAACCGACTTGAATGGACGTCTCTCGGTGCAGGACACGTGGGAGTCAGGCAGGAAGGCGCTGGAAGCGAACTGACCCCAAGTGGGGCCCACCTGCAGGTCGGCCGACCTGGGTCTAGCTGACCTGTGGGTCCCACTGGCCTTCTAGAAGGTCCAGGTGGCAGTGGGACCAGTGCCAAGGTGTCCTGCCACCAAAGGTGGGTCGGCCGACTCGGCCCCGGACCCCCGGTCCACGTGGTAGCTTCCCCGGTGCTGTCCCGGCTTGTCACATGTAGTCTTGTCCGAAGTTGGGTTCACTTGATATCTTGCTTGCTTCCATGTGGATCCTTGGTCCATTGTACCAATCGAGATGGAATGTTGATGTGTGGTACATTTGGATCCAGGATCGGGTTCTCCCGTAGAGTTCGGGGACCTCGCTTGGTGGTCGGATCCGGTGAGACCGAATCGGGTCGAAGACTGGGTTTTGGTCTCACAGGGCCTGTTTCTAGCTTTCCTACATTTCACAAGCTAAGAATACAAGTGAAACCTTATTAGTGATAAATATGCTCATGTGATGCTTATTTTCCTTCTATCGAGGACTGTTGACGGGTTTCTGAGTGTACCAAAACTGGTCTTTATTCCCGTCAACAGCCATACAGTCATGTATCCCCACCGAAAGCCTCTAACCAAGAGCAAGAAGGGAAGGATTGCGGCTTTCCCTGATTGCCTACGACAAGCATTGCTCTAACCACCTCGCATTATCTATGCTAGCAAGGATGCTAGAAGAATACTACGAGGTGGTTAAATTATAATGTGTTGTTACTCATGGATGGTAGCTTTGATCTCGTATGAAAATAGGTCTTTGTTATCGTATATGTAATTTTATTGTAAGGTCTTTGTTATCGTATATGTAATTTTTTTATTTGTTTTATCTTGTACTCTTGTGCTCTATCTAAATAAATATTTTGTTGTCGTTAACAAAACATATATGTACTCAAGCATAGAGTTTACTATATAAATGTATAAAAAATAAAAAAGTAGATATAACCATAAAAATATAAAAAAGTTCAAAAATTTTGGGGCAGCCTAGACTCGAGCACGGGTCGCAGGTTCCATAGTGTGTGGCCTTAACCGCTGGGACAAAGAGGGGGAGATTGAAAGAGTGGAGTAGTATAGGTTACTTAACCGCACATAGCCGTCTCCATCATCACTGCCGGATCGTAACAAGAGCCGGCAGTGATAAGTTGGCGGGGACGAACGGCCAAATACCCGCTTCGTCTTCCTGCCGCGCATTGATGGCGGTGTGAACTGATAGGCCACCGGCGACGGTGGCCTTTGAGTCCCCCGCCGGTGGCCTTTATAAATCGGCCTCCTCAGCTGCATTCTCCTCCCACACCTTCCTCTCTTTCTCTCCATTTCCTCTTGTTCTTCTCTCCATCGTCCGTCATGGAGTCCGGTGGCCGTGGATTCGGTGGTGGCCGCAACGGTGGTGGAGATGGATCAGCCGGCGTCCTCTGCACCCGTCGATCTCCTCCCCCGGCAGCCAAGTCCGCGTGCCGGAGAACCAAGTGCTCGCCCTGCGCGCGCAGCTTGCCCAAGAGCGGAGCTGGCGCAGGACGGCCGAGGAGGCGCGCGCGAGGTGGAGCGCGCGGCCCGCGCGGCGGCCGAGGAGGAGGCCGCCATCCTCCGCGATGCGCGGCGGCCGAGCGGCGGCCCGCGGGCTGCCGAGGAGGACGAGGAGGGAGGCTGCTCGCAGCCGCTCCGAGCGGCGGGCCCCCGTTAGGCGGCGGCGAGGCGCGGCGGGACGGCGGCGAGCGGACGTGGAACGCCGCTGCCATTTTTTTTATTAGTTTTTTTATTTACAAGAAATGTTAATTATGTAATGGAAATCTTATGATATTATCTATATAATGAGAATTTCTATTCCTACGAGTTTCGTTTTATTTATTTTATTATTATTTTGTTGCCCTCTGTTCTTTTTTTTTTTTGAGAAGTGTTGCCCTCTGTTCTTGGGGAGGATGAAGGAGACGCAGGCGGTGTGCTATCAGGCGGCCACTGCCAGCTCTGGCCAGACACCGGCGGCGATGAGTTCCATGCCTGCCGGTCTCTGGCTAGAGCCGGCGGTGATATCTGCCCACCTAATCACTGTCGGCTCTAGACACGCGCCGGCAGTAATATACTCATCACTGCCGGCGCTACACACGAGCCGGCAGTAATATCCCCATCACAGCCGGTGCCTTCGCTGCCTGACGCGAGTCAGGCTCCGTCGAGCTTGGCACCGGCTGTGATGAGTCAGTGTTGTGCGAATCATATTCGGCGGTGATACGATGGGCAGTGTTGTGCGAATCTGTAGTAGTGTGTACCCTGTACGCAGGTTGTATTTGTATTAAAAATACGTTCAAATGTCAACAAGAAAATTTGCCTCAATACCTGAATGCGTCATTTTAAAATCAACAATTATTTGTCCAAAAATTTGAGAAAATAAAATTTTTTTGAGGAAAGAGAAAATAAAAATATTTCATCCAATGATATCAAAGTTGTAGGGGAAACAATCTTTTGAGATGTCCTACATAGTTCAGGTTCTGTAGCATTCAAACTGTAGGAAACTATTCTTTGCCTTGTATTTAAGAATGAATAGTGCAGCACATTTTCTTTCGCCACAATGTTTACCCTACCTTTGTTTCCCTAGTATAAAACTGTAGGAAAACCGCAGGGAGCAACATTGTCGATCAATCCTAGTGTGAGAAAAAATTATATTTTCTCATTTGGAGTGTGATAGAGGTATAACCAAGAAGATCAATCTCTGTCTTTCTGCAGGTGCTCTATGGACGACATGGAAGACAAGGAATTAGGTGGTGTTTAACATGAAGGTGCTGTCCAATCCTACAATGATCATCTTCAAAACGTTGATGCTCTTCAAGTCGTGGAAGCCGATGCTCAGCAGATGAAGTGATCAACATGTTGACGGTGAGAGCAACTCAACAAATTCTCGACACCAATATCCCCATAGATGATGCCCCAGTCCCTAGAGTGTATGGACTCTCATCAATACACACCACACCTGCAATCATCCCCTTTACTCTTGCAAGCCTCTCTAGCCAGAGGACGACCAATGGGGAAAAAATGCGCAGTCAGGGAAGGAGCCCAAGAGCCCATTTCCCTATGCAGCAGCGATTGTATGCACTCCAGCAATTAGTCCTCGCACTAGGTATCTAGTCGTCTCATCACATCTTCACTTTCCATTTACCTCCCATTCCAAACATACCATACACGCACCTTTGTTCCCAACACCTCTATTCATCCATCTCTCACTTTATGTTATTGTGTACTCTGTTTATGTTGTGCTATAGGTGGATGTGATACCATACTATATATTATTGTCTAGTGCCATTGATTTATTTACGTTCTTTTAATTTATCACTGTTTGTGGGAATGGCTAGTAGGTGCTTTTCTATTATTATGCTCTTACTAGTCTGAATAGTCATATGTATATATCTTCAAATGAAGGTTTGCTCATGACGACTATTTATATAGATATCATCCGTGTGCAACCAAGAACTTTTCATAACAATGTCAAAATGAATTATATTTATTGGTTATTGTTAAAAAATGATAGCTCAACCTATACTTACTAGATCGTAGTGTAGTCTATCTGGGTGCAATGACTTGGTAGGGCAGTGGTGGTGACATGATCCCGAATGCACTACCGAATCTTAGCACTGAATGGTTGTAGAAAAGCATCTCTAGCGACTTGAAGGAGATCATGATAGTAGATGCAGAAATTTTAAGTTTGCAGATTCATTTTAATTTTTTAAATTTCTTTGTGCATTATGAACAATATTTATTAAAATTTTCTTGGAGTTATGTTGTTTGTTTGTATCCTGTACGTAGATTGTATCTGTATTCAGGAACGTTCATATGTCAACAAAAAAATTTGTGTCAACAATTCCTGAATGCGTCATTTTAAAATCAACAATTATTTGTCCAAAATTTGAGAAAATAAAAATATTTCATCCAATGATATCAAAGTTGTAGGGGAAACAATCTTTTGAGATGTCCTACGTAGTCAGGTCCTGTACCATTCAGACAGTCTTGTATTTATTGTATTTAAGAATGAATAGTACGGCACATTTTCTTCCGGGACAATGTTTTCCTTACCTTTGTTTCCCTAGTACAAAACTGTAGGAAAACTGCAGGGAGAAACATTGTCGATCAAACCTAGTGTGAGAAGATTTTTTTTTTTCTCATTCGAAGTGTGACAGAGGCTAGCGTCATCAGACATAGGCATTTTATTGGTCTGCTTTGCTAGAGCTCTTGGACCTGAACAGGTGTCACATTACGATATGATCAATGAATCAACAGAGAATAGACTGAGAATGAATATACACTAGCAAATTAAACATGCACGTCCGATGTTGCAACTCATAATTTATTGGGTGCTCTTCATACGTATACCAGCGATAATGGTCATGTAATTTATATTGGATTTATTTACGCTTAGACGAAACTTGCAATCCAATTAATTCAGAAGCCAGTAATAAAATATTAGTGCAATATATTACTAATCACGTATAAGAAATTGACTAAAGAATGAGTTAGCTTAACTAGGTGGTTATTTGACAGATCTGTTCTGAGCTCAAGAAATATGGAAAGATATCCACGAGGACAACATAGCACACATGGGCTTGAGCGGCCAAGACACGATGTGAATGGTGTAGCCCAAGTGAATGTTTTACATCTCCAAACTCATATCCAAGTGAAAAGAGAGTGACGACAAAATGAGCGACCGAAGACAAGTGAGGAAAGGACGAAAATGAGAGAGACATGTGAGAGGGGACCAGAAGGGGCTAAGCAAGGATAATAGTAAATCCTGCATCCAAATTTTAGTCTGTTCATATGTTAAGCATTGCTCGTTTTCTGCTTCATTCGTCCTAAGGCGATGCCTCAAATTTCTTATCAGATTACATCTTGCTTGTGATCAGTGTAGCTGTTTCAATCGTAACATGCAACACGCAAAAACCATTTCTTCCTCTTTAAAACTCTAAAGTGTGTTCTTCATTGGTATACATTGCCGGGCTCCATCAAAACTGTCCCTACAAATGCCTCCCAACTTCTTTTTCTGGCAGGGAGGCATCCTGATTTCAAGATTGCTGTGTACAGTGAGATTCGATCAAAAACTATGGTATACTACTGGCGCAAAATTCATTTTTGTTCAACCATATGCAATCCTACTGCACGCAAAGTGTGTTACTACTAGCACCATATTCATATAAATATTTGCATAGTTGGCGCCATGTTTGTTGTTTCATCCGTTTCCATTATAACGAGGCTTCTTCTCCCGGGCGTTGATTGTCTCATGTGTGTATTTCCCTTTTTGTCCCATATTCCGGACGACACTGCAGGGGAGTTTCCAAGATTGGTGGATCCACATTCTCTCTTCTTCCTTTTGTCTACACTTTCCTGGATGTTGGAACTTTGTGGAGGTCACTGGCTGCTTGATGTGGCTTTTTTATTGAAATCCAATGTACAATTGTTAAGAAGGTGAAAAAGAATTCAAAACTCCAACATATATTCAAATACAAAACCAAATATAAATGTCAATCCTCATTCAGCATAGCATGCCAACATATGTAGCTTTGTGCTGCAGCCTCTGGCACGTCCATATGGGCAATAGAACAAAACTATGTGTAACTTTTAATTTTTGAACTAATAATTGTGTTGAAGAATATACCTATTTTCATCCAAAATTATTATAAATCTAATTTTGATCCATTCGTAGTCTACGTTTTTGAGCTTTTGAAAACCTGCAATGGTTTCATTTTGCAAGAATGTCTTTAAAATATTTTGATTCTTTTTCCATAACTTAATTGTAAAACAAGTTTAAATCTATGTTTTGTACAAAAAAATATTCAACATCTAAATTTGCTTGAGCACCATAAATTTAATTTCTTAAAACATATTCATTTTTCATGCATTAACGAATAGGCCAAATAATAATATCAATGAGAATAGCAATGCGGGGGCGTGCTTCGACCTGACAGTGATGTACTACTGTCACTATTGCTTCTCGTGATAGGCCACACCAAATTACTGCCGAATGACCTCTGACAGCACGAATTCTAGCATTGATGGCGGTTTTCACCAAGCAGTGATTATCAGTCGTGGAGTAATGCAAATCTCAGGCGAGAGACGATCTGGGTGGTGGTCAAGTGCCCCAGTCTGTGTCCTGAACCTGTTGACCCGAGATTGTAATCCCTCGTTTAATGAATGAATGAATCCAAAAAAAAAAAAAAAGAGATCGTGAAATACCAATGCACCGCATGTGCACAATAAATCAGTGAAGATGGAGTCACTACTTCTTGTGAATGTTTTGATGGCTACTCTTCCCATTTTGAACAAATCAACCAACGGTTACATATAACAGAAAAATAAAACTTTTTCAAGTCTTCTTTCTTTCATTTAACCCCCATATCCTTTTTTAGAAATAGTACACAATCCATAGAAGTTCATGATTACATAGACGTCCTTTGTTTTTTTGTTCGCAAGTAAGTCCCCGGAGATTTGTTTTCATGCACAACCTTTCAATTTTGGCTCTGATTATTTTGAGTCTTGTACCTATGCATTCGTAGTAACGCATACATAAGTTTTTTAACTTTCTACTACCCAATTTTAATGTCCGGTGTGTTGTTTTAAATCTCCGTACTTGTATTTAAAGCTTGATTGGTATTTTTTAAGTTCATTGAGGAGTAGTACTGGCAAAGAAAGATAGGTAAGATATGATGCTCCTTGTAGTTAATCACCCTAGTACGTTTGAAAGTCATCTTATGCACTTGTGTAATTTCAGGAACCACTAAAGGCTTTATATTACCCGGCAAAGATGTATCTTATTCTTTGTTTATCCCTCGGGTTTTCAAACACGTTTTTATTGAAATATAGTGCAACAGCATCGCACCTTCTCCTTCTCAGTCTGAATCATGAAGACACCCCCCATACATCCAGCACTTTAAATCGTGGAAAGAATGTCTTTTGTACTGTTTAGTGCTTGTCTTTGTTGTGGACTGTGCCTTTGTTAGGAGCATTATTAACCAACTCGAGTGCGGACAGAAACAGTGACCTTTCGTTTGCCTAATCCAGCAGGCTTTGCCACCAGGTCGCCATGGCTAGCGCAATTCTGTCTCTACCCGCTAGTAATGGCGCCTTGGCTTGCGCATGTCATCGGCATACAGTCAACGCCATTCCCTACAGGCCTCCTATTCCTAGTAAATAACTATTGTTTTTGTTCTGAGAAACGTAAATAACTTTTTGTTGAATCTTCTTCCCAGCTGGTTTGAAAGGTCCTACTTCCATCTGCTGTGAGCACTGCCTGAACGAGGCACTGTAAGGGCGGCTGCCCAGGCTCTGTAAGGGCGGCCCCTTGTGCCCCCGTTCTTACAGTGCGGAGCAGTGTAAGGGCGGTTCCCGTATAGTGCATTTAAAAAAAATCTGAAAAAACTCCAAAAATAATAGAAAAAAAATTAAACCCGGGAAGAGGCCCCACCAGTCAACCACCATGTCACTCTATTCACACCATATTTTTTCGAGCATTTTTCGGACTTTGCATCACCCGGGATTCGAACCCACGTCGAGCATTTTTCGGACTTTGCATCATCCGGGATTCGAACCCACAACCTCACACTCGCGCGATTCCTCCTTTTACCACTGCACTAGACCATCACATGTGTCTCTATATAGTTTTGGTTCCCTATATATTGTACCCAACCGAAAGTAATTTGCTTATTTAAGGCCCTAAATGATATCAAATCAAAAAGTCGTCAACTACAAACTTTCATATATTTTTGAGATTTACACTTTCTGTTTAGAAAGTTTTTTCATCCGAGGTCATTTATAAAATTTGAATTTCAAATTTGAGAAACTAAAACGTAGGTTTCGCATGACTAGATGAAGTCAAATAAAAAAGTTTTCAACTACAAAGTTTCATAACTTTTTGAGATGTGCAGACTTCATACGAAAAGTTTTTCCATCTGACATCGTTTATAAAATTTAAATTTTAAATTTGAGAAACTAAAGCGTAGGTTTCGCATAACAAGATGAAGTCAAATCAAAAAGCTGTCGGCTACAAAGTTTCATAACTTTTTGAGATCTACAAACTTCATATAGAAAGTTTTTACATCCGACATCATTTACGGAATTTGAATTTTAAATTTGAGAAACTAAAACGTAGGTTTCGCATGACAAGATGAAGTCAAATCAAAAAGTTGTCAACTACAAAGTTTCATACCTTTTTGAGATCTACAAACTTTATATAGAAAGTTTTTACATCCGACATCGTTTATAAAATTTGAAATTTTTTAAAACCACTTATACACCTGCAGACCACTGTAGGGGCGGCTCTGTAAGGGCGGCTGGTGATTGAGCCGCCTTTATAGTGACCCTGACCACTGTGAGGGCGGCTGGTGATTGAGCCACCCTTACAGTGAAAGGGGAAGTGCTCCCGTAGTGCTTTTTTCACGTAGTGGAGCTCACTACCCAGTGAATATATATGCGGTTATGTATAGAGCCATTTTATAATGGTTGGAAAAGCATTTAGACGCCTCTTAATGCCTCCCAATGCCTCCACGAAATAATTATTTTTGTTAATTAATTTCTTTAAGGGTATTATGGTCTTTTCTTTATTAGGCTCCTTATAATCTTACTACAGACTGCAAATCTCGTACGTATGCATGTACTTCAACACAGTAGAAAGTAGCACCACCCTATTATTAGCAAAAGGAAAAGATCGTGGTGAATTATTCTGTGATCTTTATTCAGAAATTCATGTATAACCTTCAAGGGGTGTTGGCCTGTTTGAATCCTAGTGCTAATCGTAGCTAGCTAAGTGACTAGTGCTCATATTCTGTGATTTTGTTCAGAAATTATCCAATTAATGCAGATAGGCACTCACTGTTTGTTTCTCTAAATAAATGATTAAGTTATCTAAATTGTCAACGTTGACTCAAAATTTCTCTTTGCTTCTATGGGCGGTACAAATATACTCTTCCATCTCTGATTTCTGGAAGCTCTCTTTCAATGGATGAGCTACAAGTCTATAACCGGGGTAGCCTACAAGTGACGCGATGATCCTGCGGCAACAGAACATCAAACTATAAGTTCGGGATGCTGGATGCATATTGGGTACCAATGTAGCATACAAGAGAATTACAGCACAAGAGTTCCAGATCATCATATATGTGTAGACTTTCTGTAACAAGGGAGTGAGTTTGGAAACTAAATTTGTTGAGTACATTCAATTTTGTGTAAGTAACCATGGTCAACGTTGTTCTTCAATGTATCAGTAAGGCCGTCACCATCTGGCGAGTTACCGTCCGTGGCAGAAACGGACGCTCCGGCCGCCGCCGCCGCCGCTGCAGCAGTTTGGGGCTGATCGACGTGATTCGGCGCGGCCATCGACGTCCCAAGGGCCGTGCTGGCTAGCATTTTGACTAGGAGTTGAGTCGGGTCATCACGATCTAGCGATACAATTGGATCGTCGTGGCCGCCGGCAGCCTTTGGAGAAGCCGACGACGACGCGCCGGCGGTCGGCTGGTGGTCTATGTGGTCTGGGGTGGGCTGATCGACGGTGGCGGTGGCAGCGCGGCGGCGGCGGACTACAACGCGGCGGCACCGCGGCACAATGAACCCTAATGTGAACCCTAACGAGATAATTGAAACTAATTAAACAAAATTGTTCATCTTTTTTAATAAAGCAAATACTAACCAAAACATCATTATTACAATTATGAAAGTACCTTTTCACCCTTGGTTTAATAAACTACAAAAAAGCAATTGCCACTTTTTTATTGGAGTCCTAATTTCCCCCAAATCTTCGCGATGCCTCTTAGCGCATGAGTCCTATGATAGACACATCAAATGCCTCTCGATGCCTCCATATTGATGGCTCTCAATGCCTCACGACTTATGGACCCACAAATTATAGACACATCAAATGCCTCTTGACAGCTCTTCAACCACTGTGCCAATAGCTGGTGTTTCCTGTAATTACTTACCATTTACTTTCTTGAAAAAAACAATAGCTTGCATGGGAGAGCTTGAAAATAATATAAATTAGTTATTGAAATGACCCTCTTTATTTGATTCATAAAGAGGGATTAACATTCAAGTGCAGACTGTGGGTAGGAATCCATGAAGCTTGGTGCAGACATTTGGTGGCATGAGAGGAGTCAAGTATTTGGAGATACAAGAGCACGTACAAGAATACACGTCTGTTTGATTTATAACCAAGCCAAGCTCACCAAAATCTATGTATGTAATTAAATATATAAAACTGCGAGGGCTCAACACGCAAGCCAGGAAATAAAAAGGAAGAGATAGAGCAAGTTGAACGACTCCGCAACCATCTCAACATGCATGCCAGGACACCAAACACTGAGCAAGCTCCTGCTCGCATCCAATCTAGGCACCTCCACTCACGGTTTCTGGGACCCTCGCCATGTCTTTGCTTCCCGTGGCTGTGACTGGCGGCTGCCCTCAACCACGCACGCAGTCGACCGATAACCTGCGCCCAGCCTCGCTGGAGGCCAGCCCCATCTTGCGTAGAAAACTTTCTCTAAATCGATCGCATATTTGTTTTCGCATGGTTTCAGCCTAATGAAACCGACTCATGGTTCAGAACCAGTTGCCGTGGATGGAGCTCTGTTTGAACTACTAATTCTGAAACAACTGTCCTGGATTGCTTTCATCTAATACGTTATTTCCTTTTTGCCTCCTCTTCCCAACACAGAATGGTTTCTCGTGCTAACATACTCTACCACAGGGCGCTGCAGGCTTGCATTCTATTGAGTTATGTCTGGAACAGAAAACACTATATATAGGAGGTTATGCATGTCGTACTCATCGTTTAGTCAGTATGCATGGTGTATTGATGGATGGAGTTTCAGGTTGTTGCTATGCATTCACTCTACATGTATGAATCACACCATGCACAGAATAGGTCTCTAAAAATTAGGAGAATGAAAAACCATGACCTTGACAATAGTCTGACTAAATAAAAGAGCAACTCTGCTCCTCCAAAAAATTTGGTGCTCCTGTGCTCCCAAAATAAAATACAACAATCAAGGTGCTTAAAAATTTGTAAAAAATATAAATGGATAGATCATGAAAATTTTTAATACCAACTAGAACCTCTATAAAGATGAAACAAATCTTTCCCTGTGAAAAGTAGCAGGTCACCGGTATAAGATGAACAAATGCAAACCATACTGTTTGAGTCTTCTACAACTCTAAGCGTTGCAGGATGGCACATGATTGCCTGCTCTATCCATTAATACTTTTACTTCATTTTTCATGAAATCTGAGAATGTCTGGACTACGACCAGCGACAGCGAGCCACATCATGTTGGTCATATGATGTCAACCATGTCAAACTAAAACCTGTCTTCTGCTGCCTCTGCATCAGTAACCAAGAGAAGGCATCTCTGTTGCCTCACACAGGGTATCTAGCATCCACATTCCTTTGGCCTCGCATTCCCAATGCAGCATGCATCTTTCATTTTAGCTATATTATTCCTTTGCTCTATGTGTTGTTTGAGCAACCCGTTGAGCTCAAGGTGAAACTCAGAGCAGAGACCACTCACAAATTCGTGCAAAGATAATAATGTGTGAAGGGGATACCCATGTGTTTCCTATAATATATTTTTTTTCCACTCCTCTTACCAACACACACATTGGCTTCTTCCTAACAGTATTGAACATTATGCTAATTCCTCTGCCTCTAGACTACACGTACTAAATATAGGTATATTAATGGCAGGAGTTTCATATTGCTTCTATGCATTCACTCTTCAAAATAACACATCTTCCTTGTGCCAAGGTCTACTCAACAAAGCGTACTGTGATTGGAATGACATGGCCGCAAGTTGATTCAGAAAGATTGGCGAACAAGATTTAGGCCGTATTGATTAAGGAGAAACATCACAAGAGAAATATGCCTACAAACAGTAGGGGTTCACATATATGAAATGAACAGCTAGAGTTTGCACTATTCGGATGCTCATTTTCTTCTTTTCATTTGTTTATCTCTAAAAGTTTTTTATTTTCAACACAAAATTTCAATTGTGGTAGAGGGTTGCAATCTCTATTCGGTAATCTCCTCGCAGTCAACTCGTCAGTTGTGCAGAAAATGTGGAACCTGAGCTCCAAAACAGGGTGCTCATGCTTGACAAAGAGATCCTCAGCCTGTGTGTTGGCCAGGCCCGCAGCTGGTCTAGAGTGAAGCCAATGGTTACCTCCGCCTGACTGTTCAGCAGAGTGAAGCCAGTGCGTAGAGAAGCCAATGGTTAGCTCCGCCTAACTGTCCAACAGAGTGAAGTCACTGCTTAGAGAAGCCAATGGTTACCTCTGCCTGACTGTCCATGGCAGTAGTGGATCTGAGGAGCTGCATGATTTGCCCCCATGGGGGGTCCTGCTGTCCAGCAATGCACCATGATGCCTCTCGCTTTGTCTTCCAGGGAGGCTAGAGTCCACAGGGCAATATTGGGAGACTAGGAGGTGAGAGGTCTTGGAGGTAGCAGGCGAGTGGGGCGCTCATTTCTTTATGCCTAGTGTAGGGATAGTGAACGAAAGCTGCTGAAGTGAGCTCATAGTGACTTCACTCTTCACATGTTGTTATAGCTGAGATTTCCGACATGCCTCCGATTCCCAAGACACATGGCCGGGCACCAAACTTCTTACTGATTAGAACATTCTACCTCTCTTCCGTTCACTTGTGGTTGCATTTTGTCGAGATACTTGCTGAACAAAATGCACTATGTAGTAATATATAAGGCAAGGGCCCCTGTTGATGTAGAGATCTTGCTATTTTTATCTTAAATATGATCAATGCTGCAGTTAGAGCTGCAGGTCTTGTACTTGTCTAAGCTATGGACTACCCTGCAACCATTTTCATTAATTGTATCCAGAAAGCCAAAAAAACAAAATAAATTAAGTATTCTGTAGACTCTAACCACAACCTCACACTAGCATATGGCTGCCTTGTGTAATTTTTCATTTTCTTTGTTTCTTTCTTTGTTTCCTAGCTCTCCTGTTTGGAGTTTGTTGTAACCTTTGTTTTAGAACCCTTTTCAATAAAATCCAGTAGGTGATAAAAGCCTGTTTCATCCAAAAAAAAAAAAAAACTACAGAGTTTTAAGATCTTATGAAGTACAACTTTTGTACAAGACTTGACTCCATCTGTGGTTCTTTAGAAAATTCAAAAAATCTAATGTCAAAATATGTGAATTTAGCACATTATGAAATAGAATATTATTAGGTTTGTATACAACCTGTATTTTGGTCCAATGAGACCTTGATGGTACAATGCCAGCGCGCAGGAACTGTTTCCGACGGGACAATTCTATTTCTCTGTCAAGCTAGGACCGTGCACACAATCGTTCAACAGATAATCTCACATAAGCATGAGTAGCATAGGCCCAAAGGAGGAATAACCCAAAGAAAGCACCATGGTGTTACATTTTCCATACATGTATTGTGACTGCTGGTGTAGAAAATGTTGTTTCTCCATCTTACGGTTAATTTAAGTCTAATACTAAATCTGTCAGCACATAGCTGCAGAAAATGCAATCTAGCGAAACTATACAGTATCCAAAGACTTTAGATATGCCCAGGATCACTGAAGGATGCACATCTATCCATCCATAGGATATATGTTTCTCGAAATCAAGCGCATGGTATTCTGTTGGCCATCAGCCTGATGGTGCTGAGGTAAATGCTATCGGGGAAATTTGTCTCCGCATCCATGTTTGGCTGCTACCTATCTTGGTTATACCAACTGATAATCTAGTAGATCTGATCAGAAGAACTGCAACAAAATAATAATGCAGAAGGTAGACCAAGTGAAATTAAAGCGAATCACCTTCTTGGTTTTTTTTTTTTTAGGAAACAGGAGGGGTTTTACCCCCTACTGGAATTTTATTAAAACTAAAAATGAGAACAAAGTACAGTTACAAGTTCCACTTGGAATCACGTTCTTGGTTGATATATGATGTGCTTATGTTGAGACAAGGCATATTTTTGTTCAATAATGTGCACGGGTTTTATACATATACAAACATAAGCTCTTGCATCTAACAAAATGGAAGAGTTTGTAGTGGCTCTCTTCTGGGTTGACCGGTATATTCTTTTTATTATTAATTGTGACGCATCTTGTGTACACCCAAATACTTTTTGACCGAAATGTACAACCAAATACTTGCTAATGGTGTACAGTGAAGATGATAATATTCATCCATCCATTACTCGAAGATGAACATGTCACAAATAATCAACTGATTTTCTGATTTTCTGATAGATACAGTATATATCAAGTGTGGCAGACTCTAAGGGGATGCCGGAGGAGGGAGCAAACATGAGAGGATTACATTAAACTCAAAACGAAGGGAGAAGCACCAGAAGAACTCAAAGACTTGGTCGTTCCAGACATGCCAGACTACACGAGTCTAGTCCATAGGAGACATTTGACAATTATGTGGGTCACCCAATACCGAAGAAAACTGGGAACATTCCTATTCTTTCGCTACAAACAACTTTCCCTTTGCCTCCAATTCCACATTTTCGTATTCTCGTATCTTTATATATTTGTTCCTCTGTTCTCTATACTATGTAGTACTACGAGACTTTGTGCTGTGCAGAAATGAAATCATGACATATATATAGGAGCCCTTGGATTGGGTAGTTAATATAGTGGGTGGCACAGAGCAAACTCTTACTTTAGAGGCGGTCAGTGGATTTAAACAGGGGGTCACAACTATGTAATAAAAATTTGTAGAAGCAGCGGTGCACACGGCTCATAGTTTCCGTCTACCTTTGGTTCCTGTTTCACTCCGGTCAAAAATCCGATGAATGTCTCCAGCCATTCTCTGTTTTCTCCTCAATTATATTTACTCCACTGCAGAGCGCACCTTAAAAAAATGAGACCACCTTGTAAGTATAGTGGGTTAGCGATGTAGGAGTTAATCCAAGGGGCACATTTCATCATATCTAAAAGACCTGATCAGCAGCAATGCAAGAAAGGAATGATTCACTTTTTGAACCTATGAGCTTATGATGCTGGGTATCTAATTAGTTTTTATATATATGGAATGCCATATTTATACATTGTAATGCTTTCTAATTATTTTGTATATCTAATATCATATGTTGTTCTAAGCCGAGTGCTTAGAACCCCGAAAGAGTAAATACCGAAATGAAACACCACTGAGCGAGGGTGTTGTCTGCTTTATTCCATATTCAATCTATCTGCTTACAACCCCATGGGGCATCTATACAATACTATAAAAGTTGTGGATGGCAGGCTTTTCAATTCCTCTCACAGATTCCTGTTACGGGAACAGTAAACGCAAGTGCTCCCAACCCACATAAAGCATTGCCTTGAGTCCGCTGCCATGTCCAACCATTCGAGAAACACCTTCTGCTGCTTCTTATTACTGGGCGCCTCCATACCTCTCCCTCGCCGCAGCAGCAGACCTCCCATGTCCTCACCGCCGCCACCGCCGCAAACTCCGCTGCCTGCGCCCGCCGCCGAATGACTCGCGCCCAGCAGGGCGCCGCGGCATTCCGCCCCGCATCCGCCCAGCCACGACGACCCCAGCGGAGCACCCCTCGCCTGTGCCCTCTCTCGGCCGCGCGGCACGGCCCGCCGGGCGCCGCTGTGCCATGCCACACTCCTGCTGCAACAACGCCACACTCCGTGGCCCAGCAACAACGCCGGCCCGCCTCCAACCATCTCCCTCGCGGCGCTTTGTCCTCGCGCACTCCTGGGCACCAAACGATGTTGTCCAATATTCTGAGACCATTCAGGAATGTCTTTGCATAGATATTCGGTGTTCTCTGAAAGAACAGACCCAGAAATAGGTGGGTTACAATCAATCATCCTAAGAAGTACAGACGCGGCTCTTCATGTGCATCTTCCGCAACTACTTCCAATCTTTGTTCACTGCATATTCTGAATGCTAAATAGCTTCTCTATTCTTGCTAGCCTCTCTTTTCAGTACAAGGACATTGCATTTCCAGACCAGATAAACAGCGATTGATGAATTACTTATCTTTCTGTTCCATTTGCAATAATATGGTGTGCTCTAATTTCGCTTTGCTGGCCCATGCTTTGCACGGGGTGCCTGCTAGTATTTATAGGAGCTTGTGGGCTTTACATGACACAAATGCCTTTGGGCCTTCTCTCCTTGATTGGTGAGCTTCTTGTATTGAAGGGTGGAACCGTCATGCCGGGGGTCCAGCTGATGTCCTCTTGGTGGTCGACAAGCCTGGGCCCGCTCAGCAGCGGCCAACTTGACTGGGGCGGTCCATCCTCTTCCCTGCAAAGTAAACTCAGCACCGGCATTATCCGGACTTGGCCGGAGATATTCGTCGTTCGCGCCGAATGTGGCGCAAGACGGCCATCGGCCCTAGCCCGCGGCTAGTACATCCACCTTTTAGCGACTGGCGCGCTGCCAGCCGGTGGTGCCATTCGGCGCAGTAGCCGAATGTCGTGACCATTCGGCGTGCTAGCCGAATGCGGCCTGCCTGATCGGGTTGGAGGGACGGGGTGCCCAAGTTCCGGCTATCACCCAACACCATATCTATAGAATAATTGCCCTGCTACAACTATAAATTGCTACGAGTTGCTTGATCCATGCGTTACCGTGATTGGAGCCACACGGCCTGGAGTTGACTCGAGAAAGATTGGCGGGCAAGATTGAGTTGAGCTGTATTTTTTAAGGAGAAACAAACCACAACTGATACAGCATCTTCATGACGCAGAAGTATGAATAGCGTCAACATAACTGTCTTGGCTAGGTGGTACACTGACCTGGCCTGGAGGGTAGAGCTAGCCCGATTGGGGAACCACAGATTAGCCAAGACAGAGGACTCCTCCACCTGACTGCCCATAGGTACCAGCAGTGGAACCGGGGAGGACAACGATGCGCCGACATATCAAGGATCGGTCTAGCTGTCCAGCCACCCACCAAGATGCCTCTCGCTCTGGCTTCCAGGGAGGTTGGCACACGAGGCTACTAGTGGGAGGCAAGTGGTGTAGGAGGCATGAGGACAGTGGGGCACTCGTTTTTGTGTGCCTAAGGCAGGGATAATGGACAAAAACTACTCCTCGAAGGACGTTGAGACTTCGTTCTTCGTGTCTTGGCATGGTAGAGATTTCCCATTTGCCTCCCGTTCCCAACGCACATGGCCAGGCAACATATTTCTCGCTCCTTGGAACATCCTACCTCTCTTCAGTTGACATCTGGTTGCATTTTTTCATGTTACTTGTGGAATAGAAATCACTATGTGGTAATATATATAGCTTAGTGCCACTGGAAAGTATATCTTTCTTTTTTTATCTTTGTTTTAATCAGTCCTGCTGCAGACATATTGTTGCTATGCATTGACTCCTCAATGCAACCTTATTTTGCTTGGAGGAGCTTCTCATCAGTCACTAGCTCCATGGACCCCACTCCATGTTTTCGTGGCACAAAGATACTAGTATCAAAGGGTATTTATACATACAAAGTTCCTGCTGCAGAATTGCCAGTCTGTTCATGGGAGACATGCGAGGAGAGGTGGCCACCGTGGATTCCTCATTGCTGCACCTGAGCACTGTGGATGGTGTTACAATACATCATTGCTCGCACATTGAACAGCTAGTGAAGACCAGCATGAAGCCACTGGGATGGCCAGCCCTGCAGTGGTGACAGCAGAGATCTGTCTACATGTGCAGAGTGTCGAAATCGGAGATGGTAATTAGATTGACACTCGTTTGATTCTTGTTTCTATGAAAACTATATGCACGCAAGCATCTTGTCTTTCTTCAATAAAATTTACTGTGTACAAAGTATCTGCGAAGAGGTAATTTCTATTTTATTTAACTATCACTGATTGAACCATCCCTGCAGAAATTACAAACTGCCATGTTTCATGATACAGGAAACAGAAAATTCTCATCTTTTTTTTTGGCAAGAAAAGACTGTGGGGAAGTTTCCACAGTACTGATTTTTATAGAAAATAGGCACCCAAATTCGTTTTTGACGGAATTCGAATCTGGGTGGCTAGGTGTAGTGCCACGTTAAGTCACCTAGCTAAGTGAGCCAGGCTCACTTCCCGTCATGGGGTCACTACAATCCCTGAAGCCCAACGAATACTTTATTAGTCTCAAAACCTTCACCTTAAACCCAACAGAGACCTCTAGCAAAGAGAGACCGAAAATTTAATTCATGAGAGCGCGCGCCCGCTATAAGATGAGTTGCATCTCCTACCAATGAGCTTTGCTTGACTTTGTGCTTGACTTTCTGTCGAACAGGGAGGCCGGAGTCGAGCAGGGAGGCGGAGTCGGCCACGGCGGCACAGGGGCTTCAGGGGCGTCGCCTTCAGGGGCGACGGGGCGGCGGCGCAGGGGCTTTAGGGGCGATGGACAGGCGGCGGAGGCGGGGCGGCGGAGGAAGGGCTTCGGGCGGCGGCGGAGGGGCTTCGGGCGGCGGCGGAGGGCTTCGGGAGGCGGTGGCGAACCGGCGTCGAGCGAGCTGGGGGTGGCGGCGGGCTGGGCGGCGGAGCAAACCCTAGCCCATCGCTGTACCGAGCGGAGCGGGTGGGGGGCGCGTGCGATGGGAGGAGGACCGAGAGGAAGGGGACGGGGAATAGAAAGAAGCCACCGAATCGTTTTTTTCACAACATAACCATGGGTAGTGGGTCTTTTTCCACCCAAAAGCAAGTGAAAGCAGGGGGGAGGGGTGCTTTTGATTTTACACCACAGTAAAAGCTGGCTTTGGGTAAAAGTAGCTCTACCCTTTGGGCCCTTTGGTTGAGCTTTTGGCTTTTGGGGGCAAAAGCCACAGCCAAAAGCCCAACCAAACACACCCTATGAGGCTTGGTTCAAAACTCCAAAGAAAACCCCACTAACAAATTTGTGCTAAGATCATAATGTTTGAAGAGAATACCCCATGTGTATCCTGATATTTATTTACCTTTCGCCTCCTATGTATTGAACATTGTGCCTCTAGGATATTGAACATTATGCTAATTTGGGATGCTAGCTAGCATACATTATTGTTGAGTTATTTGCCCAAACAAAATGAGTTCCACTGACGCTAGGCACATTGTGCATGTTGTGCTAGCACATTGTGCATGTTGTGCTAGCATGAGTGGAACTCATTGTGCACATTGTGCATGTTATGCATTCACTTTTTAAAACAACTCATCTACCTTGTGCGGTCTGCTCAACGCCTCACGCAGCATCCTCACAAGGGGGTCATATGCACGGCTCTATGTGGCCAAATTGACCTGGCCTGCAGATGGCCTGAGCAGGGAACCATCGCAAAGACAAGCCAATGGTCATCTCCTCCCGACTGGCCATGCCTGCATTGGATCTTTTTTTAGATAATGATGCCAGCAGTGGATCTGGGAGCAGCATGGTGCGCCGAGGAACGGCCTAGCAGTACATTCACCAACAAGGGAGGCTAGTACTCTAGCACCCGCAGTGATCTGGTGTGATGGAAGAGGTTTAGGATGCAGGAGGCCAGTGGGGAACTAGCTTGTTTGTCCCAAGGGCAGGAACAATGGTCGAAACCAGATTGATCAAGGAAAGTTCGGATACTATTATAGCTGAGATTTTCCAGTTGCCTCCTACTCCCAAGACACGTGATGGGGCACCACGTTTCTTACTCATTACTCGTACTGTGAAAGTATAGG
The DNA here is from genome assembly GCA_018135685.1 of Themeda triandra. NCBI lineage: Eukaryota > Viridiplantae > Streptophyta > Magnoliopsida > Poales > Poaceae > Themeda > Themeda triandra. The sequence goes on along the minus strand of JAENPR010000229.1, from coordinate 206,690 downwards.
CGGGTATGTATGTTGTGCCACTCATAAGTGCCTCATATTTTTGGTACACATTGACTATTCAATGAAAGTAATATCTTGTACTCCCTCCGTTTCATAATATCTCAACTTCTACGCTTCAAAAAAATTCTCAAAATGAAGGGCTCCATGCATCTGTGCTGGCCTGTGCTACCTGCTGCTAGCAGTCCGCGTAAAAAATTAAAGCACCCGTCGGCCACATGTTCAAAGGCCCACCGAGTGGAATAAAATAAAAAATAAAAAATCTCCACCCACGAAGCGCACGCCTCTCTCTTCCTTTCCTCTTCTCCGTCTCCCCTTCGTAGACCACCGCAAAGCACGCACTTTCCCCATCCTTGAAGATCTCGTCCCTCCGCGTCCATGGCTGCAAGCGCCCGCCGACGCCCGCAATCTCGTCAAGCCACGCGCCGCCGAATCAACGCTCAAGCCAACCAGCGCCTATTCGGTTGAGGAGCCGTGGATCTATGTTCGCGGGTGCCGAATCGAGAGGGCTGGCCTGCGCTTCCGCGTCAAACTCCCAGGGCGAGTTGTACGTCCCTGACTCCGAAGACGAAGAGGAGGCCCTTGAGGTGTCCGTGAAGGTGGGCCCGTCGACGTCGATCTAGCCCCAGTGGTGGACGGGGCTGCCGGCGTCGATCTAGCCCCCTGCGGTTGCCGCGAATGGGGCTGCCGGCGTTGATCTGGCCCATGCGGACGGGGCTGCCAGCGTGGAGATGATGGAGATCTGCCCCCAATGGTGCCTATTTTCTTCACCCCCACCCCCTAGTTTACTTGATCTTGGTTATATGACGGGCTTTTCATGCCAAGATACTTGTGGAAGATGGAACCTTTCTGTACCTAAAGTGCTTTTGTGTAGTGTACCACGTGTAGGTTATCACTTCCGGTAGATAACGTGCTTTTGGTCCTACGACGAACTGCTGCTAGTGTACTGAATGTGGATGAAGCATGCTATGTTTTATAAAATGCTAATCAATGTGTGATGACGACTGCTAATCAATAAGTCTTTCATACGAGTGACCTGAGTAGCTCTTACTCTTATGCAATTTTGCTACCATTTTTGTTGGTAATTTCGCATTGCAGTTCGTGATAACTCTAGTTTAGTGTAAACAACCATACATTATAAGATCTTCTAATTTAGAGCAGTATCATGGATGATTATTTAGAGCAGTACCAACTATACATGCTTCACTTACAAGTACAGACCCTTGCTTTATACAGTTTCCAAATTTATAGACCCTTGCTTTATTTACAGACCACACATGATGAACATGACCACATTAGCAACCATAGCCTCCTAGATTTCCGATGATCACATCAAACATGATATAATTAGTTGCCCAACAGTGTCAGCACATCCTCATATAGTTTTCTGTCACAACGAAGCCTTCTAGGAAGCATGGCCAGTGACTGCTGGCGATCTTTGTCGATGTGAGGAACCTTGTACCTATTACCCCCCGCCATCTTTCATCACCTCAATCAAACACCCTTGTAGTGTTAGGAACACTCTATTCAAAGTTTCTGGATCATACTTATCAAACTCTTGTTTTACGTTCGCGATAAGGTCATCTAAGTTCCTAGAGACTGTGTCATAGGTTAGGGATTGAAGAGAATTAAAGAACCCTAGGTCAAGTACATTCAAATCTGGTGAATTGGTGGGCTGATTGATGAGTCGTATGTCAAGCCCTGTGCGTGCCACTGCATCCCTAAACTCCTTATCATTTGCCGGCACATGTGAAGGAGCATTATCTTGTTGAATATAAATGGTTTGTCCTCTAAGTTCCTGTGGCCACCATCTAACAATAGCGTCCAGAACATTATTGATCAGATATGACCTCATAGTAGCCCGATCTACTTTGATAGGTTTGGTGACTAGGGCCCCCCTTCCTCTGTTTCCACTTCTTCTTTTTGCTGGTTCCTGTAGTAAATGAAACCAAGTTGGGATCACAAATTTTTAGCGCAATGACTAATGGAAACAAAGTGAAAAAAAGTATGATGTACCTTTCGTACGAATGGCCATACTCCTAGCTTCGCATCAAAAATACAGTTACCTGCATGATCGAATATAGGTCTTCCAACTGCTGACAAAAACATAACTTTGCCAATGCTATTCTTATTGTGCACAGTCCTGTGTGGATCATCCTCCCCGGGAAGCATATAACATGTCAAGTAATTAGATGTGGTGTTGAACCATTTTTCGTCCATGTGGATGATGTTGTACATGTCACAAAATTTGGGATCGTTAGGCAGTGACTCTTCATCTAACATGGAAAGACACCATCGTAGTCTCTCTTTCTTGTTGTCTTCCCTCAACAAAGGCTTGAGGGTGCTGGAGTGTCGTCGTAGTAGGCCTTCCTTGAACCGTCTGTGCAGAGTGCTTGTGTCTACCTTAATAGTTTTAGCTAGAGGTCTTAAAGTCCTTCTCTTATGCAAGGGAATTCTAAGAATTTGTGATAGATCAATTTGGATCCTTTTGCGGCCACAATTCTTCCTCCGTGATCTAACATCTACCGGTCTCCCTTGTGCACGACACTCCTTAGCTCTTCGCCAAACAGCACGCACTTGGTACCTGCTGGCTTTAAACATGTCTGCTACTATTTTTGTGGTGTTCTTTTTAAATTTTCCATGATTACTTCTCTCGAGCAAAGCTTCGTATATTTGTTGCCTTTCAAGGTCTGTCAAATTTCTGCATTTACGTGAAATATTTGGGTTTGTATGTTGATCTTGTTCAACATCTGAGTCCTCCAACTCCTCCTGCTCAAAGACTATGTCCATAGCATCAGCAAACACACCATAGTTGTGCATGTCCTCGATCATGTCTGAAAAAAGAAGTTTCAGATACCAGTAGCAAAATGTTTAGATTTTGCGAAAAAATCATACTCAAAAGTGTTGCTAAAAACAGTGAACAAAATGATAATTGGCTGCAGCATGTGTCGTCTATTGAGAATACATTGTTCATATGTGACGTGGCTTGTTAAACATTTCTGGAGTGAATATATTAATGCATCACATGTTTACTAGAACAAATCATCTTGTTTGCTGGTTCTTTCTATTCGATGACATATCTTGAAATATGGTTTGTGCAGGATGGGTATTCGACTCAGCATCAGGATGGCTTGTATATGGAAATAGGAAGCAAAAAATTGATTGAAATAGTAAGAAAAAAAATCCATTGATGCTTACTGGTCATTTGTTGGAGCTCATGTGGGTGATCAGCTGGTGGTAAGTTGAGATCAAAACCATCTTGTTCATGTGGAGCATCAAAGCTGAAATCTGTTTCTTGTTGCTGGGGTTCGACAACAGCAAGAACTGCAATAGGGTGAGGCATATAACTTTACTGAAGGCTGAAAGGTGTGTTTTCACACTGTAGTTACTTTCTTTTAGTAATGGAACTAAGAGAGGCATTACCTTCATGAGATTCTTCTTCTTGGCCCTCAAAAGCAGGAATGTTGAGATCTATAGCATGCAGACAACCGTGTTGCTTTTCCTGGAGATAGTGGGACTGACCTCTGGGTTGCTGTACTTGTGGTTCTTGGATGAGGTGCAATTGGTCTTCCTGGAGGTAAAGAAGTTCATCTCCATCATCATCCTCGCGAAGCTCTTCATTTAGGTCTGGTAAGGGCTCTTCATTTCCTTCCCCTGGTACTATGTTCAGATCTATGGCCAAGCCTGAAGATGGAGTTCTCTTGCAGGCTACAGAGGGTTCTTCGCTTTCTTCACATGGTAATGTATTCAGATCTATGGCCATGGTTGAAGATGGAGCTCTTGAGCATGCTATGAAGCTATGGAGGTTGGCACATTTGGAGTGTGTGGATGGCTGGTGTTGGGTTCGTCAGGTGAATGTCAAAGCCATTTTGTAGTGGGGGCAATGGCGCCAAAAGCTCTCATTCAAATTTTGGATACTCGGCGGAAGGGCTGGAACTTTCTGTAATCTTGTTTTGTGGCTTGCTTGTGGCCACGTGGTGTTTTGTGGTGTCGTCCTTGCATGGACGCATTTTATATTTGGGTCAGGCTACTAGTGTTCCTGGCCACGTGGCTCTTTTTCCGTGTGGTGTTCTGCAATGGATGCCAACCTTGCATGGTGTGTCAGTCTACAGTAAATTTCACATTTGAACCGCAGATGTTGAGTTATTATAATACGGAGGGAGTACGTAAGATATGATCATGATCACTGTAACTAAGGGTATACTATAGAATACAGATAGTGTCGCCTCTCCGGGGACTAAAATATCGAGCTTTCATGCAGAAAATCACTAAAGGACCCAAAAAAGATTTAACATAATGAATTATGGTCCATATTTTTATTGGCAATAGGTGCACAGTTCTGGTCCGATTTCTTGTGCGGCATATTTTCCTGGTTAACTTAATGTAGTAGTTGCACTCTGTCCTATCTACTAGATCTGATCAGCAGAACTGTACGAAAATATACTGCAGAAGGTAAATGAAGTAAAATTAAAATGAATCACTTTCTTTGCTGACAAGACGTGGTTATGGTGTACAATGAAGACGTTAATATTCTTTGATCCATTCTCGAAGAATAAACATGTTACAAATAATCAATTGATTTTCTGGTGGAAGCATTGTCCGCTGTGCCAGTAGAGAGATTTACAGTAAACTAAAAAAGAGGGCAGACGAAGGACCAGAAGAACTGAAAGCCACCGCAGCATCTGGACAGACTACAGGTGTCAACTGCACAGGAAGCAATTAACCAGATGATGTGTCACGTGATTGCACATATTGTGCCTAGAGGAAAGCGTAATGCGTAGTTATCACAATTTGGGACATTCCGCATTCTACAGCTACAAAGAAAGGTGCCTCTGCCTCCAATTCCTCTTGCATTCTCAACAAACGCAGCTTGCAACTTTTTGATTTTCTTGTATCTTTGTGTGTGATTTCTCATTTGTTCTCTATGTTCTGTACTATTACAATACTTCCGTGTTCCACAAAAATTAAATCATAACATATATGTAGGGCCCCTGGGGATAGCGTGTAGTTAGTATAGTTGGTGCCACAGAGCAAACTCCTACTTTAGAGATGGCGCCAGTGGACTTAAGGAGAAATTTTGAGATCTGACCCGTTATTCGCATGCCCCGAGAAATATGACACGGAATTCGTTAGCCATTGGAAATATGACCCAAGTTATGCGGATTGTCTGGAAATTTAGTCTTTTGTGGATCTACTCCGTTTTAGTACTTCCAGAGGCTATTTGCAATGTTTGAAACACGGGAAAAGACATTTGTGCCCCTCCCACATTCTAGATAGCACCAAAACAGTCCTCCTGCATCTTTTCTCTCCGACATTGATGTGTGGACCCCATGCGTCCTCTTCTTCTTCAAGCTCCAACCATCTTGTGAGCACGGTGGTGAGGCAGGGGGCGGCAGACGGCGGAGGTCATCCGGGCGGGGGTAGGAGTGGATGCCCGGGGGCGGGCGGCACGCATACGGTTGTGGTGGCGCCTCCCCCGACTTCCATCCCCCCCGTGCGTGCATCCACCCGGCGCGGCCTCCCCTGCCTCTTCCACCCGGTGCGTCTTACCTCGGCGGCGTGCGGACTCCCATCCGGCAGCGTGCGGACTCCATCCGGAGGCGCCTCCACCCCAAGCAGCCCACACCCCCGAGCCGGATCCTCTCCACATCCCCGGCGCTTCTCCCACCCCACGGCGACGCGCGGGCCGCGTACCCGGGTACTAGCGGCGGTCCGGTACGCTCGACCTCCATCCCGGGGGGGGTAGCAGCGGCGGCCCGAGGGGCGGGCGGCGGTGGGTCGGCTTCGCGCCTCGCACCTCGCGCCCGCGGAGAAGAAAGTCGCGACAAGAAACAAAGAGAGATGAGGGGAAAAAAATGAGGGAGGGGCACAGATGTCTTTTCCCGTGCTGCAAACATTGCAAACAACCCCTTGGAAGTACTAAAACGGAGTAGATCCATAAAAGACTAAATTTCCAAACAATTCGCATGACTCGGGTTATATTTCCAAAGGCTGACGAATTCCGAGTCATATTTCATGGGGCATGCGAATAATGGGTTAGATATCAAAATTCCTCGATTTAAAGATACGGTCACAATTATGTTATCCAAAAATTTAGAAGCAGTGGTGCACACAGCAACTAAAGTCATTCATTCATACTTTCCCTGTGCCTTCAGTTCCTCTTTCACTCTGCCCAAATGTTTGTTGCAACCCTTCGATGAATCTCATGCATTTTTCTGTTTTCTCCGAGTACAACAGAGTGCACATCTGTGTTTAAAAAAAACGAGACCACCATATATAGTGGGTTAGTGACGTAATAGTTAATCTAATGGGCAAATTTGATCATATCTACTAGACCTTATCAGCAGCACCAAAGGAAAAGTAATGACTTACTTACTGAACCTATGAGCTTATGATTTGTGGCATAGCAGAGGATAGCTTGGTGCCTTCTCCGTTCATAGTTCACATGTTTGACCACAACCACTGAATGTCATAAGAATGTCATGTCAAAACATAATTTTAGGCTGGTGTTGGTATTATCTATGGACAACTAAACATTGCTATTTGACTACATTCCTTTTGACACTATAGACAAAAGGCCGGAGCCCTGCTTTATATTGAAAGCAAAGATTTTGCTGGGGAAACCAGCTTACAATGTAGCACATAAGCAAGATAAAGTTCTTCCCTGACTAAAAGACTACTAACGCCCTCTTAACCAAGATAACGCAACCACCAAGAGCAAACCAGCCACTACATCGGCAAAACTACAGGTTTTCCAGACTCCCAAAGCCAACTCAAACTTATTCCTTTTGACATTATTGTCAAGGGCTTCGGATCCTAGGGTAGCTGACCCTCGACTACAGAGCTCGTAGTCTTGTGCCGTCTTCTAGGGCTGAGGTTCCCCCATCTGCAGCCTAGAGATAGATTGGTTTGATAATATCTTTGCTGATCGTTTCACGGTTCTGGTTACAGAATGATATATCCATGCGGCTTGTAACAACGAAGGGATATAAACTCCTATAATTAAGCAAATAGACTCCTCCTATAATTAAGCAAATAGACTCTCACGAAAAGGAACTCCATCCGATCTGCTGCATAGCCTGATTGCTATCGTTCCAATCCTAGCCACTGGCCGATCCTGCCTAACTTGCATGCCCAGATGGCCGCTGCGCGGCTTCTGTAGTGTTCTCGGCGGGTCGCGCCTTCTCCTAGGAGCGGACCCACATGACAACTTTTCTCCAACAAAATCCACCGTTGTATCCACCTTCCTTCGGCCTCCCATTCCCAGGTCCCAACACACCATTGATACACCTCTCACTCCTCTGCTATTCATCTATTTATATACCCTCTTGCTTTTATATGTGTGTAGTATATACAGTATAAGCTAGTGTTGCTCTGGCACCTTGATGGGCTAGAGGGAGAACTAGAGACCGCTGCCATATATTGAGACTGATGCCTCCGGTCTGCTACTATTTCTCTTGCTTCACCATGAAACGAAAAACCTCTCAAGTTCTGATGGAATCTCAAAACACTGGTCAGGCCTTCATTGTTCCATAAAGGCAAATCGTCTCCATTGCTACAAAATTTATTTCCGAAGACAGCCACCACATTTGAGAATACCCAGAAAATACTATATAGTGAACTTCAATGGCGGTTGGTTAATTAAAGGAAAAACAAACAGATCTTTTACTATGGTTGGAAAAGTACCATGGTACTTCCATGTACTTTCATCTTTTTTGCATTTTGGAAGTAAATATATTATGCAGGGTACTTTAGTAATTGATCGAGGTACTTCCATGAACAACGCCGCCGGCTCCGCGCTGTGGCGCACCGTGCCATCACCCATCAGCTGTGGTACGCCGCCTCCACATATTCATGGAGAGCAAGTAAGCATGCACATATTCATGGCTGTGCTGGTGCTGCTGCTGTCCTCGCCCTGCTCCCATCAACGGGCCTCCACACTGCCGCAACTATGGTTTTCCATTCGGCATTGGCTTGGATAGATAACAGATAGGAAGCCACGGATACGGCCAAGAGGAGAGAGATGGTCATATGGAGCAATAGAAGTGTCGTGTCTTCATCTCAGGACCCTGGCTGTGGTGGCACATGACACAGCAGAGGGCACCGTCGGCAGCGAGCGCGCCGCAGCGAACTACGCGGCAGTGAGGCTGACGGCGAGCGCGAGGCTGTTCTCAGGACCACGCTCAAGTTTCTGTTCGAGATCGAGAAGCTGGACTTCCTGCTCCCCGGCACGGCCAAGCTGCCAACGCCGTCTCGCCGGAGCACGAGGTGAACCAGGAGCGGCTCGATGAGGTGCTGGCACCGCCCAGTCGAGCAAGAGCAAGCACGTCGAATCAAGGAACCCTGCGGGCGTTCTGACGCCGGTCAGTGAGGAGCGGAGGGCACCAAGCCGCGCGGCGTGCTTAACGCCAGCCTGACTATCCGCTGTGCTAATGCTCTTGAGCCATGACGTCATGATGGCCTCACTATTAAAGAATGACTGATTTAGCCTTACTATAAAATAAAATAAGAATTTAAAATATGTATTGCCTCACATATTTTGGTACTTGGTCCCACCTAATTTGGTATTGTCCCTACCTATTTTAGTATCACCAGGTACTTTCACTTGAGTACCTCCTATTTTTCCACCGCCTGATCTCGCTCAATGGATGGCATATATTTTTTTCAACCATTGTAAAATTTCTCAAAACGAATACAGATAAGGGTATATTTTTTCACTTGGTGCAGAAAATAGTATATATGCATATGCCATATAAAATATTTCTAATTCTAATATGCACCTTTCTTCAGTTTTGCATGGCCATCCCCTACCATCTCCTATCCGTCATTACCTTTACCGTGCATCTTAATTCCAAAATTAGGTAATCAGTTAATGGGGTTTGTTAAACCTTTATGCTCGTATCCATTTATAAATCACTAGCAAAAGTGCCCGTGCGTTGCAATGGGGAAACTCTCTAATATTTTTATTCATGTTTTGTTTCCTATATAAAATTTAACAAACTTGTCTCTATATCTCTCTTTCTTCATGTTATCCTGTGAATTGGCATACATCACTTTTCTTGCTTTTATACTTACTTCTTCCAACGCTATGCCATCTCCCTTGGGAATTCTTGCAGCTACTGCTACTACTCATCTTACTCCAGTCCATGAGAGTTACCATGGTAAGATCGGAAAGCACACAATACGGCTAGGGTCTATGGCAACACGACGTCGAGGACTCAGGCTTGGTACAGTCTACACCTTCCACGCCGTTGGCAATTATATTGATAGGCCTAGGAGTTCAAGCATCGCGTGCCTTGAATTTTGGTCGTGTGTGCCCAACATGCGGTTCATCTCCTACACCTTGGATGATAATCTATCCATGGCACGCACTTCAATTAGGTTCTGGAACGGAACCTCTGACAGCGTTAACATGATGGCGATTGCTGACATACACGCGTCAATGTTGTGCCCACTGAAGTAGCTACATTGTCACAAGGCCAACATGGGACAATGCCCACCCTGTGCGCCTAATGCTTTCTACGATTGATAAGTCCACTGATGCTATTTTGTTGTGAGACAAAAATATTGTACCATAGCTGATAAACAGAGCTGAAATCTAAGAGAACATGATGACATCTCAGCCATGGCAAGACAAGTACGGGAATGCATTATAACATTACCCTCTTCATTTTGCATTGTGTTGACGCATATGATTAATGATTTTTTTCTTTAATATTTTTCCCATTTATGTATAACTATAGGCAATATTAAGATGTCATCTTTGTGATACTTTGTTGTTTGATTTTCTATTTCTTCCATATTGTTTTTTTCTAATATATAAAGTGACATCTTTGTACCAGAATCATTCTAATTCCAGGATACAATATATTCCCTATTTATCTTCACGTCCTGCTGAGTTAGGATTTGAGTCCGGCGGAATTAGAACGGCGTGCTTTGGAGATGTTTTTAGTATGCATGCATTCCAGGATTTGTTTCATAAACGGTACAAATACATATATGCATAGATAATAAAATAATTCTCCTTCCACTTGGCGTGCTTGGTCTTGCATGTGAGACTTGCCATATATCAATTTATATCTTGCTTGCTTACGTGCCTTGCATGCAAATTGATGGCCCAAAACTTTGGCTATTATTAGTAGGTTTATTACGGGCCAATACTGACTGTTCGTTCATGGGTTGGCTGGCTGCACGGCGTCCGATTTTCCCAAGAAAATCTGAGTTTGAATAGGAGAAGGAAAATTATAGCCGTGAACGGAAGCCAGTCTAGACGCATTAAGCCGAGACCAAGTCGCATTAAGGAGAGGCAGAAGAAAATATGGCAGATTGAAATTTTCGTATGGCAGACTGAAATTTTCGTGTTTTATTAATAAGTATAGGTATAGATATACACGTGATGTTTGACAAACCACTAAACATTTTATAATATACAAGATGATGTGCTTTATTCATTTTTCCCCTTGAGGTTATGAATCACATTTTTATGGGCATATATTTCTCCAGCCTTGCACTTCTTCCTTCTGAGAGTACTGCAACTGGAAGACACGCACCATATTCACATGTGGTGCTTAACTTTTCTTTTGGCCTTACCTTTTCTGCATGTATTACCAAATTTGAGCATGAAGAGACACTACGCACTTTCGTGTCTCTAATCTCTGTCGCAAGCGACTGCCATTCTACACAGAAGCACGGCAACCCTCGATCTAGCGCAGTACATGATCACCACGAGCAAATATGTTAAATGGGCTTGCGCGTCCACGAGATACAGGCACAACTGTGGTTCAGGTGTTGCTGATTATTTATTCTTGTCTCCGTCAACAGATGCATCATGCAACATGCTTGGTTTGACTGAGCATCCAGAACATGGCTATATTTTGGTGCCCTTTGTGTATGGTAAAGCCACTAAAATAGTTTTTTTTTTTGTATAAATAACATGTATGTCTGTCTTAGGCCTAATTTTCGATCAAACTTGATGTAAGTTGAAAGATCAGAGCTTGGACAAATAAAATCAGTGATTTGCAATGCATCACCATTTCAAGTATAATTTTGAAGGGGCTCTTGGACATGAGCAGATCTAATCATCCTATTTTATTTCTATCTTAAATTTACGACAACATGAATTAGTTAAACCACTTCATGGAATTGCACAAAACAAGTTGTCCATATTCGGTTATTATTGTGTTATTTTCTTTGCGGAGAACATGAAGGGATGTGTTCTAACATGGAATAAAATAGATTTTTTTATAAAAAATAGTAACAATTTGTTGTAAATTACGTTTAATAAGGAAGAAAATGTCAAAACAAGCCAATTACTACTGCATGCACATGACCAATCAAAAAGTTTGGTCGTAGAGTAACTCGAAGAGACTATATATATTTTTTTTCTAATTTATACGAATGGAGACTTGGGTGAAATTTTTTGCATCCAAGGACCTATTTAATTTGATGGTAATTTGCCTGTCATTCTCATAATTATGATACACTTTTATTATTCAGAAGTTATAATAAACCTATAATTACTTATTTTTTGGGCACTCTATGGGAACTAATGCACATTTGTGTACTTATCTATTTTCCTTAATAAAAAATATAATTAAATTATTGTAGAGCTCGAGGCAAAATAAGATTTTACTAATTGAACGGCTTATTTTATATAGTTTCCATCATATGTCACCACAACATTCTAAATAGTCTATACTCAAATTTTAGTAAAAAAATTATATGTTCATGACCTATTAATTATGGAATCTATTGCCTTAACAGGGAAAAAACAAATTCAGATTTACATATCGTCATTAGCCCATGCAAGTGCACGGGATTCTATTACAAAATGAACAATGAAAATATAAAATTTAATAATTTTATTTAAATACATTAAGGAGTAGCACCCAATCCTTATGTCATTTTACATTCTATCCCGTGCGGGAGCACGGGTTGATGGACTAGTATGTTAAATGGGCTTGCGCCTCCCGCATATTCCTAACAAATAAACTATGTATCGAAGAAGCTTCTATGCTGCATTTGCCGAATAGGAAACACAATATATAGGTGATTATGTGTGTTGTGCCAGTTGCAAGTCTTTCATGTTGTTGCTACTTATAGGCTTTTTAATAAAAACAATACCTTGCACCGAAGATGTGCTCATCAACGCTGTTATTAAGTGCAGACTATGTGTATACCTGCTAATTACTGGCACAGTAGGAGTGAACATACTTCCTCCGTCCCATATTAATTGTCACCGTTGGTGTGCGTGCCACAAGTTTGACTCGATTTGTACAAAATACGTGCAACATTTGTATCTTCAAATAAATTTGTTAACAAACTAGATTCAAAGATCTTTCTAATGACACTAATTATGTATTATAAATAATAATATTTTTAATATAAAATTGCCGACAATTTTTTTGGGAAGCACAAAGCGACAATTAATTTGGGATGGAGGGAGTATTTTACAGTAAGATTGAACATTTTTTTTCCTGACACTATGGGAAACAGGCACTTTGCCGACTGCCGCGGCACTTTGCCGCCTGCCAAGCCCAGGGCAGTCGGCAAAGGCATCCTTTGCCGACTGCCTAGGCCTTGGTAGGCGGCAAAGTCCGGCAGGCGGCAAAGGGCATCCTTTGCCGACTGCCCCTGGGTGCCAGCAGGCGGTAAAGTCTGGCCGTCGGCAAAGGATGTCTTTGCCGACTGCCAGGACAAGCAGACGGCAAAGAATTTTTTTTTCTTTTGAATTTTGATTTCAAATTTTTTCGGTGATCATTCTAGATTGTATTGAATTCAAATTTGAAACATTTTCATAACTTTTTGCTATATTTCTTGAATTTATTTTGTTTACTTGCATTTTCCTCAAAAAAGTAAAATTGAACTGTAGGTGCATGAAATAATGAAAGCTAGCCATTCAAAAAATTATATTCATGTTAGGTAATTTGTTTTGAGGCCCTATCCAGGAACTCTCCTACAAATTTTAACTCCTATTTCACGAAACATGGTTCTCCAATTGCGAAAGAAGTGTTATTTTAATTATATAAAAATGCAAACGAAGTCTGAAAATCACGAAACTTGGCGAGGTGTCATCTCATGGCATGTGGAGGCTGTGATAAAAAATTGAGAATGTTTAGAACAAGTTTGTGACAACGGATGGCTAAAACCCATATATCTCCTCATGTGATCACTTGTGGTTACATGTGGAGATGTCTCGGGTTTTAGCCATCCATCATCAGAACTTGCTCGAAACATTCTCAATTTTTTATCACAGCCTCCACATGCCATGGGATGACACCTCGCCAAGTTTCGTGATTTTCAGACTTCGTTTGCATTTTATATAATTAAATAACATTTCTCCTACAACTAAATAGTCATGTTTCGTGAATAATTCTATTAAAAATTTGGGTGAGCTCCTAGATACGGCCTTAATATGCACTCTCCAACAAGAATATAATTTTTTGAATGGCTACATTTCATTATTTTATACACTTACGTTCAATTTTGGATTATCCAAAAAAATCATGTAAATGAAATAAATGAGTGAAATATAGCAAAATGCTATAAAAAAATCTCAAATTTGAACATGTGCTACTATGATAACAAAAAAGTGTCAATTCAAAAAACATTCATCTTCTCATGTTTTTGAATTTCAAAGATTTAAAACAAAAAATAAAAAAAAGAGAAAAAGCTTTGCCGACTGCCTTGCTGGGCCAGTCGGCAAAGTGGGCGGCCCAATAAGGCCCAATAGGCCCGACCGCACCCCCATATATAAACCACCCCCACCCTAAACCCTAACACCTCCCCCACTCCCCCCGCCCGCCGCTCCCCTTCTCTCCCCCCACTCCCCCAGCCTTCCGGAGGAGGAAGGCCACCGCCGCTCGCCGGCCCCCGCGCGCCCGCGTGGAGGTGCGCGCCGAGCGCGAGGGAAGGTCCACCGCCGGACGAGGAAGACGAGGAGGCCGCCGCCGGAGGAGGAGGCCCTCCCGAGGAGCTCCGCCGCGCCGGGCGAGGAAGACGAGAAGGCCGCCGCCGGGCCGCACTCTTCCTCGTCATTCGGGTCCGACCGCCCGCGCTTGCTCCTGGCGAGGAAGGGAGGCCGCCTCGCTCGGCACGCGTGCTCGCCGGCGCTGGGTGGGAGAGCGCCTTGACTCCGCCCGCCGCGCGAGGTCGCCGGTGGATCCACGGGCCGCCGACGCGAGGAGGTCCGCCGGAGCGAGGAGGAGGCCATGGCGCCGCCGCTCCCCCTCCTCTCCCTCCCTCTCTCCCACCGGCCGCCGCCGGAGATGGCACTGCTGCTCTTGTCCTCGCCGGAGCACGCGTGCGCACCACGCACGCGGCTCCGTCGAGGGTGGCCGTGGTGGCACCCCCTACACGGCGGCACGTTGCAGGGGGCACGGGGCACGGCGGCGCGACGAGCAGGCGAGGTGCGGCGGCGCGAGGCACGGCGGCCGGACGAGGCCCACTGACGGCGTCGATGGGCTCACAGGGCCCTAGATGGGCTTCACGGGCCCGTCTTTTTTTTATTTTTCTCAAAACTCTTTGCCAGCTGCTGGTCTGGGTAGGCTTTGCCGCCTGCATCCACGTGGCAGGAGGCAAAGGCGGTCTTTGCCGCCCTGGCCTTTGCCGCCTCCCCTTTGCCGCCTGCCACGTGGAATGCAGTCGGCAAAGACCTTTGCCGACTGCATTCGGGCCTTTGCCGACTACTTTGAGCAGGCGGCAAAGAACCCGATTCTAGTAGTGTGAAGGCAAGTTCGGGGGGGGGGGATCAAAGCGGATCCCCACATGCATTGGGGGAGAGAGAGATAACAACATCAACAAAACAAATAACACTTAGACAAACTCAAAGGTAAGCCTAGACAAAAGCCGAAATGCACGAACCAAGCGTCAACTTGCGCCACTGCCGAGTAGCATACTCGTTGTTTCACCATTGTCATTGTGCTCTCCACCACCCCACGTAGCTACCACTCCACTACCACCATCCCTCTGAGAGCCCAAAAGTGGAATAGGGACTAAGACTGGTGTCGAACATGCAAACTTAGAATCAACGGGTATCTCTATTCAACTGATTATGGCATCCTCCAGCACATCCGGGTCCACGTATCGCCGTCCAACCCATCCGAGGGGAGGAATCCTTGGAGGAGAACGGCGGCAGCGGTGGAAAATCCACACGATATTTAATATTCTGACACCATCAAGGAGAGGAAACACAACAGACGGCCAGGTTAGCATCACCCAAGAGGGATCAACAACAACAACACAACATGGGAGAGAGGGAACATACAGGAAGACATAAGGCCACGACAGGACGAAGCTGGTAATCCGCCCTCCACAACGGCGCCCTCAAGAGGATTACAACGTCGATAACGTCACCGTCACTAGCACCAAATAACAACTAGAGTTGGGTTTTCACCCGGAGGAGAGGGGCAAACTATGTTCACAGGGTGGGGGTCTACATCATCGACGCTTCTAAGGAGGTAAACGACGCAAGTGGCGTCGCCGTGGACCGCAAACACAAGGTCATGCATGGCTTTCGCGTAGTCCCTCCAGTCCCGTGGACTACAGCTCGTCGACTCAGATAACCTTGAGTGAGCCCAAGGCACCATGACGCGCCAGCACGCAGCCCGCTGGCAAGCGCGCGGCCAAACTGTGCGCACGCTGCCCCACCATGGACATTATGACCATGGCCGAACTGCACACACCATTGCATTCTGTAGCAGACTGTCGCCATCCCACCCTACAGTCGCCGTGTGTCTAGGAACTCCCCTGTGAAGCCCATGACCTGAGCCCAATCCGCTAGCCGCGCCCGCACGCCTTGGGGTGCGCGGATCTGGCCGCGCACCTTTGGCCCAGCTAACCGCAGGCCATGACCTTGCTACGAAAGGGCGCCACCATGGCCCGACGAGGAAGAACAACCATGCCATGCGATGAGGAACCAACCTCCCCCTCCATGATGCTGGAGGAGGGGGGCACGCTGCCACCAGTAGGACGGGGAGGTCGCCGGTCTACATCGCGCCGCTGGCCCATGGCCACATTGACCAGGGTTCTCCGTTGTTGGCCGTCGAGCTGAGCAGTCAAGCGCTCCAGCTGACCGTCGTGCCCATGACCACCAAGAACCGGCCCTGGTCGTGACGAGATCCGTGATAGGGAAGGCCAGATCCAGGGCTAGGGGAGTTGGATCCGCGCCCCATGGCTGGCGGTTGCCTTCCTCGCTGCTGACTACACACAGCTGAAGAGGAAGAAGATGGAGGGAGGGAGGGGGAGGGGGAGGGGGTGCCGTAGCGTTCCGCCGCCGCCACCGGCCGGAGCAGTGGCGGCGGCGGCGGGAGGAGGCCGGTGGCGCGGCGGGTTGCCCTGGAGGGGACAACGCGGGGGTGAGGGAAGTCTTGTGTTCATATTTTTATTGATTATTAATATCCTATCAGTGGCAGCTGCACTGGTCTGCTACTATTCTGTTGCTTCGTCATGAAATGAAAAACCTTTAATTTCAAGTTGTGTTGGATTCAACAAGAAACACCGGCCGGGCCTTCGTTGTCCCATAAAGGCAAATCTCCTCCATTGCTACAAATTTATTTCTAAAGACAGCCACATTTGAGAAGATCCAGAAAATATATTGTGAACTTCAATGGTGATTGGTTAACTAGTGGAAAAACAAGCAAAAATAACCGTATATATTTTTTCCTAAGGTTCTCCTCTAAAAATTAGAGCATAATTTTAGCCGTGGACGAATTGGTGCGAATGTTAGAGCATCTCCAACAGTTTGATAAAACTTACTTGCCAAATATCGTAATTTGACAATTTGCTAAAATATATCGCAAGTGAAAAAATAGACTCTCTCCAAGAGTTTGCTATTTAGACTTGGTAAAATAAAAAAGGCCTGCTAACAAAACGAAGAGGCCCGCTAAGCAAACGAAGAGCTCCGCTAATGAAATGAAGAGCCCCACTAAGAAATGAAGAGCCGTAATTAACAAAGAGCTCCCGCTAAAAGAAGAGCCCTGCTAGGTTGCCGGACCTCACAGCTACCATGCTCCGCCTCTTCTCAGTCAACTGCTTCGTGTGTGGGCGGCTGCGAGGGCTCCATCCATGCACGTATCCATGGAGGCCTTTTTAAAGTGATGGCCAACCCATTTAATTCATTGAAATCCAATGTACCATAATTACAATGTGAATAACAATTCAAAACTATCCATTTAATTTATTCAAATCCAATGTACCATAATGTATCATGCTACTCTGAGGAGCTCATCTCGGATTATCATGGAAAACCAAGAAACTTTACATTTTTACTGCTTGCAGCAAGGAAAATCGGGTCACTTCTGCTGCAGCCTCCGGCATGTGCACATCGGCAATAGAACAAAAACTGCTCCTCTTTTACTCGAATGCTTAAACCAATCTTTTTTTTCAAAAGGAATGCAAAAATGTATTTGTCAAAATCCAAAACCATTGACAGGCTTTGAGTATTGAACTAATACGTGTGTTGAAGCAATTACGTATCTTAAACTAATGTTAATTTAAAACTATTTCGTGCCAAGATGATTCAGTCTTTGCTGAAAGAACTTGAAGCCAACCTTTTCGAAATCATACAAGGGTATCATTGTGGAAAAATGTCTGAGAAATAATTTGACCATTTTTTAAAAAAACTAGTTTAATCCTATGTTTTGTACAAAAAAATATTAAAAAATACTTAAGGTGTAAATTTGCTTGTAAAACCATAAAGTATGGTGCAACTAATAATCATAACCAGAAAAATGCTGTTCGGTGGTGCCAACTGAATATATTACTATCGGTTCTTGCGCGATACCAGTTTCATTACTGCAGACTAACCTCAGCCGCCACGATTTCCATAAATGATGGGAGTTCCATCTTGAAAGTCATTATCAGTTCAAGAATAGTGCATGAGCTTGCTTAATCCATAAGCACTGCGTGGCACAAGAAATAGGCAATGATCGTGTCAACACTACCGCTAACTACTGTTTTGAAGAAAGAACCTCCCATTTTGAACAAATCAACCCACAATCCTATCCTATAGAAAAATAAATCTTTTGAAGTGTTTTTTTCTTCTGTTTGAGCCTTTTTTCTAAAATATAATCCACTCAGCCCCAAAGTTTTATGTTTAATTACATATATACCAACGTCTCTTTCACAAATAAGGCACTAACAGCATTGTTCTCAGCATAACGTTTCCATTTTAGCTCTAATTAGTTCGATTCATATTACGAAGTGTTCGTAGCAACACATAAATTAGTTTTATGAAGTTTCTAATATCCGCTTTCAATGTCTGGTGTGTTGTTCTAAAACTTTTGTATACTTGTATTAGACTATTGATTTGTTCTTCTGTAAGTTGAGTAGACAGTGCAGAGTAAGTTGTTATTAACCAGCTCCAGTTCCTTGACAAGTAACATGTGATGCTTCATTTGATGAACCACTCAAGACTTCACCCGCTAGGGATGTTGTTTTTTATACCCTGCTTACACCTGGGATCTTGAATCACGTTTATATTGAAACATAGTGCAGCAGCATTGCACCTGCACCTTCTTGGACTGCGTCATGACGGCACCCAGGCACCACACCATACATCCAGCACCGCCAATTCTCGAAAGACTGTAATGTTTGGTGCATACCTTTTGTCTGGGCTGTGCCTTTCCTTTGCGTAACCTCCGTGACAAGCCACTGCCATTCTACACAGCACCACATATTCCAGCAGCCTTCGCCACCATGGTCATCATGAGAAAGCATATCCCCTTGGCTTGCGCAAGTCTGTTTCTGTGTACTAGCAATGGTGCCTAGGCTTGGGCACATCTGTTCCTTCGAGGCATCACTGTTCCCTATAGGCCTCCTATTCCTACAAAATAACTATTCTTTGTTGCTTCTTCCCAGCTGATTTGAAGGTCCTGCTTCCAACATAGTGAATATATAGGCGGTTATGTATTTGACGAACTGGGTGCTATGGTGTCACAGCTTACAACATGTATATGCGGTTATGTATGTTGAGCCAATAGCCCGTGTTTCACGTTGCCGCTACCCATTTACTTCCTAAAAAAAATAGATTGCACAGAAGATCTTAAAAATAATATACTAGACTGACACAAGTAGTTGATTCACAAAGACGGATTAATATCTAAGTGCAGACGACTGTGGGTACCAATGCATCTTGAATCCATGAGAGGAGATTAGTATTTCAGGATACAGGAGCACATACAACAATACAAGTCTGTTTGATTTATAACCAAGCTAGCCAAGCTCAGCAAAATTCTATAGATACAATTAAATATAAAACTATGAGAGTTCACGCAAGCAAGAAAATAAAAAAGAGAGGAGAGAAGACACCAAACACCAAGCAAGGCCCTTGATCCAAGATAGGCATGACCCATGCCATGTCGATTTGACATTTGAAGACCTGCAAGCCAAGACACCAAACACCAAGCAAGGAAGCCCTTATGGTTCCAAACCAATTGGCTTGAATGGAGCTCTTGAACCAAGATATCTAAAATGGCAAATACACAATGGTTTTTCCAACACTATTTTGTTAAACATCCTGTTCCAATCTGGTGCCATGTCTATAAAGAAATTAATGGGGCTATCAAGTCCTGACCTTCCATAACAAATTACAGAAGAGATCTCTAAAAATTAGAATGAAAACCCATGTTGCAATTACAAACTAGTAAAAAAAAAAAATATAAATGGATGGATCATGAAAAATTTAAATACCAACTAGAACATCTATAAAGGTGAAACAAGTCTTTGCCTGTGAAAGTAGCATGTCACAGGTATAAGATGAAAAATTGCAGCCCACACTATTTGTGTCTTTGCAACTCTAGGCGTTGTAGGATGACACATGATTTCCTGCTCTGTCCACTAACATTTTATTTCATTTTTCATGTAATCTGAGCACCTATGGACTACGGCCAGCGACAGCGAGCCACATCATGTTGTTTAGATGATGTCAAACTAAAACATTTCTTTTGATGACTCTGCATCCGGAACCGAAAGAAGGCATCTCCGTTGCCTCACACGTGTTGGGTTTAGTCTCACGACGATAATTGATGATGGAGGAGCACAATATATAAGACGGAGCAGTCCTCACCTATCAGACTAGTCTTTTGGGTTGAGTTAGCCCTAAGGTCTAGATATGTTATGGGCTCCAGTGGACATGGGCCTGAGGGGTTGTCGGCTCGTGGACGCGCGAGCCGGGCCGGATTTCACTGCGCACTTTAACAAGTGGTATCAGAGCCTCCGGGGTCACACAGTGAAGAGGGAGCCCGTTAATGTCTCTGAGATGTGTGTGATATGGAGCATTGGACTCGGGGGTTGGAAAAATATCTTCTTTGTAGAGATCGCACGTGGTAGTGTGATGTGAAGAGTTGGGCCCAATATGTGATGGAGGAGGTTGTTGGGTTTAGTCCCATATTGGTAACTGATGGTCGAGGAGCACAACATATAAGGCGGGACAGTCCTTACCTATCATACTAGTCTTTCGGGTTGAGTTAGGTCTAAGTCCTAGATATGTTGTGGGCTCCAGTAGACATAGGCCCATGGGGTGGTCGAATCGTGGACGCGCGAGTTAGGCTGGATTCTGCTGCGCACTCTAACAAGCTTTGTAAGATATGTGTCGAATATTATGTACGAGTTTGGTTATGTTGGGACTCTGAGTTGTATTAAGCAGTATAGGGTAGGGTTGGTGTCGAACTCTGTGACCCAGTCCCCGTAATCATGCCCCGGGGACTAGGCTTCTGCTAAACCTCATTAACAAATATTGTGCCCCTGTTGTCGTTTTTGATCTTGCATGTTTGTCTCGGTGGATCTAATCGTTGGTTCCGCGCAATGAGATTCGCGGACAACTTACCACTGCGAAGGGCTAATTTCTAAGAAGTGGTATCAGCTATGGTTGGATTGGATCTTAAGGCTATGCGGAAGATCATCTAGAGGTTTGAGTATTATGCATCTACAAGGCATTGTACAGCGTATGATAATGTGAAGCGGATACCAAGCAAGGTGGAGCATGAGTGGTTCCCTAGCAGATTGGTGTTGTCGTCAAGAAGATTGCCGAGGTGTGAAGGTGTCATGTGCGTTTGTCGTGGTAGGTCCAGTATTTGTGTGTGTGCTGAGGAAGATGGATGTGGTCGTCGTGGCAGATTTGGATTCGTTGGAGTCCATATACAGCGGACGTGCTTTCTTGGATGGTTGCAGTTTAATTCGGATTAGCGGGACACAAGGCATAGTTAGGCACAAGCTACAGGCAGCGTCATGCTATTGGTCATTTGAGAGTCCAAACCAACGATGAATGCATGGCCTTATTCCAAGCAAGGGCACGGTGTAACGTGGTAAGGCTGTGGTGTCGTATCAATCTTGCCTTAATTGCATGTTGGTGTCCCTTCACGTGATGGAATTTGAGTTGGAAGCAATCTCGTGGTTTGGTGGAGCTAGAATCCGTTAAGGAGAGGTTCGTGTGGCTGCTAACCTACATGGAAGTGTCATGCGTGATATGGCAAGCATTATACTTCGTGTGTGTGTGGAATCAGGAAAGAAGCTCGGGTTATCTTTTTCGGTGGAGCTCGGTGTCCTTGGACCAATGTAAGGCTTCATGTTTCGATGACAGAGGATTCGGTAAAGAACCATGCAGAACCATGCAGACCGTGTCCATGGTAATGGTGGATAGTCTAGTGATCGGCAAATCAAGTAGGTCAGATCAGCATGCGAGACAGCGAGGATGTCGCGGGAGTTATGGCAAGGCTGTGCGCACAGCGGGCTACAAGGTGCAACAAGACGTTGTGGATGTTGTTGAAATTTTGCAACATGCGATGGAGGAGAGGTAGCATTTGGCTAACCAAACCTCGGTTTCAAGGTGCAGTGCTCGTTGGCGGTGAGAGGAGGTTGTCGGCGGTGTTCGGTCGTGGTGCACATGGCGACTGATGAGAGTTCAACAGTGGTATTTTCAGCGGGTGTTCTCGAGAGCGATAAAGTTGGTGCAAATTGACAGGGTCGAGGAAGAGCAGCTCGTTGGTGAACTGTATGTGATTGATGGATCAGGGCCGAACAGTTCGTGGGCACAAGGTGGACAATTCACGATGGCTGACGGATAGTTCGCTTGGAGGGTGACCATACCATGGGGCATGGCGGACAGGCTAGCGGCAATAGGCTAGTCATACCATGGGGCAGAGACGACGACAGGATCAATGACAAGGACATAGGAGCGTGGTGGCTGATGGGGTTTCTCGTACTCTGTGGCGTGGTGACACATGGCGTGAGCTCGATGCCGGTTTGCATTGGAGGAGTTTGCATGCTTCCAAATCAGCAAGGGTGTGGATTGATTCAAATTGCACGTGCAAGTTTTAAAGTGTGGATCCGATAACGTCACGAAGATTCAAGGGCTGAACTAGAAGGAAGTATAGACGATTGTCTGTACTTGCAATTGTAGTAATCTAGTTGGTTAGTGATGCATGAGGCTATGATGTAAGAGCTCGATCGTAGCATTGCAGTGGAATCGGAAGACTGATGAGGCAATTTCTATATGTGATTCAGGCAGCTATGAGGTTCTCAGTGTCACGAGTACAATCGGTTCAAGTTTGGTATTGGATTCAGTTAGCTTGCGTGGTGCCTAGCATGGAGCAGATGTGCTCAAAGAGTTAGGCATGTGTTAAAGCTGGAGAGGAATCTAAACTTTACTTGGTGGGGATTGTGGTGATAAAAGAGAAGGGTGCATAGCTGCAGGTGGAGTCATGGAGCATGAAATTGGGGCGATAGCAGAGTCTCTTGTTTATGTTGGGGTAGTACCGAGACTCATCGGGCAGCTCTTGCAGAGCGGCAAAGGCAACAACTCAAGTCAGGAGTGCATGGAGGTTCACGCATGAACGACTTCAAGATGAAAGAATATTCGCCAAGGTTGTCTCGACGAAGTATCAACAATAGTCTACCTAGGGGTATACGCGAGGTAGTAGATGAGCGGTGGAGGCGCGTAGAGACTATGAGCTAGACGTCAAACAGAGAGAAATGACACCAAGGTTTACCCAGGTTCGGACCGCAAAGGTGCGTAATACCCTAGTCCTTCTCTCTATTATGGGTTGCGATGTGTTGATGTGAGATGTCATCTCCTTTGGGGTGGGGGCTTGCCCTCCTTATATAGTCGAGGGTGCAAGGTTACAGATCCTAAGATCTAGGTTTGGTCGGTAAAAAAGATTCGTATCCGTTAAAGGTACAACAATTTCCTAACCGTCTAGACTTCCCTTGATTGCCAAGATTACCATACTTGTCCCTCAAGGACTCCGACCAGGTATGTAGGCCCAATCGGTCTTGATCTTGTGGGCTGGTGCACTCTGTCCGACCAGGCCCAAAGTAGGCTGTAGGGGTATACGGGTCTATACCCACACAGGTGGAGTTTGTTAGATACGTGTCGAATATTATGTACGAGTTTGGTTACGTTGGGACTCCGAGTTGTATTAGAGAGTATAGAGTAGAGTTGGTCTCGAACTCTGTAATCCGGTCTCCTCATAAATATGAGAGGAGGGCTGCTGTTGTTACCATGACAACATAGAGACAGGTTTGCGGGAGGACGGCAGCATGTTACGGGGACCCTGGAGAACGACCGGCCCGTAATCATGCCCCGGGTACCAGGCTTCGGCTGAACCTTGTTAACAAATATCATGCCTCTGCTATCGTCTGTGATCTTGCATGTTCGTCTCGGTAGATTCAATTGACACTTCTGCGCTTGCAGATTAGCGGACGGCTTACTGCTGTGAAGGGCTGATTTTTAACATGGGGCATCTAGCGTCTACATTCCTTTGGCCTCGCATTCCCAGCACAGCATGCATCTGTACACTTGCTCTATGCGTATAGTTTGCTTGTGTTGTTTGAGCAACATATTGGGCTCGAGATGGAACTCAGAGACCACTCAAAAACCCATGTGTTTCCTATAGTATATTTTACTTTTCCACTCCTCTTCCCAACATACACATTGGCTTCTTCCTAAAAGTATTGAACACTACGCTAGTTTCCTCAGCCTCTAAATATTAATGGCAGGAGTTTCATGTTGCTTCTATGAATTCAATTCACTCTTCAAAATGACACATCTGCCTTGTACTGTGATTGGAATGACATGGCCGCAAAATGAATCAGAAAGATTGGCGAATAAGATTTGGACCGTATTATTTAAGGAGAAACATTACAAGAGAAATATGCCTACAAAGAGTAGCGGTACACATATAAGAAATGAACAGCTGGAATTTGCACTATTCATATGCTCATTTTTCTTCTTTTCAATTGTTTTTCTTTACAAAGTTTTTTATTTTCAGCACAAAATTTCAATTGTGGTAGATGGCTACAGTCTCTATTCGGTAATCTCCTCGCACTCACGTCTTCAGTTGTGCAGGAAATCTGGAACATGAGCTGCATAACAGGGTGCTCAGGCTTGATGGAGAGTTCATCAGCGTGTGTGTTGGCCAGGCCCGCAGCTAGCCCAGAGTGGATCTGACGAGCTGCATGATTTGGCCGAGGAGCGGTGCAGCTGTCCAGCAACGAACGAGACTGGGAGGTGAGAAGTCTAGCAGACAGCAAGCAGGCGTGGGGCGCTCATTTCTTTATGCCTAGTGCAGGGATGGTGGACGAAAGCTGCTCTGGTAAGTTCATAGTCACTTCGCTCTTCACATGTTATTATAGCTGGTCTTTCCGACTTGCCTCCGACTCCCAAGACACATGGCCAGGCACCAAACTTCTTACTCATTAGAACATTCTACCTCTCTTCCATTCACTTGTGGTTGCATTTTGTCGAGTTACTTGCTGATCAGAATGCAATATGTAGTAATATATATAGGCAAGGGCCACTGTTGATGTAGATATCTTGTTATTTTTTTCTTAAATACAATCAATGCTGCAGATGGATGTGTAGGTCTTGTACTTTTCTAGCCATGGACTATTCTGCAATCATTTTCATTAATTGTATCCAGAAAGCCAAAAAAACAAAGAAACATAAGCATTCTCTATACTCAAACCACAACATCACACTAGCATATGACTGTCTTTTACCACTGCCCTACACAATTTTTAATGATGTCAAATGAAAAAGCTTCATCTATAGAGTTTTAAGATGTTATGAAGCACTACAACTTTTGTATCTGAGGTTCTTTAGAAAATTCAAAAAGTTTAATGTCAAAATATGTGAATTTAGCACATTATGAAATAATATTATTAGTCCCAAACTCCGACGAGCGCGAGGGCGGCACCTGCCTCGGCGGCGGCGGCGCAATTGCCCATCCCGAACTCCGACGAGTGCGAGGGCGGCACCTGCCTCGGCGACGGCAGCGCAATTGCCCATCCCAAACTCCAACGAGCGTGAGGGCGGTACTCCTCGGCGGCGGCGGTGCAAGCCCGTCCCGAACTCTGATGAGCGTGAGGTGCTGCTCCGGCTCCGCATCGAGATGGCGGCGCGCGAGCCAATCCCTTTGCGTTGGCAGCTGGTAGGCCACCTCGCCTACTCGTTGCGGACGGCGAGCCCCTCCCCCTGCGCACGACATCTGGCAAACCCCGCCTCGCAGCAGCCGCGCAAGCGAGAACCCCATCCCATCCCGTCCCCGACTCCGGTATCCACGAGCAGACACTGCCCCGTTCCCCAACTCCGGCGAGAGGCACGGCCAACCCGTGCGTGGTGGCGGCCATGGAGGCACGACCCCGTCCCATCACCGGTACGTAGGCGGGAACGCGGCCCACTCTGATCGCGGCACCGACAGTCTAGAGGAAAGGGTGAACTCCATCTCATCCCTACGCAGCTACGGCACTGGCACCGGCGGCGGCCGTGAGGTCCCTATCATCCCCTGCACAGCTACTACGGCGGCCAGTGAGCCCCCTCCCATCCCCGACGATTTGACCTCGGCGACTCTCCCGTGCCTGCGCTAGAAGATGGGGAAGAGGCGGGGTCCACATGTCAGTGATAGTGATCTTTCAAAAGCCACAAATGCGGCACCAAAGGGGCTTTTGGCTGCCTCACAACTACTTTTTTAAAGTTACTTTTCAGAAAGTCACAAACCATAGCTGTTCTTACAAAAGCCACAGCCCAACCAAACACACCAACAAAATTAATGAATAATACCCAGTTTCCAAAAACTAAGGCAACAAAGAATAAGGGGTTTGGTTTACAGATGTCAAATCATGCATACCATGCCCCTGTATAATTTATATGGGAGGCAACAATAGTAGCAAATAACTTTTAACATGTTACCCTGCCGCAAATAACTATAATTAATCTTGGAATATTTGAGGTCAGCTGGGTCGTTACATTGTCTTAATTAAGTGCAGTGAAAATTTTACAAGTTTCAAAACCATTATGGTAGCTAGCTGCACATTTCACTTCATTTTTCCTGGACACGTACAGAGCATTGCTTGACTTTATGACCTAGCAGATATGGGAAACCCGCATGAGGCATCGCCCAAATCTCCAAACAAAACCACTGTCAGATTCGTGCTAAGATCTTAATGTGTTACCGGAGAGCTATCCGCATTGTGCAATTTGATATATATTTCACAAGGCTCAAACTGCAGCCACAGACTAGCTTATATGGCACCTTCTTTTACCAATACACTGCACAATCATTCATGAAGTCAAATGAAAAAATGTTTCAACTACAATGTTTTAAATCTTATGAAGCACTAAAACTTTGCGTATAAGACATGACCCCATCTGAGATTGTTCGGAATGTTGGCAACCTTGGCTCCTGTAGCCGTCGCTTCTACCCTCCTCCTTATTCGATCTCTGATCTGAACCCAAATCCAACCCCCTTTTCCTTCCAAATCAGTGAGTCCGTCCAATCTGTTCTTCCATCCAAATCAGTTCTTCCTGGGATCGCCTCCAACTCTTGAATCGATTGAAAATTTTTACTGTTCATAGGAGCATCCCTTTCACCTCCGTTCACAAATTCTTCCTTGAATCCTCCTGTCCCGTGTTTTGTTCGAGCTGCTATTCTCGGTGAGGCCACCCAGATTCACCCGACTGCCATCAGAACTCCCACAAATCCTTTCTTCTCCCGTTCATCCAGAGCGTGCTCTCCCTCTCCCTCTTGTGTGGCTACTGGGCTACCTGCTGACGCCCCTACGCCAGGTGCCCAATCCAACGCCGTCCTCACCCGGTCCTGCAGCAGATCCGTCACAAGTTCATCTCCATCTCCCGAACCCGGTGTTGTGACTGGGGACGACCTCCAGGCCCAGTTGCGCTGTGGTGCTGCCCTATTGACGGTGAGCGTCGCACGTACCATCTCCTCTTCCAGCTGCCGCCGCTACTCGTGCTACTCGGGAGGTCTTCTAGTGACAATTTTATCTTTGCTCTTTGTTTTCATAAGAAATCTATGGTTCAGTTTGGTTTGGTTTGCATGTACGGGGACCCCCATCATCATAACACTGCCATTATATGGTCTGATGTGAAAAGTTTTCGTTGAAACTTATCTGAACTTGCCTTTCATCTGTAAGGGGGATCTCAATAATATTATGCATGTGAAAGAGAAAATGGTTCCTAAACCAGCTAATGAATGTAGAATTGCTGAGTCGTGTTGTCTTGTTAAAAATTGTGGCTTCTTTGATCTTGGTTACAATGGGCCAGCTTATACTTGGACCAATAAAAGGTTCAGCTCTATGCCGACTTATGGAAGAATGGATAGATTCCTTGGTAATTCCGAGTGGTGCTCTGCTTTTCCAAACACTGTGATTTATAACTTACCCATGCTAAAAGGGGACCATGCCCCCATCCCTGCAGTTCTCAACTCTAATAATTGCAGGAAATGGAGAAGATTCAAGTTTGAAAACTGGTGGTTGCTGGAGAAGCACTTTCTCACTGTTGCTAAACAAAGCTGGATCAAATCCTCTTCCCGCCCCTTTAACCATAAAACCCTCAATCTTGGTCATGACCTTACAAGATGGCATAAATCCAAGCCCAAGACTTATGATCTACTACATAATATTGAAGACCAAATCCTCAAGCTCCAAAGGCGCCCCCAACCTGCAAAATATAGGCCTCCAAAAAGACCTTGAGTACCAGCATCAAATTTCCCTTGCCAAAGAGGAGGTCTATCATCGCCAAAGCTACAAAAAGAACTGGGTCATAAAAGGGGGACAGAAATACCAGCTTTTTTCACCGCTCAATTATCAAGAGAGCAAGAAGAAATACCTTCACCCGCTCGATGAGGTGCTGGCACCGCCCAGTCGAGCAAGAGCAAGCACGTCGAATCAAGGAACCCTGCGGGCGTTCTGACGCCGGTCAGTGAGGAGCGGAGGGCACCAAGCCACGCGGCGTGCTTAACGCCAGCCTGACTATCCGCTGTGCTAATGCTCTTGAGCCATGACGTCATGATGGCCTCACTATTAAAGAATGACTGATTTAGCCTTACTAGAAAATAAAATAAGAATTTAAAATATGTATTGCCTCACATATTTTGGTACTTGGGCCCACCTAATTTGGTATAATCAGTTAATGGGGTTTGTTAAACATTTATGCTCGTAGCCATTTATAAATCACTAGCAAAAGTGCCCGTCTTGCAATAACTAATATTTATGGTAAAACGAGAACAAGAATATTATATTTTTATTCATGTTTTGTTTCCTATATAAAATTTAACAAACTTGTCTCTATATCTCTCTTTCTTCATGTTATCTTGTGAATTGGCATACATCACTTTTCTTGCTTTTATACTTACTTCTTCCAACGCTATGCCATCTCCCTTGGGAATTCTTGCAGCTACTGCTACTACTCATCTTACTCCAGTCCATGAGAGTTACCATGGTAAGATCGGAAAGCACACAATACGGCTAGGGTCTACGGTAACACGACGTCAAGGACTCAGGCTTTGTACAGTCTACACCTTCCACGCCGTTGGCAATTATATTGATAGGCCTAGGAGTTCAAGCATCGTGTGCCTTGAATTTTGGTCGTGTGTGCCTAACATGAGGTTCATCTCCTACACCTTGGATGATAATCTATCCATGGCACGCACTTCAATTGGGTTCTGGAACGGAACCTCTGACAGCGTTAACATGATGGCGAGACAGAGCACACCGATGATCTTGGTGAAGGAAGCCGATTGCTGACATACACGCGTCAATGTTGTGCCTACTGAAGTAGCTACATTGTCACAAGGCCGACATGGGACAATGCCCACCCTGTGCGCCTAATGCTTTCTACGACTCACTGATGCTATTTTGTTGTGAGACAAAAATATTGTACCATAGCTGATAAGCAGAGCTGAAACCTAAGAGAACATGATGACATCTCAGCCATGGCAAGACAAGCACGGGAATGCATTATAACATTACCCTCTTCATTTTGCATTGTGTTGATGCATATGATTAATGATTTTTTTTTTTTCTTTAATATTTTTCCCATTTATGTATAACTATAGGCAATATTAAGATGTCATCTTTGTGATACTTTGTTGTTTGATTTTCTATTTTTTCCATATTGTTTTTTTCTAATATATAAAGTGACATCTTTGTACCAGAATCATTCTAATTCCAGGATACAATATATTCCCTATTTATCTTCACGTCCTGCTGAGTTAGGATTTGAGTCCGGCGGAATTAGAACGGCGTGCTTTGGAGATGTTTTTAGTATGCATGCATTCCAGGATTTGTTTCATAAACGGTACAAATACATATATGTATAGATAATAAAATAATTCTCCTTCCACTTGGCGTGCTTGGTCTTGCATGTGAGACTTGCCATATATCAATTTATATCTTGCTTGCTTACGTGCCTTGCATGCAAATTGATGGCCCAAAACTTTGGCTATTATTAGTAGGTTTATTACGGGCCAATACTGACCGTTCGTTCATGGGTTGGCTGGCTGCACGGCATCCGATTTTCCCAAGAAAATCTGAGTTTGAATAGGAAAAGAAAAATTATAGCCGTGAACGGAAGCCAGCCTAGACGCATTAAGCCGAGACCAAGTCGCATTAAGGAGAGGCAGAAGAAAATATGGCAGATTGAAATTTTCGTATGGCAGACTGAAATTTTCGTGTTTTATTAATAGGTATAGGTATAGATATACACGTGATGTTTGACAAACCACTAAACATTTTATAATATACAAGATGATGTGCTTTATTCATTTTTCCCCTTGAGGTTATGAATCACATTTTTATGGGCATATATTTCTCCAGCCTTGCACTTCTTCCTTCTGAGAGTACTGCAACTGGAAGACACGCACCATATTCACATCTGGTGCTTAACTTTTCTTGTGGCCTTACCTTTTCTGCAAGTATTACCAAATTTGAGCATGAAGAGACACTACGCACTTTCTTGTCTCTAATCTCTGTCGCAAGCGACTGCCATTCTACACAGAAGCACGGCAACCCTCGATCTAGCGCAGTACATGATCACCACGAGCAAATATGTTAAATGGGCTTGCGCGTGTGCGTCTCCGCATGCTAGCTATGGTGCCACCCCTTCCGCAAAGGCATCACCATTTCCAGGAAGGTGTTCCATTGGCCTCCTATTCCTAACAAATAAACTATGTATCGAAGAAGCTTCTATGCTGCATTTGCCGAATAGGAAACACAATATATAGGTGATTATGTGTGTTGTGCCAGTTGCAAGTCTTTCATGTTGTTGTTGCTACTTATAGGCTTTTTAATAAAAACAATACCTTGCACCGAAGATGTGCTCATCAACGCTGTTATTAAGTGCAGACTATGTGTATACCTGCTAATTACTGGAACAGTAGGAGTGAACATACTTCCTCCGTCCCATATTAATTGTCGCCGTTGGTGTGCGTGCCACAAATTTGACTCGATTTGTACAAAATACGTGCAACATTTTTATCTCCAAATAAATTTGTTAAAAAACTAGATTCAAAGATCTTTCTAATGATACTAATTATGTATTATAAATATTAATATTTTTTAATATAAACTTGCCGACAGTTTTTCTGCGGCGCAAAGCGACAATTAATCTGGGGACGGAGGGAGTATTTTACAGTAAGAGTAAGCATATTTTTTTTCCTGAGGGCAAGTTCGGGGGGGGAATCAAAGCGGATCCCCACCTGCATTGGGAGAGAGATAACAACATCAACAACACCAATAACACTTAGACAAACTCAAAGGTAAGCCTAGACAAAAGCCGAAAGGCGCGAACCAAGCATCAACTTGCGCCTCTGCCGAGCAGCATAGTCGCTGTTTCACCATTGTCATTGTGCTCTCCACCACCCCTCTGAGAGCCCACAAGTGGAATGGGGACTAAGAGTGGTGTCGAACATGCAAACTTAGAATCAATGGATATCTCTGTTCAACTGATGATGGCATCCTCCAGCATATCCGGGTCCACGTATCACCGTCCAACCCATCCGAGGGGTGGAATCCTTGGAGGGGAATGGTGGCAGCGGTGGAAACTCCACACGATATTTAATATTCTGACACCATCAAGGAGAGGAAACACGACAGATGCCTAGGTCAGTCTCACCCAAGAGGGATCAACAACAACAACACAACATAGGAGAGGGGAAACATAGAGGAAGACATAAGGCCACGACAGGACCAAGCTGGTAATCCGCCCTCCACAATGGCTCCCTCAAGACGATTACAACGTCGATAACGTCGCCGTCACCAGCTCTAGATAACAACTAGAGCTGGGTTTTCACCCAGAGGAGAGGGGCAAACTATGTTCATAGGGTGGGGGACTACATCATCGACGCCTCCAAGGAGGTAAACGACGCAAGTGGCGTCACCGTGGACCGCAAACACAAGGTCATACATGGCTTTCGCGTAGTCCCTCCAGTCCTGTGGCCTACAGCTCGTCGACTCAGATAACCTAGAGCAAGCCCATGGCACCATGACGCGCCAGCACACAGTCCGCCGGCAAGCGCGCGGCCAAACTGTGCGCACGCTGCCCCACCGGCGACATTATGCCCACGTCAGAGATTAGCCGAACTGCACACACCGTTGCACTCTGTAGCTGTCCGTCGCCATCCCACTCTATAGTTGCCGCATGTCTATGAACTCCCATGTGAAGCCCATGACCAGAGCCTCATCCGCTAGCCGCGCCCGCACGCCTTGGGGGCGCACGGATCTGGCCGCGCACCTTTGGCCCAGCCAAACGCAGGCCATGACCTAGCTGCAAAAGGGCGCCACCATGGCCCGGTGAGGAAGAACCACCATGCCATGTGACGAGGAACCGACTTCCCCCTCCATGATGCTAGGAGGAGGGGAAGGGCACGCTACCACCTGTAGGACGGGGAGGTCGCCGGTCTGCATCACGCGCCGCTGGCCCGCGGCCACAATGACCAGGGTTCTCCATTGTTGGCCGCCGAGCTGAGCAGTCAAGCGCTTGTTGACGGTCGTTAAGTATCAATTTTATACCGTCAACGCAGCAAGAGAAAGGACTAATATGACTTCATCTGTTAGATATAGGGGTTACACTGACAGAATTCCATGAGTTTTGGTGATTGTCTATTTCTGCAGGGGGTTATCAGAATAAGAACCAAAGGAGGCCCACATGTCATGATTACATAGAGATAAAGACCGAACGGGTAAAATTGTATAATCTAGAAGACTCCAGAAGGCAAACCCTAGAAGCTGGGGCCCACCTGGTAGGGTGGCCAGTCGGCCGACCCCAAGGGGGGAGTCGGCCGACTGCCCATGTCCACCAATTAGGTGGAGTCTCGTGGATCCCGCTTCCACCGCCTTTGAGGATGAATAATTATCGTCCATTTAGGTCGGTTTGATCCGAGGGCCGTGGTTCATCCTAGGGGCTATATAAGCGAGCCCCGGCCCCGGAGAAGCAATTCTTTTGAAACCCTAGTTCATTCTCTCATCGTAATTCGAGAAGCCGAGCCACCATCTCAATTAGAGCTCCATAGTTTAGTAGCATAGCTACATAGGAATAGATCTAGAGGGAATCAAGCCTAGCTTGGAGTCCGGATCTGTCGGAGTTCTTGGTAATTCCCCTCTACATTCTTGTAATATTCATCATTGTTCGTGATACTATGAGTAGTACTTTATTCTATTCTATTATATCAGACTTGACTTTGCTCTATTTAATTATGTTCTCAATTATATTGTTCTTAGTTTACTTTGATTATATGTTTAGCATAGTTGGACTAGAATTATGTTTATGCATAGGATCGTATAGCGCTTGCTCATTAGATCGATGGGTAAGTGGTAAATATTGTGTAGGCGTGGTGCCTAGGCTGTATTTATCTACGATTACACCCTATTGGCCGGGTCGTGTGGTAGATCGCGGAAGTGACAGTTCCGTTGAGTCCTCTGTATTCCATCCCCCGTTGGTAGGTCTTAGTAGAACATCCTATTACATTGAAGTCATTGCTATGTCTCTTGTCTTCTCTGGTAATATCACTATGCATAGACGTAACCTTTTCCCGCCATGATTGCTAGATGTTCTTGCACTAATCATTGTATGCTTTGACTTTGTAGTTAGAATAACATAGGATTATACCCTAGATCGTCCTAGTCCATGCTAGTGTTATAAACTTAGAGTGCTAAGTTGAGATGGCTTATTACTATTATTTTATGTGGCTAATCGCTCTCATTTATCTTATGTCATTTATCATTCATTCCTAAATTTTATGTGACACTTACCCTGTATGAGATGATCGATACAGACAAGGTTAAGCTCTCCATTATCGCATGTGCATTGCTCATCACTCATTATCCAGTGCATTCCCTTCCCAAAGGGTAAAAATATAAATAACGATACCTGGATTACTCCCGGTTAAAATGCTACGATGATATATTACGTAAACTTGCGAACCTTCTTTATTTCAGTTTGCACTTAATAGACATCAACAAGCATTTTTGGCGCCGTTGCCGGGGAAGGTTGAAAGCCAATGGATAATGAGCAGCATTGCACTACATAATGGATTGAGCACTGTCACCATTCTCTACTCATACAGCCTTACCCTTGTCTTTCGTCTATTTTTATATCTTATGCAGGGTAATGTATGAAAAAGACAATTCTTCCTGATAATTATATTGACGATCTAGAAGCTTTATTCAGGAAGGCCAGAAGCAGGTTGAAGAAGACCAATCAATCATCATCATCAACTCAACTTGGAAGTTTGTCAGAAGCAGAAAGTCAACCTTTCGTGCGAGACTTGACACCAGTGCTTGAAGCCATGGCGCACAAGTCACTCCGCGAGTTCTCAGCTCCCACTACGGACAACATTCGAACTGGACCAGCTGCGGACATCGAAGGAGTTTTTGAGCTCAAGCCTGCACTGATCAACATGGTGCAAGCAAGCCAGTTCTGTGGGAAGGCCCATGAAGATGCTAGTGCTCATCTCCAACACTTCTTGGAGATTTGCAGCACATTCACTATCAAGGATGTCCCCAGAGATGCTATACTGCTTCGCCTCTTCCCATTCTCACTTCGGGAGAGCGGCGGTGGTTCTATGCCAATAAGGATAAGAATACTACGAGGCACTATGTTCCACCAATTTCTTGGCAAAGTTCTTTCCCATGGGCAAGATAAATGCTCTTCGTGGGAAGATTTCAAGCTTTCAAAGAACACCATGATGAGACTGTCCCCGAAGCACGGGAGCGCTTTCAAGACTACATCCTCGAGTGTCCTCATCATGGCATGGAGAATTGGCCGCTTATGCGGACATTTTACCATGGGCTCAAGAACAACGACACGTGAGACGATGGATGCCGCTTTGCTGTTTGAGGTGCATTCTTATCACTCACTATTCCTCGTGCCACGGCTCTTGTGGAAAAGATGGCATCCAACCAAGGTTGGAGTGAAGAAAAAACTCGACCCGCAAGAGAGGTGGAGGAATGCACCAAATGAAGGAGGTAGACATGCTTTCTGCCAAAATGGATCTGCTAATGAAGAGGCTCGATGAGAGAGCCACGAGAGAAGAAAGAAGTCATGCATATACATGATGCTCGCATGACATGTGAAGAGTATGGAGAGACTGGGCACACAGGCGCTAACTACCCAGAGCTGAAGGAGGACGTGAACTACCTCAACAACAACAACAATAATTACTCTCGTCCTCAGCAGAATCAAGGCAAGATGATGGACAATCTGTCCAAGAAGCTGGCATCAAATGACAAAGTCCTAGAGACACTCAGCAACAGAATAGATGGCTTTTCCAATGCCATCAAGAGTCAGCTCAGCTTCAACAAAATACTTGAGTCACAGGTACAACAGCTTGTTAACCTTGCTCCCTCCACTGGTCAAGGTAAACTGGCAGGACAACTCGAAGAGCTCGAGACTGCGAATCTTGTTGATATATTCAATGTAGAAGACAGCCGGAGTGATCCATCGAAAGGATCATGGATTGACTCAACTCTGCCAATCAAGAAGGATGATCCAGGGAGACCAGTCATTCCGATCTCCATTGGAAGTATCAATTTCAATGAGGCAATCTGTGACTTCGGTGCAAGCATTAACATTATGCCAAGAGTGATATACGAGAAGCTATTCAGATGCCCCTTAACATACACATCTATGCGCTTACTGCTTGCAGATCAGTCACTCCGTGTTCCTTTGGGAGTACTAGAAGATATATGTGTACGAGTAGGCAACTCATATGTTCCCGCAGACTTCGTGATAGTGGATACAGGTGATGAAAGGTCCCCCGTCATTCTGGGACGACCATTCTTGAACACTCGGGAGCCATCATGTATGCCAACACCGCCAAGATCATCTTCAACATCAAGGGCAAGAGAGAAACCTTCTTCTTCAAGAACGAGTGCCGCAGCCTCAAAGACACCCTCATCGCAGAACGAAGGAGAAGAAGAAGAATCCACTAAGAAGAGCAAGAACAAAAATAAGAAGACCAAGAAGACGGAGACAGAAGGATGGTCACCGCAGTCCACGGGAGCATGACCACTTACTCAAGTCCCCACGTCTGATCAAGAAGGATGACCCAGGTGTCCCAACCATTCAATGCTCCATCAACCGAAGCTCCTTCAATAAAGCTGTCTCGTGACACCGGGTCGGAGCATCAACATTATGGCCAAGGTAACCTATGAGTATCTATATGGCACTATGCCTTTGGAGCCTACCTATGCACAAACAGATGGCGAGATCGACATTCCGCTTCGTCGAAGGAGAAGTGAAAGATGTCCTCATCCAGATAGATGATCACTATGTCCCTACTGACTTCCTAGTCGTCGATATGGGAGATGACTACGATCCTCCAATCATCCTAGGAAGACCATTCCTGAATGCCACCAAAGCTATTATCTATAATGGTACAGGAGAGATTCATTTCCACTTTCCCACTGAGAAGGTACGCCGCTACTTCAACAATAATTATATAATCACTGAGGAGCCCAAGAAGAACAGAGCAAGGAGAAGGCAGCGTACCCGTCGCCAGAACAAGAAGAACATCACTACAGATGGATGGGCTAACTATGAGGGAGAAGTATCAAGATATGAAGATCGGTACCCAGAAGAGAAGAACATTGTAGAAAAAGAAGAGGTACTACCAACAGAAGAGGAACAAGTGATTCAAGAAGCTTCCTCCTCAAGGTCATCCTCTCCAATGAAGAAGGTATGGAAGGTAAAAGCAAAATCAGAATCAATTCCTACACAAGAGGCGACATCATCAGAGGCGCCAGCCAATGCGTCCCTTGAAAAATGAGCGAACATGACAAGTCCTGTTCGGAGGACTTAAAACCACCGAACGCCGTGCCAAGAGGTAACTTGGTATTTATCAGCAATTACTTTCAAGCATTGCATTTTTACCATAGCATATTTATTTCCCCACTTATATCTTAGCCGCATCTTTACTCTTTTATCTCCGCATTAGAAAAGAAAATAAAGATGTTGTGCATTTGCATCCGTAAAATCATTAAGCCCCATGTGGATAATCATTCACCGTGGTGGCATAAAAATAATTTTTCTGCATATTTATCTTTCCCCGTCTCGCATTCCTTAAATAATAAAAAGATAAAAATATTTCTTGTGATCCCGCTAGAATGAGTTTTAAGTTAGGAAGTTCTAGACAACTAAGGCCGAGAGGTTTTATCACTAACGCTTTAATCAGTTCCACAAGCTTTGTTGTATATTTGAGCTTCACGTAACATCAAGGATCAAGGAAGAGCTAATAGGCGTAAGGACATCCAGTCCCTTATCGAGTCTTTGCCGCCCGACAATTGAATGCTTTGTCTCCAACAAAGCAACTTTCTACGACACTCTGGAGGACTAGAACATCTTCGGTGCACTGTCACAACATCGTGAGACTATGTCAACATCCAGCTTGGGGGAGGGCATCCCCCATGTACCAAGCTAAGTGTTTCTAGCTTATCTATTTATGCCTTATTAAAGTATGCTTTGTTAAAACAACTAAAAAAGATGCATAACCATAGAAACCCAGAAAGATTTCCTTATTTATCTTTTCTACTTTTGGAGAGCCTTGCAATCTGTCTTTAAAAGTTATCCCCTAGAATAAACTCTACATGGAGATGATGAATAGTTGCTCTGCCGTAATTCCTTTCAAGTACCTAGTTTTCAACCTTGCACTCTCCCGAGTTTTGGACACAACCGTTTAGATCCGAGATTTGCTCAACCCGAAACTTGTGGGTAGCGAATACTTGATCTAAGTCTAAATGGTTGACGGGGATGATATGGGAAGGTTTTGAGTCATTCCATCTTGTTCCTAGAGATACTAGAGTTCGGAGAATTTATCTTAAAAAATATTAAATTCCTACATGATGAGTTCCTTTATGATGAGAGTTCAAATTCCTACCACAGCCATATATTCATGCTTACTAGATTAGGAAAACCCATCTTTGTTTATATAGATCATATTGTAAGTTTGAGGGTAGTCTTTCTAGGCATTGAGTGTGGTTATCTTTGTGGACCCATAAGGAACCAAATATGCGCTTAAAGTCAATACTATGTGCTCTCCATCCATTGATCTATGCTACTTCGTCCTCGAAGCACGCACCTATTTTATAACACATTCATTCTCGTGCTACTTCTATTCCTAGAAGTACCACCCACATATAGATCTCTATCCACCACATATTGTGCTATCTCTACCACGGAGATACGCACTTATGCCGCTCCTATCCTAGGAGTACGCATTCTCCACATCTTGTCTTTGTCTCTACTCTGGAGATACGCACCCATGCTGCTCCTACACTGGGAGTACGCATCCATCCATTTCACTTCATCCAGAAAGGTTCTACTCCTATCCCGGGAGTGAACATCTAGAAATAATCATCGCCGTTTCATTGCCTACATAAAAGCTCCAAATCATTATCATTTCAAGTTATACACTCCCCGTTGCTAAAGTTCGTTTCCAGAGGATTGGTTATTCTAAAAAAAAAGAAAAAGAAAGAAAAAAAAAGAGAAGAAAAGAAAGAGTAGCCAAGTCCTTCCTTTCAAGAAGTTTCAAGGTTTCCAAATAAAGGGAGTCATGTTTATCCCCAAAAGGAGCGAGTGTAGAAGTAGATGTTCACCAAGTGATCAACCCTCATAATCATTTTCTCATCATCATCCTGTCATCATCTTATCATTCATCCTATTTCCTCATTCACATGCACATATGACTTTATTATTATTTTAGTTCCTATTGGATCCATGTCTTAACCGTGCAATATATGCAAGTAAGTTTGAGTGTCTCCCCACCTATGAGCTCCACATAAGCCTATTAGAAGTAGGGTGAGAGAGAGAAGGCACTTTTCACTATGCCTTAGTACCATAAATACCACATATTTTGAGAGAAGAGAGAAGGCACACACTACTCATGCCTTAGAGAGAGGATCCAGAAATACCACAAATGAGAGACTTGAAAGGTTCATACAAGGAACTCTGAGTTTTATTTCAAAACTTTGCAAAAAACTCCGGGATAATAGTTGATCAAAGAGCGAGAAACATGGCGCTTGACTTGACCGTTCTATCTTTCAACTACTCAAGACCCAAGTGACGGTTACAAGCCCCATGGTGAAAGGTAATATGAGTGAGTTTTGAGTCGATAGTTCACTCTAATCCGGAGGAGAGTTCTTGTTTGAACGCTTGTGTACTTGTGAGGAGTGAAAGCATTGTAGCAACTCCCGATCCATCACTGAGTCTATCTTTGCTCGGGACGAGCAAAAGGTAAGCTTGGGGGAGTTTGTTGACGGTCGTTAAGTATCAATTTTATACCGTCAATGCAGCAAGAGAAAGGACTAATATGAGTTCATCTCGTTAGATATAGGGGTTACAACGACGTAATTCCACGAGTTTTGGTGATTGTCTATTTCTCAGGGGGTTATCGAATAAGAACCAAAGGAGGCCCACATGTCATGATTACATAGAGATAAAGACCGAACGGGTAAAATTGTATAATCTAGAAGACTCCGAGAAGGCAAACCCGGGAAGCCGGGGCCCACACGGGCGGTGGCCGGTCGGCCAACCCAAAGGGGGAGTCGGCGACCGCCCATGTCCACCAATCGGTGGAGTCTCGTGGATCCCGCCTCCACCGCCTTTGAGGATGAATAATTATCGTCCATTTAGGTCGGTTTGATCCGAGGGCTGTGGTTCATCCTAGGGGGCTATATAAGCAGAGCCCCTGGCCCCTGGAGAAGCAATTCTTTTGAAACCCTAGTTCATTCTCTCATCAGAATTCAGAGAAGCCAGAGCCACCATCTCAATTAGAGCTCCATAGTTTAGTAGCATAGCTACATAGGAATAGATCTAGAGGGAATCAAGCCTAGCTTGGAGTCCGGATCTGTCGGAGTTCTTGGTAATTCCCCTCTACATTCTTGTAATATTCATCATTGTTCGTGATACTATGAGTAGTACTTTATTCTATTCTATTATATCGACTTGACTTTGCTCTATTTGATTATGTTCTCAATTATATTGTTCTTAGTTTACTTTGATTATATGTTTAGCATAGTTGGACTAGAATTATGTTTATGCATAGGATCGTATAGCGCTTGCTCATTAGATCGATGGGTAAGTGGTAAATATTGTTTAGGCGTGGTGCCTAGGTTCTTTATCTCGCGATTACACCCTATTGGCCGGGTCGTGTGGTAGATCGCGGAAGTGACAGTTAGTTGAGTCCTCTCGTATTCCATCCCCGTTGGTAGGTCTTAGTAGAACACCCTATTACATTGAAGTCATTGCTATGTCTCTTGTCTTCTCTGGTAATATCACTATGCATAGATGTAACCTTTTCCCGCCATGATTGCTAGATGTTCTTGCACTAATCATTGCATGCTTTGACTTTGTAGTTAGAATAACATAGGATTATACCCTAGATCGTCCTAGTCCATGCTAGTGTTATAAACTTAGAGTGCTAAGTTGAGATGGCTTATTACTATTATTTTATGTGGCTAATCGCTCTCATTTATCTTATGTCATTTATCATTCATTCCTATATTTTATGTGACACTTACCCCGTATGAGATGATCGATACGTACAAGGTTAAACTCTCCATTATCGCATGTGCATTGCTCATCACTCATTATCCAAAGGCATTCCCTTCCCAAAGGGTAAAAATATAAATAACGATACCTGGATTACTCCCGGTTAAAATGCTACGATGATATATTCTGTGCGCTTGCGGAACCTTCTTTATTTCAGTTGCACTTAATAGACATCAACAGCGCTGCAGCTGACCGTCGCGCCCATGACCACCAAGAACCGGCCCTGGCCGTGACGAGGTCGTCGGGCCTGGCCCAGCTCGCCAGATCCGTGGTAGGGAAGGCCGGATCCAGGCCTAGGGGACTTGGATCCGCGCCCCAAGGCTGGCGGTTGCCTTCCTCGCTGCTGACTGCACACAGCTGAAGAGGAAGAAGATGGAGGGAGGGAGGGGGAGGGGGTGCCGCAGCGGGCCGCCGCCACCTCCGGCCGGAGAAGTGGCGGCGGCGGCGGGAGGAGGCCGGCGGCGCGGCGGGTTCCCCTGGAGGGGACAACGCGGGGGCTGGGGAAGTCGTGCGTCCATATTTTTATTGATTATTAATACCCTATCAGTGGCAGCTGCACTAGTCTGCTACTATTCTAGTGCTTAGTCATGAAACGGAAAACCTTTAATTTCAAGTTGTGTTGGATTCAATATTCATCAAGAAACACCGGTCAGGCCTTCGTTGTCCCATAACGGCAAATCTCCTCCATTGCTACATAATTTATTTCTAAAGACAGCCACATTTGAGAATATCCAGAAAATATATAGTGAACTTCAATTGTGGTTGGTTAACTAGAGGAAAAACAAGCAAAAATAACCGTATATATTTTTCCAAAGGTTATCCTCTAAAAATTAGAGCATAATTTTAGCCGTGGAGCATTGAATAGGTGCGAACTAAGGAATGAACCACCATTCAATAGTAGCGGGCCAAGGTATAAGAAGTGAAGTTCAAATCCATACTGTCCATAACTTACTATTTCAGCCATGAACAGTTTCATTTGCAAGGACAAAATTTGCAAGATGACACATGATTGTCTGCTCAGCTCAACTATATTTTATTGCATGTTCTCGCAATTTTAATGGTGCGCATGTTGTGCAAGCAAGAGTGGAAGTCATCTTTTAATCAATATAGCTATAAAGGTATATCAATGGAAGGAGTTTAATGTTGGTGTTATGCACTTCCTTATCAAAAGAACTCATCTGCTTCTGCAGAAGTGAGGTCTGCTGAACAAAACATAGTGTGAATGGAACAACATGGCCAGAAGTTGACTCAGAAAGGTTTGCAGACAAGAGTTGGGCTGTATTATTTAAGAAGAAACAAAACATGAGAAACCAGCCTTCGTGTTTGAATGACACACCATCTTCATGAGGCGCAAGTATGCAGGGCGCCATGGTGGCACGCTGACCTGGCCTAGAGGCTGTAGCTGGCCCAAAGGGACAACAACATTGTAGCCAAGCCCGTGGACTCCTCCATCAGTGGACAACTAAAATGTTTTTTCGTGGGATACTTGTTTGTAGTTTTAGGGTCCTAAGAAACCCAATGTCCAGATAGTCATCATCGGAGTTTCTCCTTGTTGGTTAGAAGCCCTATAGTCTTATCTCTACTATAATGGAATTCTTCTAAAAGAGTGGGAAGTCTGTGACCTTACACCGGACCCACAGTCAGAGACTAGCCACGACTTCCTCCACCTTCTGCCCACGCGCGCTCACCGCACCCGCACGCGCGGCGCTCAGGCTGACAGGGTTTGGCCTCTCTACGTCCCCCATTTACTTCTATCCTTCCCACGCCTCCCAATCCCAACAAACCCTAATGTGACGTCGGCGGCGGCAGCGAGTCCCATCCCACGGGACCCAGACGCGAAGGTGGCGGCAGTGGGACCTTGGGCCGCAGACGCGGATGAGTTGGTGGTGGCGGCGCGGGCCCCAAATCCCGGCACGTCGTGGCAGTGTCAGCGGCGGCGGCCGAGGGCCCAGGATGCCGAGGTGGCCGGCGTCCGATGTCACTGGCGGTGCGAGGCCCAGACGCAGTCTCCACGATGCGACTGGAGGAAGATATTACGGACTCCGTCTATATCCGCCGGCCGAGCTCAGCAGCGTCGGAGACCGTGGAGGACATACAACAGTCGGCGTGTATTGGAACGACCGATATGGTTGGGTCATCGCGGCCTCCGAAGCTGCCAAGGTACGGATCTCTGGTGCCTCTCCATCACCACATTTTTTTCGATTATGTCATGTTCCTGATGACCCCCTTTCGATCTGCCGGTTGCACGGGTGACATGACGCTGCAGCACTTGATCACGACGCAGGTGAGCAGTGAGCACCTCCTCCTCCTCCCTTCTGCTTCTTTTTTTTTTTTCCTGACCTCAAGCATGTGTACAATTGTAGATGGAAACATCACAAAGCAAAATGGGATGCAGTCCAGGATATTCATAGAGATCTTCCTGGTGGAAATAGCTCCTCATCATAATGTATCCCGCTAGAGATATCAGAGTAGAATTCTACTCACTAATAAACAATGGAATTCTGGGACAAATTGATCCATCTTTGTGTGCAATTTATGGGATGCAGTCGAGGATATATTCATAGAAATTTTCATGGAAGAAATAGCTCCTCATCATAATGTAACCCGCTAGAGATAGCGGGGTAGAGTTCGACTCACTAATATACCATGGAATTCTGGGACAAATTGATCCATCCCTGTGTGCAATTTCAGAACATCATACTTGTCAAATAGTTGAGCCATTTACAGAAAGAATAAAACAAATATGCAAAGATTGAACTACGAGGTGAATCATATAGGTATGAATCTTTCATACTATAGACGCATGTGGGTAAGATTTGGCTGAGAATCATATTGGTAATGGCCAATGTTCAGTTTCAGAACATCATTTGCCTGAGAATATGTGCCTGAACCATATTTTAAAACGAGGAGTCATTAGAATATAGATGGTTCTTCTAGCTTAGTAAAAGTCTCTTGAGCTTGACTCATTTGGGCTTTGGATTGTCCCTCCGCGCATGGTAACTGAACTAGAAAACAAGTCTTGTTCATACACACATGCTGAATATTGTCTTGCTGTTGTCTCAATACACCTCATACTTCCCTTTGCAGGTAACCATATACTGTTTATTTGTCGAAGACGTGTTGCTGAATTTTATCCTACTGCTGTCTCAGTACACTAAATACTTCCCTTGTCTGATCTAATCTTTCTCGGGGCAGACTGAATGCCCTATGCCCATTTGGTTGAAAATATAAGGTATGTTCCTGTTCTCGATTTGTTTAACCATCCCCCACACCCCCAAAAAAAAATT
The DNA here is from genome assembly GCA_018135685.1 of Themeda triandra. Lineage (NCBI taxonomy): Eukaryota > Viridiplantae > Streptophyta > Magnoliopsida > Poales > Poaceae > Themeda > Themeda triandra. The sequence continues at coordinate 163,070 of JAENPR010000229.1, read as the reverse complement.
ACATTTCTACATTTTACCATTGTCTTATCTGGCAGGTTGGGACAATCATGCTTATACCATTGACTGGCATTCTGATATTTATGTTCTTTATGGTTATCACCGCTAATGCCATCATCCTCTCAGTCCTGATGTCACTGGCTGCTGCCGGATGATTCTTTACTATCATCTGTGTTGCATAGTTGTAGTGTATACTGGAACAATATCAATTGCTATCTTTGTCATTCCTGTTATTGTCATCACCAACAGTTGTTGGAGTTATGATTGCTACAAGTAAATCATCTTTATTCCCCTATATAAAAGATAGTAGTGTTGTTGATATTTTACTATGAAAACGACCTTCAGGAAGCATAATATAAAGCTTACAGGCTTTAATGGAGGCATAGAATCTATTGTGCACTTCTAAATCAGCCTATGATCTGTTATCATTTTCATTATTTTTTACTTCGGGAGAATAAGTTGACATCAAACTAGATCAGTGGATAACGAGGAATAAAGTTAGCATAGCTTTATCTATAGTTATTGTTCTCTTCATAAATTTCAGAGTTTGTGGTGCCCAATATCTAGGAATTACAACTATTTTCACACATAAATCTTGATCTCCATTGCTTTTCCATGTTAATGTGTTACGTGTTTCAACTGGGACATACCAGCTGGTTGATTGAGTACATCTCTATTCATACTCTATTACCTCTCTCTGTTTTTTATTCAGTACATCAATTCTTTGTTCTTTGAAGCACACTACTTGTAAAGCAATAATGTTGATCCTGGTTCTCACGTAACAGGGTTATGCCATCTTGCTGTTTTTTCTATTCAAGTTTCAGAGACCAACTCTGGTGGAGTTTATGACACCATTCCATGTGATTCATGGACTTCTTCAAAAGACCGTCCAACATAACTGGTGTGGCTTCATTAGACCTTCAAGATTTTCAGATACGGGCAAGGAAAATGCCTATGGTTGAAGAGTTTCATGGGCAATTGGAGGAATGGTTCTCACAGCCGCCCATAATTTTTATTAGGTACTGCATATTCCTTTTCTGGTTCACTTTATATGTTCATAGATAGGTAAAAATCTAACTCTATTAGGCAATAAAGTATCTGCACAAATAATTATTTGTAGATCTGAGTATGTTTTATTTAGTTTATGATTTGGAATAATTTATTTTTTGAAGGATGATTTGGAAAAATTTAGGAAGAAGAGAGGATAAAGGATGAAGGTTTGCACTTGTCATTAGTGGATGAAGTGGCGCTCCTCATGGAGAACAGTCCATAAGGCCCCACAAAGGTTTGCGGCATTCCCAAATAGAAAAGTTCCATATTGCCTCTATCTTACAGCCTCCATAAGTTTATTTGATACAACTTTTGCATAATCAAAGGCCTAGAAAGAATTGACTACCTTGTGGTGCGAAGGATGGTGTATAGGTTTGATGCCTAACCATCCTTCTACGGCAAGGTCTCTGTTGGGACATTATTCTTGTTTGATTTACCCTAGGACATTATTCTTGTTTGGTTTGCCCTATATTGAATGTTGGCAAAATATATATTTTCTTGCCCTACTCTATGCGAAACAAAGCTCAAGAATTAAGGCCGGTAGTTGCAAAGCTCAAGAATTCAGAAGTTTTGAGTGGAGCAAAATAATGCTGTGCATGAATGTGCATGCTTTGCCAATATGTCATGTTAAAGATTTGAGTATTTTAAGTTTTGGGTCGGCAGTCTTGTCTTGTAGTGATAATAAAGCTCTCCTTGAAAAAAAGGTGGGAGTTAAGCAGAATCTAAATTAGATGGTTATTAATATGTGTATTAACTTTACTACGGCTTTTATATGCATAAGTGTTCTCAATTGGTAGAGATGCTATGCAAACTAATTGGTTGTTTTTATGAGCTTTCTTTAGATAAAACCATAGCGTTAGCACGGGCATTATACTAGTAATTGATAATGGGATTGATAAAAAATCATATCTGGTTACCAAGGTAACGACCTCCATTGCCTAGGTTTTGTTTTCATATCTTTCTTGCGCATGGTGTGGCCAAAACTCTAAATATTACTCCCTCCATTCTAAATTATTGGTCTCTTTGACTTCTTTTTGACATTGATTTGGCTATGCATATATATAGGCATACGTTATATCTCGATACATAGCAAAATTGATGGTATGGCCAAAACTCTAAATATTACTCTTTGACTTTTTTGTTACATTGATTTTGCTATGCATATAGGCATACGTTATATCTCGATACATAGCAAAATTGACAATATCTGACACAAGGGACATAGGGGGCAAGTGGACAAGAAGGCTAAGAACCTACCAATGTTAATGAATCTCAGAGCCCACAAATATGACAACAAAGAATATGAGATTGCTTTACATAAGTGAAATAATGGATAGTATGCCGTTGTATAATTTATAGGGAAGGCAATAAGTTGCAAATAACTATACATGTTGCCCTCTGCAATTAACTACAGTATATTCAAGGATGGGAGTCAACCGGGTCATATTACAATATCTTAAGCACAATGAATACTTTATAGTCTCAAAACCTTTACGGTAATCCCATCAGGCTTCCAGCAATGGAGCTATTTAAGGTGTATCTCACTTCTTTATTCCTGCACGAGGAGCTTCACTTGACATTGTGCTTGACTTTCTGTCCTAGCTATGCGCAGCCCACATGACTACATGAGGCTTGGTTCAAAACTCCAGAGAAAACCCACTAACAAGTTCGTGCTAAGATCACAATGTTTGATGGGAATCCCCCATGTGTATCCTGATATCTATTTACCTATTACCTCCTCTGTATTGAACATTCTGCTAATTTCATTCCGCCACCCAGCGATTTACCTGGTCCGCGCGTCCAACGGCACCTTCAACATTGATAATCCGCCCCACGGATAGAATGGAAAATTGTAAGTGCTACACAAAAGTTGACACACACATCATGGTACCGACGCTACCACACACTGCTTCATCGTCAACCTTTATTTCCCTGATTTCTTGAAGCGTCTACTAGTAGTAGGGCGCATATGTTATAGTGCACATGCGAGGATATACTTGCAGCCAGATCTCCCAATTTCTTCCAAGCCAGCGATTTTGTAGTGCAGGGAGTCAATTGGCGCAACGTACATTTCTCGTCTCCACTTCCCATTGGCCTCCCATTCCGAACACAATAAGGATGCATATTACTTTCAAACACTGTTATCATCCGGCTCTTCTCTTTGTATTAGTTGTACACTGAGAGTATTGTTGAGGAAACTACAGGTGGAGCTGAGATCGAGCACTGCATATAAGAAGATACATTGAGCTAGAGATGTCTATTTTCATTTTTGTCATCCATATTGGAATTGCTTATAGGTGCTTTTCTATTTTACTGCATTTAATCATAAAGTGGCCACACCGTGCAATGATTTGCTCATCAGTACCATGAATATGTCACTCATGGTAGTTGATCCCATATAAGAAAAGCATGTGTCTGCCAGGAGCCATGATTGGAGAGTGTGCTGAGTGCAACTGGTCAGATCAATGCAGCCGATACTGTTTCTTCAAAAATACAGGGATACAGGGCACCATCTGTGTCATTACAAGGGGCCAGTCAAGAAATGCTAGTAATTACAGTGGCCAATTGCATTGACGAATATTAAGTAACAATTGAACGAGCACAATCTAGGATCTACAGATAAGGCTCCGAAATTATCTGTTTTTATTTTTAGTATGACGCTAGCATATATAGGACTGCACATACTTTTCTGCTGCTTTGCTAGTTTGTGCTCATAGCACTGAGCATATGAGATATTATCAGATATAGCTGCAACAAGAAAGTGAAAGATGATTTCTTTTAATCCCAGTATATGTGTGTGTTCTCAGATTACTATTGTGTGCTCGAGGAAACTGGACAACGAAGAATGAGAACAGAGTATGTATGTGTAACGAAGAATATAAGAAGCAGTGGTGCACATGGATACTAAAGTCGTTCGTAGTTTCCCTCTGCCTTCAATTCCTCTTGGACTCGCGAAATGTTCATTGCAACATGTTTTTTGAATCTAAAGCCTGTCTTTGTTTTCTTGCATGTTATATTTACTCTCCACTACAGAGTGTGTACTTTTGTCTTCAAAAAAAAAAGAGAGAGAGAGAGAGAGTAGCATGTATAGTGGGTTGGTGATGTTGGATTTAATTTAATGGGTGCATTTGATCATATCTACTAGTCCTGGTGAGCAGCACAGCAAGAAAGGATGATTCACTTACTAAAAGCATTACAGACTATAACATGGTGCCTTCTCCCTACATAGGTCCACACGTTTGTTCAGAATCTCTGGATCTCGTAAGAATGTCACGTCAAAACATGAATTTAGGGAACTGTTTCACAATTTGGTTTCCGTTTTAGCTATGGATAACTAAACTTTGTATTCTTAGAAATTGCTTGTCCTAATAATATCATCTTTGGTTTGTGCAGAGTGGCATTTGTAACAAGCACAACGGAGGCCCAGCGAATCCGGGAACAAATTAAGCCATATCAGGCCCAGAAGAGGAGGAGCCACCGGAACAAGACGCGTCTCGTCGGCCGAGTGGCCGTGAGCCCGCACATGAGGAGGGGCCCGCGCAGCCACGCCGGTGCCGCCACACAAACTAGTAAAATGGAGAGAAATAAAATAGAAAACAACGGATATCACCATATCGCTAATTGCTTAGGGGCTAAGCCTTGCAAGGAATATAAATGTAAGCCCTCATGTACTCGTTGCAATGAAGTAATAGATGGGGTTTCCACTATCTACTCTACCTTTCTCTCTCACGCGTGCGTACCATCAGGCCGCCGCCCCAGCCCTAGGAGCCGCTGCAGCCAAGCCTCGCGCCACACGCATGCCGCACACCGCCAAGCCCAGGGGCGGATCTACAAATACCGTCACAGAGGGGCTAATTAGTTATGAAGATGCTATTTTAGGCTAAAAGTTAAGGATTTGTATGGTTGAAGAAGACATGCATATATAGAATTTAGGATGCCGCCCTGGCTACAGCCTCCTAGCACGGGGCGTGGATCCGCCCCTGGCCAAGCCACCGCTAACACTAGCGGCCACCTGCTCCGTGTCTCATGCCGCAACCACCGCCACCCCACCTTCTCCGCCTCCGCATATCCATCTAGGCCCTCCATAAGTCACCAGTGTGTCGGACCCCTTTTACATTTTGTGCAAGCAGAGTACCATTTTTGCTCTCTATCAGTATTTGTGGCTTCCAAGCCCCCATCAGAATTGAATTGACAAAATCCTGCTAAATTCCTTAGTTTGACATTAGTCTCTAACCAAAGACCACCTACCTAGAATACCTTCCTCCGGCCTCCCACTCCCAAGTCCCAACACACCATTCATATGCCTCTGATTCCATCTCTTATTTGTGGACTTGTTGGTCCAGAGGTGGAACTGCCGAACAACCATATATTGAGTTTGACGTTGAATTACTATTCGTGTCATTTTACATTTATTCATCTGAATTGGCATATCTTGCAATGAACGTTTTCTTATGAGCAGCATGAATACTGTTGGGGTGGTGCCGGATGTTACCCACCCCTCACCCAATGAACAAGTTATCTCCATGCCTTTCGCAGGGAGCATGGTCACGTCGGCATGGGGCACGAGTCGGCTCAGCGAAAGTACTGATCATGTCAACGTGCGAAAATACTGATCATATCAACGTGCGAAAGCGGATAAGTGGCGGTGGTCGAAAATCCGCTGGCAACAACTGTGCGGAAGTATAGTTGGTGCCTAGCGAAAGCTGTTAGGACATGTTCCGCGGTAGTTCGACAATCAGTCTTTTGCGGAAGTGGAGTCAGTACTGACGCGAATGGCGAAAGTGGAGGTTGAAGCTTTAGCTCCTGGACTTTCGGTCTTGTCAGCGAAAGCTGGATTGAGTTTACACTTGTGTTTACATTTGCCTGTACAGGACCTTCTTTGCGCTTTGAATGGGCCTACAACTGCAGTGGGCCGTTTTAGGCCGCTCTAACGGACTATGGGCCTTCTGGAAGCGATGGAGGGAGACAAAGGACCGCGCCTGTCCCTCCAGAAGATGTTTTGTAGCTACAGAGGTATTTGTGTCTTGTAAAAGTCTAAGGACTTACATAAATATGCCACCAGGGGCATTGTAGAAAATAGGACTGACCCGGAGATGAATGGAGATTAATTGTCCTACTCTGTTCATCTTTCTATGTAAGTTGCTTTCGCTATTTACTATTTGCAGTTTTCCCTCTGGTGTACGATAGTTGGATTGAGCACCAACAAATCCATATTACAAGGTAGTTGATCCCATATTGAACTAACGTGTTCCCAGCTTGACATCAAGGATGGGACCAGCAAGGTTCATTTGCATACGGGCCTTCTGGACGGAAGTTAGGGTTTGGGCCGCCGCCACCACCACCACCGAGGGCCGCCGACGGCGGCGGAGTTAGGTTTGGTCGGAGGAGCGTGGCTCCTTTGCGACTTCGTCTTCCTGGCGATGCCGGTGATACGGAAGCGGCGGCGGCGCAGAGGAATAATTTCTCCCAGTCTCTTCCGTTCTCCGATGGCGATCTACTCCGACGTCAACGGAGAGGCCGGGGAGAACTCTCTTGGAGTCGAGGGCCGGCGCATCGTTGTCTTCGTCGTGATGATGCTTGTTGACCCCGTTAATCTCGAGGAACATGTTTGGTGGAAACCTGAGCACTGCTCGGGTTTCCGGCGATGGAATCAAAGGATGCGTCGTGGGTACAAGAGCTGGCCGATGCGCCTGGGAGGCAACGTCGGCTGATTCGCCCAAAAAATAAGTCCTCCTCTGCGGCCTCCACCATGTGGAGTTTGGCTCTGGTGCCTGACGACGATTGATACGCGGCTTCGATGGCGGTGACGGATGAATCTCTGAAGGCTTCGAGGAAGATGAAGAGGAGTTGTAAACTTCTATGTAATTTTCCTTTTCTTTGGAGTCTAGTCTGTAAAAGGGCCGGTGTAAAGCACTAAGATGAATACATGTTTCTTCTCAAAAAAAAAAAAAAAAAAAAAGCTTGACATCAAGGATTTGAGAGTGTCACCATTGAATGAGCGAAATGGTGACCAGAGATGGACGGCTTTGCTTTTTTTTAGCACAGTAAAATTTCACACAACATAAACATAACAAACTATAATCCATATATTTCCTCTTCATGCGTCTTGACGATATGTTGAATGAAATTCATGGAACTATATGCTTAAAATGATATTGCACACTAAAAAACACAACATAGTATGTCTAGCAAATGCCAAGATGATGTGACAAAAAAAATTACTAAAGGCAAAGAGGGCAGTGATCCACGATGTGTCAACACTATTATTCATTTTATTGGGGTGGCTTGAAGTAGGAATATGTAGCAAAGAAGGTCTGCAAAACTGTGAGGGCGAGCAGGAACACGGCAGCGGCGAGTGACGTGGCCACCCCATGGGTTGCTCAAGTAGTTGCGCACCAGTGACGCACGCCAACGGGGCCACCTTGACTGCTGGTATTTGTTCACCTCCGCAATGACACCACCGAGGTAGTTGCGGTCGGTTGCCATGTGCACACCGTGGCAGAGGCGGCTGAAGAACCACGTCTGGCCCTTGTCCCGAACGCCATTAATCTGGTTAATGAGCACGCCTCTGAGTTGCAGAAGCCGCGTGCCCTCTGGTGAGGCCACGAGGCAGTCCATGAACATGGCGTAGGCGGTGACGTGGCCTGGCGTTAGGGGGTAGGTCTGCTTGAAGGCGACAAGGTTGCGCAAGTGGTGCTCGCTGTAGTCATGCAGCTGGAGCATTGGGATCTCAAGGACACCGGCATGGAAACTGATGTCGGGGAAGCTCAATGCACCATGTCGTGACCAGAACTTGACGCCCACGTCCTCCAGCTCCGTCGCACATGGCATCCACACTGGGAGAGCTCGGATGGTGGCATACTGTACCAGCGTTGGATTTCATGCTCTGGCATCCCAGCTGGAAGACCAACAGAGAGGTAGAAGAGGTGTAGCAGGTGGTGCACATTGCTGCAGGAGATGTGAAAAGAGGGCAGCAGCTGTGGCCGGACGGAGCGGAAGAGACGCAGGGCTCCGGCGATGAGGATGTCGCTGCTCTGGTCGGGGTCTGTCCGAAGGTCATGGAACAAGCTTTGGACGACGAAGAAAGGAATCTGGTTCTGGAGCAGCAGCAGGTCGTATGTGACGAAGCCCCAGACCCAGCACCTGCCAAACACCTGGGTCCAGTCTTTGTCCTCCTGTTCCTCGTCCCCAGTTATGCTCGCCTTCGCCTCCAATGCTTCTTCCCTTTTTGCGATGTGCGCATACTTGAGTAGCCGGTGAAGGATGAAACATCCATCTAGCAGCTTCCACTAAGCATGTCCTTCGCACATGTCCTATTCCCATTACTCATTGGCACTTCTTAGAACGTTTTACTAGTGGTTGCATTTAGTCAAGTTACGTGCTCAAAAAATGGCACAGTATAGTAATATATATAGGTCAGAGGTGTAGAGCAGTAGGACGCACCAGTTGGAGTAAGAATATTTGGTACTCATTGGCACCATTTTTTTTTTCTTTTTTGAGTACGTGGTTCGTGTTCGTGGACATAATGGATACATGCATTTAGGTTGAAGCAATCAAGCATAGTTCAGTATTTCATCTAGAGGACTTGTCATCCAACCCTGTTTCTCTTCATCATGCACAATTGTGACGTTAAACATCTCGATGACAAAGCCTAATAACCCATCTTCGAAAATAGATTATTTCAGTCGTGACAACCTCGTGTGCTAGGCACGGGGCTTGGTTAAGCTGTGGAGTACCTAAGATTTGTGACAAACTCTCTTCTCTTAGTGAAACACGTGTCCATGCACTTTCTCGAAAAAAAAAGATTATTTCAGTTGAATTTCGCTGATTAACATCACGTAAGTTTATTAAAGAATTCCCATAAGTTTGTTTTGGTTGATAACATCAGTCGAAACATCATTGCCCAATGCAGATGCATTAAAACTTGTGTTAACTGGTACACAGATCAATATTCTACCACAGTATATCGTCACACTAATATTAACATTAAATAGGATCAGAACCCTTCACGTCCCATCTCAAGAAGAGTCAGTAGTAGATGTATGGTTGACAATCAAAAAAGACTGATATTATTTCTGTAAGCACAGAATAATCACATATATATGTGCCAAAGAGCACCTGAAGACTAACCATAGGGCCTATGAACGAATAAGTAGCATCTCACGAGGCAGTCCTATACATGGCGCCCATGGTTCACGTAGTCCTGACCTGCAGACACTGAGGGGATCTGCATAGCATGATGCTGTGGGGCACTGCGGGGTCCATTCTGCTCTGGCTTCTGGGGACGATTGCGGCCTGCAGCAAGCAATGAAACTCCTGTGGGTGAAGCTCCTCTGTGACTGTGAAGAACAAGGACACTCTGTTCTTCCTGTAGTAGTGTATATAGTAGAAATTTCCCACTTGCCTCCTATTCCAATTACGCAAGAGCACCACATCTCTTACTCCTTAGAATGTGCTTCCTCTCTTCCTTTAACTAGTGGTTGTATTTCATCAAGTTACTTTTTTTGAGGGGGTTTCATCAAGTTACTTGCCCAACTGACAATGTAGTAATATATATAGGCGATCAGATTGTTTAGGAAGTGGATTTTTTTTCTTTTCTTTTCGTCAATACTACAGATGCAGTTGCAGGCATCATGCCTTCTTAAATGGTTTCCCGATAGTGCCACACACTACTATTGTAACCATTTTCATAAATGTTTTCTAGAAAAAAAAAGTTGAAACATTCTGAATTTAATAAGGGAGCAGCGCCGCCGCCGCCGCAAAAGCCACGTCTCACAGGACACGGCGTGTGCGTAGGAGGAGAGCGCGGGCGCAGCCCCACCACGTCCGTCTATTGAGATTGCTACATCATCAAGAAAAATATGGAAAATAAAATAGAAAGCGGAGGATTCACAGGATTTCCAGTTGCTTACGGGGCTAAGTATTGTCAGGACTATAAATGAGCTCACATGTACTCGTTGCAATAAAAAAATGGAGTCAAACCCAAAACCCTATTTCTCTAACTCTCAGGCTCTTTCTCCCTGAGACCTTAGCCGTTGTGCCGCCTCCACCACCTCACGCCGCACCGCGTGCGCATGCCACCGGCCGGCATCGGTCGCGCCTCTGCCACCGTCGCCCAAGCTGCCATGTGTCCCCGGGCTCTAGACCCCTTACACCCGCTATCCGGAGGCCAAGGCGATCCTTCGGGCACCCATGGCCGCTGCAACCACCATGAACGCCGCCATAATGAACGAAGAGTTCACGATCTTCGCCACCAACGTCAACAACAGTTTGGAGGAGCTCAGCACCGTAATCACATGTGGAGTACAAGAACTGCAAAATTACTTCCTGTAGCAATAGAATGCGGTTCAGATCGAATCAGATCTGAAATGCCGCCAACGATGTCACTGTCACCTCCGACATCACAGCAGCGCTGCAGTCCCACGTCCACACCAACACCCAACCAGCCGAACCAGCGAGTCGCAGCTGGAAAGGTTGAGCAGACACAACCCTGCGTCACCTGCAACATCATCCCCAACACTAAGAACATCAGGCACGCCAAATTCAAGGACAACACCCTCACCAACGTCCAAACTAGCGCATATCAGGACGTCGTCACTGACAACCTTATTGTGGAGAAACAAGGGTTGGAGCCATCTCCAAGAACACCTCCGTCAATAAACAACATGAATGAATCACTCTCATCTCAAACTATGGAGATCATCAAAGAGGTAACCAACAAGCCCCTCAAACCACACCAACACCATGGTTGTTCCTGGTCTTCCAGCTCCTGTTTCCGAATCACCTTGTCAACAACAAAGATGCCGACCCCAACGACCACAACAGCAGCATGCTGCTATAAGGAGTTGCAAGTGTTGTCGTGCTCAGTTCAACGATTGTACAACCTAACCGGGCAGAAGACCATCTTCTGCAATCAGCAATGAAATAAGAGATAACATTTATAGCACAACCCCAATTTTCTCTACCACACTAGCAACAAATCCAGAATTAGCACCAGATGCAACACCACCATTGGAGCTGTCCATCTTCAACAATGACAACAAGATCAGTTGCAAACTGTTCTTTGCATGACAAGGCATCTCGAACGACATGCCAATAGGAACTGAAGTAGCAGATGGACACCGCACCTACAACCCTCTCGTCCAAAACAAACCCAAGGAGCCTCGTAATTGGCGAAATGCCTTCATTAATGGTCAGTTTGCTGTAGCTGACAAACTCAATTTTCCTACAACACCGTCGACCATGAAGAACTAGTACTCGTGCTACAACCTCCTCACCGTCTCCAACCACCTACATGACTCCACCACTAGGCCAAGAGCCATGTACCACCTCTATATCGCCATAAACAAAGGAGGCGCAGCCCCCTACTTCCTCAACTACATCGACTTCAACAACAAGAATAGCTATGTCGACACTCTCATCAACAATCATGCACTACAAAGACAACAACATCCTTCATGTGGTGTTTGGTACGCTACAGCCAACTGCTGGCAACTGTTACATACGGCGCTTCGTAGGAGCAAAATAGGATACCTACGCCATCATATTGATCCAGATGAGTGTCACGACCAACATAATCAACATCGACCGCTAGCTTGATGACGCCATCCTCTTCGCCAACCAGCAACCAACAATCACCTTCAACATTTGGCTCCAATTTTGGCATGTCGATGTGCCGAGTGGAAAAGGGGAGTTCTATAAAAAGTGCAATGTGGACTCTACAATTGGGCCAAAAAATTGGGCCAACTAGAGGGCCCAACAAGGGAGTAGCAACGGCGCCACCACAATAGCCGTGTCTCGCGGGCCAGGGCATGCGCGCGCAGAAGGACGGCGCGGGCATAGCCCCGCCGCCGCCGCCCCAGTCTATGGAGATCGCTACATCATCTAGACAAATTAGGAAAATATAAATAAATAAAACAGGAAGCGGAGGAAGTGCATGGTTTGGTGTCTCGCCAGGACTATAAATATGAGCCCTAAGTACTCTCTAGAACCCAAAAGACTCTCTAGAACCCAAAACCCTAGCTCTCCAACTCTCAGGCTTTCTCTCCCCTAGCAGTCGTGCCACTGCACGTGCACGCTGCCGGCCAGCCTCGACCGCGCCTCCGCCACCGTTGCCCAAGTTGCCACGTGTCCCCGGGCTCTAGGCCCCTTAGTTGTATTCTTCGTACTGTTTTGGCACAGTGTCAGATAATACTGCGGTCATTATATTTTCAGATGATGTTCTTTTGTGTTGGAATGTGAAGCAATGGCAACAATGCACCCACTCACTGTGTCTGGATGCCACCACCAGACACTCGCCTGGCAAGGATGGAACACAACTGCTCCAAATGCATTGCCGAGAAACCAAGGGTGATAATGGTTTTCATGCTATTATTGATAAAAATTGTCTAGTAGTAGATGGACTTGCTTTTAGTATTTTTTCAGCAAAGATGAAGGGTGGGACCTAAATCAGGCCAAAAAAATGCTCGACATACATCAATGTCTCCTAGAGTCCTAAATGATGCCCTAGAGTCTCTCCATTAACACCAACACACACCACACATGCCAGTGACCCCACTGACTTGTGAAAGCCTCTAGCAAGAGCCGCTTTCTACCTTGCGCTCACCAAATTTACCTCACGTTAGGTGTCTAGTAATATCATCTTATCTAGCGCTCATTTTCCGTTTGCCTCCCATTCCAAATATATACCCAACATTTCTACGAATCCATCTTCCTCTTTCTTTTAGTCAGTCTGCCAGAGGTGGATGCGATAAAATAGTATATATTTTTAGTCCAGTACCAGTGACTATTTATGTTCATGTTCATTGCACGTGGGAATCATTCTATTATTATGCTTTTACTCATCTCAATGGTCATAGATATGTTGCAACGAAGGACGGCTAGTGAGCAGCATTTCTATAGCTTTGACAAGATTGTTGTCCTTAGGCTAGAAGTAAGTATTCCATCATGTTATCACCATTATCAGATCAGTGACGCTACTAGATTAAACATCATTTCTCATCAACACGGTGGATCATCTGTGTCCAAACCAAGCTGTGCTGCACAAATAAATTAGAGCTCTGCGGAGCTCATTGGTTTCATGAGGCCTTATTAAAGTGGTGACCAAACAAATTTATTGAAACCCAATATAGCCTATTTACAAATACGAACAAGAATTAAAAAACTACCCAATATTTTGATAACAAAATCAAACATATATGTCGATCAAGGCTCAGTGATAGAGCTTGCCAAGGCTAAAGAAATTAAGTAAACAGCTCCAAGAATCTTGGCCGAAAAATGTGCAGTCAGGGAAAGAGCCCAAGATTCATCTTCCACCTAACTAACAGGCACCAGAATTATAAGTGGAAGCGGTTGTCTGCACTTCAGTTAGTCCTCACACTATGTAAACAATGCTTTCACCTCATCTTGTGTTCACTTTCCTTTTGCCTACCATTCCAAACATACCTTACATGCAGCTTCGTTCCCAACACTTATATTCATGCATCTCACAGTTTCTTTCAGTGTGTACTCTGCTCGTGTCATGCTTTTCTATTATTATGTTTTTACTAGTCTGAGTAGTCATATATATCTTGCAATCAAGGTTTCCTCGTGAGCACCATTTATATAGCTATCACCAGAAAGTTGTTCCCAGCAGGGTTCGCAGATCGTATCACCATTTATGTAACCAGCGTAACCATCCATTAATTGTAAACAACACCGGGTGTGACTTGTGTCCAGGGGTGAACAAACATGTGCTATTCATAAATAGTGACGAGAACTGTGCTCCAATACTCCTCTTTCTAAAAATTAGCACGCATCTCAAAGCAACCAACCTAATTAATTATATTTTTCTTATTAATTTCCTAGGACCCGCATGGGCCTGGCCCACTCAGCCTCAACCCGTGTCCATCAACCACCCTAATCCAAAGCCGAGAACACATCTTCCAGATCCCCTTTCTTCAGCATTTTGTTTACTCGTCAACGAAGACGGGTGAACCCGTGAGCCGTTCCGGCATCGCCGCACGAAAACAACACAGGTGCTGGTGTACGAAACCGGATTTCTCTTCTTCCCGGAGGGACCATTGAGTTGGAATACTGACGGGAATACGTAACGGCGCAACGGCGTGGTCTCGAAAAAAAAACTTGGAATACGTACGGGTCCTGGCCAGCGGACCGCCGCTGCATCATTGCAGTCCTGGACTAGTAGCTAGCGTCTACAATGCTCACGTGGTGCCTGCCCGCTCTTGTAGCGTCAAGTCCAGATTATGCATTTCCTTGACTCCATGGTGTTGCATCAGCTGATCAGCATGTCCTTAGTCTGTTCGAATGGGCGCAGCTCAATTCATGAGCACGTAGTCGGGCTGGGTTGGACGAATGGTCAGGGCTATCGACGGGCTTGGTTGAAATGAGCCGGACCCATCGGAGCCTAAGAGAACAAAATAATTAAGTAAATATCAAGTTATATGGTCTTCTTTGAGATTAGTGCTAACTTTAGATGAAGGAGTGGAGCAGTTCCCGTCAAAATTTATACTCCTCTGCGTTGCAGCAGACTAACACAAGCACATATTGTTGATGCCTACTGCTGCGTTGAAGATGAGCGATTCAGAGTTTTCCAAAAAGCCTCACGTTCCAGAATAAATACATGTCAAGTTCGTATGAGGCTTTAGTTAATGCAGCTAAGCAACTTTCTTACCAGGTTCCTTGACAGGAAGCCCAAGGTACTACTACCAAATCTATCAAGATTGTGTTGCAATCTGCCGTAGGTTTTGGATGTCCGGATCTATTTATCACATTCACATGCAATGCTTTGTACCAGGCCAGCAGTCTTCTGACAAACTAGACATTGTTAACCGAGTCTTCCACATCAAGTTTAAAATTCTCATGGACGAGATATAGAACGCAGAATGACGTTTTTGGAACCACTCTTGCATGTATTTTCCTAATACCTTTTCCTACCATCTTCAACAATACACTATCACCTTTCTGAAAATGAAATGAATTGCCCTTCACACTCCAGTATCCAGGATTTCTTTCCTAAATGTTCATTTCTGCAGTTGTATATACTATTGAGTTCCACAAAAGAGGTCTCCCACTTGTACACCTCATACTAAGGATGATAAAGGACAAGCCTCTTGAAGCTGATCAAATAGATGCCATATTTTCAGCATGTTTCCAGACCCAGCTACCAACTCCATAGGTTTTGAGGCAGTGTCAAGATTCATGATTCATGGACCCTGTGGGCCTCTACAACTGTCTTCTCCTTGCATGAATAATGGAAAGTGTGACAGATTCTACCAAAAAGAATTTTGTGAACACACGGTGGTAGTACCAAACAACTACGTCAAGTATGCTCGCCCAAACAATGGCATCACTGCTCAGAAAAATGGAATTCAGGTAGATAACACATTTGTAGTTCCCCATTAATGTCGACCTATTGGTCAAATACCAGGCACAGATAAATGTTGAGAGTGTTAATCGAAATGATATGGAAAGATACCTATTCAAATACACAAACAAGGTCCCAAATTGTGCTATAGCTACACTTCAGAAGAAGAGAAGTTCCTCTGAAAAATAATGCTGAAGCATTCAATGAGATTAAAGAGTATTTGGAGTGTAGATGTGTCACACCAAATGATGCTGCATGCCTACTACTTCAGTTTGACATACACTACAATGATCCATCTATGGAACGACTTCCTGTCCATCTTCCTCTATAGAATGGTGTGTTGTACACAGAGGATGACTTTCTTGATGAAGTAATCAATGATCCATTTAAGCTCAAGACTAAAGAAACAACATAGCTATATGCAAACCAACATTACCAACAAGCTCAATAACACACTTATGTAGAATTCCAAGAACATTGGACATGGCACCAGAATGGTCGTCTTGCTAATGTTGCTCCCAACCAAGGAGAGAGGTTCTACCTATGAATGTTGCTTCACATAGTCAAAGGACCACGATCCTTCTCTGAGACACGGAACAATGCTGGCCATCAGTATCCAACATTCTATGCTGGATTCGAAGCATTGGGCTTGCTTGGTGATGACCAGGAGTGGTTCCATGCCATGTCCGATGCATCACGGTGGGCATTTCCAAGTCAATTACGACAGCTCTTTGTCACATTATTACATTACTGTGAGCTGAAAGACACTCTTAGATTATTTGATGAATTTGTTAAAACAATGGGAGAAGACATGTCCTACAGGGCAAAACAGCTTGCTCCAGATTCAATTGATGCAAGCATACAACCACATATCACATCCTGTGTCTTGCAGGAACTAGAAAAGCTACGTAAAGATAAAATATCCAAGCTTTAAAACTTCAATTTGCCCCAACTAGATACAAATTGCACTGACATACTTACAAATAGATTAATAATGGAAGAGCTATCACATGCTACAGTACATACACTGAATGAAATGGAACAGTGCATCAGCTAGATTAACACCGAACATAAGCATGCTTATGATCTCATACAACATTCAATCTCAAATAATTTAGGCCACACATTTTTTGTGTATGAATATGGTGGAACCGACAAAACCTTCCTATGGAACATTTTGCTGAACAGTGTCAGAACCAAAGGCAAGATAGCATTAGCAGTTGCGTATTTAGGAATAGTGGCACTATTGCTCCTAGGAGGTCTAACGCCACACTCACGTTTCAACATTATTCCTCTAGAAATCCAGCCCTACTTTGTGTGCACAAAAAAAAAGGGCATGCATAGTTGGCTGAGTTGATACAACATACAATGTTGATTATATAGGACGGTACACTGGTCAACCACAAGCAATGTTTTGAAGCACTTGACCGCACACTTAGATATTTCAGATCATTCGGCAACAATGAAGCAGCAGCAAAACAATTTGGCGGTATAACAGTTGTCCTCGGCAGTTATTTCCGACAAACCTTGCCAATTATTCCAAAAGCAAAGAAACCACATATCTTAGATGCATTAACCACTCGATCTAAATTGTGGTGGAATTGCAAAGTGCTTCATCTAACTGAAAGCATGAGACTCAGAACCCCCAACCTATTAGAATCTAAAAGAATCGAGCTGGTGAATTTTGCTAAGTCTATCTTTTGGTGATGGCATAGCTCAGGGTAGCGGACCCACAACCGTACCTAACTCTTCCTGGGTTCTAATTCCAGACAATCTCTTACTGCCACCAGTACAAAGAACGCTTGACAATCTGATTTCCTTTGTATACAAGTCACGTACAGAGATCTCTCAGTTACCCACTTATCTATGTGAACGAGCACTATTAGCACGAACAAATGAGGTAGCTACAGCTATCAATGCAAAAATGATTAGCCAAATAGCCACTGAAGATATATGATACTATAGCCCAGATGTTACTTAGAAATTTCAAGCCGTCAAAAGGTTTGTGCAGCGGAACAAGACTTATAGTGACACAACTCACGCATCGTATCATTCAAGCTCAGATAATTACCAGAAAATCTAAAGGAGCTAAGACCTATATTCCAAGAATAGTCACTACTTCATCTGATCCCAAATGGCCCTTCAAGATAAAACGGCGATAACTCCCATTTCGTGTCTCATATGCCATGACAATGAATAAAAGCCAATGACAAACCCTCAATATAGTTGTTGTCTACCTGCCAAATCTAGTGTTTTCCCATGGACGACTATATCTTGCATTCTCACGTGTGGCATCTCCTCAAGGCTTACATACTCATTGAAAATAGCTCCAATGAATATGAAAATGAAACTCATAATGTTGTCTATTCTGAAATTTTAAATGACATGTCAACACATACCCAGTCAACTCAAATACTACAACCTACACACAATTTTCCATACATGCTTTAATTTGTAAGTTCCTTGATCTGCACTGTATCTGTTACAAAACTCCATAATTATATGCACCTACAAACATTTCGAATTTTACCATGTCAACTGTTCATTTTAATTTTACCATCATAAAGGAATGTTATTTTGCAGGTGAGAGTCTTTTGATATTCTCAGTTATTTCAACTGCTAATTTCAGCACCGTGCTCAATGGTAAGTCTTACACTCCAAACTTACCTACTTTTATACCAATTACATTTGCTAACTTCTTCCCTGCAACCATTGCTAATGGTTATAATGGTTTCATCAGGTCCGCTTCATAAATGTGAAACATTACCATCTTCGTATGCCATCACCTCTTCATGTACCAATACCATTGTTCGCAATCTGCCTACACTATCAGCTCTTCATACACCTTATGTCTAGCCTTATATTTGTACCTCACATCAGTCCCCTTCTTCGTTTTTTTTTTTTTTTTGGAATAATGTCTATGGTGAAGACGTGTACAAAGCTTGCTGCCTGCGCTTTGCGTGGGCCATCCTACTAGTTGTAGATAAAAATGTCCCTGCTACAGCTTTGCATCTGCTCCTAGAACTGAAGAGAGATCGAATAGGAGAGACGGTGGCTCTGCCAAGGAGCTGGTGACCTTGCAAGTCGATCGCCAGCGTGGATGGCTCGATGCTGCAACCGAACAACTGCAGGCAGCATGATAATGCACCGCGCCCACATCGACACTCAGGGTATGGTAGCGATGGCAGTGACCAGGCTGGCTGCATGCGATATCGCAATGGCACAGATATCGGTTTGTTTGTTTTTATTTCTTGTTACACATGCAGGTACTTGCTGAACCTAGCTACTATATAAATCAGTATGAACAGAGACCATGTCCCTGAGTTAAAGTCCATAATTTTTTAGTTACTGAAAGGGCTGAACTATCGGCATTCATACAGATGACAGTGGTTCATGTTTTTTTTTTTAAAAAAAAGAAAATTGCTACAATCAATGCTACAGCTGGGAATTCCTATTAGATTGAACTATGTTTGGTTTTTTTGCCACACATTAAACTTATCACTACCGTGCATGGAGAGACAATTCTAGCTGATCCCAAAAATGGATTGGCAATTACATGCATCGAAAGTGAATCAGATCTTGGGATCCATCTAGCCCACTCCAGATACTAGTATAGCAGCTTGCTATATTAATGGATATAATACTAGAACACACGATTTGTATTAATAGATATAATACTAGATATTATTACGATTGCACCTTTGCCCTTGCTCCTCAAACTGAAAATTTGCTACCTGTTTAGTGCCAGCAGAATAGTTCACATCTGCTTTAGATCAGTCAATATTGGGCTGTGTACCCATCTTATCACAGGATCCTCGGAATCAAACACAGGGCTCTTAGGTGCCCCAGACCTGAACTGTGCTGAGCCAAATACTGGCAGGAAAGTTTATTTCAGCATCCATGCATCTCTAGCGGCTCCATAGTGATATATTTTTCCCTTGTGCCTCCATTTCCTAGCAGAAAACGACTTCTTCCTGACAGACAACAACACATCTAGTAGAAGGAATTATGTCACTAGCCTTCTCAACCTGACAGACAAAAATATAAGGAATTCTGCATGCTGTGCCAGTCACAATGTCACCCCTTTTTACTCAGTGTATAAGCTGTATTTGTGGGAGACATTTATATTGTTGCTACACATTCATTCTAGAAAACAACCATGTATTGCATGAAGAGATGTAATCATTAAAACTTCAAAAACAACAAGTGATACGGGAAGTTGATTGACGGAAACAAACAGATAATTCTAGAATTCAGTATGAGCCAGACACTTTTGTTCTCCGTTAGCACCAAAAAAAAAAAAAAAAAGAAGAACAAAAGAAACAACAAAAAAAATCTCTAGAGGTGCTCGAATCATTATCGTTACAACAAAAACAAGTTGCCAAAAAATTTGATAAATCTGATGCCAATAAAAGAAGCCTATAGACCTCTTTTTCCTTAATTTAATGGCATGAAGGCACACAAATCGCTACATTCTTACGTTCACAAACCACTTTCTGGATGGGTCCTTGTCAAGTTGTAGGTCTGGCCTATCAGGCTTTCTAATATTCTTGAGGGGTCTTCGATTCCAAGACACCGTCAGCCGATCTTGAGCGAGGGGACTTCGAGGGGTCCGCAAAGGCCCATAGTGCCACGTTTCCTGTGTCCGCTCGAGGATCCCTATACAACCTTTTGCCTCGTGCCTCAAACACAATCACGCTCGCCAACCTCCCTCATCCTTCGGCACCTGCCGTTGGCGTAACTCTTCCAAAGACATGGCATGACATCTACCAATATCCTGCCACCGTATTTATATTTCACAGAACTCACATATCATGGAAACAACATAGCCAAGATCATTGAGCCTTTGGGAATGAGGCACTGGACCCCAAAAGTTGTCATTCATGCTAGTTTGCACAGGAACAGTGCTATTCCACAAAGTTTATTTACATGCGTCACAGCTGAAGTCTTAGTGCAAAATTTTAATTACATGTGTAGTGTGAGGAAATAGCTGGAAGTAGACTGCAGCCACTGACTGGATCAAAGTGCTCATGACGATGTGTATTGGACATCCACGCTGTACATGAGAACTTTAGTTTGACTTACTAGAGGTGGGTCATTTTGTATAATGTGGAAAGCAAACTATGAGATATCGGTTGTGGAACCAAATATTTCTAGTAATTTTAGCATTTTGGCCAACTTGTTTCATCTTAGCTTGTGTTTACCATGAATTGTAAAATGGCATGACATACTGATGGAATTAATATTACTTGTGAGCTCTTTGTGGTTTAGTTTATATGTGTTTCTTGTCTATGTTGTTTGAATGTATGACGTGGTACTGTCAGTTGAATGGTTAACCTATAAACAATAGATAATATTTCATGTTAATTAGTTCTATGCATAGTGATGGGTAGTTGATCGCTATGAATATATATCATCAGACAGTGTGACGTAATAAGTTCACCAAAGGTGTCGGCAAGCCTGTCGTTATATCTTTTATATAACATTAGACGGTCCAACGTTAAAAGATTTCAGCGTCGCCACTATCAACGGCTGATGTATTTATCGCTCTAGGTTTATAACGTCCGACCGTAAGTCGTTGAAACGGCTTATAACGACCCACCGTTCGACGCTATATTTAGACTGTGGTGTAGTGTTCTCCCTAGCTTGCCAATTCCCGTTCCTGCCCTACACACCTCGTTTTGCTAATATGGAAGCTTTAATTTTGTTACTCTTTATCAGTTTTTCGTTGTTTATTAAGGGTGGAAACGGTGTGGATACATCTTTGTATTTTGACATTTCAGACTTCAACACACATTGAACCAACCCACAAAAAGGAACAGTTTATTTATATTGTGCTTGCTACCAACAGTGTTATTTCTGTTAACACATATTTAAAAAATTTACCCACTCTAATGAGTTTCTGTCCTAGCTATGTGAAGCCCACATGACTACATGACCACGTATATGAGATGAACAGCTACGATCTGCACTGTTCGTATGCTCATTTTCCTTTTTTTTTCCTTACGAATTTTTACTTTAACATTAAAATTCAATGATGCGATGATAGAGGGTTGCATGCTCTACCGGTGATCTCCTCGCACTCAAAGAGGCAGCTGTGCCGACACTTGAGCTCACAGCTCAGCTCGATGATGAGGTGCTGGTGCCTGACGAGAGGTCATTACTCCTTACTCTGCTTGTACGAATGACGCAGCATCTTCATGAGGTGAAATGGGGGCAGGTTGACCTGGCCAAGGGTGGAACGGCCGCGTAGCCAAGCCAATGGACACCTCCGGCTGATTGTAAAGGCACGTGCCAGCAAGTCTTGCGATACAAGATCGTTGGTGGAAGGCGAGAGAAGTATTTTTTTTTTATCCTTCCAACGTCCCTTATGGCCTTTGGTTCATTAACTGATACTCAGCCAAATCGCGAGTACTTAGGTTCATTATAAACTCCAGTAGGGCGTCACACCAAAAGTGGTATTGGCCCGGGTCCGAACTCAAACCCAAACTATAGCAAGCTCGTGTATAAAACAAGTTACAACTTCTAGGAATTTTACATAATTCAAAAGAAATAAAATTCTCCCTACTAAACTCCTTGATCTCCTAGAAACGACCTCCTCAGATGGACAGATCAAATGCCGAAGATGAAGGCGAGAGAAGTAGGGTGCAGAAGGCAAGTGGGGCACTCGTTTTTCTTTTGACCCTATGGCAGGGAATTGACAAAAACTGTCCAGCGTAGGCTACAGACACTTCGTTCTTTGAACAGAGTGGTAGCGATTTCCCACTTGCCTCCTATTCCCAAGACCCACGACCAAACTCCAATTTTTTTCTTACTCCTCGCAATATCCTCTCTCTCTTCCGCTAAGTAGTGCTTGTATTTTGTCAAGTTACTTGCGAAGTAGAAGGCACTATGTAGTAATATATATAGTGTAGGGCCATGGGGAATTAGAATCTTGCTTTTTTTCATTGTTTTAATCAATGCAGTATTTAAAACTGCAGCCATTTTACTTTTTTTTAGCCACGGACTATTCTGTGCTATTTTTTAATCAAAATGCTGCAGTTGGAATGGCTAGTATTATAATTTTCTGAGCCACGGACTACTCTGTGCTCATTTTTTATCAATCGCGGATAACCAAAAAAAAAAAATGGTTCTGCATTTTCTTGAGCAAACAAGAGAAACAAAATGATCATTCTGTGCTCATTTTGTCTAGTTATAGATGTATTGATTCAGGAGAAATAAAACATGAGAAATAAGCCTACAAATAATAGCTGGTTACGCATATGAGATGAGCAGCTGGAATCTGCACTACTGGTATGCTCATTTCATTCTTTTCCTTTATTCTTCCTTATCTAGTTTTTGTTTTCAATAGATCTGAATTATGTTAGAGGGCTGCATGCTCTCTTTGGTGCTTGTGCTCGATGCTAAACTCCTTGAATTGGGTGTATGCCTGATGCAGCATTTTCAGAAGGCAGTCGTATGCACGGCGCCTTGGGGGCACGTTGACCTGTCCCAGACCTGACCTGAAGGGGGAACCACGGGATATTCAAGCCAATGGTCACCTCCACCTGACTGCCCATCTCACCTGTGGATATGGGGAGCAGCGCATGATGCTTCACCACGATTCTCACGAACGTCCCCGCTGCATCTTGTCTGCATTTGCCTGTTGCTTCCTGTTCCTAATACATAATGCTAATAGCGGCTTCATGCCAGCCACCCCTCTGCTGCCACCCTACTACCCTGTGCTGCCCGGTGATATCTTGCATTGAGTTGTGTCTATATGTGCAGAACATGAGACCCATTTTATAGGACCTATCTGCTGGACACACGTGTATTTTATGTGTGATTTATAAAGAAACAATACACGGGTGTTTTGAGGGAGGAAAACACACAGATTTCACAGAACAAAAATTCGTGTGTTTCTTTGGAAGCTAGCACCCAAATTTCATCATCCTAGCTAACATACAAGTCCCACCGTACAAAGCAACCAAATCTAGCTGTACTTGTACTCTGTAATCTGTAATCTGTTGTACTTCTCCTCTATATTCTGTTGGAGTTGAATTATGTCTGAAACAAGGCCCAGCAAGAAAATGACTGTCCAAATATAACACCTACTTGGCAAAGCAAAGGCAAGGGAAAGAACCGATGGATCTGTTGCACTTGTAATCTGTTGCACTTGTAGTTTGTAAGAGAAGAAGAAACAAACCACATGCACCCAAGATCAATCTAATGCTCATAGGTGTATGGATGACCATATATTAGTTGGATAAGAGGAACTAACCTTCACAATAATGTCTGACTTCGTTTCATCCAGTGAGAATCTCTCAGGTTCTAAGCTTGGGCAGGACCCTACAAAAGAAACAATGACATTTTAATGAGTCCTGAACCCAAACAACAGTAGAAACCCAAACAAACAGAAACAATCAGTTCATTCCCGGTCAAAAGGAGAAAGTAACACTAGTGGTATCTATGAACATAAATAAGGATGTACTAATAAGAATAAAGGTGAAGTACTGAGCACAAAACAGATTACTAAAACTAGTCATGCAGAAAGCACTATTACACCATGACATATACCTTTTTGTTCCATGGTGGAAAAAAGAAAGAAAGAAACTTTCTTTCTACCCAGACCTCAAATTGCAAATGATGAGAGCTACAATTGCTGTAGCAAGAACTAGCAATTTACATTATCTGTTTTTGCAATTACTGTAATGCATGTATCTAGTTTGAATTGAAAAAGTTCTTAATTTGAATACAACTATACATTTTCCCATGTACAGTTAGTAATTATTGTACATTTCTAAAAGCTTGGCCGCCTCAGCTAAACATCGAGATGTAGTAAATAACATCTCAGTAGTCATTGGCTTCAGGAAAAGCTCATCTCAGATTTTTTTATTTCAGGAAACAAGGCAAACAGCGGCGCCTTGGTAGTCTAGTAAGCTTCCAAAATTAATAAGTTGACCGAGTGAAAGGACCTAATCCACCATATCAAAAAATCAGGCCTTGAAGTCTTTTACATTGAAACAAACAAAAATAAGGTAAAAATAGACTACAATTGATAATTTTTCAATGATTTCTTCAAATATCATTTATCCAGACTTAAAAATGGCCTAAAAACTTGATCCTTTTTTAACACAATTACAGGACAGTACAAGAACACACTAAAATTTTCTCTGCACCATTTAATAATCATATACACTCTCACATGGATTTGTTCAATTGATCCATAAACAAGTATATATAGTGATTATAGGACTATCTAAAGTCAGAACCAATGTTAAGATAAAAAACACCACATTCAGCACACAAAAGGCACAAGTGTGGACAACAAATAACATAATTACCCTTTCCAAGATCATCAGGATCAGTATGAACAACAGCTGTGCTAATGATTGAATTTGGCCCAGTCAGTGGGATCTAAAAAATCATTAGCAATGTTAAGGAGAAGGCTAGGGTGACATAGGAATCAAAAGGGTCCACCAAGTGTCTCATTACCTAGCTGTCGGTAACATTGATGTTAGCAATGCCTGACAACAGAGAAACAAACTCAGTGACAAGATAGTACATGTGAATGGAATTATAGACTATGGCTAAAGGATCGCAGAAGTAATACAACTTCCTTAGCCCAAGTACTAGCGACAAGATATTACATGGTATGTGAAATCATGAAAGGTAGGGCAGAGATCATTACCATCTGCTCTAGCTGTCACATTTCCAAGATCACCGGCATGGCGGTTCTCAACTTTTGGTGCTCCATGCTCCTTGCTCGCAAGATTGTAGTGTGGTCCTTAATTATGAAACAAGTTCACCAACAAGTAGAAAGTTTAATGGTCGATGACTTAGCACACAACAAGATCACATAAGCTAGCCAATGTAAAACAAAAATAAATGCCAGTCGACATGCAGCCATTGGTGGTGTCACCAAGAGCATGGACATGGAACCCATGGAGGCTGAAACCTTACGGGATCTCCTTAGGGTTCCTGAAAAGTAGGACAAAGCACAAATTATTTCTATTCAAACATAAACATATCACTTAGATCAGCTAGCAGAAAGAAATACACAAGAGTCAAATTAATTCAACAACATATTGCATATGCTAAAAACTAAAATTGCAGCGCCAGACACTTGCAATTTACTTGTACTTGTTCTTGTAATTTTTTTTGTCAAACAAGCCCCAAAACTCTGTCCTTCTTTTCTCTCAAACATGGCCCAAAAACCTATGATCCCAGAAACCTGATAACAAAAGGCCCATATTATCAAGTGAAGGCCCATGAGCCCATCAAACTTGGCCCAAATTCAGCTGTACTCCGAACAAGCTCGACACATCTACAGGCTTCTCAAGGATCTGACATCCATCTTCATCTAGAAGAATGCAGCTCTTTCAGAGTGTCCGAGTCTTAAGTGAATCCGTTTCTCTAACATACCTGAACAAAACAAAATATGAGGTTCACATTTTAGGCATCAAGGTCCATGAAACATTTAGAGTAGTCATTCTCAACTACTACGTGAGTACATAACACTGCTGACACACCCCGTTACGGACTCATCACTACAATAAGAATTTTTACACCTAGATCAAAACAAGGACAAATGACAGAGGGACAATCTATAAAAAGAAAATAGACAATAATTTACACCTAGATCAAAACAAGCACAATTACGGAGAAACAATCTTTTTTCTATAGATAGACAATAGACAAAATTTCTTCTTAGACCAAAACAAGCAAATGACAAAAGATAGATCAAAACAAGGACAAATGACAGAGGGACAATCTATAGAAAGACAATAGACAATAATTTACACCTAGATCAAAACAAGGACAATTACAGAGAAACAATCTTTTTTCTATAGAAAGACAATAGACAAAATTTCTTCTTAGACCAAAACAAGCAGAATGACAAAAGATAGATCAAAACAAGGACAAATGACAAGAGGGACAATCTATAAAAAGACAATAGACAATAATTTACACCTAGATCAAAACAAACACAATTACAGAGAGACAATCTTTTTTCTATAGAAAGACAATAGACAAAATTTCTTCTTAGACCAAAACACGCACAATGAAAAAAGATATATCAAAACAAGGACAAATGACAGAGGGACAATCTCTAAAAAGACAATAGACAATAATCTACACCTAGATCAAAACAAGCACAATTACGAAGAAACAATCTTTTTTCTATAGAAAGACAATAGACAGAATTTCTTCTTAGACCAAAACAAGCACAATGACAAAAGAACAATCTTTTTTTATGGGAGTACAATAGAAAAAATTATCCCCCTAGATGATAACAAGAACAACGACAGAGGAACAATCTTTTTTCTATGGAAAGACAGTAGACAAAAATTTCTATGGAAACAAGCACAACAACAAAAGGACAGATACAACATGGATGGGAATCGAGTCCCAAATTATGACCTCACAACACAAGAAGGGATCAAGAAATGGCAAAAAGCATTGCATCACATGTTCTTGACTAATATATATGCATAGAGAGAGAGAGAGAAAGAGAGAGACAGAGAGAGCAGCTCACCAACCTTGTCAAAAAGAGCAAGGTTAAAATTACAAAAATATGAATTAATTCTAACACTTTAGCCTCAGCTGAATATCGAAATGCAATTTATTGTACCTAGTTAAAATTAGTGACCTGATCCACAGCGTCATTTCCAAACAATATGGTTGTAGTACAAGCTTCTCTCTAATCACTACCACCTGTGGAGAAACAATCATACAATTTAGATGTAGAGATTGTTACATATTGACACAGATAAGGACAGAAAGTTATAGAGCACATATCAAACCTGCTCCATTCACAGAAAGGACAGAATAACAGATCACAAATAAAATATATAGCTTGGATTTCAAGAAATCAAAAGGACATGCACAACAGCAATGTTGAGTTGTTTATCAGCATTAACAAAATAGAATGATAAACTAGGACACATGTAATTAGCACGGGCGCCAACCAACCATTTGTTTGGGGATAAAAAAATAGGATTTCTAGGCTACCAAAGTGTGCATGTGAAGAAATCCTACCTCTAAACTTCAAACACCTTCTCTGCCTAGAACAGTTGTTCATGGTCTCCCTATACAATCAACACTTCCTGCACAACCCAAGCTTGACCATGACAAAAGTACTCTAATTATAAAAAGTTAATTATCCACAAAATGGACCACACTAGACCACTAGCATTGCATCCACAAGACCCACACATCTCATCCAGCCATGCACAAGAAAAATGACGCAATGCTGGTTGCCCCCCAATGTAAAAAGGGAAAGTAAAAGGAAAAAAGGGGAAAAACAACTAACCTATCTCAAATTCTTATATGTCTTGTCTTCACTAGTTCAGCTTCATCAATCACATCCCTTAACAAATGTGCATCGAAAGAAGCTAAGTCATTATCTTCAGAGTTCATATTGAAATCATCATCATTATCCCCATTGACAGAATCAGCATTCTTCATCCTCCATGGTTACCTAGAAAAGCACTAATTAGCTTATAAATAAATAAAGTTTTTGTTAAAACACATGAGTTTCAATTAAAATTACAGATTTAGTTATAAAATATAGATTCAACTATAAACATGCAAAGGCATGTGAATAAACGAGCAAGATATGAATCAACTCTAAGTCAAGAATTCTCGAAGCAGAACTCGCATTTTAAGCTGAATGGTTGTATCATCATTGGCAGATCAAACACATGAGCAAAGATGGTGATTCTGATGCATATAAGATAACTAAAATGAAGGGCCCAGATAGCTATTTTCTTGGACAGCTCATATTAAGAAGTTCAACCATTATTTTCTTGGGTTGCTTGATGGACAACCACTATTTAAATTTCCAATCACAATTTGTCTAGAATAGATTGTATGCAGGAGCAACAAATTCCCTACAAAGACATTGGACGGAAAAGCCAAAAAGAGAATCTGATTTCAGAGATACTAACAAGAATGCCTGTCCTACATTCTACGGGTTGCCCAAACACAAATAAACAGAAAGGCCAGAAGTAGTGTATATGCTTTAATCCAGAGCATAATGGGTGTCTGAGAATAAAAACAAGTCAGATCACAAGAATCTCTTATAGTCTAATAATACATATCTCTAATACTTTCTGACATATGTCTAGTTACTAACACAAACTCACTTCTATTAGTGAAAACAATTCCACATCGAAACACAGAACAACAACTCGTGATCTGTGAGCAGCTTGGGAAGGTTCCAAAGCTGGCGTCTCCGATGACGGGACTGTTCAGCAGGAAAACACACACCGTCACGTCGCGTCCACTATAGCACTGTCCACAGCGGACATCGCTGTCGTGGGTGCCATGGAGTTCTGAGCCTGTTCCACCTTCAAATTGGAAGTATTTGGCTGATAGAAACAAGTGCAGAAATAACCAAGAGGAAACGCCATGCAAGCTGGAGGCTAAAAAGATCACGCAAGATAATTATGGAAGCCATGCAAAATTTCCATGGTTGCATGCACAAGGGAAGAAGACTCGGCTACCAATTATTTCGACTACTCGGGGGCACCACACAAGAGAGATTCATACAGAAGGACATTTTCCTTCAATAGGTCTAGTTGTAGAAAAATTATCTATTGGCAATGGCCAGTAGTCCTGCTCATCTTGATGCAGATGTCTCCAAAAATGAAGGATCCACATCCAGATAACATTCAAATATGAGTTCACATTCAGGTAACAGATAACTGAAAGTTCAGAGAATTCACAAAGGAAATATACCATAGATGAACTAGGAAAACAAAACTAGACTAGTTCAGATCTCTTGCACTTCCAATTCAGCGCTACGCACCAGACAAGAGAGATTCATACGGAAGGACAATTTCCTTCAATAGGTCTAGTTGTAGAAAAATTACCCACTGGTAAAGCCAGTACTCCTACTCATTATAATGCATATGTCTCCAAAAATG
Source organism: Themeda triandra (assembly GCA_018135685.1). Taxonomy (NCBI): domain Eukaryota; kingdom Viridiplantae; phylum Streptophyta; class Magnoliopsida; order Poales; family Poaceae; genus Themeda; species Themeda triandra. The sequence goes on along the minus strand of JAENPR010000229.1, from coordinate 133,745 downwards.
AAGGATCCACATCCATTTACCGAATTGAATGCACACTAACATTCAGATATGAGTTCACATTCAGTAACAGATAACTGAAAAATAGATGAGATTGTGTTTTATAGAAACATCTTGGTGAGAAGTAATTAAGGCAAAATGCATTTTACAAAGGATATCTACGAAAACTCTAAATGGAAAGGATGCTCTCACGTCTGAATCAAAATGGTGAGAAACTATGGACTGACTGAAAACAGATAGTGCAAGTAACTCAGACAACTTATTTGCTTTCTGCAAGATTTACCGACCAAATTTGTGGATAGACTAAATTTTTGTATATCATTGTGTAGTCTGTCCTAAAGTACATTCAGTTTTATAGTACATACATGTTCTTCCCAATTCTCAAGTGGCAAGCAATCAACATACAACAGTAATGCATACATAAGTCACTAAATAAAAAGGACTCTTATCCATGCACTAAACATAGGAAACAGATGCAGTACAAGCCATCTTATCCGCCCAGCAGAGCAAGTGTAGATCACATCAAAGCTGCTACCCCCCAGAAACCGAGCAGCTTCTGGAGCAACTCACCATCCCTCCAAGCAAATTCTACCCACGCCTGACATCATCCCACCCATTTGCAGCAGAACCAACGAAACACAACGCCATGAAAGGCAAATAGCGACACAACGCCAATCCAGCGGAGCAGAAAGCAAGCACACTTGATTCTCCATGAACTCAAACAAAATCCCCAAATCCACGCACCCTAGAACCTGCCGCTGCTGCTACATAGCCACAACCCAAAATCCCCAAATCCATGCACCCCCAGCAACCGCCCCTGCTGCTCCATCCACATCCAAAACCCAAAATCCCCAAATCTCTAGATCCATGAAGCAAACGAACCTCCGAGATCGAGCGACTCAAGACGAGCCAACAAATCGCTGCGACGATGAGAAAATCGCCGGCAAAAAACTCCGACAAACTCAATCCATCCACCCCACCCACTGCCTCCTCACGGCGGTGAACTAGCGCAACCCACAAACCCACAAATCCGACCCAAAATCACTTGAAAAACAACACAGAGACTGGATGCAATACAAACCTAAGAAGGGGTTCCCCGGAACTCAGTCCGCAGCCGCCGATGAATCCCTCGGGCATGCGCCGGGAGAGAGACAGCCGTCGACGACGAGGAGAGGAGCTGAAGCCGCTGTCGCCACTGAATCGCCGATCGTCACCGACGCCGGGGAGCGAAATGAGGAGAAGCGTTCGGAAGAAATGAGGAAGAGACTGAATAATTTTTGACAGAAGTTGGCCCCACACGTCAGCCAAAGAATGAAAGGGCACCTTGGAGGAAACAGAACGCACCGCTTCCGGCCCTCGATCCTTCATCGCACGGAGCAGAAATCTGTGTGTTACAAGAGCAAAAAACACATGCGTGTCATATAGTGATTCTGATTTTATATTAATATATACATGAATGGGATAACCCTCCAAGGGTCCCAATGTTTCTTTATATTGGGGTAATACATGATGTTACAACGTGTTGTTAGATAGCAACAAATCCTAGCTACAATTATGGGATAGTATCTCCATGTTACAAACCGCCGGGGCATATGTACAACTAACCAATTATATCTCAAATTCTAATACACTTCACTGCCGTGACCAGTTTGGTGAAACCATCCGCTAATGAACCAAATATCCAACAGTTTTTTGCCACCCTTTCAAAACAAAGTGAAAATCTATCTCAATATGTTTGGCTCTAGCATGAAAAACCGGATTAGCGCCAATATTGTCACACCACAGCCGCGCAACCTTAGAATGAGAAACTCCATGTTGATACAAAGGTAAAAAACCATCTTGCATCTGCTAGCTAGTATACCGACTAGACTCATGTGAGGGTAAACAGTAAAGGTTGTTATTTAGATAAATAACACACACACAGGAGAACCCTAGATAAGATAGCAGAGCAGCTAGTCTAAGCAAGGAGGTCAGCAGGAGAGGTGAAGATTCCTGTTTTGTCCTCCATTACTGCGGATCTATTATAGTGCACACCAAAGGGGTAACTAAGCGACGATCAATATAGCGGCCAAACCAGGGCACTTTAGAGCAACTATTCTTTTCCGGTTCTTGAAACTACTGGGAAGGGAGTAATCGGGGTCAGGAAGCCAAAGCTCTACGAAACACCAACCCGAACATGGTGGAATACAGGGGCCTGATCGGAGCTGTCACCCCCGGGGCTACCACAACTATCCGTGGGGTTGGGCGCAAACTCAGGTAACTACTCTAGCAATATATGATAACTAAAGCATTTGTTCGAACGGAGATCCCATGCCCAAGCATGAACCACTATACCGGCCATACTTAGCTAAAGAACTAAGGCATGACTGGATAAGCATAAAGGCAATGCAGTAATGTAGAGAAGATAAATGTATTCAGTCCTCAGAGTTCTGACACTTCTTGTATCAGTCCACTGTAGAACTTGAGCTTTGCTCTCCCTCATATGGTATGGAGTTCTTACTTGTGGTGTGTGTTGAATAAGGGCGAGAGAGCCTCCTTTTATTGTTGGAGAGGAGGGGAGTCTTTGGAAAAGGTTCATCCCCATATGGATGGGACCAAACCAACCTCCAAAGGGTAGTTTTACACTTTGGCTATGGCTTTGGCCATCGTCATTGGCTGTCTGGACGAATATGGGCATGTTTGGCCTCACGACTGGCATGCCCGCGCCTTGAGCACGCCCAGGCTGGGCCTCCTTGGCCCCATCTTTTGCCACCAACTTCTAGTCCTTTCAAATAGCTTTCCATCGCCTGTGTTTTGTTCAAATCAGAGTCCGGATGCATATGGGCCATCCGGTTTACCCGGATGTGTCCGTGCAGTCCAAAACGAACTCGATTCTGATTTGGTCCACTTGCTCTTCCCTTTTTGTGTCCTTGGTTGGTCAAGGGTTTATGTGAGCAAGATGGGCCTAACAGGAGCTAGGAGTGACATGCCCAATTGTGGTAGTGGAGGGGAATTGCCTAGGTTTGGTCTTTGGTTACCCATAGTGGCGTATTTCTAATTATGCTCTACAAAACAAGAGAAATACCAAAACTTGTGGAAAGCATTATTATAAAACCATATTCACTAAGTTTGGTGCTCATTTTATTAATAAGTTGGTGGTTAAAAACATGCAATAAGGAGAGCCAATAATGGTGGGAGCAGCCTCCACACGAACTGCAGCTGCTAAGGATTTGTCCCAAAGATGCCCAACCATCTTGGCTGATATGGAGACTGCAGAAAAAACTCAGAGCTTCTAGATTGGATGGTGTTGCTTTTTCCGCCTATGTAAAGTAGGAAGCATTGTCAGGATGTGGACACCCCAGTCAACCCTCCTCCAATTCTTACCGCATACCCAAAACTCACCACGTGTCTTACTCCGTGGTGGTGGTCCAAGCACCCTAGGGATTATCTCTCAAAATTCCCATCCTTCCCATTGCCGGAATCAATTGTTTCAGTTCCCTCCCAATCCAGACCACGTCGTCAACCATACTGTGGCCAACACAATCTGATTGGGGTGTATCTCAATTTGCGCATCTTTTTCAATTACATCAAATGGATCCTTACATTGTTTCCAATTTTTAACATGGTTAATATATCTAGCTTCTTTCAATGATGGGAATTCAGCTTGATTAAGCTTATTCCTCCTCACAGAAGCAACCTGCCTCAAGGCCGTAGCCGGAGAAGACGGCGCATCCGAAGGCGGACACCACCCCTACAATCCTCCAAATCAGCCATTCTTAGGGTTTCCTCCCCCAATCCTGGGACACCTTCATCACGGGAATCAGTCCTCTATTTAAGGCATGCATAGGGAAGGGATGGCCTCCCTCCGTCGATGAGCCAATAGAAGGGCTATCAGGGAACCGCCATGGATCACCGTGGAATCTCGAACCGAATGCGGAGCAACGGCGCACCCATCGTCCAAAGTATGCGAAGGGAAATTTCCCGGGAGAGCACCATCACCTGCGTGAGGAGTTGCTAAACAGAGGTATTTGCGGGAACTAGAGAAGGAGACTACGCTGTGGCACCGTCTTTCTCCGACGTGCTCGGTTGCTGATGCCGTGTCGGTTATGAGAGACATCTCCCTCAACCCTCGTTCTATCAGGTCAATCTTTCATTGATCCGATTTTACCAAGAATCTTACAATTTCTAATTGGAGGCTTCAACGGAAGTGCCACGTTAATTCTCACCAGATGCGCTGAGAAAAAAGGTAAATGCTAGAAATTCTTACGTTAATCAGAAAGATCCATCCATCAAATAGAATGTCTCTATCCATCTATAACCATTGGATCTATTTTATTTTCTAAAAAATTACCCACCTATGCCATTATAGATTAAATAATAAACTAATATCTTATTTTTGAAAAAAGAAATAGAAAACCAATTCGATACGGTATATACGGTGATACATCACGGTAAACTACACGGGAGACAATCACTATGCAATCTTGATCGGTTATAAGTGGAGAAAAAAGATATGTATCTACGCCAATAAAAAGATACCAGATTTTACACATTTACATATATAAGCTCCGGTAGCAAAGGCTATTGTATTCAAGATATTTAATTACGTTTCTGAACTTACTAAATTACATTAATTTTCAGTCGAAAAGAAGTTAATGTCTGATTTTGGGTGGCCAAAGTTTAGCAAATCGATAAGAGGGCAAAATCTCATGTCACTACAATAACATCTACAATACTGAAAAATTTTGCCTGTAAGTATTTATTGAATACAAAAATATCAATAATAATTTTCATTTAGATAGTCTTTGGCATCAATCAATGCAACACGAGTTTTGTAGATTTACTGATTCTTGAAGCAGTGAATGCACGAAATAGGCAAAAAATAAATATAGGTATTTCTATTCTATATTTGTAGCTTAACTCTAACATAAAGTATTTCTTTGTAGAAAAAAGCATATCTTCAAGTGGTATTAATATCGAAGAGATTCATATTGATGAGCATTTAAAATGGACAATGGAAAAGCAAATGAAATAGAATAGAAGGAGTTTACAAGAGATGGTTTGATTTCGTATGACTCATGAACTAGTTATGCTGCTCCTCCTACACTCGGTGATTCCCAGTCACTTAACCCACATCACACAAAGCAATGGCCCTGCGATCTCTCCCTCCATTTGGTGCTTTATTATCTAATATAAATTTTTTGTTTGCCTCCTGTTCCCAATTGCATAGCTGGCAGCTTCTTCGTAGCTGCTTTGAGCATCAAAATTGTGTGGTGTAAGCATTCTTCGTAACTGTTTTGAACATGGGAGAATTGGCCACACGACATCAAAAGTGAAATCGATTGCTGTAGAACATCGTCACTTTCATGTTTTGCCGGGGACACTCTCATTCAGTGAAATACTGCCAGCGAACATTAGACGCATTAAAATATTCATTTCTAACTTTTAAGGAGAGAGAAGAGCTGGGAAATGTCATTTTTACCCCTGCCTTATTCTTCTTCCCTCTCGTTCTCTTCTCTCCCCTGTTCAATGGCGGCAGACTACTCGCGCTCCTCCCCACCGGTGCGCAGCCCCATCCCCGGCACGCAACACCCACCAGCAGCGGCCCATGCCCCTCTCACAGTGCGAGGCCGCGGCGCCGCCCCCGTCGCTGGAGGCCTGGGCCCCGGACCGGCCACCGTCGCGTGGGCGTAGGTGCGCGGCTCGACCCCGCCGCTCGGCACGGCACCCCGGCCCCGACGCCGGTGCGGCGCCACCGGCCTGAGCCGGCCGCGCGACCGGGCGCGGTCCCCTACCCTAGGCGCTCGTGCGGCGCGCGGCACCCCGACGTGGGCGCGACCCCGGCGCGAGCGCGTGGGCACAGGCCGTCGCAGACGCGGCCGTGCGAGCGCGGGCGCTGCCGTGGGAGCACGGCGCCGCGGGCGAGGGCCGGCGGTGGCGGACCCGCGTGGTCGAGAGCGCCGGCGGCGTCGGTGGGGCGGACTCGCGGTGGAATCGCGGGCGGACGGCCTAGCGGCGTCCGTTGTGGACTCGCGCGCGGATGGCCTCTCGGCGTCTCGCCGCGGACTCCCGAGCCGGCTTCGCGGTGTCTCGCCGTTGACTCGCGAGTGGACAGCCTCGATGTGGACTCGCGAACGGTCCGCGGGCACGAGCGCCGCCGCCTCAGGCCCTGCAGTCCGTGGGCACGAGCGCCGCCGGCCGGCACGCGCCGGAGGGGGGAGCACGGGCATAGGCGTCCTGCCCGGGGAGGCGCGCGTCTTCGCGTAGACCATGCTGCTCCGCCTCGCCACCGAGTTCAGGACCGCCGACAGCGCCATGCGGGCCCACATCATCGAAGCCGTCCGTGGACGCCCGCGCTACGCCTCCATCCGCCGCGAGCTCCCGCGCGACGCCTCCAGGCACGAACGCCTCGGTGTCGGGGCAGGCCCACCCAGGTGCGGACGCCATGGCCCTCGGCGCGCAGCGCACGGCCCTGCCCAACGCCCGGCTTGGCCTCGCCGCCGACACGCGGCACCAGCGCGGACACTGGACCGCCAGGCGTCGTGCGTGTGGGCCGCTGGCAGGAAGGGCGTGAAGTGCCGGCCTCCGTTCCTCTCTTTCTTTCCTGCTTGTGTTCCTCGCTGCAAGTTGATAGAGAGAGGAGGAAGAAGAAGAGCACAGGGGTAAAAAGGACATTTTGCGGCTCTTCTCTCTCCTCAGAAGACGGAAATTAATATTTTATTCGCCATAGTGTCCAGCAGCAAATTTACACAAAACCAGAGTGTTCTCCAGCAAATCGGCATTTTTGTTGTGTCCAGGAGCTAGTGATGCTCACTTTGCATGTCCCACAGCCAATTGCCCCTTTGAACATTAGCCTCCCCATCTCCTGGTAGCCATCTAAACTGCCGTGGGATACAACTGCTAGCAGCCAGTTTTGTTTTGATGCCACGGATTCGATCTTCAGCATAACTACCAATTGGACGGAAGATACGCTCATCAGCACCATGAATTCACAGATGGGGGATTAATTGTTACAAAAGAGTAATCAACTGACGAAACATATAACTAGTTTCGTGCAAATCTTTATGAAATACAGATCAACTAAAACGTCTTCTATTGGTTCTGGTACATGCGAAGTACAATTATTTTTCAACCATATTAAAATATTTGTGTTTGGCCCCCCATTTTATTAGGGTGGTTAGTAGCACTGGAAAGCACCATGTGTGGACGCCAAACTTCTTATCCGGTTATCATTAGACTGCCTTCTCAGATGCCAACTGGGCATCAATCATCGTTGAATTTCATTGAATCAAATCCAATTCTTTTGCAGTGTACCTCGGATGATTTTGCGGCATGTTTGGGGCAATCGAAATTGTTTTTTTGGGGAACTGCAGTCGAAAATAACGTTGTAGCATTATATATGGATCCACTATAGTAGATGCTATTGACAATGACATGTTTAATGTCAAAATACCATTGTCATACATCACACTTCAAATATACTATTTTCATTTAAAATATCTTAATAGTGCATATGATTGGTATTGTACATATTTATACAGTTTTTGTTAGTTTCTGTTTTTACAAATTCGATTGAGTAAAATGTATGTTTAGGCCAATAACTTGGACCCCTGTGTCGGATTGGGCCAGCAACTTCAAAAGTGTATTTTCAGGGCTAAAAACTTTACTTGTGGTGCACCAATAGGCCATACCCCTACGTGGACAACGTCCTTTTGGCAAAATGCCCCCTCAAATCCTTCATCCTCTCATCCCCAGTCCCCCTCTCTCTCTCACATCGTCGCCGGTGGCCACTATCCTCATCTGCGTGTGCGGCCAGATCAGACCTCTGCCGAGCTCCACACTGGGCCTTGCTCGCACAGCCGGCGTGCGCTGGGGGCCGGACCTCCGCCGAGCGCCGCCAGGGCGAGCGGCTGGCGCTCGGCCGCGTGTGCGGACGGCCGGCACTCCGCCATGCGCGCCGCCGCCACGGGCGAGCTGCCGGCGCTCGGCCCTGCGCCACCACGGGTGCGCCGCCGGCGCTCCGCCTCGCGCGCGGGCCATCGCGGGCAAGCGGCCAGTGCTCCACCACGCGCGCGCCGCCGCCGCCGCAGGCGTGCGATCGGCGGTCCACCCCGCGCGCTGCCGCGGGCGAGCGATCTGTGGTCATTTTGCTAAAAGGACACTGGCCACGTAGGGGTATGGCCTATTGGTGCACCACAAGTAAAGTTTTTGGCCTTGAAAATGCACTTTTAAAGTTGATGGCCCAATCCGATACAGGGTACAAGTTATTGGTCTAAACATACATTTTACTCAATTGGATTTTACCTTAGTACAAACTCATGTGAAGGTTTTCAGCATGGAAGAAAGTAGCGAACTAAAAGCCACTATTTAAAATTGTCTAAATTGTGTCGATTAATTACACAACAAATTGGGTGGTCGGTGTAAATTGATCCAACAACTACTACTCAAACATGTATATCGACTAATTGAAATTTGTGTATACCCTCCTCGGGCCGTGCGCCACGCCACCGCCACATGCCTGGGTTCGGGAGTTGCTGGCCAGATCGAGATACGAGTGACACGGGACCCAGATTTAATGGGAGGAAGGGGCGGATGGCCGGTGATAAGTAACAATAATAACTGTATTAAGCGGACAATTGTCTCAGTAGTTTGATTGGATCATCTGATGGATGTCAGTGTATAACAACCTTCAGTGCACATGCTGAAAGAAGTCTAATTCTTTATAACTTGGTCTTCATGAACATAGATTTTAATCAATGAAACTAATGAATATATATTTCTTGCTGAAATGAAAAAGATTTCACACTGCAGAGAAGCTAGCTTCAAGCATTTGTATGCAAAGCAGATTGAATGTTACGTTCATTCATATTCGGACCGCCAGCCAGTTATGTTCAATGCAAATGCTGAATTCTGCTGCCTCGGAGCATGATGGAAAGGAAAAAATCTATGTGGTACACAAAAGTGGATACGGACGTCGCGGCTGATGCATGTCCTATTGCATGTTGACCAACGCTCCAGATACTGCATGCGCCAATAAGCAGCAGCCCTTACTGGTGCAAGCTTATGGTGTTCTTCTTCCCTCAGTTTGCTAAAAGGTGTACAGTATTTCCTGTTTCCCTCCTAATCCCACTATAATACAATGCCAGATACTTCTCCAGCTTTGGATCCTTCCTCGTCCCGTAGTCGACACTTTGCCATATGATTGAAGTGTGTGGAGCAAACTGTTTTGGGATTGGGGAACACACTATATATAAAAACAACCGGTGATCATGTTATGCGAAGTACAAGTGGACGAAATAATTCGGTCTTTACTTCCAGTGAAAATTGTTGGTACCAGTATTTATTGCTTGGAATTTTCTAACTTAAGTAGCTAATTGACTTCATAATCCGCTCACATTACACCTGTGGATTGCAAAATGGTACAGCCATCTACAAAAATAACTGATGAACAGGTACTAGATGACACCAAACTCCACGACTCCTTTTCGGGGTTTTCAGACCGTTGCACCTCTCCTAGAGGACACCTAACTCTACCTCTCTTTTGGGTGCCAGGATGCCGAACCACAATGATTTGAAGAATCCTGAGTGACTGTGGTGGCTTCCAAGATTCGCATAGTGGCTTGTCAATTTGGTAGTACAGTTTGCAAACTAGACAATAGTGGAACAGGACTTCAAAATATGATTTTGTCTACAATTCACATAATTTATCAAAAGCATAGTGGCAACTATATCTTCAAGCATGATGAACCATGTAGAATTGATGACGGTAAACAAAACTAGTCTCAACCAAAATCCGTAGCTTCAATTGACCTCACAAGTATACTGATTAAAATAGATTTAATTCTTAAACTAATGAAACCAGGATCATGTCAATCGGAAATACAGAACAAGAGATATAAAATAAACAATCTCATTGTATCAGATGGCGACAAAAACTGTTGATGTCCTAAATTTTTTATTAACCAAAAACAATAAAAAATTAATCAACTACAGTTCTAAGATCAATAGATAGATGCGCTAGCAATGTTATACATGAGTCATAACATGTCTATGCTTGAGAAAAAGAAATAAATCTAAATCTTAAAATTAGGAATGCAAAATAATGGAGATCGGGAAGGCACATTAAGGACTTCGGTAACAATGTTCCTAGTGTCGAGACAATTAAGATAAGTATGTGCATTAATGCGCTTGGAGTCTTGAGGATAAGAGGACAGGTTTTGGGCCTTGTCTGCCAAAACATGACGTGTTCCTCAACAACAACGCTGTGCCAAAACATGACTTGGTTCAGGCATTTGTTTTTCTGTGTGACATGTTTCCTACTGGGATAAGACCACCCCCTCTATGTATATTGGAACACCATGATTGATTGAGATATGCAGCATCCAATCAACCAAAATTATAATTTATAGCCTTTTGCCCTAACTTTTCCAATTCCCTAATGTTCAATGTGTACCTCGGCAATTTTTGATGGTGTTCTAGGTGGCCTTGCATCTCCCCAATGCATCTCTCCACGAGATGTTTTTCATGTTCTATCAGTGAAGGGCGGGCTTCAAATCCCACATAGGTCGTTTGATCGCACAAAGGGTATTTGTTCTACAATTCTATATGATGCAGTCCGATGTGAGACTTGTTGGGTTCGAGCTATGATTTTTAGTTGGGTGGTTACATTTGCAATCTTGGTTCTGAATAGATTGCTTGAGGGATCGGCGTGGTACTTATGGTAAATTCTGTGGCATGGTAAATTTTTGTAGCCAACCAATGCAGGTCCTTAATTAGTTTTGCTAGTTGTGTTACCTATGTCCCCTGAAATGATATGAAACTTCTACTAACCTATTGTTCAAGATTCTGTTGCAGATCTTTTGCAAGGCAAATGGTACATGCAGAGTCCCACAACAATTTCTAGAGCATGCATCCTTAGCAGCTACCAAGAACCATATGTGTGAAAATCAAATTGAACATTATACAGTGTGTAGATTTTTGGTTATGCTCATCTGTTCCGAGACCATGGTGATCGAGATTGTCCTGTTTTCACATATCTTCTTATTCCGCCGCACAGCCAACAGATCTCTCGGATCCATCCATGCAAACGCATCTTGAACACAGATGCTGACTTTGGTAGGCTCAGATTATGATAAAGCACCCCAGCCACATATAGAATAAAAAAATGCTAAGTGGTGCACCAAAGTTCACACACAGATCATACTTGTGATGTCCTTACTGCTGCAAACCTCCAGAAAAAAAGTACCCGTATGGACTACTTCTCATCCAGGGATATGGTTACATAGCCAGATCACCGCATCTCTTGCAAGCAAGGGAGTTTCCGATGCAGGTGCTCAGTTGGCCCCAAGGTATATTTGTGGTGTCCACTTCCCCTTGGCCTCCCATTCCGGACACACCATGAATGCACATTTCGTTGACACTCTTATCATCAATACATCCTCTTATATTTGTTACTATACTCTGGTAGTATTGTTTGGGAAGCTATAGGTCGAACTGAGAAGACTGTATATATAGTACATATATTGAGCTAGAGGTGAATACTTATTTTTATCATCGGTATTGGAATTGCTTGTAAGTAATTTTCTATTTCAGTGCATTTATACTCGTATAAATAGCCATATCGTGCAATGAAGGTTTGCTCATCAGTACAATAAATACATCTGTCACAAGGTAGTTGATCTCATATTGGATTAGCAAGTGTCTACCAGGGACTTGGAGCTCCAAGTCACGAATAGAAGACCACTGGTCCGCATCAACTCTCCACCGCTAGTCGTGTTCCTTCATCGCGTCACCCCAACCTGACCGTCGCCAGAGCTCGACGTCCGATGTCCGGTGGATGCCAAGGACGGTGGCGGCTGGGTGTTTTCCTCCCCCTTCTCCCTCTCCAGTAGGGCACCAGCGCCGGCGGTGGGGTCATGTGGGGTGGTGACCGGCGACAAGAAGCATAGGTATGGCTGTATGGGCCATCCCAGCGATCCATGCCGTCTTGTGCGGCATTGACGTCGCGTTCAAGCAACCCCTGCGTTCATGCCACCATACTGGTGGGTACGACATGGGCATTCTTTCGACGGTGCCTTTGGGATCCTGGTCTAGCGATCCTATGGCCGAATCTGGCTTCATGTGGCCAGATTTTACAGCGGCATGTCATCTTATGGTGCCCCACGGTCGATTTGGTGCGCCATTCACCAGATCTATTAACCGTGATGTCTGATCTAGTCAGACCGGCCTGAGCATCGGTGATGATCTTGGCGAGGAGTTGGTGAATCCTATCGGCAGCAGTGATAGAGCACTTTGGTAGGGCGATGACAGTGGCTGCCCTATGGGCAACCAGGATTTTGGAAACTGGTGAAGCGGAAGCGAGTCGTGATGGCGTCTCCTCAACTGAAGTGGATGTAGATGGCAGCAGCGGATGTTTGCAGTGATGGCGCACAAGTGGCAGTGACGACTTGACATCTTCCACTCAGCGTATCTATCATTTATAAAAGAGGATGTCCGGAAGCAGGGATGTACCGAGGTCGCAGTTATTTCCCTTTCTTGTCAATGTATTCTCCTCTCTGTTGAGGTTTATTGAGGTGTGAGTCTATGCATTCTTGTTTTCCTTGTATATCATTTATGGATATAGAGGCCGGATCATTGAATCAATTATCTAAAAAAAATGTGTCTACCAGGAGCAATTGGAGAGAGTGTCACGGGTCAAATCAATGCTGGCTAGTCATCCCATGCCGTCAATATATGAGATACGGTTTCTTAAAAAATACAGGGGATACGGGCACCATCTATGTCATTACTAATGGGCCAATCAAGAACTGGTAGTCATGTACCAGTTCTTTATATGTACCACTGCATGAACCTACAGGGGATACGGATTAATGATACGGTTTTTTATATGGACCACTGCATGAACCTATATAGTGATAACAATGGCCTGAGGAGAATACAATGCATTACTAGATCATCGGAGATGATTATGGGACGAATTTTGCAAGCTCAGGGGTTCTTAACTTAACGATATAACTTGAGCCACTTTCATTTTTTCTGAAACAGGATGAAAAAGTGATCCAAAGATCATCCACTGTCGCCAATGAACAACGCATTGCCCCAAAATCCATGAAAATAAGATGCACTTGTTAATCCTAAATTAGGATACAGTACTAACACGTGATAACCGAAAGTATGAAAAAGCTGAAGATGCATAACTGAACTTTTTTTAATAATGATGCATAATTTTTTTTTTTGACAAGGATAATGATGCATAATTGATTTGATATGAAAAGGATAGACAAAATGTCCTACAAACCTGCTGTAGTCTCTAAATACCAAACATAAATAAGCTGTTGATTTTTAAATAAGCTAAAATAACCTGCTGGCTCATTTCAAGAAAAGGAAGTACCGATTCCTCAAAAAGAAAAGGATGTACCAGAACAAAAAACTAACCTGATTATCTTTTTTTTTTAACTGATGACGGGTTTTTCTTTTATTTCTACTTTTGGAAGTTCAGTGTTGCCAAAACAAAGTAATAAATAAATCTTGACACGATTCAGCCATTACCTCTTGACTAATGCCATGCTACTGTGAGCAGCAGCGCCTTCAGGTCAAATGCTCCACTTGCCAAACTTCAGGGTCAAATGCTCCACTTTCCCTGCTGAAAGGGAAGAACAATTATTAAATCTGTTGTTAGATGAGACGACAACTAAGAATAAAGAATGCAGTTCGGGGCGAATTTTAGGCAAACACATTTTCCAAGGTAATTTTAGAACCATTTTAGCAAGGGATACCGACTCTAGCTCCCCACAGCTACTCTCATTTCATGCTCCAACCCATTCATCATGATCTAGCTATTTGGAATCTCGATCGTTACCATTCAGTTGCCAGTTTGGAATGCACAGAATGGTATGTTTAATTTTGGTGGATTGACATAGAACAATGCACAGATTGCTCAGCGGGAAGATCAGCCATGGCAACCAGTGATTTCTTGCTTCATTTCGTAGTTTGATCTAGAACTATACATATTTTAGTGGAATATAAAAATGACAGAGCAAGAAAAAATTAGATTAGCTATGTGAGAACTCTTAATCTTGAATGATGAATGATGTTTTAGGAATAAAGGGACAAACGATTCAACGGAATAGTAATATAGCCCTTACCAAACTTTTGGAATCGACACATCCCAAATAAACCTTGTTGTACTAAACATACACATGGTCTCCTCTGTAATCTGCAAGTCATGTAAAAGCAATTGGCTTATATCTGTTTACTGTGTAAGAGACAAAAAGAAGGCACATGCACACAATTGGCGTATCTGTTCAAGAGAGAGAAATTATTTGGAATAGTGACCACTTAACTGAGCACCTTGAATGGCAGGTTACTAACAATCACTCTCCATTTTCTGATCTTTGAACCCTACAGAGAAAGAAAAAAAGTTTCAAGCACTTGCAACCAAGTGAGTAAAGGATAGCGGTAATTCTACAAATAGACAACCATGATGAGCAAAATAAAAAAGGAAATAGAAATCAATAAAGAAGTATAATTTTTTGAGAACGAATCACCACCAAGCAAGAAGCGGCCACAGTGCACCCACACGGCCACGGTGTCCTGGTTGGTGCTCTTCCTCCCCTGGCGCGTGTGGAGACCTGCCTGCAGAGCTGCGCCGTCGCGTCCTTCATCCCGCCCTCGTCGAACTGCCCTCGGCGCCGAGTCATCGTTTCCTTCATCTCGCTGTCCCCAAGGAGCCGCCCCACCATCTTCATATCATCCTCGTCACACTGGCCGCGGATCCGCACCGGCACTGCCTCCTCCTCTTCGTCTCCCATTTAAGAAAACCGTATCTAGGTATCTCAAATCACATTCATCCACTGTGGAATACATGGGCTGAGGGAAGGAGTCGCGGAGACGGAGAATCAGGCTGAGGAGAGGACTCCACCACCACTGGCGCCGCTCCACGGCGAGGACGACGCGATGGCAGGCCGAGGGAATCCTGGGCAGCACCGGAGTCTGCTGCCGCCTGCCGCTGCTCGAAGCACGAGAGCTTGATGTGGGAGACTGGGAGGCGTGGTTTGGATCGGGCCTGTTGGTGCAAGCGGGAGGGAAGGACTGCTGGGAGTCGTGGGCGGCGGTTCCCCGTCGAGCGTCGACGCTGTAGTGATAGAGGGAGCGAAGCGGGGGTCATAGCGTCGCAGGGTCATTAGCGCACGGGGGTCATTAGCAAGGGGATTACGATACAATTTGGGTTCTTTTAGTAGTATACTTGGTTCGTGCCCGTGCGTTGCAACGGAAGCTAAGAATTTTTTTCATGCCACCACGCAAACCAAACAATGAAAGAACAACATGTAGCCTCCATGATCATTGATTGGAGAACAAGCTGAATCTCAAATCATCATTTCTGAAAAAGTAAAACCCTCCAATTTATAGCGAACTAAAAATTATGCATCTTGAAAGCAAAAAAAATCTGATACAAATAGTCAAATACAGTCATATTGCCAAGCAAGGATGTTACATTATTCTCTTCTCCAAAGAGAATAAGAGATTCTGCTCACTTCCAATTAGAACTTTTGCTCCTCCAAGCAGCAAGCACTACTCACCTGTGTGGGCCGAAGGATAGGAGAGGCATGCCCTGCCCTTTCATGAGAGCTCGACATTCGGAACTTCCCCCGGTGCGAGTAGTTGTCGATACGGAACGTCAGCCCTCTTGTGTTGTCGTACATGCAGAGCCGTCCGAGGGCCAAGAACACTATTGATTAGAAAAACAATCACAGTTTTAAAGTGCACCAGACACAAAAAAAGGTGCCTTTCTTCCTGATCATGTATAAAAAAAATCACTAATGGTTGAGCTAAACCTACCACTGATGGTTGAACTTTTCAAATGACTGATCATATATCAAGAATTTGAAAGATGGTTATATCATAGTGTCAGGTTTCAATACACACCTGCACAAGCTTTAGAGAGATCTGAAGAGTGGTCTGTAGTGATTAAAAATTGATGAATACATTAACTGAATATTATCAAGGACTTGTATAATCAAGACAAGCGAGGAAAAAAACAATTTTTTTAGCAGAATTGGCGTACGCTCCTGAACTTGCGGTTTCCTTCTTTCCTGCAACCTACACTGACAGAAGGGCATTGGCATTATATAATATAGAAAGAAAACAAAGGTTTACAGATTCATCTTGACTACCGTTTAAGTGATAACTTCAAGCAGTCAAAGTAAACAATGTGTGCCATATGCCTGCAAAAATAAGCTTTCCAGTGCACTGAGGTTATCCTACCCACCAAATAAACTTTATCTGATCAGAGATTCAGAGACAGGAAAACAATTTGCTGCCGAACTCACTTTAAGAGAAACAAGAAAGCAATCTTCTTTCAAACCCAATTTAATTGCGTAAACATCCATTACCATGCCAATTTTATGAATATCCTGGTAGTAAAAAAAGAAGGCAATGCCAACTCCAACCTAATCGGAATATTCATTTAAGAAAAAAAGAGTAATCACCAGGAATCCAGATCCACCAAATGAGGAAGTCCATCACATCATTGCAGCCTGCAACTTCAAGTGCCATGTCATAATGCCTTTACCTTGTTTCTTCTTAATCTTCTCAGAGAGATACTGATGGAAAATGAAGCAAAAATTCATGAATTTTCTACATTTAATTTCAGCATTGTCCATCATGAAATAAGAAACAAAGACAACTGAAAAGCAAGTAAGCAGAACTGCATATTACTGAAGGTAAGGTCTTGTTATCATCACGAAGGGATAGCAACTTCCAGCAGGTGGCTTCACATGACGGGAGAAGCTGATTTCTTTTTTCTTTCTTCATAATTATTCTCTATTTTTGAAATTAACAACCTCATATTACTTACAATTTTATCTCTGTTTTAGAAGCTGAGTTACGCTAAAGGCCATTTCATTTTCCCATGCAACAAACAATATGATCGGTTTTGTTTTCTCAACAACCAACCTGATAAAATAAAATTAAAGACTTTGAATTGTGCTGGTATCTGATGATGGATGCATACAGTTAGCTAACTGCCTATATAAACACTGAATGCATATGGACTGTATAAACACTGAATGCATATGGACTATACAAATAAAATAAAAACTAAGACTGACTATACTACTGTACAGCTGATGACTTCAGGTGAGTCATTGCGGTTTACAAATCATTGAATTGTATAAAACTTCAGTACCATGCGTTTGGATGTTTTGGTATTGGATCTTGGAATCTGGCTCACAATTCCACATGTGTTCTCACAACACAAAACAACAAAAGCCCTCAATACAAACCTGTGGATCTCGGTATTCAAGGGAATCGAGGCAGAGCTCGGCACACGGAGGGAAGCCAAGCTTAGCTCGCCATCGCGGAGGGGCCGGGGCTCGCCGACTGGCGGAGCTGCGGAGGTCGCCGGCTCGGAGGGGATGAGCCGCCAACATCGTCGTCGCGGAGGGGCCGGGACTCGTCGTCACAAAGTTCGCCGAGGTTGGAGACTCCGCGAGCTCGCCGACACGTGCTTCTCGTCGGCCGCCCCTGGAGCTCCTGATGAGCGAGTGGAGGACGGAGGCTTCGCGGGTGGCGGCTAGCCATGGTCTGCCATCAGCGCGTTGGCTGCGGCCAGGGGTAGGGCAGGAGCGGGTGCGGGCGACGGCGTTGGCTTAGGGCGGGCATGAGTGGTGGCGGCGCGGCGAGCAGCTTTGACTGACAGGGGTGTGGTAGATCGATGCTTTGTTGCCAAACTGTCGGGCAATTTTCTTCTTTTGCATCGTGAGTGGACGGGGAGGGCAACCGCATGCGAGGAAAGTGCGGGATTAGCGAGAGACTGGCTATTATTAGCGAGGGGTGAAGGGATTAGCCGTAATCAGGTAATGACATTTGGGTTCTTTTAGTAGTAAGATAAGTAAGAAAGATGCAGGAATATCAACCCATTATCACCTTGAATGGGCTGGTGGAATGGTTGATTTGATTGAAGGGCCGCAAATAAAGAGTAATTTATGCATTAAGTGGTAAGCGGCATTCCCGTCGACGACGAGGCGCCAATGGTGACTTCGAGAATCTCTAGATGTGCCGGGTGCTCAGTCCTTCGAAGGTGCTCATAGGGGTAGGGGTAGGATTTGCGTACGTGTGTTCATAGGGGTGAGTATGCATGCGTATTGTGAGCGTCTGCGTTGTACTGTGTAATCTCAAAAAAAAAAAAAAAAAAAATGGGTGGCTACTTCACCACATATAAGAATCCGTCAGGTTGACTCCACGTATATTCAGCAAGACAACCATTACAAGATCAACATCGATCTGATTAGGGTTAGGGAGGCAATCATATCTCACAGTAGCAACACCCTATAGATTGATAACCTACCTATAGATACATGTACATGTGTTCCAGTCTAACCAATCCAATTTTAGGACTTGCTTGGTTGGCTTCCAAATTTTGCCAAAACAAAACCATGGCATATCAATTTTATGGTTATCAATTGGTTCATTATCAAAAAATTGGCACCACCAATTTTTATAGCCAAAGATTTGGCAAGTCTCTAGAAAGTTCTTATAAACTTCATAAGAGAGAAAATTGGCAAGCCTTGATTTTGGTAGTGAACCAAATGCATACCTATGTTTTCTACCCTAACTTTGGCAAGATTGATTTGGGAAGTCTAAGTTTTGGCATACCCTTATTTTTGTTTGGCAAAAATTGGTAGCCAACCAAGCAAGCCCTTACACACAATGTTCAATGCTTTCAAAGCCGATTGATATCATGACCCGAAATATCACACGGGAGCTCTTTACACCACACCACATGCTAAGCTAATTTCCAATACATGAACAACATTATTCTTTTGTGTTACCTTTCTCAAACTATGTATTTACTATTTGGACCCCAAATTATTATAAATTTATAAATATGAACTATATATTTTTTTACGATCCCAAGGCCATGTTTCCGGTCTCTGCACCACACATAGTTCCAATATGGGTTCGTGCACCAACTATCGATGCCGCTGCACTAAATCGATGAGGATGTCATCATTGATTTCTGTGTTTAGAAAGAATTTGGCTATCAACTAAAATTTGAGGGAACATATAAAGAACACATGTCTAACAAGGTCCCTATTCAAAGCCACCAGACTAGGGAGGCCCCCAATTAAATGTGACCCTTGCACCCAAATTCTTGCGGGTGTCGACTGCGGGCCCCTCTCTTCTGTTCGCTGTCGATCAAGGCATCCCTCCTCACCATGCCACCCCACTCTTCTGTTCTCAAGCCCCAGGAGGTCCTCCCCATTTTGCCTTTCAGCCCGGCGCTCCTCCCTTTCATACCCCAGCCATTGCCAGTCGTATCGGTGTGGTATAGCACCTCCTTGACCCCCAAGCCCCCTTTCGACGAGCACCCCCAAGCCTCCTTTCGATGAGTAGCACAGGCACAGCGGGGAATTGCACAGTGGATTTCTGCTGCCGTCGGGTGGAAAAGATAAGGGAAAACAAAGGAATGATGAGTGTTTCTATATGAAAATCTTTATTTGGTTCAATTTGGGGGCTCCTGCTTGTCTACGAAATTAGAAATATGACCCTCGTAAGTACGAAGAACCCTCAAATGAATTTAGTGACCTTGTCCTGCTATAGTTGTCCTAGTGGACCAGCTTGATCCCTCTACTCCTGCAGCCTCCCTTCATTTTAATGTCTTCCCAGTTTATATTTCCCTCTTACCTCCCATTCCAACACACATGTGCACAATCTTTCAAGCCTACTGAACGTCCTACTCTCTGTTGGGCTATGTCTATCATGGTTGACTTTTTTCAAGTCACATGCAGGATAGAAAATTACAATATTTTAAGAATAAAAACAAGACTCTGTGGCACAGGTACTTAGTTCATCTCCACTAAATATTTATTTCAACGAAACCTATTGGGTGCAAACTTATGGGCTTGGCATAGAATTGTTTCTTCTTTACACGATATTAACTTATTAGAGGAAAGGGATGTCTTTATTTAGGTCTGAACACGTCGGGAAGCTTTACGGTGAGGTCCATGTATGCTAGGCTAATTAACAATGGGGTTTGAGTCTCATTAGATTTAGGGTTTTTTGGTTCTAGGCCATTACTATTTTCTCTCTTTTGAAACATGCCACTGGAATTCGTCTATTGAGAAGCTAGCCATTACAATTTTCGCTTTGTTGGAGATATGCCACTGGATACGAATGACGACGAATCGGGCCCACCTGTAGGCTTATGTGGCGTACGAACGTCTGTATAGGTACGTAACCCGTGACCAAGCAAACGGCCGCCGTCTATTCCTCGTCTCAGTCGGTCTTCGCCGCTACTCTTCCCCACCTGTTTCTTCCCCGTCTCTGCCTGCGGCGGCGTCGGGCGAGCCCTAACCGATGGGCGGCGGCGGCTGGCGAGCCCTGACCGACGGGCGGCGGCGGGCGCAGCGAGCTTGGCAGGCGGCCCCTTGGTGGCGGCCGCAGGCGGGCGTTGGCGGCCTTGGCGGCGCAGCAGAGGCGTCGGGATGACCACCGGGATGACTATGCTAGCGAATCCTTCAATTTCTGATGAACACTAATGCGTCATGATCTTGATTGAATCAAGCCAACATCAGCACTGATTCAGACTTGAGAATAGAATAAATAAAGGAGCACTCCACTCCAAGAAGCCACGAATGAATTGCCATACCTTGTCGGAATAGGGCACTCTGGGAAGAGTCCGGCGAGGATGCGGCAGAGCTCGCTGCGGTGCTGGGTGCGCTCTGCGCAGACGTACCGCTGCTCGCCGGCGCCGGGCGCCAAGAGCACCTTGACGTGCGCTTCAGCGGCGTCCCTGACGTGCACGTAGGCGTGCGACTCGTTGACGTACTCCGTGGCCTGCCCCGTGAGGTACTTGAGAATATGCAGCGTGCTGGTGTTCATGCTGGGCTGCAGCAGCTCGCCGAGCGTCACCACCGGGATGACCACGGCCAGGTCCAGCCCCCGCGCCCATGCCAACTCCCACGCGCCCACCCGTTCCATGCTTCCAGCGCCGCTTACCTCCGCCGGTGCGCGCGCTGGGCGCGGCCGCTCCGGGCCGAGAGCGCGCCCGCCGCAGCCCAGGCAGAGGAAGCCGCCGCCGCCGCTGCCCAGGCAGGAAGCCGCCGCCGCCGGGACCAAGAACGCGACCATGCTCTCCAACCGATGGGATACAACGATAGAATGACGGTGGTGAAACCGGCCGTTTTCTTTCCCACAGGATAAGGTCGTACACGGACCTTCATACGCCACGTAAGCCTGCAGGTGGGCCTGATTCGTCGCCATTCGTATCCAGTGGCATATCTCGAACAAAACGAAAATTGTAATGGCCTGCTTCCCAATGGACGAATTCCAGTGGCATGTTTCAAAAGACGAAAAATTGTAATGGCACGAAACCAAAAAACCCTTAGATGGCAAATTAAAGTATGTATGAAAATAGAAGTTTTTCTGTGGTATATAAAAAAGGTGTGATTTTAACTAAGGATAATGGTCAGTATCAGAAACCATATACTTTTTAGATGCACTTATTTTAAATTCTTGTGGCGCGTTGTACATATACTTTTTGCAATTTTGCCACCCCCCCCCCCCCTTATATAAATGACCTTTTCATTAGGTGGTCAAAATAGCAAACAAAAAGCATAATTTATTGCTATTAACAGTAGCCTCTATGCTTTGTTGGCCGATTTGGATAACAAGGAACAACGTAGTTTTTGACAAATACAGACCAAAATATTTCTAGCAAGTTCTTTTCATGGGAATGCACTGGCTTCTACAATGGGCAAGACTGTAGCGGCATGATGATCAGGATCAGCTTACCCTAGTTGGACAGCACCTAGAGACGTTAGCTCCATAATTTTTCTGTTCCAATGAATTGTTGTCTACAAGACATATTGTCATGTTTCGTCTAAACCTTATTTTGTTTTGATTATCCGTTTGACAGTTGTAACTTGTTTTATTTGCAGTTTGCGTTTGTGCCCTTGGGCAAAACTTTATAATAATTGGCCTTATTCTATCTGTTGATAGATAAAGCCAGTTATGAACTATTCATTATTAAAAAAAATAGTGGACAGAACACAACTCATAACGAGAAAAACGGGGGATTACACTCACACCACGACAGGTGTTTGATTCCATACTCGAACAATGCTGAACACTGTCACCACGTTCTCCCTTCATAAGCTCCTCGTGATCACCCAAACGAAAACCAACTACCCACAAAGCAGGATTATTTCAGACATCTACGTCATGTATTGTGGACTTCCTTTTGGCCTTCTGTCTGAACATACTATGCATAGGAACCTTTCTTCTCAAATCTATTATTCGTAAAGGTAATGTAGCATGCCAATTGGTTCCCCTTGCCAGAGGATATGTAGATGGGAGCGCACGGATTGCCACCAACACATGGCGGTAACGTTCAGATGCCGAAGGCTTATGTTCTTCTCACACCATGCTATCGAAGCGGAGGCAGTTGTTGTCTGCCGCCGGATTACCAATACCACCACTATGAGGTGGTAATGATCTCCAGAAGCCAGAGCTGTTCTCCACTACCTGGTGTTCTCTATTTCCTGTTTGCCTCATAATCCCAATCATACTAGAACTCTTTTCCAGCCCTTTGGATCGTTCCTCTAGTCTACACTTTGCTAGACGCTTGAAGTGTGTGGAGCTCTCTATGTTCATAGAATGGGAGCACACTAAATATAAGCAACCTACGATCATGCATCTGAAGCACAAAGTCCAGGAGAAATATTTTTTTCTTATATTACCAATTACAGGGAAAATATTTTGGTAGGGTCATTTAATATTAGGCATTCTCTAACTTACCTACTTGACTGCATAGTTTTGAGCACATATCATGTGGAGTCTGCTGACACAGACCTATTGGGTTCTTTATATTTCTAACATCAACGTCTAACCTACTTTTTTTTTTTTTGACCGAACCGGTCGGGGAGTCCCCGACCTACTTTTTTTTTTCCACTAAATGAAAGAATCAAGATATGTACAAGGGTTTACAAGGCCTCAGGCCGAAACAGCAGAAAAGAAATTACAAATGGCTATCTCTCCAGACTAAAATTTTGTTGCTTTTCGTTGGTTTGGCTTTCAACGAAGCCAAACCCAAATCTTTCAACAGCAGAAAAGAAACCTACTTTTGCCATGAACACAAAATGGAGCTCAGGACTTCTTTTGGGGTTTTCATATATAGGCCGGTGCTGCTCTCCCTCAGATATTAGATAACAGTAATGTTTTGATGGTTGGTGCCATGATGCGTAAGCACATCTCAAGATGCGCGCACGGGCAAGGGCGGGACACGCCCATAGGAGGCGAGGACTCGGAGGCCGTCGTGGGCGTACAGTAGGCACAGCATGTCCAGTCTGATGCTCGGCCCACCAAACACGACGCTGCAGTCCAGGAACTAGCTGCGTCACTAGTTGTGACAGTAGCGTGCTCGCCACAAAATTTGAGAGTTCCGTGGACCGAAGGCCTGTGGTGACCAACTTGGAGAGCTCCTTGGGGTCCCTGTATGCTTACACGTCCACCAGAACTTGCGCGGCGCCCACGCCGGTGTCCCGGTCGCCGATGAGCATGCTGTCAGGACATAACAGGTCCCGAAAGGTGGTGCCCTCGGAGAAGAAATCTGGCTTAGATAGTACCACTTCCGGAATGTGCGTGCAGGGACGGAGGACTTCTCGGTGACCATCGTGCCTGGCCGGACCTTGCTGACCCCCGCCTGCTCCTCCTGGATAGCGGAAGAACACATGAGGCTCGGGGCGCCTTCAGCGGCAATACGGGCTGATAAGTTCATGCGGCTCCTTGCAGGTGGGCCTAGCTACGGGTCATATGTAGAAAAGGAAAGGGTGAGATGGAAGCTCTAGAGTTGAAAAATTGTAAGGGCAAGAATCCAATGATCCGTTCAGAAAATGCTCCCGATACAGTTATTTTCCTTTTACAACACGTAAAAGTAGATGATTTTAATGGAAGCGCATATTATTCTGATTTCGTGTTGTTGTAGTTACGGTCTTATATCGATTATTACTGAGATAAATGCATCATAGCCATGCAGCCACGGGCTCGCGGCCCGGTGCACAGCCCGCAGTTTTGGCCCGGCCCGAGCACGGCACGGCTTGGAGGCACTGAGCCCAGGATGGCCCAGCCGATGCACCAGGCTGGGCCAGACTCACAACCTAGGCCCGCGGCAGGGCACCGGCATTGCCAAATCGAAGAGGTGGCCCTTTGGTGGCCCGTTAAATTGAGAATAATCTGAATTTGTCTCAGTCCAGCACCAGTTCACCATACTCCACATATATATAGACCATTCCAAGTTTCCAACCCTAGCTTTCCACCCCACTCCCCACCAAATGGTCCAAAATCCTAGCGGCAACGGCGGCCCAGCCTTGAGTCCATGAGAGATGGCGACCTTCCCTCTCTTCTTCACCCCCCTCAACCCTAGTACCGACGCCGCTGAAGCACCAGTTGCGGCCTCGTGGGCACACCACCTCCTCCACACCACCACGCTAGCATGAGAACCCTAAGCCAGCTAAAGCGCTGGTCGCGGCCTCACGGGCAGGCCGCCTGCTCCTCCATGCCTGCACTCTGGTATTAGCAATGGAGCCTTGCAGCATCGTGCAACGGATTTGCATGGATCTACTGCTAGGGGTATAGCTGTAATGTTCTAGCAAGGCTTCTAATAAAACTAACAAACTAAGTGCCATCATTCACAAATTGAGAGTCGGGGATAAAAAAATCGAGGTCTCCTCTAAATTAGTTAAGGTCCCATACATTCCATTCTTACTAGTCTTGCACTCCTATTTACTCATGTGTTGTGCAAATGCAAGCTACACATGATGGATGCTCCAATACCACAATGGTTGAGGTTGTGCTGCCATCCCGTAGATGACGAAATGCCTCCCAGGTACAACAGGCCAGCCATATTCTCTATCTGTCTAGTTCCCTTTGGCTTCCTATTCCCATTGCACTTTGTTCTTTGTAACTAGTTAGCTAGAACATCATCCCCCCCACCCCTCTGTGGCTCTGCCATGGGACTTCTTGGTTACCATGTGTTTACTAGCTTGCATCAACTGTGTATTTGTTGAATGGAGGAAGCAATATATATTGGCACTTATGTGTGTGTTGGGCGAGTTACAGTCACAGGCACTACAACATGACAGACAATACAAGGCGTTTAAAAATGCCTTCAAAAGTGATCAAAACACCTTTAAAGACCTTTCAAGGCACTATAAAAACGTCACTAATAGCTTGGAAGTAAAAGGTCTTTTAGTGCGTTATCTCAAAATGCCTCTTAATATCAAAATTTGAAGGCATTTTCTAGCTGCCTCCAATTCCTTTTAGAGGCACTATAAATTTGCCTTCAAATGTCAAAGGTGGCATTATTAGAAATGTCGCCAAAACCAAGGTATCCATGCAACCCTTCCTACCGATATCAAATCAGCACAATCATTCGAAGAATGGACCAATGTGAGCAAACATTAATAATGTATCCATCCAAATACTGAAATCTTTCAGAGACATAAGTTTCTATCTCTAAATTATTGGCAGTTGACATCACAGCAACGCTCAACTAGGACAATGCTACCATAATGAGGAAGGTCAACTAGGAGAATGCTACCATAGTGAGGAAGTGATGTTCAGACAATGCAAATCAACGAGACACCGGACACCATAAGCTAAGCTGCTAAGGCAAGAGCTCAAAAAAGACACAAAAAAAAGGAAAGAGCTCAACTAGCACTAGTGTATGAGATCGATGACGATCCATCACAGTCTTTTCTGCTTCGCTGCGTTTTTGGAAGGAAACAACAGTTCTTTAGTCATGCAACAATGGTAGGGTGGTTAAGAAACAGAGTTCAGCAATGTTTGTTCCAGGCAACCAGTGTGAACAATTTTATAAGGGAAATGCTACCAGCCTACCACAGTGAACCAATCTACTGCATGCAGGACTGCATAACCAAAGTTCTCATGAGATTGTGTTACTACTTAATATCTACATCCTATTTTTTTTTGAGTTTGAGGGCAAAAACTGCCCCGGCCTTTTGATTAAAATCAACCGACCAGATCAGTTTACAGCTCCAGTTTAAAGCACCCACACCTCTCCAGGTGGTGCGTGAACCAGCCTTAGGCTCAAACAAGAACGGGAACAAACTTCAGCTATCCTTTGTAGCTCTTCCTCCAAGCGCCTTCAGCTTAGATCTACCTCCGGGTCATACGACTACTTTAGTCCGTTTTGCTTCAGCATCAGCACCTTTTCTTCATCATCTTGGATCATCTTTTGATCTTCTCCCGTCTTCTTCACCTCACCACCAGACTCCCAAAAGGCATCCATGAGACTTCTTTTGCAGCTTTCCTGTGGTTGGAAATACATCCTTCTAGCTCCCTTTTCTTGTCGAAAGGACAAAGAATCATCCAACTTTGAAGAAGACCAGCAATCGTGCATAAGAGCATTTCCAAGCCCATCCATCCTAGGTTCTGGAAACAAATTTCATTTCTTAGCTTCCAAATAGTCCAACATATTTAGCACACAAAACTTTTTATTGTTGACCCAGTAAGTACCAATATTAGTGAAATTTGTACCTACTTCACAATTGAAATAGTTTAAAATAATAACCCAACATCTCTTACTAACTACACATTCAAAACAAAGATGCTGCAAGGTTTCTTTCTCTGCACAGAAGAGACAAGTATCATCTTCTACTTTTTGTCTCTTTGATAGATTATCCCTAGTTAGTACCCTATTATTCATTAGCAACCAGAGAAAATAATGGACTCTAGGAGGAATTCTCAAAGCCCAAACTGCAGGGACATGCACACTTTGCACCCCCCTGAAGTTAATAATCTTATAAAGCGACTGTGAAGAGTAAACACCATTGGAGGTGTGCTGCCAGATTAGTTCATCATCATCATCAGATAACCGGACAGTAGATACAAGCTCCATAATATCTAGCCATTCTCGATACATGCTTTGAGGCACACTTCTCCTAAAAGAATATTTCAACTGTGTTCCATCCCAAAGTTCAGCTAAGGTCTTCCCTTTTTCATTAACTATTCTATAAAGAGGATAGAATTGGATGGCTAGACTAGAAGAGCCCAACCAATTATCTTCCCATAGTCTAATCCGTCTACCATTACCAACTTTCCATCTAAAACCAAACTTGGCTGACTGGGCAGCCCACATAAAACCCTTGAAAAAGTTAGAAGCTCCTACTGTGCTAGAATGAAAGATATTGTGATTGTCAGTATTGTACCTATAATCAATCACCTCTCTCCGCAGCTTTCCTTCATCATCTTTATATCTTTTCACCCAAGAAGCAAACAAGCTAATATTTAGATCTCTAAAGTTAGTTATTCCCAGTTAGCCAAATGGTACTAATGACTTTCTGTTGTATCATTCCACAAACAATTACTTGAGAGTTCAAAATCCTAATACCCCATTTGGGAAACTTGATAAAAGAAAGGAGGTAAACAGGAATACTTGCCAGACAAGAATTGATGAGCATGGCCCTAGCTGCTAGTGAAAGAAGCTTACCCCTCCAGCCTCTTATTCTTTTAACGATCTTATCCACTAAAGGCTATAAATCCTCTCTAGACAGCTTTTCATAATGCAAAGGGACCCCTAAGTATTTAATGGGAAAAGCCCCTATTGGACAAGCTAGAATGTGAGCTAAACTGTGTGCCTCATAAGGATCTAGATTCATTTGGACTAGCTCATTCTTATTAAAGTTAATTCTTATACCAGAAATCTGTTCATACCACATCAAAATGCCTTTTAGATTAATTAGAATTGATTCCTTATCTTTTGCAAAAAGGATTGTATCATCAGCATATTGCGTAGACACTACACCACCTAGTCTAAAGTCCTCTAAAAACCCACAAATCAACCCTTTTTTCCTGAGCCTTGCACAACATTTTGGTAAGGCCATCTCCTACTAGGTTAAACAAGAAAGGGGAGAGAGGATCTCCCTGCCTAAGACCCTTACCAGCTTTAAAGAAGGCACTATCTTCACCATTTATAGTAATTCCAATAGAACCATCCATAACTATTTGCTTAATCCACCCAACCATCTTAGGATCAAAGTTCCTACCTAACAGCATCATCTACATCCTACTCTGGATGGCATACTTTGAGCTATCTTTAATACAATTTAATGAAGCCACATTCTATAAGTTCATCAAACACATACCTGCTTGGATCAAACAGTGTGTATAGTCTGTCTGAACATTTGAACAGAGGATAAGTCTTATGTATCACTCGCATATATTCTAGAATTCCTAGCATAACAAGTTCTGAAAATCTATCCAACTATTTGGCAGTCGACAGCCGGTGCTGCTACAATGAGTCAAGAGAGGGATATAGGCTAAAGCTACAGTTGACGTTTTTCGGTACTATTGATCCATGGACAGGTTACTGAACTTAAAAATGACAACTATCTATCAGAATTCGGCTAGTTCGGCTACTGAGTTTTGGAAATTTAAAGACCTAGCAAGTTCGGCTATTGCATCATGTAGTGGTAAACAACTTAGCTTACTAGTATGAGCAAAAATGAAAAATGGAAGGTTTACTAGTAGTATAAGTATATAAAAAACAATTGAATGGTTCAAAAAAAATTCTACATAATATCTCAATCGCTATAGTTAGGACTGGACCAATGTCCATATATGTACGCTTGTGAAAAGCACAAACAGGTACACAACTATAGTTCAGTAGAAAAGAAAAATACAGTAAAAGATGCCATTATAAGCTGGTTTAGGTATTAGCAGTGCTCCACCCTCGAGGACCAAGTCATTTGTCACTCGATCTTTCTGGACGGCAACAGTAAGACAGTTCTCCTGTGATCTGTGCATTTACATTTCAGTCAATAATGAGATGGCAACAATTGGAGAGAGCAAAGCCTCGGTTGGAAATGGAACTCACACTGATTCCTCGGATGCACATCGGATGAGAGCATTTAGCTAGTGAATTAAATAAACCAAAAGCATAAATCTGAAAGCAACTTCCCTTAGAAGCTAACTGTCTGTACATTGGTACAGAAATGGCGATAACAACAGAAAAGTAGAGGCCATTGTCCTGCAAAACAACTAAAAAGAAAAACAGCTCAAAGTGCAGGAAAGCTACAATTAGATACATGCCCTGCATTGATAATTAGATATACAGTGCCACTGGCTAACAAAAGTTTTATCCTATGTACTAACAAATCAAGTGCCAACAATGAATTTCTATGCTCTGTCAGGTAAAGAGCAATTCAGCTATCACTACCTGCACACAGATGCCTAATAATGTCATAGGTTGGCTTTAATGAATGGAACCCATCCACAGTCCAAATTGACCGTTCCTACATGATAGATAATCTAACAAAAATAAGTTCCGTGCAATGTATGTGGATATGGATAACAATGAATTTGTAATAGAAAACAGAGCATGGTTTTATTCGAAATAATAAAGCAGCTGAAATCTCACATAAGAAAGTGACAAGAGCATGTATAGCTAAATGTTTTCAGAAACTAAACTCATCCTCTCGTAGCTGCAGTAATAACAAAGATCGTAATAATGGTGTCAAACCAAACGCTAGTGAAATAGCATGGAGACAATATGTTTTGAATCGGCTATATATTTGAATGGAGACAATAGCATGGATCCGGCAGTCCTAGGCCGACCCGAGATGGACGGGGTGGCAGGGAGGTGGCCGGGGGGCGGGCCACGGTTGGTCATGACCGTGCCGGATCCGGTCTACACGCTGCTTCTCACCAAGCCCCGGCCTGGCCGTGACCGTGTTCAGGCAGCAGCGGCCGGAGGAGGGCTTGATGCCACTGTCAGGGCCATCATCGGTCGAGGGAGCAGGGCAGCGCCGCCACCGGTCGAGGGCAGTGAGACGGCCAGCGGTCGAGGACGATGATGTTGTTTACCCGAAAAAAACCAGAAAAACAACGGGGAGGGAGGTGGGAACCAGACTGAGAGCTGGCGTGCGTCGGGACGAAGAGTCTGTACCGCGTGGGAGGTGAGTGCGTTGAAGCCGCGATTTATACATGGCCTGGTCGGTTGTATCATCAGAGGATTAGAAGGCGTTTTGAAATAACGCCTGAAAAACTAGAGTAATTGTAGGCGTTTTATAAAAAATTGCCTCCAATGCTACAGGTAATTAAAGGCGTTTTTTTTTAAATTTGCCTGTTAATATAATGGTTTTAGAGTCTTTTTGATAAGAATGCCTTTAAATTAAAGGAAATTGAGACAGTTTTATAAAATGCCTTTAATCAAGAGACATGTTGTAGTGAGGTGTTTCATTTTATCGCTGCTACCCACTCATCTTTCAAAATAATAATACATTGCAAGGAAGATCTGCACAGGTAGTTGATGCCCGAAAACACTGACTGCCAATTACACGTGGACTATCGGCTTTTATCAATAAACGTCACTCCAGATAGTTTATGGCATTTAGAAGACTAGTATTACATGGTATGGTACGTATAGATATTTTGCGTAGCAATGGTTGTTACTAGAGCGAGCATCCACACAACAAATGAAAAACGGGCCTCATAAGAGTTAATGTGTAATACTGATATGTCCATATTTCCATTGAATAATAGTTTAGCAACGGCATTTTTCGAACAACCATATTACCGAGGGCAAGTGGTGAAAAGATGATCACCAGTCTCCGATCCAGCAGCTCGCTACAGGTCGGGCAATACAAATCTTCTATGGGTTTGATGTTCTTGTTGAAGTGGTTTGCCCGGGAGTTCAATCTGTCGAAATGAAGAAGCCGCTACCAAAGAATTGGATCTTCCCGTGCAGCTTGCATAATTAACCAAATGAGTTTGTCCCGCGCCAATTCGATATGGTCGGCATCGACGAGCCAATATAATCCGTGGCTCGTGAAGGGGGTCACGCCAGAGCAGATCAGTAGTCTCTAAGTTCAGCAATGGCATACAACTCATCAGCACCGGATTTGGACCTTATTGGTGAAAGTGGGAATTACCCGTGAAGTTAATCTTTATTGCCGTTGCTGAAAATGGGCATTATAGGAGTCAGTCTTGATAATCAAAAATAAAATAAAATAAAAAGATCCCACCGCCAGCAGCAGCATCTTGCCACGCTATCATTGTCACTGAACAAGGCCTACCGCCTCCTCGAAGAACAACATTTTACCGCTGGCCATGCAAAATTTAAGAGATGAACCATGCGTTGAAACCCATTCAAACCTGCCCCAACCCATCTCAACCGGCATTTATTGTTAACCCAACCCACCCCAACCCGCTAGACACTGAAACCCATTCTAATCCATCCAAAGAACCCCAGGCTAGAACCCAACCCATAAATCCTCGACCCATTAGCAGGCATAAGAGAGGGAGATCCGGCGAGGCCTGAGAGACTGGTTTTCACATATAAGTTCAGTCACTCTGCTTCCACCACTCAGCTCACAGATTTATCTGTGCGAACACTTGGCTTTTCCGTAGCCATTGTGTAGCGCTTTTGTGATAAGCGATTGTCAACATGCCAACACGTTGGCGTGTGTGTGTGAGTCTTACTAACCGTGGCACGCGGCTTCGTGTCGAACAACGGTGTCTCTTGGCTTGTGTTATACAGGTGTCGAGCTCGGAGGCGGTGGTCGACGGTGCGGTGAAGGTCAAGTAGGGCGTGCCGTGCTGACGGACTGGGTACGTTGAAGGGCGGACGTGAGGCTTGGACCGAGGGACCTTGAAGCCGGGCGGCTAGCCGTGGTGGCTGACAGCTGGGACATCGACGAGCGCAAGTGTACACGGCGGGGGATGCGTACGGGCTACGCTACTCGCAGATGGTTTGATGGTTTCGCCTCAAAACCATCGGTGGCGGGTTTCCCGGGTTTGCGCCTCAAAACTCTGGTGGAGGTCCCGCAGCGGAGGGACGGCACGTGGCGGCATCGGGGAGATCGCGTGGAAGCGAGGCTACCGGTGAGAAGGCGCGGTGGCCGTCGAATTGACGAAGAAAAATCTAGACGGTTATACCCCTAGAGGGTATTTGGGTTGTGTACTTCATGTAAGGGCGTTTTGGTCTTTTGACGGACGTCTATATATATATGAGAAGGGGCTGGTTAGGCAGCCATCCTTGGAAGGGTCACTCTCACTTGTGTTGTGTTGAGAGGAGGCTAGGGTTAGAGAGAGGAGTGGCTCTTGTTCTTGAGCTTTTTGTCATGTTTTGATTTGCTCGGATTGGCTTCTAACCGGATATCATGAAGTAATCCAAGAATCAAATTTCGTGCATCTCTTTTTCCCCTCTCCAAATCTGAAGTTTTTCTTTTTCTCCTATTTTCGGAGCCATTTTTGGGAGAATTTTCGTTCGTCGAATATAGAGTGTTTTGGCTCGTTCTTTTTGGTCTGATTGATGCTTTGTTGAGCGATGAACTAGATCACCAAGTGATTCAAGTGATTTCGATCAATTCAACTCGTGCATCAAGTTCTTGGCCGATTTCGTTTTGCGGAGAAAAACTGTATTCTTGCACGAGATCGGGATTTTCCGGAGTTTGCGGTCAAATTGAGTGATGATTCTTTGGGGATAGCTCTATAACTCTCTTGTGATCTCCTGTGCGAAGTTTGAGAGACTATCTCGGAGTTTTGGTCGAGTTCCACTGGATTTTTAGTTGGCTCAGTGTCTTGTGTGCAGCTGTCGGTGTTCTGTGTTCTCGGCTGAATAAAAAGTGCAGGCATGCGTTCCAGCCACATCGCTATCGACGCCAGTGCTACGGCATCGAGCGTGCAGCGATCTTTGCAACCCAGCTCGTCCTTCACTCTGTTGCTGTGCAGACCAGGCACCTGGCGATTTCTCTCTCTCTCTCTCTCTCTCTGTGTTCATCTTCAGAAATTCGTCAGTGCTTTTCTGGTGGAGATTGTGTGCAGGTGACCTGCTGCCGTGTACGCGCTAAGCAGCCAGCTTGAATTGGTGTTCTCAGGATTCAGCACAGATCACGTCCTTCTCTGTTGGTTGATTTCCAGTGCATCGGTGAGCAACTCCTATGTCTGTTCTTTCTGGTACCTGTCATGCTGTGCGTGTCTCAGTTCATCAGTTCGTCAGATAGCAGCAACAAGCAGTAGTGTGTGTGTGTTAGATTGCTCCTCTCTGTATAAGGCGTTTGTGAACAATGAGGTCGATCTTTTCCCACTGCTTGCTTTGAGCCATGAGCTTGTGATTGGTCCAAAGTTTGATTCTTGCATCCGTGAAATACTAAAACAATTATGGTCTAATCTTTGAAGTATTAATTTACTTCATTATCTTGACTAGTATTCACGTTTTGGGAAGGTTGTGTTTGCAGGCAAGCAGTGTCGTTTGTTTCTCTCTTTCTCTGTCACTGTCAAGCAGGTCCAGAGCAAACTCAGTTGTCAGTGTCCCTGCTGTTCCGTGGCCTTCTTCCTGTTGTCATCGAAGACATTAGTAGCAGCAATAGCCTGGCTTGCTTGCTTGTTTTGTTTGCTGCACCTCGGCTTGAAAGATCTTGTGCTGACACACTTCAGCAGCTAGCTTGAGCTCGTTCTTGCCGTGCAGGTCGACAATTGCAGCCAGATAGTCAAGGTTTTCAATTCATGCAAGCACTGTTCTTTTACAGCTCCATTCAGCAGTTAGGCATTTTCTTATCTGAATATTGCAGCACGTCAATGCGTAGCTTGGCTCTGGTTTCAGTTTTTCCTGATGCAGTTCTGAGTGCGAGGAACTGCAGTGCACGAACTCATTTAGTTTCAGAGTTAGCACACGGCAGTAGCAGCAGGCAGCTTCCCAATTAGTTCATACGTCCTGCTGATCGGCTCTCTTGTTCGCTGGTTTTTATTTGGCTATATAGCAGGCTGTAGGCAACAACTTCTCTGATCCATTTTCTGCAGGTTTTGTGCACAGCAGGTTCTGAGCTAAATCCATTTTTCTTCTTGCTCAATGCACATGAATGGAACTCAAGCTTTTGAGGTGTCACTATCAAGCAATAGTGATTGGAATATTTAATTCACTTTCAAAGCTAATCTTTGCTTGAATTTTGCTTGAGCTCCCGGTTGATTGGATCTCTCTGCAGAGCACGGTGGAGAGCATGACCTCCACCTGAGCTACCCTCTTTCAAATCTTGTAATCCAGTCTCTATTTTCTGAGTTTATTGTTTTGCCCGCAGCTTAAGCATTTTAGCTCGATTTGAGTTCCGCTTTTTGCATTGGCTTTCCGTACCCATTTGTGGTGTCCCGCTGTATTCTCTGAGAACATCCACCCACTAGTTGGGTCGTGGACATCACCGTGTTTGATTTGAGCATTTGGCGGTGAAGTTGGGACATTGTCCGAAATATTTTGAGAGAAAAAATTACGGCTCCCATTCACCCCCCCTCCGATCATCGTTTTCGGTCCTTCAATTGGTATCAGAGCCGGTTAAGGATCACTCCACCTTAATCGGTCTGTGATCCACGGAGGCGACATTGTTTTGAGGGTGAATTTGCTTTCGGCTTTTGTTGTCGATTTTCGCGCCTGTTCTTACTAACACTAGCGGTGCTTTGAGAGATGGCACCAAGCTCTTCTTCTTGTGAGTGTTTGTCCTCAGGTTTGAATGATGGACTTGCAGTGGAGGATGACATCATGCAGAGAAGGCTTAGTGCGGCGTTTGAAAAGGAACGCGAGGTGAATGCTTTGTTGGACATCATAGATGATGATGAGCTTTCGGTGGTGGATCTTGTGCGTGAACTTGGCAAGGCCAAGAAAGGTACACTTGTCAGTAGTGTTTTGTGCTTATCCCACCGTTTTGATACATGTCTTGAGCATTGCGATAAAAATGACGAGCTTTGTGTTACTTTGCGTAGAAAGATTTGAGAAGTTGAAATGCTCAATTGCTATGTTGAAATGTGGTCTTTCTCATTGGAAGTCTTGTGCTTTAATTCCATGACTTCTTGTGATAACATGCTTAGAAAGAATGATGATTTGAGCTCTTCTCTTGCATGTTTAAGAAAATAAGAAGTTGAAAATCAATGCCTCTATGCCATGTCTTTCATGTCTTGACTTGTATTAGGATCTTGATAAGGCTAGAGAAGAAAATGCTTTGCTTAAGTCAAATGCTTCTTTGCCATGTGTTTCTTGTGAGTCGTTGCTTGCTGAAATTAATGAACTAAAATTGACTCACATCACATGTGAAAATGAAGTTTTGGCTTTGAAACAAATGCGCGATGACATGAGCGCCAATTTGGTTGAGCACAATGAGATGAGTGCTAACCTTGAGAAAAAGATTGATCTCTTGCGTACCACATATGCCGAGTGCATTGAGAAGGAGATGGAAAACTTGAAAAATGCTCCTTGTGGTACTTGTGATCGCCTCAAGTTTGAAAATGAGGTTTTGACTAAAAGATGCAAGAGTCTTTGTGCTAAGTCTTTAGATTCTCGCGATTCTTCCAACTCCGATGTTGTTTCTAAAATTGCTTCTTCTCAATCAGAGTTGAACTCTTGTGTTGCGCGTGAGTCTTTGGATGGTGGCACTTGTGATAAGGCTTCGGATAGCTCTTCCATAGCTAGTCCTAAGCTTATTGCTTCTTCGGGTGATGTCCATAGGATTTCTAATGGCAATGGTGCTTCTCAAATTTTTGGAACTCATGTTCCCAAACCAATCTTCAAATGCACCTTTTGCAAGAAGGATGGACATTCATTCGATTTCTGCTTTCGCCGTGTCAAACACGAGCGATGTGTTCGAGCTAAGGCTTTTAGGAAGCCACGTGTTCTCTCTCATGGAACGTGTGTTCCTAGTGTTGGTGCCAAGTTGAACATTCATGCTTCTTGTTCTAAGTCCCAAGGGACTTCTCACTTGACGGAGAATGGTGTGCCTTCCGATAGGCCTTTGTACCATTGCTCTTTTTGTGGGAAAGATGGGCATCAAGATAGCTTTTGCTATCGGCGTGCCAAACGCATGCGGCGAGCTCATTCTTCTAGGCCTTTGATAGTTCATTGTCCTTCTCATGGTATGAACACTTGTGAGCCTAGAAAGAAGCCTCATTTTGTCGACGGATTTTATGACTCTTTATCTAGTGGGTTAGGTCACGATTGTGGACATTCTCCAAATGCTTCTGGTGTTGGTCCACAACATGCTTCTCATGATGTTTCTATTGGTTCTTCTCATAAGACCTTGGGAGATGCTTGCCTCTTTGCTCATGGGTCTCCTCGTTTTTCTTCTTGAGTTGTCCTTTTGAGGAATGCTTCCAACGAGGTTTCAAAATTGTCTTTGAGCCAACATTTGCGTCATGCTAACACATATGATAAGTTGAGTACATCTTTTAGGCATGTGACCAAGTCTTGGATTCCCAAGTATATGCTCGCTAACCCTTCGGGATCCAAGACTCGGGTTTCGTTGTCCTCTTGTGTGTAGGTATGAGGACGTGGGGTGGAGAACATGCGCTTGATGGAACTTGATCCTTTGATGTGACCAAGGTTGATGGTTCTCTACACCCACTTTGATGGCCTCCAAGAGGCATGTGCTTTATTGCGACACCTACATACACTTTGTGAGCTTTCATATACACTCATACCTTGTATATTCATGCTTTCCTAATTGTGGTGTGAGGTAGTTGTTCATTTGCTCACTTGTATTTTCCTAGCATGTATTATACCTGTATCATGGTTTTATTTCTAGTCTATCATGTTTTATCTTGTGTATCATAGGCAATGCTAGCTTTATGTATATGTTGGTGGATTAGCCACTTTTCGTGTTAGTGTGTGATCCTCATTGACATGTTTTGCTAGCCCAAGCTTTTAGCCTTTTTAATTATTATCATGTCACATGCTTTTACTTCCTATTTGATATCATCATTGTGCTTTGTAGCATGTGTCGAGATTTTGGTTGCTTTTGGGTTGGACATGTCTTTTGGTTGTATTTGGCTCCTTTGGGTTTTCCTTCTTTTGGAGTTGGAGCTTTTTCTTGTGGTTTTGTTCCTTTTGATTCCTAGTTTTCTTTTGCTAGGTGTCTTTGGTTGAGGGGGGAGTTTGGCTTTTTCCGAGGGGAGTTGGTTCTTTTGTGCCTTCATGTTTATTTGAACCCTCCTAAGTGCTTCTTGATGTTGAGCCGAATCCTTTCTCCTTTTGCATTGCATTTCATCATGTATCATAGCACTTTTATTGAGCTTCATGACTATAGCAGTTTTGATTACATCTATGCTCTTGTTAGTATGCCTTGTTTATACATAATGGTGCTTGCAGCTTAGGCTCCTTTTGATCACTTGTTACATGTTGTGAGCTAAGCCTGCTTTTCTGAATGTGAACTTGCTTAATTTTTGATGCAACCCGAAAAATGTTCACCCTTGAGATGTCAACTAGCATGTGTAGGTTTTGTTGAGAATCTTGTTGCTTTCATATGTATGCTTGAGTTGCTATGTCTCATGTTTCTTGAGTCATTCACTTAGCTCGGATCTCTTAATAGTCTTGTGCTAAAACTTGATGTCTAAGCTAAGAAATGATGAAAAGTTTTGATCAGTTGGATCTTTTCTGTTCCACGGCAATGTCACGAGATTGCTTCTCATTCTTTCGAGTGAGATGAACTTGGGCATTGTAGTGCTAGTCCACAACCACTCGTGACGAGACAGCTTCCCACTTGCACTAAGGGATGAACTCGGCGTGGTTGAAAAACATGATAAAAATAACACAACCTTTTGGTGGATAGTTTTGATCCTCTCGCATACACATGTCTAAAAGAAACCTTGTTAACTGCTGGTTTAACTCTGATCAATGTTGAAGTTACAAGTGTTGTTAAGTGCTTCCTTGAGACATGATGTGTGACCATTATATGGGGTGTTGGGAAAAGGCATCTCGGCGGCGGAGACATGGCATGAGCCTACGGTCAATTGACCCCCATTTATCTTGTTTACTACGGTTGTCTTTGCTTGTTACGCAGTTTTGGATCGGAGGTATTGGGACCGCCGGCGGAGACCATGCCGGCCGCGCTGAGAAGGTCTCCGGTCACCATCCGAGACAACAGCCCATCCCGACCTCGGCCTCCGAGCGGAGGTATTGGGACCGCCGGCGGAGACCATGCCGGAATGCGCTGAGAAGGTCTCCGGTCACCATCCGGAGACAACAGCCGGCATCCCGACCTCGAGCCTCCGAGCGGAGGTAGCGAGCCGGAGGCGGAGACCCTGGTCTCCGCCACCGGCGGAGGCACCGGACGGAGGCGCAAGCCTTCGATCCCGGGAGCGGAGATACCCCGGCGGCGGAGACGACGGCGGGACGGGAGCGGAGACATCCGGTGGCCCAAGAGGCGGCCCGTCGGCCGCCCGGGAGCGAGGAGGACATCACACGCCTAGGAGGCCCGGGAAGGGCCCAAAGAGCCCATCGCGCAACGGCGGACGATCTTGCCCCGTCGACCCCACTCCGGCGAGTCTTAAAATTAGGGTTTCCCCGTCTCCCCTTTGGGGTTGTAATGTCTTTTCATATTGGGAGCCGGGTCGGCTATAAAAGGAGCCCCCGGTCCCGTTGTAAGTCGGGATCGGGCTGGAGTGGAAGAGTTTCTGTTCTTCACACTCTAGTATTGTAATTGTAATTACGATTGAACACTAAACCCGCTGGAACCTTGTTCCAACAGGTTGGCGCCACCGGTGTTTCGGCCGAGAATATCACTCACGATGCCAACAAGAAAACGCATGAGCCGGCCGCCGCCGCTCGACGAAAACGTGCCGCCGCCGGGGCGGAGACACCCGCGGAGGCACCGAACCACCGCGAAGGGGCGGACCCGCGAAGGTCCGCCGAAGCGCGTATGCCTCGGCGAGCAACCGAAGATGAGCGAACGATGATGACCACGGCGAAGATGAACAGCCTCCGGCAAGCCGGGACGGCGACCAAGCACCAGGAAAATGAGGTAAGTCGGCCGAGAGCCGAAATGCAGCGCATGGAAGCGAACGAAACAGCCGAGAGCGAGCAAGCAGCTACGCACGGGCAATACACACCTCCCGGCAAGCGGAGGAGATTAGGCAAAGCAAATGGCAATATTGCAAGCGGAGATTCGAGCATGCAACCCATAACAATGCATCAAAACAATACTATGACAACCCCACAACTCAGCCAATACATGGCCGCAACAACCCCAGAGATACCTCAGATCATGGTTTACCGAGGACGTTCGACCCGAAATCCCGCTCGAGGAAGGCCTACGTAAAGCACCGTGGCCTCCGGGTTACAAGCCCATGGTCCCGCCCAGTACAACGGAAAAACAGACCCACGGCGGCCTTCGATGAGTTTTGAGGCGGCGCCGCCTCCGCGGGAGGAAATGACAGTGTCCTAGCCAAATCCTTCGTCATCGCCGCAGAGGGCGACGCACTGACATGGTACTCCATGCTGCAGCCTAGCACAATCTACTCATGGGAGAACCTGAGGGATAAGATAATCGCCAACTTCAAAGGTTTCTCAAGTGAGTCATTGTCGTCGCGGACTGTTCAAAGAACAAACATGACAAGGGAGAGCCGTTAAGGGATTACTTCCGCAGATTCTTACACCTTAGGGCGAAGGCGCCGGATGTGCCCCGACAATCGCGATAGAGGCAGCAATTAAAGGTCTCCGCATTGGACCCTTCGCAAGCCACTTAGCGAGAGAAAAGCCGGCTACCATGGAAAAGCCGCATGAAGAGTTCGAAAAATACTGCAGATCGTACAATGACCTCCGGAAAAGACTGGATGAAGGAGAAGGCCGAGCAAAAGGTATTCCGGTAGGAACAACAATAGAGACAACGGGTCCTACGACGGCGCGAATGCTCAAGCAAAGGCAAGTCTTCAATGTGCAAAACAGCCGGCCTCAACGTTCGGCGGACAAGGAGCCGGGAACGGCCAAGATACAAAGGCTCGGGAAATAACCGAATTTCAACAAGAGCAAGTCGAAAGACCGGAATAGGAACCAGAAACCAAGAAGGCATTATTGTATCTTCCATGGGGAAGAAAAGGGGCATAGCACCAAGGAATGCCCCGAAACCAAAGAAACAATGGATCGGATGAAGAACAACCAACGCCCGCCTCCACCCGTTCCGGAGCCAACCGCATAAGTGAATCACACCTTCAATACACAACACCATCGCGTACAACCCAAGCTATCCGGGGTACACTAACGGTGTCTTCCCCCGCTGAACGTCGCACGCCAGCATTATCCACCGTCCCTACCGGCATGGCGGCCCGTGCGTACCCGGATGTCTCAAGACGGCAACCGGGCACCCGTCGGGCGGAGAGTGCGATCACTTATGTCAACACTCGACCCCCACGAGATATCCATGGTAGAAACACCTCGGTCTTCGCATCAACGGCGCAGAGGCGGTACGCAAAGACTACCACCGCACCTCCGCAGCAGTCACCCGCCCCGGATACCATGCCAAAGGCCGAACCTCCGATTGAGAATCGATGAACCCCCACTCGCTTCCGCCCACAATAGGAATGATATTACCGATAGCCGGCGGTTCAGCGATGGAATTCGAGACAAAGAAACAGAAAAAGATCACCTCCGATTGGTGAATAATGTGGTACGTGCGGGAGCACACCGAACAACGAATGGTCTAAGGCCCAAATCAGTTTTTCAGAAGAGGACCTCCGATTGGAGAGTTATCCTCACACCGACGCGATGGTCATAAAAGCAAACGTGGCGGGATGGGAGATAAACAGAACTCTTGGTTGACTCCGGAGTTCGGCGAGATATCATCTTCGCAAGTGTGTTTGATCAAATGAAGCTCGCGCGGTCTCTCGGCTGCAACCACCGATACACCTCGATAGGATTCGGAGGAAGGAAGATTCACGCCCTCGGGAAAATTTCCCTACCCGTGTCTTTTCAAGATGGGGACAACGCAAGAACAGAATACATCACCTTTGATGTAGTAGACATATATTACCCATACAATGCAATCCTAGGAAGAGGATTCGCAAACAAGTTCAATGTGGCGAGTCCACATGGGTTACCTTTGCATGAAAATGCCAAGACCGCATGGAATAATCACGGTTCGAGGAAGCCGAGAAGGAAGCCGGGAACATAGAGAGAGCAATATACAAGGCCCACGAAACATAAACACGGTGGCATCGATGAGCCACCGGACATGCCCGGAGGAAAGACGGACATGAAGGACCGGGAGGGCACAATAACGGTGCCCCTCGACGAGGCGGTGCCAAACGGGAAGGTCACGATCGGAGCAAATCTATCGAAGAGGAACGGACGAATTAATTAGCCTATTGTCCAAAAACAGATGTCTTTGCATGGTCGCGAAGACCTTAAAGGTATTGGGAGAGACATAATCGAGCACACCACGGATTTAAACGAGAACGTAAAGCCAAGGAAACAAAGGCGAGAGGAAAATGTCGGAAGAACGAACCTTGGCCGCGAAGGCGGAGGTGCGAGGTTATTGGATGCAAACGTCATACGAGAGGTCAAATACTCGGAATGGTTAGCAAATGTGGTACTTGTCCCAAAGAAGAATGGCAAGATGCGAATGTGCATCGACTTCACCGACTCGAACAAGGCATGCAAAAAAGACCCATTCCCGCTACCTAGAATAGACACCTCGATTGATAAGGCCGCGGGATGCAAAAGATTCTCCCTCCCGGACTGTTTTTTCGGGATATCATCGGAGTCCGCTCGGAAAGAAGACGAGGAAAAGACAAGTTTCACTATACC
The DNA here is from genome assembly GCA_018135685.1 of Themeda triandra. NCBI lineage: Eukaryota > Viridiplantae > Streptophyta > Magnoliopsida > Poales > Poaceae > Themeda > Themeda triandra. The sequence continues at coordinate 92,194 of JAENPR010000229.1, read as the reverse complement.
GACCGGAACCTACTTTTTTGTGCGAATGCTGAAGGGCTCAAGAATGCGGTCAACCTTTGCAAGAATGGTACAAGCCGTACTACGGTCTCGATTGCGAGAGAAACATCATAGCCTATGTAGATGACATTGCCGTGGTAAGCAAAGAACCGAAGAACCATCTGGAAGATCTCAAGGAAACCTTTGCAAACCTTAGGGAAGCCGGATTGAAGCTAAACCCAGAAAAATGTGTCTTTGGAGTCAGCAGGGGAAAAATGTTGGGATATGTCGTCGGACCCGAAGGTCTCAGGGCCAACCCAGACAAAACAAAAGCTGTCCTGGCCATGCCCGAGCCATCAAACAAAAAAGAGATCCAGCGACTCACAGGAAGAATCGCGGCATTGAACAGGTTTATCTCCAAATCAGCTGAACGCAGCCTCCCTTTCTTCAAAGCACTCAAGGCCAACGAAAAGTTTGAATGGGGATCGAGCAATCGAAGCTTTCAGCGGCTCAAGAAATACATGGCCGAGGACCTAATGGTGGCAGCCCCGAATAGCGACGAGCCACTCCCGTTGTACGTGTCGATCGCGGGGGCGAAAGTGCGGTACTCGTGCAAGAAAGACGGATAAATGGTAAGCGAGGTGCAGCGAACCGATATACTATGTGTCCGAGGCATTGCAAGGAGCAAAGCTGAACTACACGAGAGATTGAAAAGATAGCGTATGCGTAATCACGGCATCAAGGAAGCTAAAGCACTACTTTCAGGACCACACTATTCGATACCGACGCGCAACCACCGGCCGAGATCCCGAACAACAAAGAAGCCTCGGGAAGAATTGGCAAGTGGGCTACGTAGCCTCTCGGTTCGAGATCAAGTTTGTTGCAAGAACAAGAATCAAGTCGCAAGCACTAGCGGATTTTCTCTCGAATGGGTGCCAACAAATACCTCCGAATCAAAATCGGAGGTATCCCACTGGACGCTTTACACAGATGGTGCCTGGGGAGTCCAGGGGGCCGGGGCCTCCGCAATCCTGTTTTCACCATCAGGAGTCAAGACAAAGTGTGCAGCTAGACTGTGCTTCAAAGCCACAAACAATACAACAGAGTATGAAGGTGTCATATTGGGGTTGTCAAAAGCAAAGGCACTCGGGCTACTCACGTGCTAGTAAACACGAGACTCACGGTTGGTAGCGGGTCAAGTGGAAAAAGAGTACACCGCGAGGGAACTGAACTCGCAAGATACCTAGAGGTCATGAGAAGCCTTGAGAAGAGATTCAAAGGTTTCACCCTCGGGCACATACCGAGAGGAGAAAACATGGAGGCCGATGAGTTGGCAAAGGCAGCAGCAAAACAAGCTTGACATGCCAAGCGAGGCACCTTTTACCAAGAGCTACAAAGAACCAGCCACGGCAAGGTTAAACAGAGCATTTGCGGAGGTACTACTAATTCACTCCGAAGACCGGAGGCAAGCAATCATAGATCAAATCAAGTGGCAATCATGTAACCTCGGATGAAGCCGGTAGCGGCAAGGCTAGCGGCTCGAGCAAGGAGCTACACCGTGATAGAGGGACAGCTATTCAAAAAAGGCGTAGTGCAACCACTACTCAAATGCCTAAGCAATGAAGAAGGCCGGGGAACTCCTACGCGGCATTCATGCGGGATTTGTGGATCCCACATAGGCCCAAGGGCATTATCCGCAAAGGCCATTCGTCAAGGTTTTTACTTGGCCCACTCACATCAAAGACGCCCTACACATAGTGAAGACGTGCGGCGCCGCCAAAATTTCTCACCAAACCAAAGCAAGCCGGGGGAGTCACGGCTCATCCCACCAACGTGGCCTATGCGAGAGATGGGGTATGGACCTCGTTGGGCCGCTCCCACCGGCTCAAGGAGGTAGCAAGTATGCGGTTGTGGCAGTAGAATATTTTACAAGGTGGATTGAGGCCAAGCCACTATCAACCATCACTTCGAAACAAAAAAAGTTTTTCCGGCAAAACATAGTGTGCGATTCGGTGTTCCAAGAACCCTAACAAGACAATGGAAAGCAATTCGATTCGACAAGTTCAAAGAGTACTGCGAAGCATTGGCACAAAGCTGGCCTTTGCCTCGGTATACCACCCGAGAGCAACGGGGCGGTTGAGAGATCCAACGGATCATATTCTCGGCAATCTCAAAAACACCGCACGGCTCCGAAGAAAGGAAAGTGGGTTGAGGAGTCGCCTAAGGTCGTGTGGTCTCACAACACCAATATCTCACGGGCTACCGGCTTCACACCTTTCAAGTTGCTATATGGGGAAGAAGCTATGATGCCGGAAGAGTTAAGAAACCAAAGTCTCCGGGTCACAAAACAGGCGCTAGCAGAAAATGAAGAGTACAGCAAAGAGATGATAGAGGCAGAGAGACTAGAAGATGTGGACAACATAATCAAGTACCAAAACCAAACGAAGAAATGGAGGGATGCCAAAGTGGTAATCAAAGACATCAAAGAAGGAGACTGGGTCCTCCGCCGGAAACCAAATGCACCAAACGCAGGGAAACTGCAACCAAAGTGGGAAGGACCTTACCTAGCTCACCAAGCAGGAAGGAAAGGATCGTTCTTCTTACAGGATGAAAATGGGAAAGTATCAACCCACACTGGAATGTGGACAACCTCGGGAAATACTACATCTAAAATGTAAGGAACCTCCGTAAAACTATAAGCGGAGGCATCCAAAGTTCATTTTCATGTTTCTTTTCTTTCCCTTCGAACCGGATCGCACTCTTTTCCTCACGCGGGGACTCCTTATCGGAGGTGAGGTTTTTAACGAGCGACTCCGTTGTAATCAACCTCTCGCAATATATAAAGAGGGCCCCGAGAAACAGCGAGAATGCAGCAAAGTCGAAAGCGGCGGCAACGCGGCCGCAATATTCGACGGTGCTTTAAGCATCGGAAGAGGTCACTTCAAACTTCGCCTTGACCGGCGGACCTCAAAAAGATTTGTAAGCGACCTCCAAAAAGGTTGAAAACCCTTGGAAAAAGACCCGATCGATCGGGCACTAAGGGGTACAAAATAAGCGACCTCCAAAAAGGTCGAAAACCCTTGGAAAAAGACCCGATCGATCGAGGCACTAAGGGGTACAAAAAGCCAAAAAAGGCATCACCAAAATCGGAAAAAAGACCCGGCAAGCGGCTAGGGCACCGATATTAAAGCAAAGATCGCTTGATCGCCCGGTGGCTTCTCATGCCTCCGCAAGATCAGCGGAGGCATGCCAAACACGAAAACCGAAAATTGAAGAAATCGGAGCAATCTAATCGTCATAAGCAAAAAAGGCTACCGGAAACGAAGAGAAGGTAACACGGCGGCTGAGCAAGCCACTCCAGTCCATTAATTTGCATACAAATATGAAATCAAGGCTACAAGAATCACCAATGCCCTAGCTCCAACTAGTGTAGACTCTAGAGAAGGTGTGCCACCTCTTACTATTACAATCAGCAAACGAGCCTGCAAAAGAGCAAAGAGCGCTGCAATTCTCCATCTCCGAGAAGGGAGGGAGCCTTAGTACTGACGGACTTCGGCTCCTGGTACCCAAAACACAAACTGCCAACCGACACACCTCGGACCAGCCCGCCCCACTACACACCTAAGAAGAATAGGCCAAGTAGCAAGCACAGTTGTATTCGTAGCCGGATACCACTCCAGACCTCTCAGCAGAAGAGCGACACACCATTGTGATATAGCCATTACGAATTCTTACTCGATCGGCTCAAGTGCATCTAACAAAGACCATGCTCTCACTAAATCAAAATCCTGCGAACACTACCCCAAATGACCAAGCATCACCAAAAACCATAAGCCTTATATAGCCCTAGGGAGGAGAAAGGTAAATGAATGCCTTGATCTGCAATCTAACGCATTAAAGGAGCAAGATCTGTACCATAACCCATAGTAGCAATCAAGCTCATTCAAACCGCAGTACCATCGCGGCGGTTGTTTTGGTCCTCGAGCAATCAAGAGAGCATATCACGAGAAATCAAACACAGGATCCACAAAGATTCACTAAGAAGTGTACCAAAGAGGTCGAGACATTTAATCCAATCGGCCATGCCAAGGCCTATAAAAGGAAGGCGCTTCCAAGATCCACCCCCGGCATCACACAAAGCACGTATCAAGAGTAGGGGGGATGGAGGCTGATGTATATTTACAAGAGTTCCACAGTAGCAGTAGAGAGAGACGTAAGAATTCGTAAGCGAGAGGGCCACATAGACCAAAATGAACACCACCCTTTTCTTAAGAGCATGCACCAATGAGCCTTGCCTCGGGGAAGAAGACGGGATAGGGGGACACCGCGTAAGAATTCGTAACGTCCCCTATCGCCGGTCAAAATCACGCAATGTAGGGTGGAATATCACGTGAAACCCGAGCCCGAAGACGTGGTACCTAGTCACAAGTTGAGAGTCCCCATCGGCAAGGGACCATGTCCAATTAGCTACGGTTGGAGAAAAGGCAGCACTAAGAACCTAATCTCCATGCCTTAGCATGGAACCATGTAACCTAACAAACTGCCCATTCAAAAATATCAATAAAAGGTACCCGACAAAATGCCTCCGGAATCTGACTAGTAACCTCCGCGCGCAATTCAAACGTAGTATGGACTAACGTTGCGGCGCGCGAAGACAAGTTAAAAAAAAACTACGTCTTAGCAAAGACAGTACCTCCGTCTTAACACCTTAGCTCGAATCGGGTAACACCGGCATACAACACAAAAAAAAACACGTATACGATAATCTAAGATTTCTTCCATAGCCTCCGCGCATGAAATGAATGCGTCGAGTTCCATTACACAAAGGCAAATCTCGGGAAAAAGACCAAGAGTAAACAAATACATAGCCTCGAAAAGAAAAAGGCAACGAGAAAAAAATAAACATCTCATGAGAAAAACCGACGAGCGCCAAATTCAAGGACCCTCCATGCTAGCGACCCAACGAAGGTGTCGCGCCTATCGTCCAACGAGCGCGAACAAATTCAAACATATCATCAACGCTGCGATGAGGGAACACGATCGCCGAAATCCCACGTAAAACCGCTAACGTAGACACCATCGCGCATAAGGGTTGCGGGTTCCACCTCCCGCACAGCCCAAAATCGGAGACCTGCGCGGGAGGATTGACCAATAAGTTTCATTTACAATACGCGCACACCGGGCGCCACGGCAAAAGTAACAAGTGTTTTTACACCGAGACACGAAAAAGTAAAATCCTAGTCTACCTCCTCCCCGCGGACGTCGTGAGCCTCGGCGGCTCTATCGGCATCTCCATCTTGCCTCTCTTGTAATGTCTCCGCGGGAGGACCGGCGCGAGCTTCGGTGTGTGCCGGGTTCCCGACGTAACCTCCGCCTCGGCCGAATACTCGCCGGAGACACGGTTGCCCGAGGAATCGAGAACCTCCGCCGCACTGGTTGGGAAGGCTCACCAAGGACGGGGACACCTTTCATCACAAGCCTAATCGGTGTCCGGCCTCCGGCGGCCCTTAAAGACACAAAAAATATTAGCTCCGTGAAGAAGCAAAAGAAAAGATAAACATAAAAGACAAAGGAAGACAAGTTTCACCTTCCGCATTGTGTGAGCACGGCAAAGAACGGCTTCCGCCCGGCCAAAAGGCACCCGAGAAAGACTTCAAGAATTTTTGAATGGTCTTGCGGATTGGGCGGAAGTCTCCCGAGCTCGAGGAATCGGAGATCTCACGGTAGACCAACAGCGCTAATGTCCGGACCTCCGCGAACCAAGCTCTTAATTAAACCGGTGGCGGAGGCCTTGGCCGCAAAATCGGACACGCCTCCGACGAATAGGAGACGGCTTCGCCCGGATTGGATTTGATCCAAGACATCAATCCACCGCGGTACGGTTAGCGGGAAGAGGAGAGGCAACACCACCAAACTCTTCAAGTACGCGTATATGTCTCCGCAATTTCGATCGGCAACCCCGATCTCCTCGATCTCCGACCCAATCCCTCCGCCTCCTTCTGAAAGGTCTCCGCAGTCTTTTCCATCGAAGCCAGCTGGGTGCGGAGGTTCTCAGACACCTCCGTGGCTTTATTGGCACGCTCAATTGCAACGTCCTTGGCTTCATTAGCAGATTTGAGCCTCACTTCCAAATCCTCAACCTCCTTCTTCAGGGCCTCCGATTGCTGGAGAGCGGTTTCCAAGTTAGAAACTTTGGCCGCGAGGTCAGTCTTCTCGCGGCCAAGGGTCTCCACTTCTCCCTTCAGGGCCTCAATGGCTCGCGTCCACCGGGCAAGTTCCACGGCTCCTCGGTGCTCAATAGCGAAGGCCATGTGATGCGTCTATAGACAAGTAATAAAGTGAGAAAAAAGCAACAAGGAAAAGGTTAAAAGGCCAAAAGCCCAAAGCACACTCACCATACAGTGGTGCTCCAGTTGAAGGCGCAGAAGGCGTTCGTAGGGCAGCGCATCAAGGTAGTTGTCAACTTGGGCTGGGATCAAAACAAAAACCATAGGGAAAATGATCATGAGTACAAGCCCGGAACATCCCAAACTCGCGGAGACAACAGTAAAGTAACATGACAAAAACCTCCGTAATGCTCGAAAATATCATGAACATTCAAACCCCACGCACCAAACGTAGCGGAGGCATCTGAAAGAGAAGCGAAGACACATCTTAGCAAAGCCAATCGTGCAATCAACGTGTGAGCTAAAAATAAGACAAGAGTAAAGAATCTTTACCTCCGAAGCACGAGCGGCGGAAGTAGAACCTCCGCCCGTGGCGGAAAGTCTCGTGCACCACGCGCCGGGAACACGCGGGCCAAATCAACACCGGGAGGAGGCCTCATGCTCCCAAAGCAATACCGGCAAGCTCGGCTATAGAATAAAAAGGTTAGAAGTCTTCTCACCCTAAGAAAAAAAGAGAGGGGGTGGTGTCCAAGAAACTTAGCCAAAGTCAAAAAATTTTAACTTACGAAGAGAAAGCCCGCCCACCGGACCTTTGTCACCCGGGAGCGGAGGCCCGCCCTTCACCGGAGGCCCGCCCGGCGCCGCCTTGTCGACACCTTATGGCCAGGACTCCCAACAAAATCATCATCGGAGATGTCGTCGGGGATATCACGAACCTGGTGAGCCGGAGAAAGCGACGCCTCAGTGTCCCCGGCCTCTTCGTCCCCTTTCGCTTCTTCCTCTTCTTCACCAGCCTCACCGTCTTCGAGCTAGACGGCTCGGCAAAGCGCTAGGGAAGGGGTGAACGGACACCTCCGGTGAGGGGACCCGCGCAGAAACGGAGGGGCGTGAAGCCACCTTCGCCTCCGCTGTAGGTGAGGGCTTAGCGGATGCTACCGCCTCCTTGGCAACCTCTTCTTCCCCGTCGTCACCTTGATAGCCGCCTCGAGGCATTGGGGGAGCGGATGCGGAAGCCTCAACGGCCTCCGGCTCGGAGGTCTTCTCCTTCTTGGAGGGCCCGCGGCCAACGCAAGAACGTTTCCTCTTTTTGATGCCTCCGCCTTGACCGTAGCAATAGCGGAGGCATTCTTCAACGCCCTTGACTCTATCCTCCGGAGAACCTTGCCGGGGACGGGGGAGGAATAGGGGGATTTGAAGTTCCTCAAAGACGCGGTTTAGGCGCGGCATGAAACCAGGCCTCCGCCTTCCGCGCAAGGTATTCACGTTCGGAGACCTCTCCGATCAGCTCCACAACTTTCCTTTCAATTCGGTTGACGAAATTGGTCCCGTCTCCCCTCGAGGTAAACGAGACCGAAGACGGGCACGGTATGCCCGCGGCTTCTCCGAAAAAGGCAACTCCCTCCGTACAATCTCAAACTTTGGCCTCTCCTTAGCCAAGGGCCGGCAAGAACCGGAGGCCACTATCTCCTCCGAGAAGGTCGCGACCTCCGAGTATTTGCAAGCCAAAGCGAAGGCCTTTCGGCGGGACTTCTCGCGAGCGGAGGCTGCAGGAAGACGCTGGAAGAGGCTTCAAATTGGTGTGCGGCTTCATCGCCGTCATAGCGGAGGCCAAGGGGTACCTCACAATCTTATTGCCATCGTCATCCTCCCCGGTGACACCGATAGTCTGCACGTAGAACCAATACTCCATCCAATTGGCCGGCTCCCACTTGCCCTTTTGACACCACGAGATCTCCAATCGTTCATCCTGAAACCTTTTCACCATAAAGGTGCAGGCCCCAAACTGTGCTTTCACCTTGTCCTCACCAAAAGACCGTGGTTGCTTCTGCAGTTCATAGTGCCTCACAAAGGCATTAACATCAGTCTCTCCGCCATAAGACTCCACCGCCCGGACAAACTTGCTAAGGTTCAAGAAGGCATGAGGAGTTAGGTGGTGAATTTGAGCATTGAACTCCCCTAACTCTCCTCAAAAAAGGATGGGCCGGCGGCCGAAGGCCGCAAGTAAAGAAATCCTTGAAAACGACCGCATACCCCGGCGGGGTTGGCTAAGTCTCGACCCCGGAAGCTTGGCACGCCCGACCGGGATGACACCCCGTTGCTCAAGGTCTTCGATCATCGCCTTGGTCATCTTGCTAGGACCAAAATCGTAGGTAATAGCAGCCATACCTCCGGGCCGTGTGAAGGAATGAGGTCTTCGACGGAGGCTTCCACGTCGAGAGAGACTCTTCCGATCTCTGGCCTCCGCCGCAACAAGCATACACTTCTCAAAAAGATCCAGCCAATCTCCGACCTTCACTCTCTGAAACCGGGAATAAGGACCGGTGTAGCGGTGGCGGAGACAAGTGCGCCGCAGCGGAGGTGCCACGATGGAAATCGGAGGCAACCGTCGTATGCGGAGGTGGCACGAGAGAGCGAATAGAAAACCACAGCTTGGGGTAAAAAACTATTACCGCCCACTCCCCTTTTATAGTGGCCGGACGGCCGGTCGTGGGGGAGGACATCCCCCCACACCAACGGTAAAAATCCAACGGTCGAAAAAACCGCGAGAACCCGGATCCAACGGCGGAAAAAAGAGAGAGAAGGCAAAAGAGAGAAAACCTTTTTCGGACCCCGAAGTCTCCGTCCACCAAAGGCGAGCCGGGGGGCCATGGTCTCCGCCGATCAAGCCAAGAGTTGATGGCCGGGCCCGCCTCCGCGGACCTAACCCTCAAAGGGGGAATGTTGGGAAAAGGCATCTCGGCGGCGGAGACATGGCATGAGCCTACGGTCAATTGACCCCCATTTATCTTGTTTACTACGGTTGTCTTTGCTTGTTACGCAGTTTGGATCGGAGGTATTGGGACCGCCGGCGAGACCATGCCGGCTGCGCTGAGAAGGTCTCCGGTCACCATCCGGAGACAACAGCCGCATCCCGACCTCGAGCCTCCGAGCGGAGGTATTGGGACCGCCGGCGGAGACCATGCCGAATGCGCTCGAGAAGGTCTCCGGTCACCATCCGGAGACAACAGCCGGCATCCCGACCTCGAGCCTCCGAGCGGAGGTAGCGGCCGGAGGCGGAGACCCCGGTCTCGGCCACCGGCGGAGGCACCGGACGGAGGCGCAAGCCTCCGATCCGGAGCGGAGATACCCCCGGGCGGCGGCGGAGACGGGGGGACGGGAGCGGAGACATCCGGTGGCCCAAGAGGCGGCCCGTCGCGCCCAGAGCGAGGAGGACATCACACGCCTAGGAGGCCCGGGAATGGCCCGGCGGAGGCCCATCGGCGCAACGGCGGACGATCTTGCCCCCTGTCGACCCCACTGGCGAGTCTTAAAATTAGGGTTTCCCCGTCTCCCCTTTGGGGTTGTAATGTCTTTTCATATTGGGGAGCTGGATCGGCTATAAAAGGAGCCCCCGGTCCGTTGTAAGTCGGATCGGGCCGGAGTGGAAGAGTTTCTTCTTCACACTCTAGTATTGTAATTGTAATTACGATTGAACACTAAACCTGCTGGAACCTTGTTCCAACATGGGGTAGTTCACTTTTGTATACATATGTGAGCAGTTGTTTGATCTCCTGCTTATATGTGCTAGGTGCTATTCTTTTTGATGAACACCTTTTATAAAATGCTCAATACCTGATCAAAATGCTTATGTTTCATATTCCGTATCATTTGATCAGTTTGAGCATTGGCTTCGACTTGTGCTTGTTACTATACACTTGCCATACTTGCTAGAGCATCTATGTACTCCGGATTGCTATACTCTTGAAGCTCTACATTTTGCATTTTTATCATGGCATGATTTGAGGGGGAGTTGCAGTCTCTTGTATTTTAATCTTGATAAGTGCATGTGCCAACAAGGGGGGGAAACATCCACAAATCCAGAGAGTTCATTGGTGAGTATGCATTTGTCAATGAGGAGTTGCACTCCGAGCTTTGTGCTTTGTGTTTGTGCTTTGCTAGTGGTGTTGAGCCCTTTTTCTACCTCTTCTTGAGGACTAGCTTTCGTTTTGATTGGTTGCGTCGAGTCGTTGCCCATGTCTTTGTGGATCAAGTTTTGCTCTTGCTTTGCTCATTGCAAATGACTCGCTTTCAGCTTTTCTTTGGCTTTTGGTCACTTGGATGAGTGGTCCCTGGTTTTGTGTTGGTGTTGACAATGCACTCATCAAGGGGGCCAACACCTGGCTTTTCCATAGCCATTGTGTAGCGCTTTTGTGATGAGCGATTGTCAACATGCCAACATGTTGGCGTGTGTGTGTGAGTCTTACTAACCGTGGCATGCGGCTTCGTGTCGAACAACGGTGTCTCTTGGCTTGTGTTGTACAGGTGTCGAGCTCGGAGGCGGTGGTCGACGGTGCGGTGAAGGTCAAGTAGGGCGTGCCGTGCTGACGGACTGGGTGCGGTGAAGGGCGGACGTGAGGCTTGGACCGAGGGACCTTGAAGCCGGGCGGCTAGCCGTGGTGGCTGATAGCTGGGACATCGACGAGCGCAAGTGTACACGGCGGGGGATGCGTACGGGTTTGGTGGTTTCGCCTCAAAACCATCGGTAGCGGGTTTCCCGGGTTTGCGCCTCAAAACTCGGGTGGAGGTCCCGCTGCGGACGGACGGCACGTGGCGGCATCGGGGAGATCGCGTGGAAGCGAGGCTACCGGTGAGAAGGCGCGGTGGCCATCGGATCGACGAAGAAAAACCTGGACGGTTATACCCCTAGAGGGTATTTGGGTTGTGTGCTTCATGTAAGGGTGTTTTCGTCTTTTGACGGGCGTCTATATATATGAGAAGGGGCTGGTTGGGCAGCCATCCTTGGAAGGGTCACTCTTACTTGTGTTGTGTTGAGAGGAGGCTAGGGTTTGAGAGAGGAGTGGATCTTGTTCTTGAGGGATATCATGAAGTAATCCAAGGATCAAATTTCGTGCATCTCTTTTTCCCCTCTCCAAATCTGAAGTTTTTCTTTTTCTCCTATTTTTGGAGCTATTTTTGGGAGAATTTTCGTTCGTCGAATTTAGAGTGTTTGGGCTCGTCCTTTTTTGTCTGATTGCTGCTTTGTTGAGCGATGAACTAGATCACCAAGTGATTTCGATCAATTCAACTCGTGCATCAAGTTCTTGGCCGATTTCTTTTTGCGGAGAAAAACTGTGTTCTTGCACGAGATCGGGATTTTCCGGAGTTTGTGGTCAAATTGAGTGATGATTCTTTGGGGATAGCTCTATAACTCTCTTGTGATCTCCTGTGCAAAGTTTGAGAGACTATCTCGGAGTTTTGGTCGAGTTCCACTGCATTTTTAGTTGGCTCAGTGTCTTGTGTGCAGCTGTCGGTTTTCTGTGTTCTCGGCTGAATAAAATGTGCAGGCATGGGTTCCAGCCACATCGCTATCGACGCCAGTGCTACGGCATCGAGCGTGCTCGATTAGCAGCGGTCTTTGCAACCCAGCTCGTCCTTCACTCTGTTGCTGTGCAGACCAGGCACCTGGCGATTTCTCTCTCTCTCTCTCGGTGTTCATCTTCAGAAATTCGTCAGTGCTTTTCTGGTGGAGGTTGTGTGCAGGTGACCTGCTGCCGTGTACGCGCTAAGCAGCCAGCTTGAATTGGTGTTCTCAGGATTCAGCACAGATCAGGTCCTTCTCTGTTGGATGATTTCCAGTGCATCGGTGAGCAACTCCTATGTCTGTTCTTTCTGGTACCTGTCATGCTGTGCGTGTCTCAGTTCATCAGTTCGTCAGATAGCAGCAACAAGCAGTAGTGTGTGTGTGTTAGATTGCTCCTCTCTGTATAAGGTGTTTGTGAACAATGAGGTCGATCTTTTTCCACTGCTTGCTTTGAGCCATGAGCTTGTGATTGGTCCAAAGTTTGATTCTTGCATCCGTGAAATACTAAAACAATTATGGTCTAATCTTTGAAGTATTAATTTACTTCATTATCTTGACTAGTATTCACGTTTTGGGAAGGTTGTGCTTGCAGGCAAGTAGTGTCGTTTGTTTCTCTCTTTCTCTGTCACTGTGAAGCAGGTCCAGAGCAAACTCAGTTGTCAGTGTCCCTGCTGTTCCGTGGCCTTCTTCCTGCTGTCATCGAAGACAGTAGCAGCTGCAATAGCCTGGCTTGCTTGCTTGTTTTGTTTGCTGCAGCTCGGCTTGAAAGATCTTGTGCTGACACACTTCAGCAGCTAGCTTGAGCTCGTTCTTGCCGTGCAGGTCGACAATTGCAGCCAGGTAGTCAAGGTTTTCAATTCATGCAAGCACTGTTCTTTTACAGCTCCATTCAGCAGTTAGGCATTTTCTTATCTGAATATTGCAGCACGTCAATGCGTAGCTTGGCTCTGGTTTCAGTTTTTCCTGATGCAGTTCTGAGTGTGAGGAACTGCAGTGCATGAACTCATTTAGTTTCAGAGTTAGCACACGGCAGTAGCAGCAGACAGCTTCCCAATTAGTTCATACGTCCTGCTGATCGGCTCTCTTGTTCGCTGGTTTTTATTTGGCTATATAGCAGGCTGTAGGCAACAACTTCTCTGATCCATTTTCTGCAGGTTTTGTGCACAGCAGGTTCAGAGCTAAATCCATTTTTCTTCTTGCTCAATGCACATGAATGGAACTCAAGCTTTTGAGGTGTCACTATCAAGCAATAGTGATTGGAATATTTAATTCACTTTCAAAGCTAATCTTTGCTTGAATTTTGCTTGAGCTCCCGGTTGATTGGATCTCTCTGCAGAGCACGGTGGAGAGCATGACCTCCACCTGAGCTACCCTCTTTCAAATCTTGTAATCCAGTCTCTATTTTCTGAGTTTATTGTTTTGCCCGCAGCTTAAGCATTTTAGCTCTGATTTGAGTTCCGCGTTTTGCATTGGTTTTCCGTACCCGTTTGTGGTGTCCCGCTGTGTTCTCAGAGAACATCCACCCACTAGTTGGGTCGTGGACATCACCGTGTTTGATTTGAGCATTTGGCGGTGAAGTTGGGACATTGTCCGAAATATTTTGAGAGACAAATTTACGGCTCCCATTCACCCCACTCTGATCGCCATTTTCGGTCCTTCAATCTGGTCCATCTAGCCAAGCTCGCCTTCAGCATAGATAAACCACCACATAGATAGGATGGAAAAAATGCCAAGTCCTACACGAAAATGCCATCCATTGCACAACGACCTACATTGTTACACACTGTACTATCATCATGGTCTGTTGCGCTGACTGGTCCAAGCCTCTAGTAAAAGGGCCCGTATGGAATAGTGCACCTTCAGGGATATAGTTGCAGAGCCACATGTGCACAATTTTTACAGGCATGGAAGTTTCTGATGCTGGGATTTCGTTGGTTCCAACGTAAATTTCCACTTCCCCTTGGCCTCCCATTCCGAACAGTTTATGCTTGCACATTTATTTCACACTCTTACCATCCATCTACCCTGTTCGTATTAGTTATACCCTGGTAGTATTGTTTGGGCAGCTAGAGGTGAAACTGAGACCACTGTATATATAGTACATAAATTGACCTATAGGTGACTATACTTCATTTTTATCATTTGTATTGGGATTGCTATTAACTCATTTTCTATTTTAGTGCATTTACTCGTATAAATATAACATATCGTGCAATTAATAAATGTTTGCTCATTAGTACCATGAATATATCTGTCACATGGTAGTTGATCGCATATTGGATTAGCATGTGTCTGCCAGGAGCAACTGGAGTGTCTGGAAGTTTCACTGGTCAGATCAATGCTAGCTGGTCATCTTAATGCCATCAGTAGAGGCTATACGGTTTCTTAAAAAATACAGGGGACTTGGCGCACTATCTGTGTCATTACTAAGGGGCCAATCAAGAACAGGTAGTCATTAGACTGGCAAGTTGTATTGAATAATATTAAATAACAATTGAATGAGCACATACTATAGAATCTACGGACAGCGCTCCAAAACTTTCTTTTTTTTTTTTTTAGCATGATGAACATACTATGCTGCCGCTTTGCTAGTTTGTGCTTCTAACACTGAACATATGAGACACTACCAGATCCAAGTTGAGAAGAGAACGAAAAGACAATTTGAGTTAATACCTATGTGCTCGTTCTCGTTTTAACTGAAAAAGAAGGATGGGAACATAGTATGTGTTTTTGTAGAGAATCTTGGGGGACAGAGCTCCATCATTCTCTCTCATATTTTCAATGTTTCACAAATGGTTACATAGTATGCTTCGTGGTGGGAGTGGTTGGAGCGCAGATTTCAGTCCATAACTAACAATTACGTCCAAACAACGAAGGCTTAGTGTTCTTCTCTCAACATGCCACTGAAGTCGAGGTGGTGGTGTTGTTGGCCACCAGCTTCCCAATGCCGTGACTGCCAGGTGATCATGATCTACAGAAGCCGGAGGTGTTCTATTCTTATTATGCCATCAAAGATTTCTATGCGGAGGGCCCGGTGTCTCTATTTCTTATTTGCCTCGTAAACCCAACTATACTGTAGCAGAGAATAATTTTGAGACCATTGGATCTTTCCTCTTCCTCTTGATGTACCATGGAGGATTTTGAAGTGAAGGGCCTAATGTTCTCTACTCCCGTTTGCACGTAATCCCGATCATACCCTAGCAGACTATAATTTCCCGCCCTATGGATCCTTCCTCTTGACTTTGCTGAATCCTTGAAGTGTGGGGAGCTCACTGTTCTTGGAACCGGGAACACAATATAAGCAACCCACGAGCTTGTTATGCGAAGTTCTCATGGTGAACTAATTGTTTTTCTTATATTATCAATTAGAATGAAATTTTTTGGTAGGATCCTTTATTGTTTGGCATTCTCAATCTTAGCTAACTTATCAAATAGTTTTATTTATATCATGTCTAGCCAGGTCTGGCAGTCCTTTTTAGTCCTTCAAATTTTTTAACATCAAAACCGGTGAATACATTGCACCACCGGGTACAATGATACTGTTATTTTATAATAAAATATCTGTGATGAACACATACTGGACTACAGCAAACATGTTTTTGCCATGAAACGTCATCGATTACATGACTCCTTTTGCTTTTTTTTAGGCCGTTGCATATCTCTCGGATATTACAAATAACGTTTTGATGTCCCTAGATGCCTAACCACATCGGTCCCAACGGCTCGGGCACATATGTGTCTGGAGCAGTCTAGTGGGTCCATAATAAAGAGATAGGAAGAACAATGCGGACTTGCTCTTAGCTGCCCTCAAGTGTTCTTCTACTCTCAGCATGCTCTCAAGTTGAGATCCATGGTGTTCTCTGTTTCCTGTTTGCCTCTTAATCCCACTCATAATAGGGCCAGACTTTTCTAGCCCTTTTGATCCTTCCTGTTCCTCTAGTCCACACATTGCTAGATGCTTCAAGTTTGTGGAACTCACTGTTCAGGAAATGGAGAACACAATAAATATAAAAACAACCGGCCATCATGTTATCAGAGGTACAGGTGGAGGAAATATATCATTCTCTTATAGTATGAATTACTGTGAAAATTTCTGGTAGGGTTATTTATTGTTAAGCATTCTCAAACTTAGCTAATTGGATGCATGCATGAATATATATCATGCTCAGACCGAACATGGTCTGTGGAACCATGAAAACATTGCAGCATTCCAAATTTATAGTGCATTTGAGTTTTTTTACCCTAAGTTTACCCGTCTTACGCAAACTTCTGTGGAAAATATCACTTCTTTTTAATCCAAGGAACATGCTGCTTTCCGTTGAAAAAGATTTCAAAACTTAAGCCGAAAGATGCTAAGTCGAAACATGCTGCCATGGATCCGCGACGTGGTGGCCATGCAATGTCGATCCCGACCGCGGCCGCATCTAGGAGATGCCCCGTCGTTGATCCGCCAGATATGTCGTCGCCGGAGGTGGAGGCGGCCTTCCATCGCCGGATCTCGGCCTCGGATCTGCTCCTCCCGGACGAGAGGGACGTCGAGCTCGCACTGGTAGACGGAGTGGGCACGCACGACGAAGTCCCGCTGCTGCTCCTCCATGTCGTACTGGTAGACGGACCAGCCGAGGCGGACGTCGCCTCCGGGGGTGGAGGGAGTCGCGAGGTAGGGTGGGTGCAGCGGCTGTGAAATAGTGGAGAGGGACTGGTGGAGTGAGGGAGTCGGAGGTGGTGAGGAGAAGAGCAGGAGCGGAGAGGAAGAGGTGGAGGCGGAGGGAAGGCAGAGTGGACGTTGGTCGCGCGTGAGAGGCGGAGACGGGGAGAGAGGCGATATCCGCACTACGGGGAGAGGAATTGAGGGACAAAACCCTAAGTGCCTACTTTTATATGTCAGTGTGGTAATGGGCTGTCTTTGGGCTAGTTAGGTTGTTGCCTTAACCGTGGCGGGGCTTTAAGGATGCCGGCTGCGGTAAATAGCTATTTTCCATGCCGGACGTCTTGAAATGCCCGTTGTGGTAAATCGTGGGATTTATCGCAACTGGCAAAAAAAGAGCCCGACATGGAGAGGCTTTGGTGATCGTTGCGGAAAATCGTTTTTGAACTGGTGCAAGATGCCCGCAGATTATTTTGCTCGGCAGCTCTTTCACGCTGGACATGATATATGCACAGAATAGAAGCAACAGTTGCACAAACAGGGACATAAAGAGGTTGAGGTACAACGCCTCAACGAGTATGGTCTCACAATTTGGAGGCCCCCGCCCATGCCATGTCACCATATATTTGCCACCATCTAATAAGTATTTTCCTTTTGCCTCCCATCCCCATAAAATGGCTGGTTCTTCCCAGTGGCGGATCCAGGATGACCATCCAGGAGGGGCTAACTAATGAAAATTTAAGACTTAAGCTGAAGATTAATGGTGGATCTAAGGCTAAGCTACAGTGATTTAAAGGCAGCATCAAGCTCACAGGGGGTGCTGCAGCCACTCCAGCCCCACCCCCGGATCCGCCACTGGTTCTTCCTGATTCCTTTGAACATCCTACCTCAACTTCCACTAAACTACTACCCCTTACTGGGGAGAAAGTGGTTTCTTTATTGAGTTGTATGCATAATAGAAAAGAATATTTAGACTCCGACTCGTTGGAATTTGTTTGTAGTAAATTAGTATTCACATGGCTTTATTGCCACTTGCATGGAAGGACAACCTCATAAGCAGCATCAATGATGGACTCAACATATGTAACGACAATTAAATGCATTTGACGTACAAAAACCGTCTAGCAGGCTCAATATGTTCACTGACATTTTGTTTCAGGATATATAGATATCTAGTGCCACAGCTTTGCCTACATTTGCTCCCAAAAATTAAGATGTGCTACACGACTACTAGATAGAGCATCAGCATACATAATGAAAAGGGACATAAGCGTTATTGATATATTTGTTTCATTAGTCAATATGCCCCTTTAGTCACAATTCAAATTAGCAGATGGCAAATTACAGATTTGAGAGTTGATCAACCCTACTAATGCACCAACACAAACATTGCTAAGTCCACCCCATAAAACGTTTCCTACTGAGATGACGCTCCTCCACTAACATAAAAAAATGTAACCAAAGAATTAATAACTAGATACAAAATTAACCATCCAGATATCTTCTCAGCCTTCTCTATCCTTACTCAAATCTGACGATCAAGATCGGTTGTATGGTCCTCCTCACCCCGCTAGTCTCCCTCGCGCAAGGAAACCCATCGGCGTTACCCGCGAGAAATCAGCGACGTCCCACCCTATCGGCGTCGGGAATCGCGTGGGTGTTGCTCCCTCTCCTCGTTACGTGATGAATCACGGTCCTTCCTATCACGGTCGTGCGTGGGTGCTGCTTCTTCTCCGCCCCAGCCGCTATGCAGCCCCGCGTCCAGCCACTGGCTGGTGCATCGGCGCGGATGCATGGACGGGAAGACGACGGCAGGCAGTGGATGGATTGTGTTCGAGGACACCTGCCCGCACCGCCTTGCGCCGCGCCCTCTCGCAGGGCCGCATTGACGGCAAGGGGCTCCTGCAGTGCTTGTTGTACCACGGTGGTTCTGGAGGACCGCAAGGCGTTCGTGGCAGTGCTTCGGCGGAAGCGGAAATCTTACGGTTCCGAAATCAACGACTCGTCCTATGACTTCACCACGTTCGGAATCAGGGGTATCTCCGTGGGGTAAAAGCTCAGCCTTTTTGTTTGTTGTGAATCCAGTAGAGACAACCTGATGCCTCGTTGTTCCATTGCTGTAGCTGCATATGCAAAACTACGATTGACTCTTCACATTTGCACACTGCCGTTGATCACATGGTAGCAAATTAACGAGCTCAGGGCAAAGGTAATGCAAGATACGGTAATGGAGGTCTGTCGCACCGCTGCCCAACGCCAGCCCTCAACCGCTCCTGCTCCAGCACTAGAGGTATGAGATTGGGCGGCTCGCGTTGTTTTTTGTTGAAAGAGCGGCGACTAGCTCGCGTTGTGGGGGATGGGGGAGGAGGATGTGGTACTCGGCAA
Organism: Themeda triandra; assembly: GCA_018135685.1. Taxonomy (NCBI): domain Eukaryota; kingdom Viridiplantae; phylum Streptophyta; class Magnoliopsida; order Poales; family Poaceae; genus Themeda; species Themeda triandra. The sequence goes on along the minus strand of JAENPR010000229.1, from coordinate 73,458 downwards.
CTGCTGGCGTGCACCTACTAGGGTTGGCGTTGGTTGGCGGCGGAATGACGTTGGGGCGTGCACTGGCCGCGGGTGAAGAACAGAGCACACACAAAGCAAATTACGGTCATATAACCCTCCACAATTTAATTTTCGCTCTGGTTTTGGGCTCCATTGCAACGGTTGGATGAACACAGGGTGATTATCCAAGAGGCGTGCAGAAATTTAGAGTCAAAAGCCATGTTTATTTTTGCTTCAACTGGTTGGAACTTTAGTTATGGTCTTGGGAATTGATTTCTACCTGTGTGAGTTTTGTTTGGAGTGAACATGTAATAAGCTTGGTCTTTTTTTTTTAGAAAAGGGATGCCTCTCTTTTGTGAGAAGCTGAAGCCAGAACCTTTGGTTCTTTTATCTACAAAATGCTAGGTGGGCTTTGGTGTCTATTTGGATGGATAAATTTAAAAAATTTAATAATTTCGGACGATAAACGAAAAATTTCGGACCCAACGAATAAACGGGATATTTTTTTCCCTGGGCATCTACCGATAATGCGTTCTCAAAATCAAGAACTCAGTACCCTGCAGACCAAGAACCTGATGGTGCTGAGGTTAATGCCACCAGCGAAGCATATATCATCATCCATGTCTGGTTGTCGGCTCGGCTACATATCTGGTTTCCCTCATCTGAGATATTGTTCCAGTTTGCGTCAGGTTGATGAATTTGGCAAACACAAAACACTATATATAAGGGGTTATGCGTGGTGGCTGTGACAAGGCAACTCGTTTTTAGTGACTATATAGAGGGAACATCCAATTCTCGTAGGTTTCCATTCTTCCTTCTAGTCTCGACACAAAGTACATGAAAAATTTAAGGCGCTCCTGCAATTCTGCTCATATGCACAAGCCATGACTAAATACTTAATTAGACTTTTCAATAGTGAACTGGATTGTTTGTTGATTGTGGCTATCTGATTGCCCATGCTCTAAAAGCTGTTGCCGAGTACCACACAGCACATGATTTTAATACAGTTTTGTTGATAACAATTGTTACTCGGCTGGCCGAAGAAATCCAGGTGCATATGCTCGTATTCATCATTTTATTAGCAGCTTATGGGCCGCACAGGATGTATAATGTAGCCGGGCTTGTAGTAGTACTTGTTTCCTGATCTTCGTTGTTACAGATAAGATAATGGGCTGTGCTAACTTGCTGCCCTGTATTGTTTCTAGTGCACCAAAGCATTTGTATCTTTCAGTCGAACTGAACAACAAAGTTCAAAGGAGATATCAAACTAAACCGCAGGAAACTACAGCAAAGCCGTGCTGTTTCTCGCGCTATGCTAACTTGCTGTGCTGTTTGACGGACCAGGAGACTATGGCTATCTCTACAGACCACCGCTTGGCGTCTCTATAGGACAGTGTTTCTAGTCTCCGCCACCCAGAAGTCAACTCTGGGTTCGCCTGCCAAACTGTCGACGTGGCAACCAAATCGAAAACCAGGTCATCGCTAAAGTGGGACCGATCGCTCCTGCCACTTTCCGCCATGTTCCAAAGTACCAAATATGTGTTTCCCTCTTGCCTCCAGTTCCTAAAACATGAACATGCTACATCCTGCGCTCTCTTGTTCTAACAAGAGGTCTCATTTGAACATCCTACACTCTCTTGTTCTAACAAGAGGTCTCATTTTGTAAAGTTACTCGTGGAAGAATGCACTAGGTATAGTAATATATATAGACAGTCAGGTAACAGGTTCTATATTGCCAATACTTTCCTTTCTCCCCCTTTGTTTTAATCCATATTGCAGTTGGAAACAGCAGGCAGTGGTACTTTGACCCCAAACATTAGGTCATCGCCTCATTGAATACACTAATAGGGTGGTTGATTTGAAAAATACACTAGCAATTAAAGAGTAATATAATATATATAAGGTGCCAGTTACCCACGTACGAAAATCGATCGAGGTAGCTCTACATATATATAGCACCACACAAGACAACCATTGCAGGACCTAAAAGTATTAAAAAATTCATATTAGGAGATTGTCCTGTTGGAACCGACGTTCCGGTGAGGAGCTCGGCGACGGTGCGATACTGGTAGGCGGTGACAGCGCACACTAAAACCTATCACACCGTGAAGCGCAGCGCCTTTGGATGCATTGACTGATTCTATGGATACACAGGCTTTCGCCCCCACCCCGTCACAGTTCCACGACTGCACGGCTCGCCGTAATTCTCGGCGGCCATGCGAAATGCAGAGACCGCAGCCATGATGGGGCGACTCCTTCTGCGGCTAGGACACCATCGTGCACATCCTCGACCCATCCTAGTTCTATGCTAAACACAACGTGACGGCTGTTACAAAGCAACCAATTGATGTCACGCCTAATGACTCTGACAACGATTACAGAATGACTCTGAATAACAAATCACCCCCTCAATCTTGTCAGACCTTCAGCATCCCCAACTGCCTTCTAATCTCTGGAAACCTGATCCTGCCCAATGGTTTTGTCAGAATGCCAGCTAGTTGGTCATCAGTGATCACATGCTCTAGCTCCACCACACCATCAGAGACACACTCCCTAATGAAATGATATCTAGTATCAATGTGCTTAGTCCTTTCATGATATACTGGATTTCTGTGCAGCACTTCTGCAAGTATGTTGTCAATCAATAATCTCAACCTTTTGGCTTCAGTAGCAGATGCAATGTATTCTGATTCACATGAGAACAGAGACACTACCCTTTGCTTCTGAGAACTCAAAGTGACAATATTACCACCCAGAAAGAATAAAATACCTTTGGTACTCTTCCTCTCCTCTATGTCCATGGGATGGTCACTGTCGATGTAGCCAAGCAACTTTGAATCCTTCCCTTTGACAAACTGGAAACCAAGCCCTCTGGTTTCTGCAATGTATCCGATAATTGTTTTGATTGCTGACCAATATTCAGAATTTCGTGACTCCATGAACCTGCTCACCATCCCAACAGAGAAAGCCAGGTTAGGTCTTGAGTTTACCAGGTATCTAAGACTGCCAACAATGCTTATGTATCTAGTTGCATTTGACACTAGCTCTACTTGCTAGGCAACGGCTTGATGTGTTGTTCCATTGGAGTGTCAACTGGTTTGCATCCTTTCATTCCAGCCATCTCTACTATTTTCTGAGCATAAGCACTTTGACTGATCTTGATTTCTCCTGGCTTCTGTTTCATTTCCAACCTTGGGTAGTAGCTGAGCAAGCCAAGATCACTCATATTGAAACGTTTCTGCATCTGTTGCTTGAATGTAGCAATTAGCTTGCCATCTGTCCCACAGATGATTAGGTCATCTGCATAAACTCCAACTAGCAGTAGTGACCTTCCTGCACCTCTCATGTTCTTCAACACTTCTCACAAACCCCAACTTATACAACTCTTAATCTGAAGGACCAGAATAGATATTCGATTGCCAAAAAAAAGACATGGAAATCCTGTTTTTGTCCCTACATTGCCCGTGAAATAAGCTACATGATTGATTGTAACGTGGGCTGTAGAGTGAGATGAGACCTATCCGATTGACAACAATAAGGCACTGTAGAGTTAAATCAATCACAGCGCCTTCACTAGGGTGTAGGCTCCAACAAGCCCATGATTTTGATACTTGGCCGCCCCAGTTTGGTACTCGAAAATAAGCCCATGATTGATTTACCTCTACTCGAAAATAAAATGAAAAAAAACAATATTACCCCACCTATTTTGGTACTTGGCCCGCTCTAGTTTTGTACTGTCCCTACCTATTTGATATCACTAGGCACTTTCACTTGGGTACCTCCTATTTTCCCACCATCCGATCTTCACCCAATTGATGGTCCATATTTTTTCCAACCACTGTAAAATTTCTCATATTTTTTATATAGCAACTCTGAAAATCAACTTTTAAGGGTAGTCGTTAAGGTGGCCCGTCTCTTGAGATATGTTGTATACAAATAAATTTGTAAGTTTTTCAACTAAAGATAAGATGGAGTCAAACCTTAAGTCCAAAATGGTGGAGGCGAGCTGGTACTAGTACATTCTTTCCAGAGCTTGGTGGTTGGCTGATTAACTTGTTTCAGATAATGCTCGAGAGCATATGTGGGCCCACTAAAGTATAGACGAGCCATCAATCCATCATAGCATGTGCTCGTGTTGAGAAAATGCGTTGCATTGTTTCTACTGCTGGAACAAAGCATTTGCACCTTTTAATTAAACTGAACAAGCAACCAAGTACAAACTAGTTAGCAAACTAAGGGCGTTTTCAACGGCTTCCATGTGCTAGTTCAGAACCAACGGCTTCCATGTGCTAGCTCAGAACAATGGTCCACCAATCAAAAGGAGAGAGAGCAAGAAACATTCATTTGCTCGCTAGCGCGTCCACAAGATACTAGCTCCACACACGTCTCGAAAGTTCCCCAGTCACTGAAATATTTGCTGTTGTGCTATGACTTCTGAGCTTCCTTTTTTTTTTTAACTGTTTCTTGCGTCCACATTGGCTAGTAATTTACACGAGCTGTTGGGGACACCTAATCCGTATAAAGTAGGTAACTACGGCGAAGGCCCGTGTTTCTGGTCCTGGGTTAAGGTGCTGGACTGTCTCAAGGTCCAGGACAATGCACCTTTGTGCTGGTGGTGTGCCCATGTCCACCGACCACACGGCTTGAAATCTCCTTAGCAACATACTTCCAGTCCCCACCACACCAAAGTCAACTGTGCGCACGCCTGTCAAATTGTCGACACGGCAACCATCGGAAAGCAGGCGGTCATAGCTGATTTCCGTGCAAAGAAATAACATTGCATTTAGCCCATCAAACTGGACATACTGATCCCTCTGCTCCAGCCACCTCCCTCCATGTTGCAGCATACCTGACATGTGCTTCAGTTTTGCCTCCTGTTCCTGAACATTTAAATGTGCACCAATCTTTCTTACCCCTTCCTTTTCTAAAAGAATCTTTCTGCTGTCCAATAGAGGTTGTATTTTGTAAAAACTTGTGCAATAGAATGAACTATGCATAGTAATATATATAGGCAGTCAAGTTGTGTAGTGCCAGTACTTGCCATTCTACCCCTTTGTTTTGGGGAAAAGGTCTACAAAACCCCTCACCTATGGCTACTCGACTCCTTTACACTCAAACATATAAAACCAGTTATTTAAGCATCTTACCTTTGGAAAACTGTTCAAATAACCCCTATGGTGGTATTGCTTAGCGGTTTTGCCATGCTGACACAGAATGAGGTGTTCGGCCTCTCGCAGAGTGCTTAGCGTGTGCTGGGGTGTGGGTGAGCTGCATTCGAGTGTGTGGAAGGTGAACGCGTGCTTGGTCTTGCCACCCGGGTGGCGGCGGCGTCCATGATGCGGAGTCACGGCCCAGTTGCAGGGCATAACAAATTGAGAGATAGTGCTAGAGTTGACGAGGATTGTAGAGAATGGGGGAGTCACCTCAATTCTCCAATTTGGCTAGAGGAACCCTCAACGGAGAACTCGAACTAGGCTCCAATTGCTGCTGCGGCGGAGAAAGAAATGGGGTTGACCCTAATGTAGTAGGGCAGGAGGAGAAAGGACAGGGAGACGGCGTGTCCCAAGTTCCCTCGAAGCTCGGAGTGGTGGCCCTCAATAGTGGGGCGGTGCTCTAGCCGATTCTATTTTAGGGCGGCGATGGCATTGCGGTGGCAGTTTGATTTTTGCCCATCGGCCAGATATTTCACCAATGCGTCTGCACATGTGGTTGAGCTCAGGTAGTGTTCGGGGGCTGAGCTAGGCCACATGTCCTCTTTTCACCCTGCCGAAGTCGGTGCTTCGTGTGGTCATATCGATGGAGCTAGCGAGAATTGTGCATGGGTCATCCCCATGGATATGGACGCACTGTGGAACACGGGGAGAATGAGTATTGGTAATGGGATGGCTAGAAGCCATGGACAACTGTTGCACGTGCACTCTTCTTTATCTTCTTTATCTGCGTTGAGAGCGGCCATGATGGTGTCGGTTCGGCGAGCAAGGCCACACAAATCCAGGGGAAGACGACGGAGCTAACACTTGGTCTCGCATGTCAATGAGGAGAGGGAAGGAGAAGGGACCTACTACTATGTATGCTAGACCGATAGCGGAGCGCCATCCCACATGGGGAGGAGAATGGAAGGGGAGAATGGGCTGCACCCATGGGTCAAAAGGGAGAAGGAGGGCAAGTTTGAGCCTGAGATGCTTTTGTATTTCTTTTATTTTTCCTAGCATTTTTCAGAAACTAACAAAGATGATTTCAAATGGAATTTGACATCGACTTTCAAGGAAAAATAACACCATTAGTTGCACAAGGAAAGGAGGAAAGCAAACCAACAAAACTTGACACAACTTCATATTTTTAGTGATTTTTCAAAACATGCCAAAAATTCTGGGTGTTACCCAATGGCAAACGTTTTGATGTAGCAAAAGGGAAAAAGATTCTAGCTTGCTTGCGGAGGAACAAGACTAGAACATGGCGGAGCCCAAAGAATAGGTCCAATGCCATGCCGAATATTGATTGGGCATTGCCACTGATGGGCTTTAGCTGGGCATGGGCTTAGGCCCACGGGGAGACACTACGCCACAAACAAATTACCGCAGCAACGGGTTTTGGCCCTCTATGTCACACTCTTTTGTAGCCGACTACGGTAAATCTGCACGATTTACTGCGGCAGACACTTTTTATTTACCGTGACAACCACTTTTTCCCGCAGAGGTAAATTAATTTTTTAAGATGTCCGCTGCGGTACATGACCTATTTACTGTAGCTGAGATCTTAGGGTGCCCGTTGTCGTAAATTGATTTACCGCAGCAAACATGGTACAAGGCCCGCTTCGGTTAAGAGCAAGGCCCAACATGCCCACGTGAAGCTCAATTCCAGTAACCACTATAAGAAGAATTAGGTTTTTGGTGCTCCCTTAGCTTCTCGCGTAGCTCCCTCATGCAACACGCCTCCCTCTCCCTCACTCTCTCTACTCACGAGGCGGACCGTGCAGCACGAGCTCTGTCCGGTGGCCATAGCACACCCCTCCCTGCTTCACGAGCGCACCCAGAGCCGTCTCGATGGCGAGTGTCGGCGTCGAGCAGCGCCATAGCTCATGTAGCTTGTCACGCGACTCCTCCATTCCAGCACGACTTCTACACTCCAACTCCACACGTGACTCCTAACTGCCTTGGTCGTGGCGGCGCGAGGCTGCAGCGTGCTGGGTGGGTTCGTGGCAGATCCGCCACTGACAACCCATGGAGGTCGGATCCACCCAGGCTTCCCCTCCCTCTATCCAAGCGCAGGTGCCCTCTCTCTCTCTCTCTCTCCTCTATCCTTTCCGATTTTACAGTGGAGAAGAGGGCACGAATAGATGGAGCCGACCACTATCCATTGGTGTGGAGTGACAATAGGATCGAGCGGGCACTTAGGTTGTTCTCCGGCGGTGGTGGGTGTGCATCCGGCGAGGTGGAGCTTCTGGACGGCACTGCAGCCCTAGATGGCCTCGTCTGGCCCCCAAACGGGCTCGGCGGGCCTATATAGTGTTTTAATTTCTTTTTTTCCAGAATGGATGCCAGCTGTTGTAAATGGATTTATCGCAGCAGGCACTAGCGGTGTTGCCACAATTTACTGTGGTGCTGCTGCCGTAGCGACGCGTTTGCCAGCTGCGGTAAAGGCATAATGCCCACTGCAGAAGTTCTTTTGTGCAGTAGTGAGGCGGTTCAACGAGAAAGACCAAAATACAGTTTTGAACACAGGAGTCTGAGGTGCATATTTGGTGAATATACGTGTAGCTGTCATGGGTATCGATGTAAACAGGTTTCCTATTGCACATAAGCCTATAAAAGAGAGAGAGGAACTCCATGTACAGAAGATGAGATCATTGATGAAACACTACTGGGAATGCATTCTTTGCCGAGTGCTGGCCGCACTTGGTAATGGCCCTTTTGGCATCGGCAAAGGCTTTGCCGAGTGTGGCTCTCGGCAAAGCGCACTCGGCGAAGTAGTGATCGACAAAGGAGCCTTTGCCAAGTGACAGGTGGCAGGCACTCGGCAAAGGCTTTGCCAAGTTCCACACTAACACTCGGCAAAGGTAACGGGACCCTCTCCCGAGTACCGACGTGGCAGGCACTCGGCAAAGGTAAATTTTTTTATTTGAATAATTCTTTATCGAGTGCTTTCGTGGCCGGCACTCGGCAAAGGTATGTTTTTTGTGATCACTTGTGGAGATGTCAACGTTTTGGGCATCCGACGTCATAACTTGCTCGAAACTTTCTCAATTTTTCACCACCGCCTCCACATGCCATAACAACACATCTCCACAAGCTTTGTCAATTTAGGACTTCGGTTGGATTTTATATAATTTAAAGAGAATTTTCCCGCAAGTAACTCGTCAGGTTACGACAACATACTCCGAACATCATGAATACTATTTTTTGAATCAACAAATTCTATTATTTCATGTACCTGCATTTCAAATTTTGAGTTGTCGAAAAAATTCAAATAAACAAAAATAATTAAGGAAATATAGCAAAAAAAAAGTCAAACTTGTACAAATTTGTTGATTGCCGGTGGTGGCACTTGCCAAAATGCTGGTGAGCGTGGCACTCGACAAAGGTAGTTGTCTGCCACGTGGTAGTTTTTTTGCCGAGTGCCTGACGGCGTGGCACTCGGCAACAGGGACGGCAATGGATGCCGTTTGGCCTGGCCCCCGTTGCCGAGTGCCACTCGAGTGGCACTCGGCAACGGGCCCTCTCGCCGAGTGCTTGTCTTTGCCGGATGCTAGGCACTCGGCAAAGCCTCCGAAACTCGGCAAAGGTGGCGGTAGTCGAAACTTTAGCCCTTGTGGCACTACAAGAAACTTGTTAATCCGTGACAGATTCTCGTGACGGATTTACCGAAGGACCCCGAACAGTATGATTTACTTGATGGGAATCACTTCCTGCGAGCTCCTCTTGCAAATTTTTACCCTTGTAAAATGTCATTTATACCCTTGTATTCACCCTCCGGCACACATTGCCAATTTTTGCCATAACGCATCACCATCCTCAACTGTTGCTGCTTTCGACAGCACACCTCCTCCGAGATCCTCTTGCAAGCACCCAGTGCAAACAATCCCTCCTCCGCTGAGTTCCTCGGACGAGCAGTGCCTCATACGGCGAGCTCCACACGGAGCACCTGTGCCAGCTGCGCCTCCTCCGTCGAGCTCCTCTAGGGGGCGACCACCGGACTGGCAAGACTATGGGCGGCTCGACCACCAGGCCCCGTCGAGTGGGCCGGCTCACCTGCATGCACACGGTGCCGCCATCCCAGCACCTCGATATATTACGCCTCGCACCGCCACTGCTCACCGCATTTTACGTATTTTTGTATGTTATATAGCAAAATTTCGTGTTTTTTTATTTCTGTATGTGTCAAACTATGGCCAGAAATGAGCGTAACTTGGTTAAACAAATTTTCCAGTGCCCAACGTATCTTCTTAGTTTGCAAAATTGGGCTTAATGCATGTCTCTACTACTACACAAGAATTACTAAGTGTGTGCATCGTCTGCCTAGAAGTTTTCTACTGTCTCATCACCTATGCACATGTCCCGCCTTCTCTCCCCGCGACGCTGCCCCCAAACCACCACCATTGCAAATCTTCGCCGGAACCCATAACTCCACTGCTACCCTGTCCACCATCTTGCTCGCACTACACCTGCCGCCACCAAATGATGTTATTCTGCCAATGAGCCTGATGATGCTGAACCAGAATCCTAGCAGGGATGTTTATTTCACCATCCGTGTCGCGTTTTACACTACCGATATATTTTCCATTTTGCCTCCCTTTCCCAACAGACAACGGCTTCTTCCCAGTTAAACTATACATTTTGCTCGTCTTGCCACCAGCCTACTCTAACCATCCTGGGATTGCGAGCATGCTTTCAGTTGATGTAATTGGCAAAGACAAATCACTATATATTAGAATTATGAATGTTGCGCCAGCCTTTGGGGGAACTCGGTTTTAATGAGTTTAAAGCACTATTAATGGGAGGAGTCACACGTTGTAGCGACGCATTCACCATTTGAAACTGTCGCAGCATGCACTCCACAGAAGCTGTTTTTTTTTTTTTTTATGTTTTGTCCATACGCAATATTCAATTGCAACTCAAATTTTTCATCATGGCATTTGTCTTCATCTTTGTTTTTACTATAGTATTTTCTAGAAATTTAGGAATTTTCATGTTTAATTTAATCTAGAAATAGAATAGTAGATAGGTTATGTGTACGTGTCAACTACAATTATTCACAATAGCCACAACTATGACGAACATATGGCGGATCAACGTTACAATACTACACATAAATTCAGTAAGAGGTGTATATCCATGCGCACTTGTCAACATAGTGCATTGCTCGAAGTTGAGGACAGCAATCGATACATGTTGATGTTCATAATAAAGTTCGGTGAACGTACACGAGTAAGTAGACAAACAACAGGAAGCAGACAATGCAGTAGTCGCATCATTGACTTGGAAGTTGAGGGCATTCCAACAATCCTTGGAGAACGGGCAGTGAAAGAGCAACTGCATCAAAGACTCCTCAAATGAATTCTGATAGAGCAAACAGAGAGATGACTTTCTAGAAACAAATTTCTTCTTCGGATCATTTCTCTCGTACTAAGCCTATCCCTCAGAGCTAACCAGAAAAAAAAATTATGTTTCCCCTGGCAAGCAGTTTTCCAGAACCATTTGTAGCTAGGTTCATCTTGTGAGTGTCCTGCTAGGGCTTGATATGCTTTGGTGGAGGAGAAGATTAGAGAACCCCAAATGTATGTCCATATGTCTCTTAGCTCATACAGCTCAAGTGTATTCAGTTTTGTTTCCAACTACAGGAATTGCTGGTGTGCTTCTACTGACATGGGCAGGCTAAAAAACTGCAATCTGTCCTTTGTCTCCCATACCAGTCTTTGGCTAAGAAGCTTATTCTTTGCAAAAGAATATGGAGCTCTGGGAATAAGCAGTTCCTCTATCATCCCACATATTATCCCAATAGTAAACAAGTCTGTCCACCGAACAATGTTATGCATGCCATACCTTTAAAGTTATCCAGCAATTTTAGGGTATCTCTCCACCAAAAGGATCCCTTCACTTAGCCTGTTTTTGGAAGGCCTCCATTCCTATAGTAAGTGTGCCAAATCAGGTTGACCTAGGGTATATCACATTTGTTGAAGTTACTCAAATGCTTAAGCATCAAGGCTTCATTTTGAGTTTGAAGATTCAAGATGCCCATTCCACCTTCAGTTTTTGAAGTACAAACTAATGTCCGTGCTGCCTTTGCCACTTTTTTCTCATTTATTGATGCCCCTCTCCATAAGTAATGTCTTTTGTGCTTGTCAATCTATTTAATCAATGTTTTTTGATGCATAATGGAGGGCAGACATAACTGAGTTGGTGAGTTCAAGCCTTCCAAAAGGATCCCTATTTTTCCAAGTACATATATGCGTGTATATTTCAGTGTGATCAGCTATATTTTCCCAAGTATGAAAAGTTTGTGAGTTGTGAGAAATTTTACTACGCTTGAAATTAATGAGAGCCATCCATTTAACTAAATTAGATGGTTAAAAAATAGGAGGAACCTGCTAAGAGGAACTTAACTTGTGGTCCGGAACCAAAATTTAGTAGGACCGGAACCAGATCTAATTAAATTATAGAGGGTAAAATGGTACTCTCACATCCGTGTCCTGAGAATCACATCCACATCTTTCCTGTCGCCGTTGGGTCGCCATGGCCACCACCCGTTGCCGGCAAAACCTATACCGATCACACCCGTTGTCTTCGACGCTAGGCCAAGCGCATGTAGTGAAGGTATGAAGCAGGCCGTGGCGCAAGGTCTCGCGAGCATCCTCGCGGAGCTTGCCAGCCGCTGCCTCAGTTGAGTCATCGCGATTCTGGCCGAGGAGGCGGAGCTGTGGTTATACAGATGCACGACGAGGGTAGAGGGGTCGATCTACACTACAGAGGGAACGGATGCCGCAGAGAAACATCAAGTTCCTGAACACGACGCTGGCTGGAGACGCCATGGCTGCCATGGCTAGTTCGGCAGCCGAAGCTTTAATCATTGTTGAATATTCAATCGATGAAATGTGCAGCTTTATTTGTGTCTCATTTGAAAGGGAACCGGATAAACCAAAAAGGCTGAAGCAAACTTGTAAGTTAAGATCTGATAAATGACATTTTATACAAGTACCAGCTAGTGCATCTCTTTGTGAATGCTGATCTCCGAATCTCAGATATATGAATCGCGCTTGGCAGTTAGCACCAACGACGTTTCTCGGATCCGGAATGCTGGGAAAGAACCCGAGCATGTCGGGGCTGCATAGGTGGATCGAAGCAGCTAATCGGAGGCGATGATCGCTGGCGTGGATGGTGCTACTGGGGGCGGGAGTCTCGATCCATCTTCGTGCACCTCCCCATCATCGATTTGCTGCCGCCTCCAGTCCCTCGGCCTCCGACGCCCTGGGACTGAGCACCGGTGGGCCAACGACGGTACGGTAGGCGGCGGACTGGTGCTCCGACGTGCCCGCTGTCTATTTTCGGCTAACAAAGGGATTAAGCTGCATTTACTAGACTACCCTTAATTACAGTTAACTAGTTTGATTCAGAATCAACAGAGGAACCACCGGTTCCTCCCAAGCACGGTAAAATTTCTCAAAAAAGGACAAGCTAAATTGTGAAAGGTTGTCACCATACTCAGACTGGGAGCAACTGTAGCGCGTTGGCAAGCAGGTTCCCCCGTGCTTCGCACGGGGCAGCAAGCTGGAATTATAGCGCATTATATGATTATACATTTTTTTTTAGATAATGGATAAACATATCCGGCCTCTACATCCGAGGATGTACACAGCCAATTATTACAAGGTTTTTCAAAGTAAACAAAGTGAGAAAGTCAAGGTCTTATAGAACGACCCGGACGCTAATTCAAACAATAAAAATCTTTCCATCCTTTATTGGATATCTCTAGAGCAATAACTTCTAACTTCTTGCTCATCGTGGAGAGTGCGTCCTTGGCTGTCTCATCATGCTGCAGCTGTGCCCACGAGATATGTATAATTAGTTATAGATGGGTTGTACTTTAAGCGCATTCGCACAGCAAACAGTATAGGGATTGCAACATAACAGATAATTCGTTGAAACAGAAATAAGTTTTATACATGTAGGGATACCATTGTAGTTGTATCGACTTGGCACAATGTGTTAGAGCAGAAGGGGTAAAGTAAAGATAGCAAACGACATGTGTGATGTAGAGACAGAAAGCAGATTATTCAGGTGAAGGTATTTCGATATTGGATATGAATCGTTAGGCTAGGCAGGTAATTGTAAAAGATTATGTGATCGGCACCAGCAGCTTTTATCTAAATATGGTTTTTGCCTTGCTTAATGATGTCAAAGATTACATGATCAACAGCAGCAGATTTTATCCCAAGATGATGTTGCCTTGCTTCATGATGCCAATGTTCTGCTCGTTTCATATCGAAATACTCAATGCTAGTGAGAATAAAAAACCGCATATGAATAATAACCAAATATCTCTGTCCATTCGCAACTCTGTTAGAAACCTGGGCACAGTTATTTGGTTAGCAACAAACATTGTTGTAGAGGCAAACCATCAAGTAGATGGTGTGCATCATCCATGAGTGAGGCGAGAGATAAGAACCAAGATGTCCACTATCAGTGGGCGACGTCAAAGAGGACAGGGGAGCCCGCAGAGTTTTTCAGGCGGCGGTGAGAAGGCGCAGCCATTGTTGCTGCTGTTTCGGTGTTTTGTTTTCCCCCTTTCTGTTACGGAGCAGATGCGGGTTTGGGGATGTTCCAGAACTTGGGATACGTGGTCAGTACTAGATGCAGGGGGCCAGGATCTAATGGTGGTGAATGGTTACTGTACTGGGAACAGTTGTCTACAGTGATTTGAGAGAGGAGGCAGGATCACCGATTATATGAGTATGGTATAGATTTGACGGCTAGATATGGTTCGAGAGGTCAAGGTAATACGAGTCCCACAAAACAGCATTGAGCCCTCGGTCCCTGCTGTGCCCCAATATTGTTTCCTTTATCCAATATGTATTTTCCTTTTGCCTTCCATTCCCAACACAACTACAGCTTCCTCTTTCATTTGAACATCCAACTCCCTGTTCCACTTGCCTACTACCCATTACTTGGATGGGGTACAATATTGCATATGTTGAGTCGTTGTATACAAAATACAAAGGATTATATAGACTCCGACCCATTGGAACTTGTCCTCGTGATTTTTTTTTAAAAAAATAGTTTTCATTTTGCTTTGCCACACATTTACTCTTCAAAGTAACCACATCTTGCATTGAAGGCAGGCTTATAAGCGCCACCAATGGACTGATCAGTGTACTTGGTTCAAAAAATGAATGAATTTGATGGTTGAACATGTGGAAAACTGTCCAGCTGGCTCAAATGTGAAGTTGAAGGCTATACATTATTGGGGATCACGAAGTCGAGGTACCACAAGTGTGATATCGCGCCATTGAGACCTCCACCACACAGCTGCATCCACAGATGTTGTTTCTTCATCTACTATGTATTTCCCATTGCCACCCATTCCCAGCATAATGGAAGCTTCTTACTGAGTTCTTGGAACATCTTACTACCTCCCTTCCATTAGCCTGGTACAAACATGACTTGTATGAAGTTATTTATCTAAATAGTTGATAGACAATGTATGGTGAGTTTTGTGCAATTTCGTTATGAAATATAAACAAGAAAAATGTCTTCTATTTTTTAGGAACATGCATAAAACAAGTATGTTTCTACCATATTTCAATTCTCCAGTCAGCGTTACATTTAAATCTCACTTACAATCAACATTAGTTACCGAAATATAGTGTTGACACATTTTATCAAAACTGGAGAAAATAGATTTTACCTCTGAGTCAGGAACAAATACCAAGCACTTATAAACAAATTTATCCGGATTCAAATAAAATTTGTAAATATTTATATGTCACAGAAATTTTTTTCGTCCCTTTTTTGTAATTTGTGTGAGATATCTTTCTTGCTGCTTATATATGTGTAGAACACAGAACACATGATTTTAAAACACTTTTGTTGGTACCAATTGTTACCAGACCACTGGAAGAATATCTAGGTGGATGCTCGCATTGATTTCACTTTGTTTACGGCTTATTGGGTCAACATGATGAATTTAACGTACCTCATACAAGTACTTGTTTCGTGAGCTTTGTAACTGGCTGATTAAATATAGGCAAATTTTGCCCTTGGACATCAGAAAAACGTGTAATTCGACGGATGACACCGCCAGATGGAAAATTTCCCCAAAAACATGGAAACTGAAAATTTAATGTCGGGAAAAAACCGACAGGAAAATAGCAAACACCGACAGGAAAATCTGTCAGTACACCGACAGAAAAAACCGACAGAGGTAGCTCGACAGTAAAATAGGAAAAACTAATTTCTCTGTCGGTAAATTGATTTTTCTGTCGGTACGTTGTTTCCCTGTAGGTACTGCATCAACAGGAAAAATGTTGATCTACCGACAGGAAATTTCTGAGCTATCAGGTTTTGAAACGAATGTAATCGACAGAAAAATGCAAATAACCGACAGAGATAGGAACATCCATTTCAATCTGTTCATTTACAATGAAATCTGTAGAATAATTTCAAATTTTATATTGCTTGAAATATTACACTAGACTCACATGGGAAGTTCTATCAAACGACAAATATTTACAATCAATCCATGTTGATAAATTGTTATGTTCAGAGTGGTACCAACAGTTACAGATACCTATACTAGCACAGAACAACTTTGCCTCATCAAAACAGTACTCTAATCCATACAAGATATTGAATCTTCACGCCACTGATTTAGCCTATCTGGCACAGCAAGTCTTCACAAAATTCATCCTTGTTTGAAGAAAACAAACAGAAGTACAGCAAGTCTTCACACGATTCATCCTTGTTTGAAGAAAACCAAAACCTACAGAAGTATAGAAGACTTGCATCACCAAGGTTTCATTATGCTATTAGAGATCTTACAAATGATCCACTTCTCAAGTAAAGTAAATGCTCAAATGAATGATTTCTGGAAACAACTAAGTAAAGGCGCCTCGGTTCTGCAACTACTCTTATTTCAGTTTCCACTAAGCAAAGACTGATTGTCAACCAATCTGGGATATATTCTTAGTAAGTCATGACCATATATTTTTAGCATCAGAATATATTAAACTGCACATATAAAATACAAGCTTACTAACCTACACAAGTTTGGTTGATTGCAAAGAGTCAGGTTATTAACAAACCAATCTGGACATTTTCGGTTTGACACATGACACATTGACAACCCACATCAGATGCCAAACAAGAAATTTCTAAATATGCTGATTGTTAGATATTCCTAACATATTAATTCTCAAATATTCTATCTCGTCTTTTGTAAATATGCTGATTGTTAGATATTCCTAACATATTAATTCTCAAATATTCTATCTCGTCTATAATCTAACAAAGGTAGAATTGTCACAAGATGAATCTTTGGTTAGGTAAATTCTACCAAGCAGGAACAAAAAAATCATTCAGAGAAGAAACCTAGACCTGGGAGTCTTTGAAGCCAAGGCCAATGCTCTTCCAGAATTCTTTGTGCTATAAAATCAAGAAATCTACTCGAGGAAAGCCTTCTCATCTGGAAAATGGATAGATAGAAAACATTAGAAGTACTTTACAACTATAAGGAACCTACTGGAATTGCTTATACAAATACGAATAAAAAAGCTTGGCGCTAATGCAGCGAGTGTTTACCATTGGGTTAGTATGTATGGATGACTATAGAAAATGCATCCACAAGTTACTCCATGGATAGATGAGTAACCTACAAATTGAACAAATAGAAGAACACATAAATTTATTGTAACATTCAGACAGACACAAATGGCATTTAGCAATTCAGATGGTAACATGTAGCTATGTTCTCAGTAATCAGTAAACATAATTAAGTGAACAGATGAGGAAGCTACAGCAGGCACAAGCTGAATCCTAATAGGAAATTTAAAGGCACTCACTATCTGATAGGAAATACCAACTACCACATTTGTGTTGGTGCATCCGTGAAGCCATTATGTACTAGTGGATCTACCAAAAACAAACGTACATGTTTATCGCTTAAGAAAGCATCGGACAGAACTCGTCAAAGTAACAAACCTACAGGCAGATGAGTCCCTGGCACCAAATCATCACTAGATCTGCTCCTCCTCCCCTTATCCACTGGATCTGCAGCATCGAAATTGAAATCAAAGCCAAATCGATTGGATTAGGGTTAGGAAGGGAGGGGAACTTACTGGAAGGGGTTGCAACTTGGATGTGCAGCCTCCGGGGGGGTCGGGGCAAGTGGGCGCTACAGCTCAAGTCTATGCCACCGCCGCCAGAGAAATTGGCTATTATAGGACTCCAATCGTGGTGGCTTCTAGGACTTCAATCGTTTCATCATTCCAAATAGGACTCCAATCATTTTTCATAAGCTATAATAGGATTCTAATACATTTAACCCATTTTCTAATATTCCAAATACAAGTATTTTGTAATAATGCCCAAAGTACCCTTATGTACACGGACTTGATCGAGAAAACTATTCTTATGTACGATACTGCTATACACGGACGATACTGCTACACGCGAGATCTCGCTACACGGACTTGATCAAGAAACCTATTCATCGCGACGTTCTCTTCTGCTACCGCCGCCGCCACAGGCCTCACGTACTCCACCCCGCCGCTGCCCACCTGCTGAACTTCCCGAAGCCATGGATGAAGGGGAGCCACCACCTGCTGAACTTCCCGCTGCCATGGATGGAGGGGATCCCGCGCGTGGTGCCCTAGTGGCTGCAGCGGCTGCTGACCCCGCGCGTGCCCTAGTGGACCCGGCGGCTGCTGTTGGCGAGGCCACGGTGGGTGCTGGGCAGCTGGGCACGGCCAGGCATGGTGTTGATGGTCAAGCGACGGGTGCCCTAGGGATGGAGATGGCATCCGATGACCAAGCCTTGCTGTGGCTTTGATCTTGTAAGGAACTAAATTATTGCTACAATCTTATCATACTTGTGCTACGATTCATGGTTGTCTTGAGATGCAATGGATATGGATGTCACCATCTTTCATTTCAGCTCCCAAGCAATTCTTATTTGCTGCAGATCAGTGTGACGTGGCGAGTGTATTTTCACTCATCGTGTACACATTTTTCACATATTTGGTTGATGACAAAGGTAGTGTCCATCTGAACTCCTATATTGAGCCATTGACATTGACTTGAAGGAGAACACTACTTCCATCATCGGTACCATAGCCGCTATCACAAGCCAAGCAGCCAGCGGCCAGTCAGGGCAGGCAGCGTCCGGCCAGGCCATGCCACCCAGTGGCCAACAGCCCCAACAAAACGTTTTAAAAGCCCAGGGGCAAAAGGGTCATGTTATGGCAAAATATATTTATTTACGAATTAAAACATGGTTAAATGGAGCTAAATCCTATTTGGGAGGATGGAAAATGATTGGAGTCCTATTTGGGAGGATAAAACGATTGGAGTCCTATTAGGAAGAAGCCACCACGATTGAAATCCTATAATAGCCAATTTCTCCCGCCGCCCAGGTGCACGGCGCTGCCTTGGACCCACGGGCCAGCGCCATCTTGGACCGCGCCGCCGACCGAGATGCCGTCGCCTCAGTCCTGTGCCGTTGCTTGGGGTCGAGGGGAAGGGCATGCGAGGGCGCTGCAGCTCTGGCTGGCGTCGCAGCTCGGGTCCACATGCCGCCGGAGGGTTGCGCCGCCGCTGCTGAGAGATGCGAGTAGTCTGTGAGGTCGAGAACACATCAAGCTCTATAACTTTTTTTTATTACAAGCTCTAGGATATATAAAATGGCAACGGATCCTATGCGAACTAGCCAAGCTGTGCAAACTTGTAAACTATCGATCTGGATCTTAGGATGGTCATCCGATGGCTGTAGAGAGAGGTGGGGTAATTTTACGATTTAATGCCCGCAGCCCTTGTGTTAATAGTGTTTTTTTAAAATCCCCCTCCCTCCGTCTCCCAGCACCACCACCACCATGGAGGGAGGGGGGTTTTGGAAAAAAACCACTATTAGCACAAGGCTTGCGGGCGTTAAATCGTAAAATTACCCCACGTCTCTCTACAGCCATCGGATGACCATCCTAGGATCCAGATGGATAGTTTACAAGTTTGCACAGCTCGCCTAGTTTGCATAAGATCTGTTGCCATATAAAACATATCTTCACCGAACATTATGTATTTTTTTTTTTTTTGCGAAACCGAACATGATGTATTTGAGACTACTATTTGTAAGGGCAGACCTCTTAAGCACCACTTTCATAAACTGACTTATAGAAGTGCCAATTTTATTAGTCTGTGCAGTGGGGGTATAGGAGCTATATGCTGGTATATTTGGAAAGCTTGTAATATAGAGCCTGCTTTTATAGAAAAAAACCAGGAACCCAATTGGGATTCTTTGTAAAGCTGGAGCTCTAATAAACTTCTGGACAGGTCTTTTCCCGCAGATGAACAGCGCAGAACTTATCGATGGACTCAACGTGTGGCCACTTAAATCTTCATCTCTCAGAATCAAGTGGTAATATTCAGCAGTGTCTTAGGATTGAAGATCACCGCGAGGATGATGTCCCAGAAAACTGAAGAAACATGGTGTAGGGATTGCACAACATAGTTACTCTTTTGGTTTGTGTCTGTCTTCATAGTTAAGTCTGTCTGGCTACCTTACTATTACTAATTAGAGGCTCCAATGGAGGCACGACCTTAATTTTCAATAAACGCATTAGAAAAAAATAAATCCTAAAAAATTCTCACAATAATCAGAAACATCTAGCCATCAATTTAATAAGGTTTAATTATCACTAGCAATTATAACCATTGGATCAGTCAACTTGGTTTCCTAATAAATTACCCACCATTGCCATTATGTAATATGAATAAAAACTTCCTAATAAATCGTATACCAAAATTGCCGTGTTTTTTCCAGTATTCCCGTGTTGCTTTTTTCCTAAAGAACCCATCTAATCTAATAACCGGGGATACCGCTTTTCGAAAAGCTTCATCCGTTCCTCTCCATGGGATTCCAATTCTATCTACCTGCGTCCAGCGGCACACGACATGCAAACCATTCAAAGATGGCCTCAACTGCGTTGCGGATGGTGAAGATTGTTCTGATCAGCATGAGAATCTAGCGAAGGCATTAGGCCTCCTGGCAGAGTTTGAGGCATCATCTTTACGAGGCCTAAGGTCTATGGAGAAGCATCGTCAAACTCCGCGTGAGGCTTGCGAATGCAATTGTCAGGTCCAAATTAAGATGGCCTTCTTCATTGTCTTCCAGATGAAATCTTATGGGTGGTGGCCTGGTAGCAAGGTCTACAAGACTACAACTGCATGGTGCCGGAGATGTACATGCATCCTGTGTGGCCTCTGCATGAATTATTTTCCTTTTATTGCCTCCTCCCGGTTAATTAGCGGAAACTGAGTAGTTTGATCTGAACATTGCATCATCACTCGGTATGTATCATGACGGGCAACCTTCAAGATGGGCAAGATGCACCACTGACAAATTGCGACCAAGGTTACATTAGACCAAGAAATAAGTGTACGAGTACAAGGTGGTAGTTATCAAGGTACGTAATGCATACATGTATCTCTATGTAAAAAATGTAAGTATCTAATTTCCTATGAGAAAAAGAAAATGGCGTAGCTATGAGTTAGAGTGGATTTGCATCACAACTAGATTATGACTAGAATGTCTATAGTTATTCATTATAATAATTAGAGTGTTTGGGTCAATAGCTTATTCTGATTGTTTATGGTTGGTTAATTAAAGTGAGAAACTCCTATTTTACCCTATGTAGTTTGGCAAGTTATTAGACAATCGGTTGGAGGCATGTAGGACAGTCGATTCTGCGGCAAATTGGACTTTCAGCACCCATCACCTGGATTTTTGGATAAGGGCAATAATAAGTTTTCATTGTAATATCCATCGTACAATCAACCCTGTTTGTATCAAAAATGAATACATAACGTGATTATTGTAACCCAAGGGTTATCCAAACAAGATCTAATGTTCCATCTTGTTAGCCGCCAAACCAATCATACGTCTAAGGAGTGTGAGGGTTTTGCAAAATCAAAGTGATGGGTTCCACTTAAAATAATGAAAAAATGACAGCCAGGCATGTCTTGTAATGGATGTCTGTTCTAAATGTCTATCCGCCAAGTCACTGCACTGCACAAGATCGAACAATTGCTTCATGTGGGAAAAGATATGGCATGTTGATAGCTCCGAGGTGAATAAAATTTATGTTCCCTATACGTCGGCGGGACGGTAGTTTGAATTTCAAGAAATGGAATGGTCACTCAAAAACGTAACTTCTCCTGAAATTCCGCCCTGGGCATAGTATTTTCCACCCACACGAGCTTCTCCCTTTTTTCATTGTCGTCCATTGTCTCACACAAGATACAGCAGTGGTGGCCAGTAATGGTGTTGAATATTAGGTGATATATAGCCATATGATTGATGCAATACAGAGTGCAGGAGTTGGCTGGTTTGAGCATTGATAAGTTTGTTGGATGCATTGTCAACTTTGGCCTATCTTAGCTTGCTTGAGAGTGTGGTGACAAGTTCTTTAACAAGATAAATTTTCTTGCCTTTTCTTTTGGAAAGTAAATGGTACTAGTATAGTCCCTTAACTATTAGTATAATCAGGGAAATGGATCATGTGTAGCTACTAGAGCACGCATCTGTGTAAAGTTTTGAGTTACACTGTATAGAAGTAAGCTTGAACCACTTTTCCCGACACCATGGTGACGGAGATCTTCTTGTGTCTTCCCACATCTGTTGAATTATGTTTGGACTGCTGCCAATGATGTTCCATGCAAATGATGAGTTATGCTGGGTCAGAGCGTGATCAAGCCTCATCACTGTCAGGGACTCAGGGAGAGGCAAAACCGCTAAGTGTTACACAAAAGTGGACATACACGTTATCACCGACAATGCCCCTTACATGACCACCAACGCTACCAGAAACTGCGCCAACAAGCAGTTGCCCTGACTGACGCAAGTCTCAACTCCAACAGTTTGCTAAAAGCACTTGGCATCCTAGAATTTTTGCCAAAACCATAAAAAACAGC
Organism: Themeda triandra; assembly: GCA_018135685.1. Taxonomy (NCBI): domain Eukaryota; kingdom Viridiplantae; phylum Streptophyta; class Magnoliopsida; order Poales; family Poaceae; genus Themeda; species Themeda triandra. The sequence continues at coordinate 51,286 of JAENPR010000229.1, read as the reverse complement.
CTCCAACAAGTTGACAAAACTACTTGGCATTTCTGTGAGCTTGGCAAAATTCTCCCTTCACTTGTCAATATGCCAAGTGCTCCATCACTTGGCATCACGTGTATCCAATTTGCCAACTAGTTTTGCCTACTTGTTGGAGGCTTTATTTCGTGATTTTGGCAAAAATGCTAGGATGCCAAGTTCTTTTGCCAAGCCCAAATAGCAAACTGTTGGAGAAGACTTCTTTTTTCACTTGGCATTTGGTTTTGAGACTTGGCAAAACTATAGATTTGTCAAGTGAGTTTTAGCAAACTGTTGCAGTTGCTCTAAAGACTGGATGGAAGTTCTATACAGGAGGATTGAGCCGCAGAGCCAAATGCAACGTCGCATTGTTTGCAAACAAGGGGCTTTCGATGACATGTTCGAGTGGTGGCATGCACTTCGGTTGGCCCCAACACTTAGTTTATATTACATATTTTACATTATCCTCTCATTCCAAGGAAAACGTGCATGCACATTTCTCTGCAACTCCATTATCCTCTATTTTTGCACTGTAAGGGCGGTTGGGCCACCGCCCTTATGTGAACACCCTTAGAGACACCAGCCGCCTTTAGTGACACCAAATCCGCCGCCCTTACAGTGAATTTGAAAAAAAAAATCAAAAAAACACGAAAATAATAGGAAAAAAATTTAAAGGCCTCCACCATATTATTTTTTCATGCATTTTTCGCACTTTGAATCACTAGGGATTCGTTCCTTTCTTTACCGCTGCACTACACCATCATATGTGTCCATATATAGTTTTGGTTCCCCACATATGGTGGTCAACCGAGTGTAATTTGCTTATTTAAGGTCCTAAATGATTTCAAATCAAAAAGTCGACAACTACAAACTTTCAAAAATCATTTCGAGATCTACAAACTTCATTTAGAAAGTTTTTTCCATCCGAGGACATTCATAAAATTTGAATTTCATATTTGAGAAACTCAAACATAGGTTTTGCATAACTAGATGAAGTCAAATCAAAACGTCGTCAACTACAAACTTTCATATCTTTTCGATATCTATAAACATCGTCCGTAAAGGTTTTCCATCTCGAGGCCATTTATAAAATTTAAATTTCAAATTTGAGAAACTCAAACATAGCTTTCGCATGACTAGATCAAGTCAAATAAAAAAGTTGTTAACTACAAAGTTTCATAACTTTTTGAGATCTATAAACTTCATATAGAATTTTTTTCTATCCGAGATCGTTTATGAAATTTAATTTCAAATTTGAGAAACTAAAATGTAGGTTTCGCATAACAAGATGAAGTCAAATAAAAAAGTTTTCAATTACAAATTTTCATAACTTTTTAAGATTTACAAACTTTGTATAGAAAGTTTTTTCATCTGAGATAGTTTATGAAATTTAAAATTTTAAAATCACTTATACCTACAAACCACCGTAGGGGCGGCTCAATCACCAGCCGCCCCTACAGTGGTCCATTGTAGGGGCGGCTGGTAAGGACCAATGTAAGGGCGGCTGGTGATTGAGCCGCCCTTATAGTGACCCTGGCTACTGTAAGGGCGGCTCCAAAGCTAACCGCCCCTATTGTAAAAGGAGGGGCGTTCATTTTAGCAGTTTTTCACATAGTGATATCCTCTTTTTGCTGGTGTATAATCTGTTAGTGATATTTTGGTACCTTTTTTGTGGAGCTAGATGAGGAACTGAGACCACCAGTGATAGTAAATATATATTGACCTTGAGGTGATTTTCTATCACCACTATTGGGATATAAATAGCCACATTCTGCAATGAGTGTTTGGTCATCACACTACTACAAAACTTGGTCATCACACTAATGGAGGCAGGCAGAGCCACCCGCCACCATTGGTAAATCATTTTTTTATTATAAAAAAAAGATCAAAGCCCACCTGCTCCGAGCTGCCCCAAAGCTGCTCTAGCCACGCCCTTGTGCGTAGCAGCTACCGGATCCGGCGTCTCCGCATGCCGCAGCGACTGAATCTTGCATCACTGCCCCAAGCGGCCTCATGATCCGTACCAGGAAGTGCACCGACGGGCTCTCGTGTGTGCCGCTGGACGCGCAGCCCTGTGACAAAGAGAGGGTGAGTGAGATGGACAGAGGAGAGAAAAGGAAGGGTGCAAGGACGGGGAGTACCTAATCACTACAGATCTGCCACGTGTGCCCATGTTGTCATCGACGGGGAGGCCAAGCACGTCCAACAGGGAAGCTGCGCGTCACCGACGACAGGGGAGGGAGGGAGCCATGCTGAGAGAAGAGGTAGGGAACCGCCTGACACACTAAGAGGAGAGGGAGGGGCCATGCGCTGCGCAGACGAGAGAGGGATGAAGGTGGGCCGTATAGAGAGGAGAGGGAGGGAGGTTAGTGCGGCGCAGAGGAGGATCAATTAGAAAAATTATTCTATGTTTTTCCTGTTTAATTTTCATTGCAAAATTTTAAACTTCGCATGTTCAAAGAAAAAATATGTTCAAATTTCCTACATTTGAAATTCAAATGTTTTCAAGAGCTTTTGGATGGCTAAATGACCAAAACTAATTTTGTTGATCTCTTTGAGATCTTGCAGTTCAAAAAAAAAATCATTTGAATTTCATTATTGTCACAGATACTCATTTCAAACCTGAATGAAGATGACACGAGGAGAACAAGTATGTTGTATGAAGTTATGAACATAGTTGTCTTTTGAGTAGAGTGGTTAGTTAATTAACACATCAAGCGTGATGTTGCAAGTTTGACCCCCTATATATGTCCTCGGACTCGGAGCATGCCAGTTGCGCATCTGTAAAATTGTGTTATCCTGACTTTTCTGCTCACCTCTGGTGCGTTCTCTATGAATTAAAAAAAATGATTCGCTATTTTTTGTGTGTAGGATTTGTCATTTCTGGAGAATCAAAGTCAAGACAGCTGGGTGAATCTAGGGTTTGTAAACATGGAAGAGTATAGTCTTTTTTTTTTCTAATCACTAGGATTTTTTTTTGCCACTCTTCAAGTACAAGCACTAACTCACACCACCACATGCACAAACTCACACACACACCCTAGTGCACAGACTAGACCTACAATGTCACATGCTCATATATGTTTTGTGCCATGGCGATTCTAATATTCTACTCTTCATCAGATGAGTCATGCACGATCACTTGTGGTTGTGGAACGTCAAGTAATCGATATCATGGTTTATTAAAGTGATCCTCGAGGCCAAGCATGCGAGATTGATGATTCCTGGCAGCATGCCCTCCATAGACCATTACATAGCTTGCATATATGGAGGTGGTCTCTGATGAGAAGATCCAGCAGTAGTGATGTAAAACTCAGTTGGCTGTCGCACTCTATGTGAAGGGCACACATTCCTTTGGCCTCCCATTCCCAACATATCATGCATGCACCTCTGTGTCTAACTATATTATTTATCTATATCTTCATTTTTTTCACTGCCAAAAAAAAAAAAAATACTATCTTGTGTTGTTTTGGCACACCTTATTTATCGAGCTATAGGTGGAACCGGAGATCACTATCCTAAATGTATATATATTGATCTGGAGGTGATTGCATATATTGGCAATTGCTAACAGAGGTGGCACCTAATTTATTGAGCTAGAAGTTGAACCGAAGACCACTATCACGAAGTAGTTGATCCGAGATTGGACTAGCATGTGTTTAAAAGCAGCAAGGAATTCAGAGTGTCACAATTTTGGTCAACCATTGCTAGTCACCCCAAATCATGAATACGGGGCAGGGTCCATCTGTGTGCATACCAAAATCAACAAGCCCTGACATAGAATAGGCAAGTTAATTAGTATAGTTGTATCTGTATAACATCCTTCACTGAGCTGCTAATAGACTCAATCCAGAACAGCACGTGTTGTGCACCTAGCACTGAACAGTTGACAGTATATCAGTGAACAGAAAAAGTATTTTAGTTCGTTTCTTATGTAGACAATGAAAATCCCTAGCACCCAAAGGGCGCACATACGTGTACATCACATTGACCCCTTGATGGATTAACAATAGCTAACCCAGCCAAAGAAACCCCAGGCGCCACTGGACTTGAGTTGCCAGAAAAATGAAATTTTAATCATCTATGTTGGATAGTGACTTCTGCCCCTATGCCCCACTAGTGGGAGAGGGGTGAGGTTACTGCCAAACAGGAAAGGCGGAGGAGGGCGATGCATGCCGGTACATGGATTCCAAGGTTTCCGAGTAAATGCCTTAATGGTTCATATTAAATGAGCGCAACCAGAATTCTCCGTGTTTCCATGAACAGTGCCCTTCGTATTTCTAGAGGCATACCAAAGGACACACGTATACATTTACAATAGGGTTCTGGTCCCTGTGAAACTGGCCGTGGGCCCGACCTAGGCCCAGTATCGTACTTGTGCCGGCTCCATGCGAGCGACTGCCTGGGCAGGCCCCTCGGTGACGTCACGCTTCCCTGTTCGGCGCTGGTGTGGGCCACGTCAGGGAGTGGGGCTCGGAGGTTCTTCCGTCGACTGGTGGCGGAGCTCCCGCCACGGGAATGATGCGACTTGTAGAAATTACGCTGAGAGCCCCGTTATGTTCGGAGGTCCGTGTGTTGCGGACCTTCGCCGATCCGGGTTGACGCTATCAGCGGTGAGTGGTCCTTCCCTCGAGTCAGGCCCGAGGGTTAGATGGGGGCTCCTAGCGAGGGTTCCTCCCCCAACAGTCTATAATTTCATCGACTCGAATCTTTGTGTAATATTTTACTTTCATAGATTTTGTCAAAAGCTCCCATATATATGTGTGTTTATATGAAATATAAATCAGGTTGCTTTCCCAGATTGCTCAGTTGCATAGAAATAATTTATAGTTTCTATTGTCATTAATTTTTGTTTTTTTTTTTTGCACAAAAATGTAGGCACTACCACAGAGAAGTTTTTGGGGCCACAACCAAGATCTGCCCAACATCAATTTCCACTAGCAGTTCATGCAGCTGCTACTACAAACTGGCCTTGTTTCACTGGGGTGGTTAGGATAACCATCTTCCAGTCACTACTACAACAGCCATTTGTACACAGTCAATGAGTGTTAGATTTCGTCCCACAATGAAAATTAATGGTAGGAGACTCGGGTTGACCTCGATTCGTGAGGTGGTGGCCCTTCAGTATAGCTAGGTTGGCTAGATTCTGCTACGCACCCTAACACTGCTTCTCTCTATCTTTATTCATCCAAATTCGAGTGAAGCCTACAGATTTGTTGTGAGGCTAGTCTCAGCAGGGGTTTTATGGACGTTTCATGTACATTTAATATAATGACACATCAGCGTAGAAGAATTTTTTGTATGGAACGGAGAGAAGAGAGAGTAAAATCGTTTCACCATGGTGAAACGCGGTAGCGGTGTTTCCAACGTCTTGGTAACTGGGTGAAACGAGCACTGAGGCATTTCATGGCTATTTTTGGGGTGAACTGAGCATGCCTACAGCGGGGATAGGAGAAAAAAGAGACGCATGAGCCCATGAAGGCTAAAAATAGTTCTACGAATCTGTGCAATAAAATTTGCATTGAGAGAGGTATCCGTTTCACAATAAATTTCATGTTTTTGGAAACTGTGAGATGAAACGTTGCATTGAGACTAGCCTGACAATGCATCCGATAGTATCTCCAATGTGAATGCCATCATCATCTGCCAGCACGAAGCACGTTGCTGAGCCTGCTGCCCCGGTTGTTCTTGTTGACTTTACTGCAGCAAGCCCATACACTGCCGGCAAGGAGAACGATGTTTGAGCCTACTTCCCTCCTCTGCTTGTTGTCCATGTTGCTCTCTGACGGACAATTACTGGCGCTTCCTCGCAGCAAGCCTACAGAAGACTGTAGGGGCATAGGGATTGAGCTAAAGAGCCTCTCCACATTGTACCTTGAGACAAGATCAGATGGCAGCTGCGACGTCAACTGCTTCAGATGGCTCTCGATATTGCTAGAGTGTCCACTTTCCTTTGGCATCCCATTCCAAGAAAACAAATCATGTGTGCGCCTTTCTTTCAAACTCTACTATTCATCCATATTTAATTAAAACACTTACCTCAGTTATGGTGCCTAACGTTGCAAATCATATGTCTTGTTGTATCATATGGGAGATCTATCTCATGGTATGAGATGCTGAGATGATCTGCTTTTACTTTCTAGGTGCGCCTTGCCATCACTTTTTCATTTCTTTTTCTTCGTCGCTAGCATTATCGTCATCGTCTTCATTTGTTCCTTTATTTCTTTTTTTCTATTTTTTTACCAATTTTTGTTTCCCACTTTACTAATATTTTCAAATTTCCTCTCACTGTGCTACAATTTCCTTTTTTTATATTTTTTATTTCATGATACATCATTAATTTAAATTCATGCTTTATTGATGGAACGTTTTCTTACTATAATAGTAATTTTGTGCACTCAATTCAACATTTTTCATTGTAATGATGGAGCATTTTTTCTTGATGTTATATTTTTTTCCACGATACACACATATTTTATTTCAATATCAAAGAAACAGGGCTGTGAAGCTAGAACTCTTAACATTGAATCTGTAACAAATTTGCAGCGGTCGTGAACAAACTTATCATGTGTGTTTAGGACAATAAGAAAATTTTTGTTTTAATTTTACTTAAATATGCCATATAGCAATTTCATTCTCCCTCTATATAATTTGTCTAATAAACTTTTGCGGCACATATATGAGTACAAGTTAATGAAGAAGGCCGTATAGCAATTTTATTCTCCCTCTATAGCAATTTTATTCTCCCTCCATATAATTTTACTTTTGCGGCACATATATGCCATATATTGTATGATTGTGGAGTTAGCTGTTTGAGCTTAAATCACTTTACATGTGTGTTAATGAATAAGGCCAGAAAAGATCTGTTCCAGAGAGTACCAAGAACCATTCTCGCGTGCGTGTGTGTGTTCACCAGGGTGTGTGCTGCTGCTCGCCGGCATCCCAGAGGGTTGTCTCTCCGCTAAGCACCAGACACACTGCAGGAAAAGCACCTAACAAAGCCATGAGCCCACCATCTCCATCTCCCTCCGTTTTGTGCTTTATCGCCTAATAATAGGAAATTCCAGTTTGCCTCCTGTTCCCAGCACACAATACTGGCAGCTTGCTGATAACTCCTTTGAACAACAAAATTGTGGAGTTGTAAGCATTCTTGGCAACCCTTTTGAAATTCTCAGCCTCTTCTGCTAGCCCACTAAACTCACACGGGATACAACGCTTGCATTCTGTTGAGTTATCTGTGGAATAGAAGAGGGCAGTATATATAGGCGGCTATGTTGTCCTGAGACTAGTTCTGGTGGAAGCTGCTAGAAGCAGCCTGTCTAGTTTTGATGCCATGCATTCAATCTTTAACATAACCATCTGTTGGACGGAAGATAAGATCATCAGCATGGGGATTGGTATGTTGTTACAAAAAATTATAATGGAATGACAAAACATATAACTAGTGTCGTGCAATGGAAGTACAGTTACGTTTGAACCATATCTCTACTATAATTGGATTGTCGAATAAATTTAGGTCCACCAAACAAAGCATGCCTCGCTAAGTAGTCAAATCATTCTGCACCTATGAAATTGCACACAAGAATTTACTTCCTTTAAAATCAAATGCTATGTCTGATCGAAGCAATGAGAAAAGATGTTTGATACGAGGCTTCCCACCAACCTCACATGCCTGCGCCCTCACCCTCACGACCCCGCGCTCCCACTCCCATCACCGCGATGAACTCGTAGCAGAGGTGAACTCAGTAGCATAGGTCATCGTCGGGTGGGTTGGCGTCGCGCAGTATGGAACCACGGCGGATGTTTAGCGCCCCCATCCTCCGCCCTCACATCTTGTGATCCCGCCCGAGATCCTCCAAGTCACTGACAAAGGCCGACTTTCTTTCTACTCTGGTCCGTCTCCTCCTCCGGCAGAATGACGACGCACACCCACCATGGTGGAGACAAGCCGGAGCTCCGCCACTACGGCCGCCGGCAAGCACTCGTCCCCGTCGCCGTCCTCCTCATCCGTGCCTCCCCCGCCGAAGCGGCCCAAGGCAAGACCCCCCTCACGGATCGAAGAAGAATCTCACATCGCCGCCTCCCGATTTGACTTGTTGGCTAAATTATTTGAGCCTTTTTTGCCCCCGATCAGGCGGAGTCCCCGGGGTCATCCATGGCGTCCACATGGGGAGGGTTCCATGGCGGGAGCAGGAGCGCCCGCGAGGAGGGCCGGCTCGGCCGAGGACGTGGCTGCGGTTGCACAAAAAGGTGGGCAGGCGGCTTTCAGGCGTTTCGGGATCCTGGGGTTTGGTAGGTGCACGAATTCATGGGGTTTTGATGCTTGGTGCAGATCAAGGAGCAGATAAGCTGCCATCTTTCACCGAGGCGACCAGAGGAAGGTGCTAGAGGAACAGCAGCAGGCCGCAGCGCGGCCCCATGGGCCAGGTCTCGCAGTGCTCACAAGCGTGGTCACCTGACGGCAACTCTCCAGCAGCCGGTTATTTAATGGATAATTTTGGTGTATATATATGGTGTAGGAACCGGAGTTAGTTAAAGATGGCGATTTTTGTACTGGGCTTTGTAAAGATTCAGTTTTTATGATGTTAGAAGTGAAATATTGGTGTTGCTGTTTGGCTAGATTATTTAGCACAGAATATTACTGAGTATATAGTCCTTTTTTAGCCTAAGTATATAGTTATATATACTGAGTAGGTTGCAAGGACCGAGGAGGTGCCTATCAAATTGGTATGAGGTAACCTGGTATTGTTTGCGGAGCATTTGGCTAGTGGTTCTGTCATTCTTTAGTTTGCCAGCACAACGGAGTATACCAATGGAGTATACATTGCTGATCATCAGAGGCTCAGAGTTTCAACAATTCTGCAAACCATGATCCCTGTGGATTGCTGCTGTGGGATCCTTCCCTGTCGTCCACATAGGAAACATGGCTCCACGTTCCTATTCCCTTTTGCCTCATATTCCTAATACATAATGCATTATCTTCCCACTCCTTTCATCATGCTGCCCCCTCTGCCCCGGAGGCTAGACTACCCTATCCCACAGTGGTACTTTTGGTTTTCAGTGGTATGTAACTGGTTTCTTAATCACTAACAGCTAATGTATTATATTGGATTGAGTTAGGTTTTGTTGCTACGCATTCACTCTACACACCAACTAAATCGTCCGTGGAGAGCTCTGCTACATGGTAGACTACATTAACCTCTATGAGTCGAAATGGAGAGAGCAGGTACACTAGTCGAAATATTTGTAAGAAGCTAGGAGACTAGTGTCACTCGATATAAATAGATAGTGGGTGCTCCATGCATCTGCTCCTACTACTGAAAATTTGGCTCGTCATTTTTGCTAGATGGAGCACCAATATGTAGGCATATTTACTGAGGTGTCTATCTATTTATTGATCAACTCATCAATGTCAGAATGTGTCCATAATCGTGCTGCAATTCTTGTGTTCCATCACGTAACCGAACAGCTCACATCTTTTTATTAACAGATGAAACCCTGCTCCAGCTAGACTACAATCATAGAGATAGAAAAAATAGAAGACATCTGATTACCACATACTAATCAAAATATAATTTCACTGTATAATAGTTGTTTCTCCCTACCCATGGCATTTTCATGCGGCTTCACTATATATGTATTTAAAACCTTTAGCTTAATTATGGTATCTTACATTGCAAATCATATATATCTTTGTATCATATGCATGGGTGACCTCTCTCATAGTATGAGACGAGGATGAGATGCTCTGCTTTTACTTTCCAGGTGCGGCATGCCATCTCTTTTTCATTTCTTCTCCTTCGTCATTAGCATTATCGTCATAATCTTCCGTTCTTGCTCTCTATAAGGGAGCTGGAGTCGGCGAGGTGGGCTCTAGCCGCTCTGCAACGGCGGCGCGCACGGGAGACATGAGAGGCAGATATGATTGACCCCTTTCTTTCATGGTTGATCCAAGCCGAATACATCTGCTATATATAGTTTGACTAGCTTGACTCCTAAGAAAATTAGGAAATCCTCATAATATAGTTTATATTTGTTTTTGCTAGGAGTCTAATGGGGATTATCGAGCTCGTTCAAATTATTCCTATGAGCTTGCGAGTGCAAGGCAACGGTACACAGACTACAAGCGGAGGACTCACATCCTTGCCTCATGGGAGCAAGCATTGGGAGGCTGAGCCGGTCGGTAAAGAAGTCCACACATTGTAATTTGGCTGGATGTCTGCACAATATATACAGGGTAATGACCATCCACGTACCCAATTTTTTTAACCTTACAAAAAAGTTTGAAACCCTAAACCCTAAACCTAATGCAAAAACCAGTAAGCGAGCAGGGTGAGCTTAACTCTAGTAGATTCAAAAAACATTGTGAAATCAATGCCCCAGGATGTCATATGGAAAGATTGGAAGTTGAGATGGGAATTGTAGGAGAGTACAAATTTTTTATCTTACAAAAAAAAAAAACTCTAGATTACTCCAAATAAACAATCCCGAGAGTGAAAATGGTTTCCAACACAAAAGGAGGATGTCTCTGATTGCTCCGAATGAACCATTCAAAAATTAAAAGACCAATCATTAATCAGCAAGCTAGCTCTGCTGTTGGCCGGATGTGACACCGGAACGTCGTGTTGAACTCGTACCTAGCAAACTCAGACAGTATTGACACCTTTGCACAGGAAACGCTGGCATCCAGATGACTAAATGAACCAGAGGTGTTGGTCCACTGTGAACATGAAGAAGGATGGGTCTCAAACTAGGTTTTGGTTTAATACTTGGTTGGGAAATAAGCTGTTTAATGACAATTTTCCCTCACTGTTTAATATTGTACGAAGAAAACAATACTCTGTAGCACAAGTGCCTAGTTCAACCCCTTTGAGTATTTTTACGACAAAATTTAGTGGGCGTGAACTTTAGGCTTGGAACAGAGTTGTCGCCTCTTTACACGATAATCACTTAATTAATGAACCAAACAGATGTCTTTGTTAGGGGCTTAAATGCATACGAAAATTTTGCAGTGAAGTCCATGTGCATTGTGTTAATTAACAATGGAGATAGAGTGTGATAAGATATATATTTGACAAATTAAAGTACCCATAAAAATTAAAATCTATCTTTGGTACTTAACAAAATAGGTGATTTTAACTAAGGACAACTTAGTTAAACGCAAATGGAATGGTGACAAACATTGTTGTTTTTGTCATTTGCTAGAAACAATTCAACATCTCCTTCTAGCACTGGCTGCTGCTTTGCTGGGTTGATTGAAGGAATCACAAAACGGATAACCACTAGCCAGCAAAAGTATACTGATCTTTTGGAAACAACAGGCACCTTCACATTAGCAATTCCCTTACATCAGAATAACATTGAGCTTTGTTGGTTCCTGCTATCAACCTACAACGGGCCTCTAGAATATAGGGATTCAAATCAATGTCCATTTTCACTGCGATCGAAACTACAGCCAGAGTATACAGCTTGCACAGTCGAACTAATCATCCACTAATAGCAGGTAGCTTTATGTGTAGTTGCATACTATTCCTTAGAGGTCATGAGAATCCTTTTTGCCTCCTATTCCCATGGCAGTCCATGAAGCTAGCTATGTTATTAATTGTTCCGCCACATCCCACCCTGTTGTTTACTATTCCCTCTATTCCACTCTAGTTTCTGCGCTGGTATACTGTATTTATATTTATCATGAACGGCTCCTCATACCAAAAACTATATATATTGGAGTTAGTGGCCATTTTATGGCATCAATTAATACCAAGAAAGTTATGTTTTTATTTCTTAAATTATGTCAGGGCAATTTATTTTGCCGCTGAGCATGAATATATCCTAATTCATTTGTCAAAGTACAGTAATATCAGCTGGTAGTATAAAGTAGCTGACAATCCAAAATAAGTAGCAAAACCCTTGGTCCAGAGGCATACAAGCTTGGCAGACGCGTGATTCAGGTCACAAAAAGTGTTTCACAACTTCCTTTTGCTTAGAACACCCACAACAAAACACCCACGTGTGGCACGCTATATCTTCTCTGCTTCATTTATCCATCAAATTTTGCTGGATTGTAGCATGGACAAAAAAAAACTGTAACTAGGCACATACATGTGTCACGGGTACATACATTCCAGTGCGTCGTCACACCGAACTCATAAATTGGAACCTTATGTCTTTTAGACATTTCATCAAGTTCTCAATTCCTGTCAGATGCAATTTATTTTTTTTACCGCCAAGAATTATACATATCACTACATATTTCCTAGTCAAAATTAAATAATCATGCTAGTCTGGTAGTACAAGGCAGCTGACGAGTCAAAATAAAAGTAGCAAATTAAACTCTATGTTCTTGAGGTTGATGCATTTCTAAACATGGTTAGTCCTCATTCTAAGAACAAAGCATGCAAGTGTATCCCTGGGCTGTATCTTATCTTGCCTTTGGTAATCATGTATAATGAAAAACGTTATGGCTTAATTTTGTGTTACTGTTGGTTACATATTTCAATAGGATAAGAACATAAGCCATCTAAAAATTGTTTCGAAAGCTCAGGAGGACTAACTACAATTTTACAGTTAATTACCCCTAGAGCATGAAAAAGTGATACATGCATACGATAGAAAAATGCTCTACACTACATGAAAGTATGACACCACTATCCATCACCTGATGCCTCGTTGGAATGGTTGCTGATGCTGACACAGCGCGCCAGCAAGCCATACGCGGCCTGATCTGTCTGATTCACTGATGCAAGCCCCTGGAGATAAACTTGTAGGTGGGTGCACAGATTGACGTAGCCAATCAAAGCTCACATGGTCGTAGGCAAGCATTGAGCTGAAGACACAGATCCCCTCATCGGTTATAGGACTAGCACAGACTGTGTGCTTGTCGGATGTGGATGGCCCTCAGACTAGGTATCCACAGTGTCCACATTCCCTTGGCCTCCCATTCCTTGTGCACCGTGCATGCACGTCTGTTTTCTCGAACTCTATTGTTCATCCATGTATCTCTCTTTCTTTTAGTGTATATTATGCAGTTCACGCTTGGTCACTTTGTGGAGATAGATACAAGACCAAGGCCACTACATATACATAGTACTCCAACCATTCCAAATTGTAAGTTGGTTTGACTTTTTTGTATGTAGCAAAATGGATGCACCATGAAATTCAATGCGACTCACAATTTAAAATAGAGGGAGTACATACAATGAGAAGTTAGTTTGAAGTAGGATGACTTATCATTAACTATCATTAAAAATGAGAGACCGAGCCTACACACATAAATTAAGCAAACAACAAGTGATCGTCAACATCTATGTCGCGCTCTACAGTCTAGATCTGAGATTGATCCTCTGTTACTGCCTTATCATTAGTGTGGTCGTTTGCCAAGTGATAGTGACACCATTCCCCCACCCCATATAAATAAATACAAGATCCAGATAAACTCGACTATAGTTTTAAACGTAGACCGTGTTTTTATGAACATGTTGAATTTAAAAAAAAAACATATTTTTCAGACAGCGTATGGGTTAGTCATGACACTTTAAATATTAAACAGAATCTTCTTTATTTATATAGAATACATTAATTACTTGATTTTCTAGGAAGTGACACGTCACAGCGCACAGGAGTGCCACTCATTCGAGAGCAAACACAGGTTGACATTCGGAGTCATCATTAACTGGTCGATGGTCAATGTGGACCTTTCCTTCATTGGGCCAAGACGATCCAGAGCAGGGCATCGACGTGATCTGAGTGGAACAGAGCAGGGCAGAGCCATGGTATGGTGCTCCAACTCCTACTATAGCATTTCCTACACGGGATAGTGGCCATGCTGGGTCCGAGAACCAAAACACAGCTCAGGGACATAGAACCCGAAAATTGCACGACGGCCTCCCTGCATAAGCTTCGGCTGACTGAGGTGGCTTAATAGTAACATTATCTCCAACACTTCATCATGTAGTGTCCGCTTTCTGGCCTCCCATTACCAACACACAATAAAGGCACCTTTCTTTTCACATATATTATTCATAGCAGTAACCTTCGTTTTCGTGGAAAGGAGAGGAAAGGAAACGTTCGTTTCTGTCTTCCTCATCCGAGCACATAGATCATCGACACTGTGAAGCCACCATGAATTCCGGATGCCAGAAGTATTCTTCTTCTCTACATGTGGCATCAAGTTGAAGGCAGTAGTGTTGCTCACTGCTAGCTTCCCAATCCCACCACCACGTCGCTACAATGACAATACGAATAAGAACGTGCTCTTCTTCTCTGATCAAGCCAAGGTGGCTGCAATAATGGTGTTCTCTATTTCCAGTTTGGCTCCTAATCCCACTTTTATCATGCAGACATTTGCAGCCCTTTGGACCTTTTCCTCTTCCTCTAGTCCACTTAGCTAATTGACTGCATTGTTTGTTGATATCATCTCAAGTTAATACATTGATACTTTGCAAAATCATTATTACATTGCACCTCTAAGTACCAAAATGATACTCCTAGCGTGAGTGGAACTCATTTTTGTTAGATATGTAGGATCACTAGCAGTGACATCTAGAGGGGAAAAACTTTGGGGATCGATAGGCAGTGAGAGAGAGAGAGAGGAAGAGTGGGAAGAGGCTTCACCAGAGGGCTTGACGGGAGCAGTGGAAGAGGACCCGGCGGCGGCGCTGCTGCCCTCGGCCATCGTGTCGAAGCAGAGGGGGGCGACGGTCGGCGTAGAGGAAGTCGGCGCAGTGAAGTGGCGGCGGCGCGGACGTGCTTCCCGTCACAGACTGCGCCCCTCCTCAGATCGGATTTGGGTTTGTCGGTGGGTCTGGCGGCTCACGGTGAACCTCGTACTGAGAGCCGCCGGCCCCCACCTCTTTTTATAGCGCAGGGTGACAGGGCCCTCCAGCCATAGTGGGCTGGGCGCCCCCGATCAGGGCGCGAGGGTCAAAGGGGCCTGATTTGGGCCGTTGGGCCCAACACGGGATTGAGATCATCCAAACAATTTTTAATCAAAATAGACGGAATATTAATGGCACGAGCAGTTTCATGTTGGTGTTATGCATTCACTCTTCGAAACAACTCTTTTATCTTGTTTGGATTGAGTTGTGCTCAACTGCACGTACTGTGAATGGAACCACATGGACTGCATGTACACCAGAAACAGCATCGTCATGAGGTAGTCATATGCACGGTGCTATGCTGGCACATTGACCGTTCGAGCAGCTGGGCCAAATGGGGAACAACCAAGTAGCCAAGCCAATGGACACCACCGCCTGACAGCCTATTACAGCAGTGGATCAAGGGAGCAGCATTATGATCCACCACTAATGAGCGGTCTAGCCATCCAGTAACCCACGAAGATGCCTTTCACTCTGGCTTCCAGGAAGGCTAGCACACGATGGTTAGGCTAGTCTCAATGCAACGTTTACTGTGAAACAGATATGTCTCTCAATGCAAATTTTATTGTACAAATTCATAGAACTATTTTTAGCCTTTATGAGCCCATGCGTCTCCCTCTTCTGCCATCCCCACCGTAGGCATGCTCAGTTCACGGTAAAAATCGCCACGAAATACCTTAGTGCTCGTTTCACCCAATTACCAAGACGTTGGAAACATCGCTACCGCGTTTCACAATGGTGAAACGATTTTACTCTCTCTCCTCTCCATTTCATGCAAAAAGTCATTCTATGTTGATGTGTCGCTATACTAAATGTGTATGAAACGCCCATGAAACCCCCACTGAGACTAGCCTTAAGGGAGTGCTTGGTTGGCTGCATAAGGCCTATCCAGCATGACTTGGACCAAATTTTGGGTGGTTGGTTGCCTGGCCAGGCCCTGAAGGCTGCATTAGGTTGTGCATCCGTACCGCGTTATGCAGCTCAGGGTAGAAGGCCCGATTCGGCCGTTCTACCTTGGCCAGGCTTGCGCCAGCCAACATGCTCGACTTGCTTCACGTTCCTCGCTTGCGCACCGCTCCTCCACGGCCGATGGCGGCCTGCCGGACCCGAGCACTGCGCCGCACCACGCCGCACCCGCACCTCGCCCCTCCCCCTCACCCTCCCCCTCCCCCCCCTCCGGCGACCCGATGGCATGTGCCGGCCCTAACTGCTCGACTTCCTCAACCGCGCGTGGATCTGCTCGCTGGCGCCGCCAGCTCCTTGTCCGTGCGCGGATCTGCTCGCCGGCGCTGCCATTCGGGATGGCGCGGATGGAGGATCTGCTCGCGAATGGTGTGGCCCTCCCCTGCTCCTCCTCCACCCGGACGGCACGGCGACGACCCTGGTCGTGGGAGGCGCTCGTGTTCTGCGCTTGCATGAGAAGCTCATGGCGCTCACGTGTAGTGCTGGCGTGCCATCATCTTCGAGCTGTTACCTCGTGCTGCTACTGCAACTGCAAGCTCGATCAGTGTTGGTGCCGCCTGCACGCAGCAGCTTGGTAAGCGAGGACGAATTGTGCTAGTGACAAGAAGGTCTTCGCATCTACATTGAGTTGTTGTCTTGTGCTCGTCGGGGTCGTTGAGATCCCTTCCTTGCCATGCGACATGCGTGAGTGGTCATGGCTTCGCATCTAGATTGAGCTGTTGTCTTGTAATGCTATTCTTCTTCTTGTCTCTGTTTGTTTTGCTTACATTTTAATCTGATTGCTCTGATTGCTTGAAGCAACGATGGTGTAGATAAGCAGCCCACCATGTGTTCGATAGAGTGTTTCATAGGGGTAACTTTACCAGCCTTAAGATGAGGTGATTGTATACAAGGCAAAGCAAGCAACCAAACAAACTCTTACCTAAACCAGGCTAAGAGCATCTACAAGAGATTAGCCAAAAATAATAGCTAAATTTAGTGATTGTGTTATTTTGTAAAATAAATTGCTCTATAAAACTATAGACTACTCCAACCGTGTATCTAAATGCAGACTCTCTATATTTAAACTAGCCACATGGCACATGTTTTTTGTCAGAAGCCACTAAAGACACATGTGGGCATGTGGAGGTCGAGTAGCGAGCGACATAGACTATCTATGGGGTGTTTGGTACTGCGCTGCTCCCGTTTTTGCAGCTCTGCTCCAGCTCTGCGTTTCCAAACACCCTCGACTCTAAGAACTCCGCTCCAAGAAAAAGGTGGAGCTAAGGGCTAACTCCATATTTTTTCATGAGCGCCTAAAAGGATACTCCAGTTTTTGAACTTTCGTACCTCCACCTGGAGTTGAGGGTTAATTACTCGTCTATGGCACTCGTTAATGTTTATCTCGGCTTGGCTCCGCCGCTCTCTCCCTGCCTCTAAACGGTGCATGCCCTGCATGGTGCCCCACTTGATGCTAGATCCCTCCGTAGCTCATGTATGTATGAAGTAGTCGTCTTAGCTTTTTAATTATTAGATTAGATTGTTTGAATAAGGCAAGAGTCTACAAACCGAAGCAACAAATGACATTAGTCCAAATGAGGAGCGTTTTGATATAGTAAAAAATGTGCCAAACAGACCTTGATAAATATTTTGACTAAATTATTTGCAACCAATATTTTGCGTCATGTTCAACTATAAAAAAACTACTTAGAAACGTCAAAACATGTCACACGTCATCTAAGGGCATATTAGGCCATTTAAGAAAAAAACTTTTATTTTTAGAGCTGGAGCTAGGCTATTTGTCAAACAGTACCACCTGCTACACAAACTCCACAATGGAGCTACTCCAGACTGGAGTTGGAGAAGTAGAGTTGTAAAAACGGGAGCGGAGTGGTACCAAACACCCCCTATATTTGGATAGCGGAAGTCTAGGGATGGCGGACTATCCACATGCATAGTTTGTTGGAGCAGGAGGCAAGTGAGAGGTTTAGGAGGTAGTAGGCAAGTGGAGCGCTCATTTTTTTGTGTCTAGTGCCGGGGTAGCGGACAAAAACTATTCTTCTTTCGAGCACACAGTCCCTGTGTTCTTCGTATGCTTGTACGTATCTATACTTACTACTAAAGTTCTGGATCTTTCTGGATCTTCGAAATTCATGCCCTCCTCACAAAGTACTGTTGTGGTAACAGTAAACAGGCCCTCACACCTCCCGCCTCGCTGCATTGCTTCAGCCAGCCACCTTCACAGGTTCCAGAAACAGCTAGCGAATGCACCCATCCACAACGAATACGTTCTGCCCTCTTGATATACAGTCCCCCACCTTCCAGAAACGCGAGTGGCATCCACACAGTAAAAAAAATACTCCATTCGAAGGCCTCCTCTCCGCAACCGAACTCCGCCGTGGGTACATCCCCCCCCCCCCCCCCCGCTGCCCGCCGATGCACACCACATGCTCGACGAATGGCCTCTGCAAAAAAATTTTGTTCCTAAACAAATAACCATGCTAAGCAAATAGGAAGCAAAGAATGTACCCGATGAAAGTGTGTTTGTGTGCACTTAAAAGAACTTTTGTTGATTTCGTCATTTGTGTTTTAGTCAAATTTTGTGGATTTCATCTTTTTTTCTTCTTGAGAATATCCACACATGAATCCATTACGATGCATATGAGATATGACCATATAGTACAGCGTGCTCATAAAGCAATCTAAATCTTCCTAATAGTATTTCTTTACCGAATATTAAACCGCTGCTATGTTGCTTTGGTCACAACAACTGTTGTTCCTTTCTTTATTGTCGAGACCCATAGAACTGAGCACTCCTTTTCAGTCTATCAAACTGCAGGTGTTCTAAGTCCCTTACTGATCTGCAAATTTCATAGATGCTCTCCACCGCTTCTTGCCCTACCTACACCTACTCTTGTAGCTGAGATTTCCCAGTTGCCTCCAATTCCCAAGACACGTGGCCATGCAGCATATTTCTTACTCATTAGAACATGGTACTTCTCTTCCATTCACTAGTGTTTACCCATGGAATAGAATGCACACTGTGTAGTATTAGATATATAGGCGAGTGCCACTGGGAAAGTACTCTTACTTTTTCCCCTTTTGTTTCAATCAATGCTGCAGTGGGAACGGCATGCATTGTACTTCTTTGAGCCACGGACTACTCTGCGATCATTTTCATTAATTGTTTCCAGAAAGCCAAAAAAAGGCATTGTCGAGACCCAACTGCAACCTCACCTCATACTAGCATATTACCGTCTTTTACCATTGCCCTAAACAATTCTTAATGAACTCAAATGAAAAATATTTCAACTACAGTGTTTTAAATCTTTCTAACCACTGCAACTTTCATATACAAGACTTGACACCATCTGAGATTGTTTGAAAAATTCAAAAAAAATGAATTTCAAAATATGTGGATTTAAACACATTATGAAATATTATTATATCTGTATACAACCACTATTGTGAGACAATATAATTTCAAAACGAGTGAGATCTTCATAGTACAATGCTGGCAGGCAAAATTTTCTATGGTTGCGCATTTGTCCAACATGATAGCTTAACTAGAGATAAAGAATGAAACTATACAAAATCAATATATTTCCCTGTGCGAAAATTATCAACAGGGAAATTGCCTCCGACAGCTAACCATCGGGACATTCGTTCACCAGATAATCTCAGACGTACGTAGCCATATGGCATAG
Source organism: Themeda triandra (assembly GCA_018135685.1). Taxonomy (NCBI): domain Eukaryota; kingdom Viridiplantae; phylum Streptophyta; class Magnoliopsida; order Poales; family Poaceae; genus Themeda; species Themeda triandra. The sequence goes on along the minus strand of JAENPR010000229.1, from coordinate 31,764 downwards.
GCCCAAGGACGAAAAACTCAAAGAATACACCAGCGTTGTTAATGAACCAAATGGCCCATATGTCTATTGTGACAGCTAGTGCAAGAATCAATTTGTTTTTCTCCATTTTCTTATTAATTTAATTCAGTTACTGAGTCTAGTAGCACATGGGTGCAATAATACGCCGGTTCTAGCAAACTCTATAGTGCTCAACGACGCAACGCTGTGCATCCCGCCCTCCAAATTCCAGTGAGGAAGTTTATTTCAGCATCCATATGTCTGGTGGCTACTTATCTGATTGGACTTGTCTGATATATTGTTCTTTGTGTCTTCTGTACCCAGCGTGGCAGTGCTAGCTTGCTTTAAGTTGATGAATTTGGTGAACATAAAAACGTATATATAAGGGCTTATGCATGGTTTCTGTGACAGGGGAACTCGTTCTTAAGTTAGTATCAGCTCATGCATCCCCCACACCGTCGGCAGGAGGATCGGGTCCGGTCATTAATTTGGACATGATAAATAGCACAAAAACAATCTTTTTTTTTTTTTGTGGAACTATCCTCTATTCCTAAATAGAAGACCCCACTACCATATTTTTCTGCATTCTCATGCAGCCACGTCAGCCTTGGTCCGTTAGCCTCACTCCTCCCCCCATCTCCATCTTCTTTGGACCCGCACTAATCTATGTCACAACGCACAATTGATTCTTGGAGGAACTGCCACAGCAAATGCATGCAGGAAAAGAAACGGTCCCAGGAACTCCCAGTAAATGCACATAGAAGAAACGAACAATCGGCACTGCAGGCTATAAATAAACTCGCCGGCCACCCAGCTCCACCTCGGCCAACTCTACCCTACGCGTACAGCGTCTCGCCGCCTATGCCAGGAGCCATCGCGCGACATCACCAGCGGGGATATTGCGCTCTCACCTGGGTCGTCGCATGGTTCGTGCATAGAATCATCGGGCTATGGAAATAGAAGCTGGACGTCCATTGCATGCTGGTAGGCAAGACGAATGTGTGGATGTGGCGCACGTGAGGGCGTGAGGTATTTTCGTACCAGAATTTTGTTAAGGTCCGATTATTGGTTTGTTTGTATGATAGATGGAAGATTACTTTTGATAGCTGAACGATAATGTCCCTGTGGTAGTTTTCTTCAGGTAGATCCCGCAACTGATTACCCAGGCCTGTTAATATCTATCTACGTGTGTGTTTTACAAAATTTATTGTGGTTATTTGGAGACCAAGACAGTGTCGGAGAAACTGCAGAATAAGTTATTGTGTAGGCGTTTTTGTCATGTATCAGATATGCATATTTGATTGATAGGCGTTTTTGTTAAGATTTAGTAAATATGGATCACTGTTTTTCAAAATGTTTCTTTCACTGTGGCCACCATGGTGATCATGTACAATAACCACTATAAAATCACCGCAGCAACCCGCGGGTATCATCTAGTTCAAAGAGAGGCCCATGGCCACTATGATAAATTGATAATATATCATGTTTTATAGGAGGACCACTAAAAAGGCTGGGCGCCTAAAAAAATAAGATTCTCAAGCTGGACCAAAGCTGTCCAACACAAGTGGTTTTATCCATAGGACTCGCTTCTCTCAATATTCTTGCGGCTGTGGGGATGATGCAACCAGACCTGTCTAGGAGAGTACGATTGTCTCTATGTATTCTCCCCTCTCGACAAAGCTCCTCACAACACATAAATTTTACGAGATGGAATTCTGTATCCATCTTCATTTTTATTCAAGTTTTTCAAACAAATTTAAGAGTTCAAAATTTTGCATGGACATAGAAAAATACTTGACTATATAGGGTGAGAGGAATTTTGAAAGACATAAATAAAAATAGATGAATTTCACTAGCACAGATGAGTGCATTGGCGCCACATTGGCAACAAAAGCTTGAGGATCGTCTTATGTGCAAGGACAGCATTGTCTCATCTAGGCCTCAATTTCCTTTTGCCTCAAATTCCAAACACACCATAATCTCACCTTTTCTTTCCAATAAATTTTTTCATCCCATCTCTCCACTTTCTATCATTGTGTAGTCTACTAGTATTTTTTAGGCACTTTGTTGAGCTAGAGGTGGAATTACCAGTAGTATATATTTTCATCCAATACGAGTGACCATTTATATTCTTTTATCACTGTTTGTGGGGATCGCTGGTAGGTGTTTTTCTATTATTCCATTGCTACTACTAGAGCATTCATTTGTGCATGTACATACAACAACTATGGAAGCACATGTAGCCTGCAGTCCACTGGCCTTGCACGAAGCACATATTTTGGCCAGGAACAAGCACGGCATGGCCAGGTGTTTCACAGGCCCGGACTAGCCTGGCCCTATATATAGTGTAATAGGCATGAAGGGAGAACCGGACCAGTGCAACAATTAAAGTAGGGTAATGCTCTATCTAGAGCGTTCAACCGTCGAACAGCCCTTGGTGGGCTGGGGACGAGCCCAACAGCCAGGGCAGCGTGTCGCCTCGTGTGTTCTCCAGATCCACCCACTCCACCCGACCTGTCTTCGTCAACTCCGCCCGGCGTCATCCACTTCTCCGTCTCTCTCTCAACTGCTCCTCATCGGCGCCGCCTCCCACCACACCAGGCTCCATTGCCGGTGGCCCCCTCCCCTCCACCTGCCGGATCGACGCGCCCGCGGCCTCCTCCAGGTTCCCGAAGCCATGGCGCACCAGTGGCCTGTAGTCCCTCCCACAACTGACGACGGCAACCGGCGGCGTGCCCGGATCCGCGAGCACGGAGGCCGTCGCGGCGGCGCAGCCCTCGCCTCCCCATCCCGCATCGCCCCCACACATATCGACGCCGAGCCCCTCGCCGTCGCCCCTTCCGGCATCCCCGTGTGCCCCAATCCCCTCCGCAGCCCGAGCAAGGCCGGCAGCGCACAGGCAGCCTTTCTTCCCCGGCCACGGCACACGGACGACGCGCGTCCACCCAGGTGGCGTGCACCCCCGGTCCGCGTGAGCGGCCGTGCTTTGCGGCGACCAAGTCGCCAGTACGGGAGCACCTGGCGCTGGCGCGCGCCCATCCACGGGCGCGACAGCCTCCGGTGGCTCCTCTCCCTCGGCCGGCGGCGAGGCCTCTCCTGCAGTGGATTTGAAGCGCGAGAAGCAGGTCACTGCGCCCCTCCCCTCGGTACCTCGGCCATGGTTGATTGACGGTTTGCCCGCTGAAACTAGTGTTTGCATTTTGTTTCTTTTTCAATTTTTGCTTTGTTTCATTTGTTTTATCTGCTAGTTTCAAATAGCACCACTATATTTCTGTGTTTTAGATTCTGTTTCTTCGTTTTTTTTGTGTGTTTCAACCGCGGTGTTCTTGTTGTTACAAATGATTTCCACAATTTGTTTTAATTTTTTCTTGTTTTCTTTTTGTTTCAAACTGCTTTTCTCGCTATTTTGTTGTGTTTCAAACCATTTTCAATGATGTTTCAATTCATGTTTTTCAACTGTTTCACTTTTTTTTCCTTTTTTTGTTTCAAATTGCTTTTTTTTTTTTTTTTCACTTTTTGTTTCAAATTCAATTTCCATGTTGTTTCAATTTTTTGTTTTAATTTGTTTCATTTTCATGTGCTTAATTTATTTTCCCCTTTTCTGTTTTTTTCAGCAATGGACGAACGGTGTGCGGGCCGGTGGTGTTGGTGTTGCAGGTGTGGGCCGCGGCCATGTCGTTACTGGTGTATCAGCAGGCTGACGCGCCGGGGGAGGGAAGTGGGGGTTGGCCGGGGGAGGTGCGGAGCGTGTGGGTGGGCTTGATGGGCCGTGTTGACTAGTGTTCTATGTGTAGAACGTTCTATCGGGAGCATCACCCGTTTAAAGTATGCCCATTGTTCACCGTGGCCCACTAAGAGCCCACCACTACTCCTCCGTATCTCTAACATTATTAATATCATTATTTGGCAAATCCCTTTGTCATACTCAACTCTGCTCCTTCCTCTCCACTCTTCCACACCTTTATGTGCAACACTGTGGCCCTGCCCCGGTGGCAGATAAAACACGGTCCCCACGCGGCTAGCATCCTCCACACCGTCCTGCATGTGCCCACTAACAATGAACTAACAAGAAATTACCGATGGTGATAAATTAAAGCCGACGTCAATAGATTTGCCACAAAGCTTAACGAATGCAGCTTTGCACTTGCTCCTCGAATTGAAAATGTGCCACCTGGCAATGCTTCTAGAGATCCGAATGCTTAACACTGCCATGTGGTCTGTTGTTGGAAATGCATGGATGGTGCCCTCGAGACTACAACTAGTGGCTGTCCATCACCAATCTTACATGCTGGTCTGATCTATTTTATTCACTTGGTAATGGAGCGATCAGTGATCGATGCACATGGTGATTATCCATTTAATGGAGTATTTAGTTACTTTTGTAGCAGTATTTACTTAATATTTGATTACGGCCTCATATGGAGCTTATATTGTAAGTTTTTCATGACACTATCAATGGGAACTTGATACTATGTAACTAGACGTGTGGACTATCAACAAAGCAGTTATTATCGCTGATGCTGTTTAAGCGGACACAAAGAAATAGGTGCAACATTAACAAAATAGATTACTGCATACTAGGGTGTGCTCCACACCAACACTGTAAATTTCATGTCCCGGTACAACAGGCATTTGCCTCAATGCCAAATATTATATGTTCTCTATCGTCTCTATTGACTACATCTCGTGATTGTCTCTTTAGTCATCCTTCTCTCCAGTCCACTAGTATATTGTCTGCCTAATGTTTACCTCTGTATCGAGCTGTCTGGCAATTAATTCACACATGTGCCATAGGATAAGTATTTTGTTGTGCTTTGTTATGACTACTTCTTTCAAATTAAGTACAAACTTCTTCCTAAGTTCACACTTTCTGATTATTTATTCAATTTTTTTTTTCGAAAACATGCATTGCATGTGCTTCATTAAGAGAAGGGGAATAAAGTTACACTGCTCGTTCGGCCAACAGCGAGCTGCCAAAGTCAAACGGGTTACACACTAACAACAATCACCAGCTTGAACGGTGAAGCTTAGAGTGGTGTACTAAGAAATAAAAACTATTGTGCGACTAGGTCGACGTGCACGACGAGTCAGTCCTCGTGCATCCCTTCAAATCCTGCCGTGGCCCCGCTCAAGCGATCGCCTCGCAAGGGGAACAAAACGCGCAAGGATTCACGCCGCAAAAAGAGGGGACATCACAGCGAATACCTTGTGGAAGTCGTTGTCAATTGTGGCGTCCGGCGTATCAGGGACCACGTACCAGGCCGCCGCTTATTCAACAAAAGCGCGCGCCCGCCTCTCCGGGTTCGGATCACGGAGACCGCTTTGGCAGCCAGGCGGACGCTACGACGTGGGAGCCAGTCGTCGTCGCGTGTCCTTGGCTTCCAGGCGAGAGGTGTGGCCTTGATAAGAGGCTCCTCCAGCGGTAGTCTCAAGGAGTCAACAAACGATGTCACCGAGGCCATCGTAGGCGCACCGGCAACAGGTGCTGGAGCTGCAGGGGATGTGGCCGCCATTCGCGGTGGAACATCCTCGTCCACCGTGTCCATACCACCTGCCACCAGTGACTCAGCGGCCCAGCCCGTTTCGGGCGCAGCGGTCAAAGCTGGAGGGTCAACCGCGGAGGCCGACACAGGGGTGTGAACGTCCGTTGCCACCACGAACACAACCTCCATCTCCAACACCTCAGCGGCAGCGAAGGCCGGCAGTGGGGAGCTCACTACTGCGACATTCTCGTCAACCTCCATGAGCGCCTCATCGCCTGCGAAGCAGAGCCTAGTCGCCGGCAATGTGGCCATGAATAATGTCCTGTAAATGTGGCCGTAAATGCTCTGCTCTCCCTTCATGCCAACATTGTTCGGTCGTCCTCGACTCCTCATGGCAATGGTTATCCCCCAATCTGGTAGGACATACAAAGTTGCCATGGTGGGAGAGCAGACGAGTAGCGTTGGTGAGCTGACATGTTGTAGTGGCATGCTTAATGCTAGAGACTACGATGCATCATTTTCGGAAATGTAGCGTTGATGACACTGACATTGCCATTGAGATTATCTCCATCATGTAAACTGTTTATTAGTCAGTGATGCCATTTGTTCTTCCTTAAATGAAACTAATTGTCCTCTTGTTCTCTGACGGCATGAAGGCCAACAAGCCATACTGATGGCACCAACAAGGATGACACAGGTACGCAGAATAAAGCAGCGCCAGGAGGAGAATAACACCAAGTGGATCGTCCTTCACTGATCTCTTGTAGGATGTCTTTTTTTCAATGAACTCTTATAGGATGTTTGGTTTCCGGAATCAAACTATTTTATATAATAAGACGGTCAATCATGAACCTGTTTTTTAAATTTGCTAGACTGGCTTAACTACTCGTACTTGTACTATGAATAAGAAGATGGAGAAAAAACATTCCTCGAACCAAATATAGCCATTCTTTCGGGCCCTGCGACAACTAGCGAGAAGTCCAGCCACGAGCTCACCAAGCTGTTCCTGGTGGAAGCAACATAGACCTCGACACCAATTTCTCTTAAGACTCGCCTTTGACCTTACCATTTTCAGAGAAGATCTCTCATAAGGCACTCAGTAAATGTAGAAGAAGCCAATTTTTTAATGCCTCCATAAATCCACTGTAGGACATGCATGAGAATTTTTTGTCTACCCCCGTAAATTTTTTTTGAAAGGACTGGAGGGGCCGAAGCCCCTACAGGAATTTATTAATAGAAACAGAGTACAGAGTTACAAAACCAAGAAGAAAGGGGAGGAGGGGGAGACCTAACAAGCAGAAGAAAAGAAGCCTGATACAGTCCTTGACTTCCAGATTTTGTATCCATGCTTGGAACTGATGTTCTTGACTTTGCTTGATTCTTAGCTTTAGCAACTTTAGCTCCTTGAAGAGAAGCCTGATACAGTCCTCTCTGTTCCTTCCCTGGCCTCTCAATACCAGGTCATTCCTTGCTGACCAAATCGTTAAGCTGTAATTTGATCTGCGTGACAAGCTCTGGGAAATGGTTGTCTGCTGCGATTTGAACCTTAATGATATCCCAGCACATTCTTGCAAAGGCACAATCAATAAAAAGATGATAAGAAGTTTCTTCAACTAACTCGTTGTAGAGAGGGCATAGGTAAGAGTTTAGCTCCATTCGTTTTCTCCTCAGTATGTTTTTGGTGCTCAACCTGTCTTTCAACAGCAACCAGAAGAACACTCTATGTTTTGGTTGTGCCTTACATCTCCAGATCCACCTGAAGGACGGATGAACATCAATATGCCCAATGAGAGCCTTATAAATTATCTTGACAGAGTAACTTTGAGATCCACCCCCATAACTCCATTTGTCAAAGTCTTCAGTGAGTTGTACTGTCTCAAGCAGATTTAACACAGACTGGAGTTGTGTGTGAGCCAAGGTGGAGATAGGTAGCTGCAGCAAATCGGTAAAGTCATGAGTATTGTATACCTTCCGAGCAAAGGTGGTGACCATTCCTTACAAAAGAGAACAACTCGGGGTTGACAGAGCTTAAAGAGACCCCATTCCATTTATCCATCCGAACAAGATACTATCTCCACCACCAATTATTGGGTAAGCAAGCTCCTTGAAATTAGGCAGAAGTTTGAGGATATCTCTCCACCCGTAAAGAGCCTTTTCTAGTGTGATTAGGAAGTCTGCCATTTGAATAATGTTTCTCCCAAATAAGCTTGACCCAGGGAATATCAGCCTTGTTGAAAAATTTATGCAAATGTTCTTCATCGAGAGAGCTTGATTTTGTTTTTCAATATTGATGACACCCAAGCCACCTTCATCCTTTGGGATACAGATCATGTCCCAAGCTGCTTTTGGAGTGCCTCTCTCATTTATGCTAGAACCCCTCCATAGACAATGTTTCCCGTATTTATCAATTTGCTTGATGATGGATTTTGGCAAACAATTGAGCACATGAAAAAAGTGGGTAGTGCAGAAGACTGCATTGACCATTTGAAGTCTCCCTGCCTGATTCAAAAAGGGTGAGACAAAAGCAAGTCTTCTTTCACATTTATTCACCAAGGGGAGGAAACCTTGCACACTGGGCCTTGAAATGCAGAGAGGTAGCCCCAAATATGTAAAAGGTAGATCACCTATGGAGCAGACGAAGGTGGCAGCCAAGCACTTCAAGCCTTTCTCTCGGTGACATCGATTGGGATCATCATTGATTTGCTAAAATTCACTTTCAAGCCTATGAACAATGAGAAGGAGTTAAGCAAGGACTTCATGAAGAACAACTGCCTGGTGTTCCCCTCCATGATGATTAAGGTGTCATCTGCATATTGAATCACTAGGAAGTCTGGTGATGAGTTTGTTGGGATAGGCAAATGCAGCAAGCCCATGTCTTTCCCTTTATTAATCATGGATTGCAACAAATCTGCAGCAAGCACAAACAACAATGGAGAGAGAGGATCTCCCTGCCTGACACCCCTCCTGCAGTGGAAAGTTTTCCCAACAGATCCATTCAACAAGACTGCAGATGTGCCTGAAGACATAATATCCTGCATCCATTTTAGCCATCTCTGTCCAAAGCCTCTTGCTGTCATCAGTGTAAGCATTGATTGGTGTTCAATCTTATCAAAAGCTTTTTCAAAGTCAAGCTTGATAATGACTATTTCTTTCCGGAGTGGTGACAGAGATGAATGTACTCATAAGCCCATGCAACACATCTGTATTATCCTTGTTTTAATAAATCCATACTGATTTTTGTGCACTAGGGAAGTAATCTTTGGCTGCAATCTGTTGGCAAGCAGCTTGGTGATCAATTTGATGGAACTGTTGAGGAGGGAGATAGGCCTGAAATCGTTGATCCTTCTTGCTCCCTCTACTTTGGGAATTAGGGTGATGTATGAGGTATTGATGCTTCTTAGACACACTGAGTGATTGTAGAAGTCTTTGCAGATATCATAAAAATCAAACTTGATTACTCGGCCAACATTTTTTCAGAACTCATTATTGAATCCATCTCGGTCCAGGTGATTTGTTATTTGGGAGGTTTCTTACAATATTGTCAATCTCATCTTGCTGAAAAGGTATCTCACGGCATTCTTGTTCGAGTTCCTCTAAATAAAGAAGCTAGGGTCGAATCGCATTTCATTAAACTCGCAACTCCCGGTCGAGTTTGAAATCCTCCCATAACAGATTCTCCTTATCCCGATGGCTAGAGATCACCACATCATCAATAGATACAAGCTCAGTAATCAGTTTCTTTCGTATTTTATAGTAGCACTTGCATGAAAAAATTTGTTCCAGCATCTCCCAATTTAAACCATTTTATGTTTCCCCTTTGCTTCCAAAAGAGATTCTCTCGCTTCTCAAGTAAGCCAAGAAGATGCTCTTTAAGCATTTCCCGAAAGTTCCATTCTTCAACACTGAGATCTCTGTATTCCTGCAAGATCTCAACAAACTGAATAATGCATCTTGTGTTAGCAATAAAGGTGTGAAGCCCAACTTTTGCATCATGCCAATTTCTGAGATTTTTCCTCAGGACTTTGAACTTTGCAGTTATGTTTTTGGCCTTGTCTGCCTGATTAACCGGAGTAGCCCAACTATCATTCAAAATTACAGTGAACTGCTCCCCGAGCAGCCAGTCGTTCTCAAATCTGAAAACCTTGCTTTTGGGGATCAAGGTGGACACATTAACCAAATAGGGGGTGTGATCAGAGGGGGGCATATCCAGAGCCCTGACAGAGGTATTAGGATAGGACAGTCCAGCCGGCATTTGTAAAAAACCAATTAATTTTCTCCGAAGAGGGGAAGGCTGCATGTTGGACCAAAATTTTTTGCCCGCAAATGGATTTCATTCAAACCCAAATGATCGATTACATTGTTGAAAAGAGGAATTTCATTGGCATTCCCCCTAGCTTGTTTCTATTTTCTAGGCTTCGATGAGATTGAAGTCTCCCGCATAATCCAGTCTACAACATCGGGCATGTGAACATTTTTGAACCAGTTAAGAAACTGAATCTTTCCTTCGGCACCAAGGCCCATACACATAGGTGAGAACCCAGCTTGCATTATTATGCGGGAAATCATTTCTAGAGAAAGACAAAAATCATTACTGAAAATTTTGTGCCCAAGAAAAAGAGAGCTTTTCCAAGCAATCGAATGCCACCCGAGGCCCCAACGAGAGGGTAACACTTCAAAAGCATCAAAATGCTGGGGGCAAATTTTCCTCATAAAAGGAACATCAAACTCACTTTTTTAGTTTCCTGGAGACAAAAGACATCACAGCAGATAACAAAATCTTGTTCTTGATCCCATCTCATTTCCAACTAGAGTTCACCGCCCTAACATTCCAAATGAGGATCCTCCAACTTCTTACGAGTTTTGTTACATTAACCAAAGATAGATACGGACAAAAGACGGAACACCCGGACTAGCGGGGTTCTACAATCTAGGCTACCGAGCAAGGACTCATTCCCGGGACCTGCTGCCCCCTTCCTTGTCCTTTTCAACAACCTTCTTGCTGGGTCCATCACCTTGTTTCTTCCTTTCCATGGCCTATCCTTTCACTTTTTTCTTCTTCAGAGTTTCCTCCACCAGTTCCTCAGCATCCATTCCACAGAACTGCACAGCCAAATTTTTGATTGATTTAGATGTCAGAGTAGGGGGTGGAGGAATACAGGTGGTGCATCTCTTTGCAGGGAAGCCAATAGGTTTAGAGCCACTATTAATGGACTTGTTTTGTGGGCTCCTTCTTACCTCAGAGTTTAGAAGAGGTGTTTTCCTCTTAGGTGGGCCCTTTTTGGGCATCTTGCCCTGTTCTAGGCCATCATCTTGATCTGTCTCCTGGACTGAAGGCTGCACCTCTTTCCCCCCTAGGTTGTCAGCATTCATTGAGGGCTCTTCCTCAAGTTCCTCCAGTCGAAGGCTTGTTTTGGTACCTTCAGCTGGCAACTCAGAGTAACAGGTCTGTGAGCTAACATCAGGAGGGTGAAAAGGAACTGAAAGAGTTTGGGTGCCCCACTTACTTTCAAATAGGTCCATGGCCTTGGTGGAGAGAAAAGTTTTTGCCCAATCATGTTGTTCAGCTGAAAGTAAGAGAGATGTCAGAAAGGCACCCCACTCTATGGGTACTTTGACATAGGAGATCAGATTTTTACCTGAACTAGATTGCTCCTTTCCCATCCTCAAAGCCTTTTCCCAACTCACAGAGATGTTGTCAGCACCAAAGGGTTTCAAAATTCCCTGTCCAGTCTGCATTTGAGTGTAAAGACTCATCTCCTGTTGAATGATCTCCTTCACAGCAAAGGGGTCATCTGGCAGAACTGTCTCAGCCTGAGTCAGGGCAGTGGCTTGGTTAACTAGCTGTTTAGTTTGAGAAAGGTTTTCCTGATGTTCCCCACCTTCTTTATCAGTTGTAGCAGTTCCCTCAGCTTGGGTCCCCTGTCCAATTCCCGTGATGCTTCACTCGAACTTGATCAAGAACTCGATGAATTTCAGAATCAAGGGTTGCCATTACTTCAACATTAGCTAAGACAAGATCCTCGCCAACGCACCTCCACCTCTACAAAATTCAACAATGGGAACTATCTTGTTCATCGGATTTGGTAAGATATTTCCTTCCTCCATTTGTTCCAAGTGGTTCCTCTTCTCCTTCAAGGTTGAAGTCTATCGCTTGGTCCAGAGGACCTCCTCCACTAGAACATCCACTGGCCGAAAGCAGCACCAAAGGAATATTTAAGACAACATTGTTATGCTCTTGGACAAATTCAGGTTCAGCAGGCCGCACTGAGGTAAGTTTAGCTGCAACTCTGCCTCATTAGCAATGTCATCACCTTCAAGGATATCATTTATTCCCTCAAAAGCAGCAGGAGGTTGCACCAGGTTAAGTATAACTTCCAAGGGGTTTTCCTCCCCCTCAAGCCAAGGCATGTTTAAGTCAATCTGCATTTCCTCTAGTTCCTCACTGATTCAAATCTGCTACCTGGTGATGGGCCTGCTGGGCCGGCCAAGCATCCCATCCTTCATTGTCGACCACCGTTCTCGCCGAACATTTCCAAGTAATCGCCAGCTCCCGATCTCGCTGTCCCAACCGACCAATCTGAAGATGATCGGCCCACCCACGGTTGGCCAAGGCCAAAGTCGAATGGCAGGTTCCCAATAGGATTAACAGGCACCGGCTCTTCATCCGGTGGCCCAATACCAAGCGAGGTTGTGCCGCAAAGCACTTCACACCGAACCGTCCAAGAATTACTTTCATAGCCCTCCGATTCGTAGAAAACAATGAAATGCGGTACGAGGTGACATCCGAACTCTAGCTCGATGATGATCCTTGTTTCTTCCTCTTCATCCCTTTGCCGAATAGGTGCCTCCCAAAAGATCCGATTGCATCCCGAAAGAAATCCTCCTCGTGATAGTTAGCCGGGAAGTCCATCGGATGAGCGAACATTCGCATTATAGTTTACCCTTCTCCAATTTTCGCCTTCATTGTGCTTGTAGAATGTTAAGGTAACATTGTCAAAAGGAATTGGGCCTTGCCGCACGAAAGCATCTCGACTAGGACAGTAGCTGAATCGACATATGCTTGACCCAAGCTACTACGCTTAATCTGGAAAATGTCAACCCCCTATGCCCGAAGAAATCTCTCAGCATCTCATCAACGACATCGAAGTCGAGAATATTACCCGGGATTGGGTTGATGACGACGATGTCGAGATTTTCATTCCTCGGAGCCCTCCACCGCGAGGCGACCGCGCAAGCCATGGCAGGGCGGTTGGCCACGTCGTGCCACACCATGTTGTCCGAGACGAAGGGTCGAGGATCAGCTCTTTGGAAGGCCATCCCAGCCTCCGGTGAGCTCTCCGGCGAGAAGAAGCACTGTAGCTCGGCGATGGGGTTTTCTGGCGTTTCGGTGGTATGAACAAGGCAAGAGTGGGAGGGCGAGGAAGGCGAGGGGGTGGCAAGAGAGAGAGCAATCATTTCTTCGGAGAGCAATTAAGGTCCGGCAAAGATCGGTCCCGAGGCACGACGGGCGGCGGCTCACCTGGGCCGGAATACGGAAGACGGCGGACGGCCCATGGGATAGTGATGGGAGGACCAAGTTTCAAAGCAGCCCAAGGAGGAGCAAAGGCAGCTGTGGCCTCTCCGAACGAATTGAACATGGGGGGCTCAGAAGGGCCCGACCGGTTCAAATTTTTGAACCAATTAGCATCCGAGGGAGGCGCCGCCACTCCTTTTCCCCTGTCGGCCGCCTGTCGAGACTTGATGGCTTCCGCTGGACACGAGAAAGAGATGTGGCCTGATTCAAGACAGGCTCGGCATCGGATAGGCCATCGGCATGTACACCTATCGTGTCCAGGAAGAAGGCATCTAGGGTAGGGGATAGGTTTGTTCATGGCAGTGGAGTGAAATGACCCGCCGTAAGTAATGGCGCCGCCGCGCAGAGCCCGAAGTGCCGATGAGGGTCGGTAACCGCCTTAGCTTTCCACCATCGTTCACCCCGAGAGAAATTAGTGGGGTTCTCATCCGTAGGGGAAGAAGATGCGACTATGGGCCGTGGGCCTCGAGGGGGCTTTGGTGATCGGAATAGCATTAGCTCCGGTGAGCAGAGTATCTTTAGAAGAAGTCCCCTAAGCACAATGCTTGTCTAAGATGGGTATTGCATTAGCCCCCGTGAGCACACCGCGATCATCACTACCAAGTTTCAGGGAAGATCCCCAAGCCTGATCCTTGATGGGAACCGAATTAGCTCCAGTAGTAGGCGGCATTCTCTCACGAGAATGCTTAACAGCTTGAGCAAAGGAGCGTGTGAACGTTCTGGGCGCCCGAGCAGGCAGCCAAGAGAGGTTTTCTTCCTCATAGAAAAGCTTGAGTTCAGATTTCCAATTGGGGCCACCATCCCCCCAAAGATGAAAGTAAAGCTTGAAAAGCGAGCACTCAAACAAATAGAGATTGCGAATGAAAAGGCCAACCTCCCTTGAGGCAACGGCAAACCTGAAGATGCGATCACTGAGCTGACAGACATTGAAGAGTTTAGCAGAGCCACCTATCGTGGCCTGCAGAATCTGACTCACTGAATCCGCAGTGAGCCTGAACTTACAACAACCAAAAGACACAACCAGGAGAAAGGGGTCGTTGGAGGAGAGGGAGACGGGTAGACCCAAGGAGGCACGAAGCTCCTCCTCGATCCGTCTCCCAACCGTGAAGGGGAGATCAGAGAGGGCCATGGCGGCGAAGGCACTTACAACTAGGAGAGAATCCGAGGGTCCCCGTTGAGAGGTGACTGCTCCCGGCGGCCACGACTCCTTGGTGGCCGAGAAGAGCCGTCAGAGAGGGGGGCACTCAGCAAGGCCCGCCGCAGCGGTGTCCACCGGCGGGCGGGCCGACGGCGGCCGAGGGCCGCGGGAGGGGGGAGGGGGAGAGCTAGCTCTCATCTCTCACCTGTCTCCGCTTTGTCCCCCACCCCATACTCATTACGCTCAATGTTTTTCCTGCCCCCGTAAATCCTTAAGTATTTTAGGAGATGATTGAATTTTGCGACCGCATTCGTTAATGATTGGAAAGTGTCTTGCGAAATCATTTATGTACTAGTGAGGTAGATATTTCCTAACTCATTGGAGTTTGTACACAAAAGACTATTGCAAATATCATTAATTTGAATTGGCTTGTTGCGGCCTGGTCCTGCTTTCTAAAATTTGTCGTGTAAAGGCATACTTCAGCCCTCAAAATGAATAAAGAACAACTAGTGGTAGTGTCATCAATAATTGGAAGAAATGACACATCAGAACAGACAATATGACAAGCACATATACAGACGTGGGAAAACACGTTACTTCTGTAACGCCTCTAACGATGTAAGCACACCAGTGATACATAAAAACATGTCGCTAAGACCATTCATGAAAGACAGATTTAGTCAAATTGTATTAGTGATTTCCCCTCTTTAGATAGTTTATAGCCAAAATGTGTCTATGACGCTAGTCATGGAGACTCCAAAAGCCAAAATGTGTCTTTGATGTGAGTCATTAAAGATTCTGAAAGCCCAAAACACATGTTTTTGATGTGTGGCATTATGACTCTTTGATAAGGGACTCGCAAGAGATGAGTTATGGATATTTGAGTAGATTACGTATAATGCATGATGGCCAGAGATTTGAAAATGGGGTCCATTTATTGTAGATTTTGAGATTAATTGCACCAAATTCTAGCTCCAATTTAATATAGAGATATAGATAAGGAAAGGTACAGAGAAGAAATTAAGATACAGAGACGGTGATAGACAGAGGAAAAGATAAAGATTGATCCCCCAAAAAAATAAAAATAAGATTTACACAAGAATAAAGACGAGACTGGTCTCTGTAATTGTACATATATATGTCATTGTAATCAACAAATAAAGCATTATTGTGTGTGGATCAAGGACCAATATGAATATGAGCTACCGGTGGGGAGCCTTGATACTTTATTGCTTCTTTCTGTGATCCTTGTACAATGTAAGTGCCTCATCATCATCTGCTACTACTTACCTTTCAATTGATTCTTATGCATATATATACTATTTTCCTACACATAATCTATTAGGTCATCCTCATGAGGATCTCCATGTTGGAACTGCAAGGGCCCGAGCTGCTTATAGCGTCACCAAAACAAACCATATGTTTTGTCGGACTGATAACAAAGATAATAAAGTTGTCTACTGCTGCGTGAATAAATGGATAAAACCAAAATGTTATGACACTTTTCAGGAGTGTCTTGCCATTTGCCATCCTCGTAGTCTCAACTTCCCAAGTGAATAAGTGACCGGCCATGCCAATCAAGTTAATGATGCATTATTGTACTCCATATTGATTGGTAATAATAATGGAAATTTCTATGTTTGTTCCAGCTATATCTCCACTTGTTTGTCTCCATATTCTGTAGGGCTCTGCCATTAGACTCCTTGAATGACGTGCCGGTTTATCTTTTTCTATTTTAACACATGCCATCGATAATTGGAAATCACCAATGAGGGCTCCACATTAGACTCATGACATTCACGACAAAAATATGACAAATAAATTCTACAAAAGATTCAGAAATACTATAATCACAATCATCAATGATAGACATTTGATCTTGTAACATTTTAAAAGAAAATAAAACTCTACCATTGTGAAAATACATAAGGAAATTACCCTTGACTATCTTTATAGAAGATAATCAACCCCATAAATAAAAAATTAGAAACTGAAGTACCTAGGACACCCTGACGGTTATTTAATTTTCCGAGCGGACAATAACCATCGCGGAGGGCGGTTGCAGTAAGAAAATCAACTCATTTTTGATAATAAAAATTCTCGCCGGTGGACGCCCTACTGCCATTGACCGGAAATAAAAATACTCGCCGGTAGACGCCCTACTGTCATTGACCGGCATGCCTGCATCCAGCCAACACACATCGCCAGCGCGTCGGCCCTCATGCGCAGTGCCACGCATCGTTTCTGCACGGCCGCGCATCATGCAATTTGAGCCTTGGCTACAGGCTGGTGCTGCTCGTTGTGCATCAAGCAACGCCATCTGTCATTATAGTCGTTGCTGCATCTGCACCATCATCAATGTCGTCCTGGCTGTGTCGTCGCACCCACACCATCGCCGAGGCCATGCCGTTGCTGCCGCGCCATGTTGCCACACCATCACTGCTGAGTCGTCGTTGTCATCGTTGCTGCTTACCATGATCCTTCGACTAGCAGTTCACGCTGCCTTGATAAGAAGCACGAACAAGAGAGAGGGAAACAAGGGAGAAGAACTGAGAGAAAAGCATGAACGATACAGATACAACGGAGCAAGTGGAACTCTAGGAAATCATTCAAACTAAGCAGGCAGGCTAAAAATTTTTACTACACATCTTTTTCCATGCATCTTTTAGAAGTAGTTCTCTTAAGACAACCGGCCCCCGAGAATCATTAGTCCATCCTTGAAAATAGCATTTTGCAAGGCGTTCTCTTTACGGAGTTGATTTCCTATTTGAATCATCCCTGAAAATAGTTCTTTAGCGACGATTATGGACTTACATTGCTCCCCAGCAACACTACAGGCAGCGTGCTAGTTTAACCACATCTGTCACAAAAGGGCCTCCTAGTGCCTCCTAGAAGCATAGGATGTGCGATGTGTGGTAGTGCCTCCTAGAATGCACGATCGACGATGGGCATGAAGTGGCATTGTAACACTCTGAATTTTCACTAATTTCAATATCAATGTTTTGTTCGATGCTAGCCTAAAGGACTTGTATCTATACATGTGATCGAGTAAAATTCTTATTTAAGTACTTTGTTGTTGCATGGCTTGCTGAAAACTGAATACCCATCGTGTTATTCTAAGACTACCAAATAGGGGCATGAGATTGAGAATTTCATGTTTGAAATCCCAGTTCATTTCACCTCTGCCTTTGATGGCACTCTTGCTTTATCAGCTTCACCGTCTCCTATGTGGTGAACCATAACCCTGATATCCATGACACAGAAGACCTTTTATATGCCTTTTTTTTGTCCCTATGATGCATAATGAAGTATTCATGAGATTGTGGCACGGAAATGCATTGTGTAATTTGTTCAGATGCGATCGTTAAGATGTCCTACCATGTAATATATGTATGTGAATGTGAATTGTGATTGATCATTGGTCTATGTTATGTGAATTGGAACATCTATCAATGTACAAGATTTATGAATATCTCCCTGAATTTTGAGTTCACGAAGCAGTTCCTTGTGATGAACTGATTGGCTAGCTTGATATGTTGGGGCAGCCTATAGCACACCCTATCTTGAATGAGTTGCTCATTTCTTTGTCATTTGGAACCTAAACCAACATTTCTTGTCATGGAACACAATCTAGTGTTGTATTTGTGTCAAATCAAGACCAGCTGCAATGTGTCACGTCTTTTATCACTCTATTGGCATAATGTAGAGAAATGAATGCAATAAAACAAAATATACACGTATAAAATGATATTTTATCCAGTACTCTATATTTAGAGTAATATAAATAAAACTTAGTTTATTTTAGAAAAAATATATAAATATGTTTCAGTGCCATACACCCAGGGTATTCCGACTACCTGATATGCTATTTACCAAAACCATTCCGAAGGACGCCCAGTAGGTTACGACCCTCCTCATTATTGGAAAGGTATCTAAACATCGTGATGTAGACTACGACTACAGTATGACCCGTGTATCTTATGGCACAAGTAGGTCTCGTATATAAATTACAAGCACTACTGGAACCAGATATTTGCCGTGTGTTTTTACACACGTCAAATACACGACAAACGATTTGCCGTGTGTGGCACACGGCAAATGGTACACGGTAATCGCCTTCACGGCAAATGGTACATGGATATTTGCCGTGCGCCTTTTCTCGGGCACACGGTAAATCATTTGCACCAAATAGGGTAAATCATTTTATATAATTTAAATACACTTTTTCTCGAGGTCACTCGTCATGTACCGTGAATAAAGATGCTTCAAAGTCCGTAAGAGTTCCTAGATACGGCGTCAAGATACCCTAAAGAACAGAAATATCATTTTTTGAATCACTAAATTCTATTATTTCATGCACCTGTAGTTCAAATTTGGATTATGCGAAAAAATTTAAGTAAACAAAATTAATGAATGAAATATAGCAAAAAAAGTAAAAATTGCGCAAATTTAAACGTGTAGTTTAAAATGATATATTGAACCTCCAAAAAAAATTGGGGACAAAAAACCAAAAAAAATAAAACAAATTTGCCGTGTGCCCGGCACACGGCAAATGTTTTTTTAAAAATTATAAATTATTTGCCATGTGCCAGGATTTGCCGTGTGCTCGATACACGACAAATATTGACGGTGTGAGACTGCCGTCACGCCCCCGGCAAATTTGCTGTGTTCCTTGATTCGCGGCAAATAATAGGTTCGCCGTGTGAGACGATTTGCCGTGTCCCTGACACATGGTAAATAGGAGATTTACCGTGTGCCAGAATTTGCTGTGTGACAGGCACACGGCAAATCCTTTATTTACTGAGAGTTATTATTTACCGTGTGGCACATGGCAAACTGAGATTTGCCGTGTACCCAACTTTTGCCACACGGCAAATACTTATACACACGGCAAATATCTCGTTTCCAGTAGTGAAGCATCATTGCCTATTGTAATCATCTAATTTCGTACAGTCACAACCCTAATGTAATGTGTCATCTCACATCTCGCCAAGATCATAGGACAAAGAAGTACAACTGCTGGACGTAGGGTGACGTTCCTCGCTTCCCGAGGGCCGTGAACAAGGATAAATTTGTGTCTCCCAGTTGTGTCCCTCTTCGCATCATCGAATTTGACCAAGGGCCAAATATCTTCCAGTCAAAAACAACGAAAATATGATTTTATTAATTGTTTTATTTGAACAAAAACTAGGAAAATATTTAGGGTATATACGGTTTAGTGTTTTAGCTTCTCTAGATACGTTGTTTTTAAAAATACAGGTTGACATAGTTTATATTTGTATATAACAAAACTTTGTATGTAGAAATACTAAAATGTCTTACAATTTTCAATGAAGGAAGTACAGTATATAACTAGCCTTGATAGATGTATCTATTTCTTAAAGTAAAAATAGAACTTGCGTTAACCATTACAAGTTGTGAAGAGCACCCGTAATAAGCCTCAAATTAATTACAGGGAATATGATTCAACCATCGATCCACTCAAGATGACTTTGATTACACCGTTTTGCGTCTCCGTTCGCGACACCTTGAAGGCACCTTGCCGACTTGGCGTTGTGTTTGTTGTAACTTTGTTTACCTTTCCCTCTTAATGAAATACGGGTAAAGTCCCGGTCGCGAAAAAAAACTCAGATGACTTTGCATCAGTTAGTCTCATTGGTAGTTGGGTTATATGGGTAGGCACCGTCACTTCATTGGATATACTAAGATATGTATTTTTATATTTATAGTCTATCCATATGTCTATCTAATCTCTATTCTACACTATATTAATATATCGCTTTCGGTTCTTAAATATCCAATATCTCCGTCCCCAAGATATCCATATAAATATATTAATTTACATTAGTATCCCCAAGATATTCCCCATCACCAAGATATCCATATAAATGTATTAACATTTTTGCGCAAGTTAGAAGATGTCCATATCTCCATCAGCAAGATATAACAACAAACATAAAATATTAAAGGAGCATACCTTCAGATAGTATAAATATATGAAGTTGGTTGTGCCTTTGTATATGCAATACATCCATAAGTAATAATCCTCTCATAGCTAGTCCTCAGTGAAACTAAACTATAGCAATATTCTCATCTTCATGGCATCGCCAGTCAAGATATGTACTAGGACTGTGTACTTGGCTGCTGCTTTGTTATTGGTTCTTAGCACCATGCCTACTTTCCCATCTTGCGAAGCTGGAGGCTGTATGCACCGCTATTTTTTTTCTTACTACTCTGCGTTATTTTTTTTCTCAAATTAGTGTGACCAAAACCTCTTGTCTGACTTTTTCTGCTGTGATTGCTGACATGTTTGCATAGGCTGCCCTGGAGGGTCAAGCCCCGCCGGCGAGCAATGCGCCAAGTGGGAGGGAGCGGAACAATGCAAAAATGAAGCGTGCTATGATCATTGCAAAACACTGGGCTACAGCAAAAAGGGTGCCTACTGTCTTTGGCCATGGTGCTGCTGTAAAACGTAGTTTATGCAACCATGCATGTTCCGTAAATGATAAATAAGATATTTCTCAATGGAAAATTTCGTTGTGTCATTTTGAAGACTGTCACATCCACTATATATACCAAAACAGCAAAAAGGAGACAATATATCTAGTGACATGAAAATGAAGCGTGTCACTGATGTCTTAATAGAGACATGTGAACTAAAAAATCGTCACTGGTGTATCAACTCCAACGAAATACATCTCTAGGCTGCACACATCAGTGACCAGTTTCAACAAAATGAGTCACTGCCTGTACTTAACCCGGCAATGATAGGCTTTAAAAAAAACAAAAAAAAATCCCGAACCGAGCAAGTATCCTCGCTGAAGCAGCTCATTTACAAATCATACCAGAAACAATTCATGCATCACAAAACATGAAGGATTCATGCAAGGAACTCGACTACCACCACAGTTCTAATTCATGCATCATAGAGAAACAATGAGGGATTCAAACACATCACAGAATTAATTAACTGTTCCACAAATCGGTTTGACATCACAGACAAAGGAGACGGTTAAAATCTCGTCCTACATGAATCCACAAATTGATTCGCAGCATATAGGAGGGGAGAGGAGGCTAGGAGGAAGACGTCGGGTGGATCTGCGCCGTGCTACTCGCCAGCGCTGGGAGGAAGAAGCTGCCGGGGTAGATCCGCAGTTCCGCACCAAGGCACTCGCGTGTGCCAGGAAGACGACGAAGCCGCCGCATGGATACGCACCAAGTCGCTCGCTAGAATGTAGCCGCCGGGGTGGATCTGCGCGCGCCACACTGGAATCCTGACCGCTCGCCGGCGCCCCGAGCCGGCCTCGTGCCCGCACCGCGCGGGGCTCCCGACCTCTTGTTCGCTACACCGACCGTGCTAGATTTGTGGAGGTTGGGAGGTGCACTCGGGATTTCGTTGGGTGGAGTGGAGTAGATGTTCCTTCCGATATTTGTGGCATGTCGAGAGCCCATAATGAATGGACGCGAACATAGAGTTTACCTGGTTGAATTAAAATTTCAGGTCTGCACCTATGGATCACTGCAAGCTTCGGTATTCGACCGACGGTGATAGACATTACTACCGGCTCTTATTGACACCCGACACTATTAATATCCGTCACTGCCGGCTTATTGAAAAATTCAACGGTGATATGTATTTGTCTTCCGAACGTTCAGTCAAAAAAAAAATTGTCTTCCGAACAGACAATGATGTATTTATCAGTGTCGCTTTAAAACTTCCGGCAGTAGTAGGGCCGGCAGTGATGCTTATTCTGTAGTAGATATGTCTCACGTCCGCATCCCCTTTCTCTCCCACCTCCTCCTCTCATCTCTGAACTCCAAGGCAAGATATGGTGCAGAATGGAGTGGCTCTGAGAGAAAGACTACCCTCTGTCATTGGAACCCATCCTTGTCCAACCTGTCATAAATGCCACACCGCTGCCTTCCCAATTTATCAAATGATCTCAAGGCTATGTGGCGTGTTGGTCGGCCACAGCGGGCGCATTTGCGTCGCAGGATGGTCCGGGAGGCACAGGTCAAGGCTATTGTGCCCACCATCGAGCGGCTCCATTACATAATGGCCACCCAAGGTGTGTGCATGACTGGGATCGGCCATTGGCGTCTGCCATGATGCTCGCGCTCCTGCATGCCGGTGGCGCCTCATCGGTGAGCCAGGGGCACCGGTTCCTATGATCCCCGGTCATCTTCCTCGTGTTCCTCGTTGCCATTGGCTACATCCTTGGCCTCGTCTAGCTCAGCATTGTCTGTTGAGGGAGGTCAACTCCTATTAGTCGTTTCTTTTTCTTCTGTCAGAGCATGTTTGGTTTCTCTTCATTAAGAAACGATGCATTTTTCCAGAGCTGAGTTTGATTTTCTCATCCACAAAAGGAGGTCTGCTTTGATTTCACACCATTATGTACATGCCACAATATCATTCTCACCGACCCACTCGAGAACCGTGTGACATGTCTCTTGGAGGCCATTCAACTGGAAGGAGTCCCACCACCCGATGGCGTCGATCACAGTGTCGTATTACAACACGAGGAAGCATTGAGTGGAGAAGGGGGGACTTCTGTCGCAAACCCAACCCAGGATGTACTCATTGGCGGAGAAAACATGCCAACTCGGGCCCAGAGAGGGGGCGCCGCCACTGCTGCCACCATACTAGGACACAACTGTAGCATGCCCTGGGGTGTGTTGTAAGAGGAGAACGGGGCTCAGCAGCCGCGACTGCCACTTCTCTCACCGTCATCATCGCCACCTACCATATCGAGTCCAGGTCGGCTTAGAAAAGAGTCGGTCGAGATTGGAAGTTGTGTTTGTTAAGATAGAAAGCATAATCCGAGTCCTATAAGGATCTTTTGTTTTTTTAAGAGTCAAGTGCCACGAAGGCTACAACTACTTGCAAATATGTAATAGATCAAATCAAGTAATAGACGAGCGAAAGCTCTTTCCCTATCTCTCACTTTCTCTCGTGTTGCTGCCCCCATCCTCTCCCTTGCGCTAGTGCCACCTCCCACACCGCCACGTGCCATTGCATCATGGCGCACGTCGGGTGCCCTTGCGCCACTGCCAACCAACCCCCTGGCCACGTCCATAACAGAATCTGACCCAAGCAAAAATCGGTGTTGCCCAGCTTGTGCCACAAGGATATTTGTTACTATTCTCCTCTCTATATCGATGGAAGCTGGTAAGGGACCTTTCGAAAAAAAAAAACTAGGTCAACTAAACTTGTTCCTAAGGCACAGGAGGATATTAACATCAAATCAAGTATTAGTTTTTGTTATATACAGGAAAAGTGACATCTATAGGGTGGATAAATGCTCTCCAAACACGCCAGCCCAACTTTTGTGGGATTGTCGTTGTGCTTGTTACATTGTGGCACAGGACCAGCAAGAGCAGCATCATTTTCAGATAATGAATGCTGCCAGGTAATCATTCATGTAGCTTGCTCTTATTGTACTACTTGTCCGTTGGAGTGGCGTTATCGTAAGAATTCAACTGAAGGTCCACACTGCCACATCTGTGGGACATGTGGATACACAGACACCATGGCCAGGATCTGCGCATCAGTATCAGTTATCCGGTTTCCTTCGGCCTCCCATTCCCATGTCCAACACATCATTCATAGATCATTTCTTTCCAACTATACTCCTCATAGACCTTCCGAAACTTTGTTAAGCTCGAGGTGGAACAAGAGACCACATCCTACGATATATATTTGTTGAGCTGGAGGTGATTACTTACTTTTTCTTGTCGGTACAAAAGTACTACATTGGAAATTGCTGGTACGTACCAGTACATTGCTTTGCATTTACTTGTCTAAAAAAATAACTATATTTTGCAATGAAGGTTTCCTCATCAGCACCATGAACATATCTCAACAAAGTTGTTGATCTAATATTGGACTAGCGTGTTTGTGTCTGCAAGGGATCTGATTGTGTCACAGATAAGATGACAATCGCTATTTTGCTCGTCATCCCAACTCGTCATTCCTGAACCAGACAACACGCGAGACGGCCCCCATGTCGCTCAACCCTAGGGCGACTAGGGCGGCACCTCCGAGCGCCGCCACTCGCCACGCCCCCACCCTCGCCTCCCCGACCGTCGCCGGAGCCCAACGCCGGCACAACCCGGCGGATGGCCGTGAGGGCGACGGCCGAGCTGTCCTCGCCGAGTTCTCGCGAGGCGGCGTCTCCACCTTCTCCTCCCTCCCCCACCTCTCTCCTTCACCTCCAGCCTCTCCGGCCAGCTCTCGGGTGGCGTATCACGTGTCTCCGGGCCGTGATCCGTGATCCGCGATGGCGCTGATGCACCTCCCCAATCCACTTCGGCGGCGGGGCCGCGCCAACCCCGATCCGCGGGCGGCCCGGCCCTGCCCTGCCCTCGTCGACCCGCTCCGGCTCACCATGCCACCGCCATGGTTTACATCGTCCCGCGGCGGAGCTGCCTGGGAGCAGCGGCCGCGTCGCGATCCCATGGCGGCGCGGCGCCTCCTCCGTGCCGAGCCGGCCTTCCCCTCCATGGATCTGTAGCGTGGTTGGGTGGTCCGGCTTGGGGCGGTGGATTCGGGGCGGGCGGCGCCGGGCTTCGTCGGCTTGGCATGGCCCCGAGCTCGGTGCCGCCTCCGGCTTGGGGTCGCGGTGGCATTCCAACAACCGCAGTGTCCTAGGCCTCCCGTCCGCCGTGCCCGTCCGGGATCTCGCCGGCCGGATCCTGCCGGGCGGATTTGGGTGTCATCCTTCGGCCTCGAGTACACGGTGTACGCCACGGCCGTCCTTGGCGTTTCAACTGCGTTTGGGAGAACCTCTTGGAGTACTGGCTTGACCCATTCGTGGGTACGGCCATCGCGGCGCTCGTCTACGACATCACATCGGACAACGCCCGCATCACGCTTTCTGCTACCTCGCGACATCTGATGAAGACCCTGCCGATTCTCCGGCATCTGTTGTATGTAGGTTTGGCTTGGATGTGTTTTTGCAGGGCTTTGGATTACGGGTGAAAACCCTGCCAAGCGGTGCTGGGCTGGCGGCGATGACGCACAACGTCATCTTCCCCCTTGGAGGAGTCGCTGCAATTTCCTCTTCCTTTCGTTGATGATGGCGTCTCGGATGTCATTTACCTTCTTGAAGGTATCAACACAAGCACACATACTCCTAGCCATGCCCCGTGCACGACGACACTTGGGTCTCACTGCGGCGTTAAGAGTAAGCCAAGGACACCCTCTCTCAAATAGAGGGTCGAAGCATTTTTTGCTGTATTGTCCTGGTCATTCTATAAGAATATGGCTTTTCTTTGTTTTTCTTTCGCTTTTGTAACTTTGGCTTGTGTACATCCCCAGGATGTAGAGGCTGGATTTTAAATCCATTATCGAAAAAAAAAAAAAAAACTCGTCATTCCTGGCGAGGATCATTTGCATCGATACCAAGGGATGAATCAACAAGCCTGACAAGTCAATTACCAGTGAATGAGTACTCTTCACCGAGCACGTACTAGGAAAGTATTTTGTTTCTGATTTTTTGTAGCAGAAACAGATTACAGAAGGTAAGGTATCATGTTACTGCACGGTCAGTAGAAGAGTTGCCCTGAGCACCAGTAGTCCACTAAATCTTGATATCAGTATAAGTGTCCATGTTACTAGCACCAGTACTACTTTTCCTTATGTTATCATTGATTTTCCCAATGGAAATTTCTGTCAGAGAAAGGACTTTCGATTCAGCACTTAAGTCTTGGCTATCACCACCAACTGGATAACCGGTTCTGCAGACGATAGTGCCTCCGGCGGTTGGCCGCCACAACCTGCTTCCCCTTGTCATCAGGCACCAGCGAGGGATGGTCAGAGCAGTTGGAGAAGTCCTCAGAGAAGTCGGAGTTGTAGAAGGGCAGCCCCTCCAGAAGGCCCTGCCCCTTCTGCGCGGTTGGGCGACCAGGGGCCTGCGAACAGTGACAGCAACCTTGGGGGCGCAGGAGAATGGCGTTGGCGGCAGCCATCAGGGGCGGGAGGTTGGGAGACGCCTGCCCAGATCCGCCAGAACCATCAATCTCGATGGCGGCAACCGACAGAGCAGAGGGTTGGGGTGGGTTGGTGGACGCCGGGGCAGGAGTGCCCACCGGCGGAGGGGAGCGCTCAGCGAAAGGACCGAGTGAGTACCTTCAAGAAACAGCAGAAACTGTCCCTACTCATCAATATGGGCAGGGATCATATGCATCGGCACCAACGGGTGAATCAACATTCCCTTGTAGTAGAATCAACAAGTTAATTCCAGTTCAACACCCTTGGCTGAGTGCGTACTAGGATAGTGTTTAGTTGCTGATTTTCGTAACATGAAAACTTACAGAATGATTACGTTACATGTGTTTTGTTCTGCACAGCCATTGATTATTTGCCCTGTAATGGGTTACTGGCCCATAAAAAAATTTCATATGCTGCTCCTCGGCTGCTATATAATTACTGCACGGACAGGTCCTTGACTGGAGAACTAGTCTTCCCCGACAGATATCATGGTTCGAATGATTTGAACAAGAGAAGAGAGAAGAAGAAAAAATATCGATGATAGACTATTTGAATTTCTTGATTCGAGAATGTCACAGATCGAGGGGGGCTCAGCTTCACCAGCTAAGTGGTCAGTACAAGATGATATTGTGCTTTCACCACCGTTTCTTGTTGGCAGAGATAAGTGGAATTACCTAGCACACAAGGATTCAACGTCGGTGGTGGCACACAACATTGGATTGATTCATAGAAGCTACTTCAGTATCATGTACCTCTAATACCGTCACATCTGCCAGTAGTGCTGTGTATATTTGAATGTCTGGCAGACTGTTGCCCCCTCCATCCACCAGCGGTGCTCTCAGTGACGTGCAATTTCCCTTGACCTCCTATTCCTAAGCCACAAAATGGCATTTCTCTTGTACACCTCTCATCCCCCTTTACTCGACATTCTTGTGTTGCTAGCATTATTTGTTACTCGTAGCTCGAGCAAGGAGGCAAACACACTATATATGTGTCCCTATACATTACTAGCACCAGTGCTACTTTTTCTTATTCTTATATTATAATTGGTGTTCCCGGTGGAAATTGCTGACAGGTGTTTTATTTCTTTGTACCTACATGTGCATTTACTCCCCAAATTTCATGCACGAATTGTTCATTGGCACATTGGAACTGTGAAATAGGGGTAACCCACATGGTGGTTGTTGGCTTAATTGTTTAAGCATGTAGTGCTGTTTTGGGTAGTTAGTTTTGCTGGTCCTATTGCCAGATATGCTTTGGCTGAAATGGACCACATATCATACTTATTATCTGCTTATCATCACTAATTTGCACAAAAACAACGATCCATCAGTTATTATGTGAATAAACCACATATGTGCATTTTTGTTTTCTCCTAATAGAAATAGTTTTATTGCTTTTGATGTTTCTTGGACAGAACAATAAGTGGCACATGCATAGTTTTGTAGCATTGGTGTGGTCAGGAAACTGAACATATGTAGCTACTAGAGAGTCATTATAAGAAAAACATGTCAAGCCACTGAGGCGTCAGCTTGAACCACTTGAGTGAATAACAAACTATAACTTCTAATTTAAACAATGCCTATATTTTGTATTGTTCAAGTGAGCTAAGTGACATGTATATCTTTTCAATACACCAGTGATTTTGACCTTCTTATTTTCTTTGTCTCTGTTCATGTTCATCCACATTGGTACATACAACGTGAACGCTGAAGTTTCCCAGTGCAGAGCATGATAAAATGCCTCTACCTTGTATATAATGGAAAAATTCTATGCATTCAGTAAACAATTGAAGTAGAAACCAATGTTCCTAGTGATGGTGGGCCCTTCAGTGATGACCGATGCTGCAACAAAATATGCTAACAAGCTTTTTGTCCAGAACATTTTGACGGGCGGATTAAACTGAAGTGCCACATTGAAATGAAACATCATTGTATCCTCTCATTCTCAACATGTCATGCATAAGCTTTTATTTTTTGTGATATTGTCGTCCAATATATCAGAACCTTTTCTCACTCGCAACTGCGTCGCGGGCATCGGTGCCCATCGGACACAAGCTTGCTCGGGCACAAGGCTCAGCCAGCTCCCTCATGGCTCGCCCCTAGATGCGAGCCTGCACATTGAGCCATGGCCATCGAGCGTCGGGTACTGGCCGCCACACGCCGCCCTCTGCTTCGCCTCAAATATCGACTGCCAGCAGCTGCCCCGAGAGTGGGAGCCCCACATCGCCGTGCTCCCGAGCTGCACGAGCGGCTGAGCAGGAACTTTGAAACAGGAAGACTGGAGTTTTTTCTTCTCTTTACTTCAATTGTTGGCTAATTCTGACACCAACAACTAAGATTACAATTTCAGTTTACTATCATACGTGTAGAGTTTTGATTCCAATTAGATTAAAACTAGTCCACCAACCCGTGCTTCCGAACGGGTTCCTTTTTCTTTTTTTTTCATGTTGCTTATAAGTTTTAAAATAAATTTGGTTCCTTGTTCTTTTTTTATGTTGGGATTTTTGTTCCACGTGTATAGCAATACTTTTTGCTTATTATCTTTTTAATAATATTTTTTTGTCTTTTTTTGCATTTGAGTTCTTTATTGGGAGTCATTTTACTATATATTTTATTTTAATGATAATACATTTTTAGATAATATTGAATAACTTATAGGGTTCTGCTTTTCTCGGTGTCAAGGTCATGAAAGCTACTAATCCAAAAAAAAATTCCTATTATTTTAAGCTAAGTGGCATGAAGACGAACTCATGTTAATGAAAAAATAGAAGGTTATTTTAGGAGGCTAAGTAGAGTTGGCTTATTTTATTACTCTCAGTAAACAAGGTGGAAATCGCCTCTCTTCTCATGTCCCCTTTCTTCTCTTTGTTGCTCATGCTCCTAGGTTCCCACCAATAGCAGCAGCACATAACTTATATGAGGTGGAGTTGCGGATTAAAATAGAGAAAAAATATAATAATTTTAGCGGTAGTTTACTTCAGAGGCACATGTCGATATTTGCGCTATTAGAAAGCATGTGGAATGTCTTATCTATCTTTGGTCTTCTTTATGTTACTTGTGGGCAAGAAGCTTGATACTTTTGTGATGCTACTATGACTTTGACATTTGAAATGTCATAGACTTTACCTTCTTCGGTTAGTGGTTTCAATTTTTCTATATATGCTTTATTGATAACTCCATATATTTTGGTACCCTGATTATTTAAAATTCATATAAAAATTTATGAATGATTAAAATATATAAATTTATAAATGATTAAAGTTAATACATGATTCTTTCATAAACATCTGAAAAAACCAAGCTACTTTGGCCTGTAACTCATACCTTGTCTAACATTAGCACGTCACATATCGCAAACCTATTAATTTTGATCCCGAGGTATTTTTTAGTTGTTTTGACTTGATCTTGAGTCAAAATTAAACGGAATCTACTATTTTGTTATAGTGTAAACATTTTGTTAGCATACCATATTTTGTTAATTGTCATTTTATTTATCAAGAAGTACATTGGCAATTAGCAATAACGGTGATCTATATTGTGTATCATGCTTGCTCATGTAGGGAGTATTTGCCTTAGACCATCATGAGCTGGATATAATGCATGCATGAGTGCATTGTGCATATGGTGTTATTAGCGATGAACTTGTCTCTGCTAGATATGTAGCTGAACCGGCCGAACACTTAAACAGTAAAGATATTTCTTTTTTATTTTGCGAAACTTTTGTACAGATGTATGGCAAAGATTGTGCGGTAGAGAGTTGAAATCGAAATTGATGTTCCTTTTCTTCCAGGTAGCCCATCACGCAGCAGCATGCCCTCCTACACTTCGCTGTCGAAATCCTTCAGCAGTATTCGATCTGACCACATGCATGCATACTAAATCCGGCATGCTCATCCGGCTGATGTACTAAATTAAGCATGTGTTCCAAAGTTCCCATAGGAGATTAAGTAGTCAACAAATTAAAGGATAGCGATTACTTACTACGCCGAAGAACGCACATACATATATAGCTTACGATCACAGGACGTACGGGGTGCCAAGAATTATTGGACCTGCGGCGTGACGGGAGGAATTCTCCGTATAGCAGATGGATGACCATCTAGGTTTTCAGGTTGGAGCAGCGCCTGATCGGTGACTTGAACGGCGGCAGGGGCTTCGCCATTATATACCACGAAAGGAAGGACGGAGGAACCATAAATTCGTGTTTTTCCTTCTCAATTGGATCTGTTATCTTTTTTGGATTAATTAGATCTGTCGTGCATGGTGAGTTGTAATTATAGTTAATTAAGTGAAATATGTTTTATAATGGAAAATGTGGGTAATTAAGGTATAAGTATTGGGGGTTACTTTAGGGTATTTTTATAATAGCAAGGTGGGTAATTTTTCAGAAAACACAATATAGATCCGACGACTATTGATATTGATGGCAATTAGAGTCCATTAAATTAATGGCAGATCTTTCTAATTTTTGTTAGAATTTAGAGGATTTATGTTTTTTTCTAGCGCATCGATGAGGATTAACGGGTACTTCCATTGGAGCCTCTAATTAGTTGTAATTATAGTTAATTAAGTGAAATATGTTTTATAATGGAAAATATGGGTAATTAAGGTATAAGTATTGGGGGTTACTTTAGGGTATTTTTTATCATGGCAAGGTGGGTAATTTTTCATAAAACACAATATTGATCCGGCGACTATTGATATTGATGGCAATTAGAGTCCATTAAATTGATGGCTAGATCTTTCTAATTTTTGAAAGAATTTAGAGAATTTATCTTTTTTTTCTAGGGCATCTGATGAGAAAGCCTCTAATTAGTAATAGTAAGATAAGATTTTACAGATTTCTCGGCATCTGCATTAAAAGATGGTGGACTTGAGCATCATATATCTGTAGTCTTTATTGAATCCAGAGTAGGCCACAGCAATTCGCCATCCATCACCTCCATCAGACCTTCATACTGAAGGATCGAGGTCAAAATCATTCATGAAAATCCATATCACCCTGAAATATAATTTTCATGGTGTCATTAAACCTGCACTTACATAGTTACATGTACTTCTAAGAAAAGGCAAAAGGTAATTTTGATGATGTCGTGAAGATCATGCAATGTTGTCATCATGTTCTGGTGTCAACAACGGATTATGTTAACTAATTTTCTTCTTTACTAGATAAGTACCCGTGCGTTGCAATGGGAATAAAAAAACTATACGATAATATTGATGCCTCACTATTTTACAAAAGTAGTAACCAAAGAAACACAAGAACATATATCTGCAATGGATGTTGCAATACATATCTGCACATGCTTATTGAAATAAAATCCCCCCCTGGCCTCATTATGTTTAGGAAAAGAAATACAAAATAAACTAACATTTTGGTGAAATTAAATTATAGTGATAAATAAGGGATCCTGAGACTTTTATGGGTGCCTGATGGCCTAACCCCTGCCTGAAATTGTAGGCAAAGGTATATATGTTCTGTATACTTGTGCACGTCATTCAAGTGTTTTCTTATTTCACCTAGAATCCCCTATATTTCAAGAGAATTTGCAAATGTCAGAATTCTTTCTTGTTGTGAA